>CM077093.1:20163162-20763162 GCA_039513925.1 Platanthera zijinensis | reverse complement strand
TACAAGATTAAGGAAGAATTAGTTCACGGCGTTGGAGGAATCACTCAAAATGTTGAAATAGATCTTACAAAACATGGTGGTTCACGCTTAATCGCTGCTGGAATCTCTTCCTAATGCCGCTTCTTTGATCCGCACGAAGATCTCCTTCTTCCTCTAGCCAGTGCTTTCCAATGGAGGTTTTCTTCAAACCCTAGGTGGTGCTCTCCTCCTTTGATTCGAAAATAATGGTGAATAATAATCATGCTCCCCATTTGGTCAGTTTTTTGCATTAAAAACGTCCATCCTCCTGAAGAGACGCATCCTTCCATAATTAAAAATGGCAGCAATTCAAATTTAAAATTTTGAATTTCGGACAGACACATGTTGCAGTTTCAGAATTGGATGTTGTAGTAACTGGTCCAGGCCGAAAATAATAATTCTGCATTACACTTCCAAGTTGATTTCTTCGACGAATCTTGCATAAAAACCATGGAATAAGACCAACTTAGTACCATAATCATTCAAACAATAAATCATATTTTATTACCATTTAGGCTCCTTTTTATTAATTATGAAGTAGAAATATTAGGCAAAGATAACTTCATTTGAGAAGTTATCAAATATCTCAAAAAGCGCAAGAAGACCGGGGCACAAGTGAGCATGCCTTCTAAGGTACCCCCTAGGGTCTATTTATAGTTTTCTGAAAATGGTCTGCCAACAACCAACCTCCACTATTTTAAATGGCTATAAGCAGTCCAAATTGGCCTGCCAACAGCGTAACTCCGCTGTCCTGAGGGGCTAAATGCAGACCTCTGAGGGCATCCTGATAATTTTTCCTCTGGACCCTGCTGGACGAATGATCTGTGAGAGCACCACTCGGCTGAAGGGGCGAATGCCAGGAGCACAACGCATTCGCCGCCTTGAAGCTCTCTGAAGGGCGAGTGCCTGCCTGGGCGGCCACTCGCCTGGCTTGGCGATAACTGGCCTCGTATGCGCGCTAAGGCGCGAGATCCTTAGGTGAGTGCTTGATGAAGATTGCACTCACCGAAGTGCCAAACCACCCCTCCTAGGGCTGCGCGAATGCCCCTCTTTAGGCCTTGGGCGAGTGCAGGCCAAACTGCCTCACTCGCATATCTGATGGGGTCCACTCATCGAATATGGGGTTATACATTTAGTGATGTACTAATGACGTAAGGGTGTTACATTGATGCGTAGTTAACAATGCGCCATCATTAGTGCGTGATTTTGTTCGTTGGGGCAAGTCGGCCAATTTTTAGACTCATCGGAATTGGGGTTTTAAGCTGTAGGAAATTAAAGTATTTAATTTTAGTGGTGTCTGTCAAGTTTCGTTGCGATTCAAGCTATATTTGAGGCTCGGTGAATTTTCAAAGATCTAAGGAATTATCATTGCCGTAAACTTTGAAAATTCTTATCTAAAGATCGGCTCGTCAAATCCAGATTTCGAGTTCATCGTTGGATTCGTAGCACCGAGATTTAGCTTTGAGGCGAATTTCATCGAAAACCAAGGTGGTCTAGTCGCACTCGTCAAATAAGATTTCCTAGTTTATAAATAATTATAATATAATAATATAATATTGTATATATATATATATATTTATAAAACCTAAATACTATTCATCTTCCTCAAAAGTATCGGACTAGAGAACGACGGAAGAAAAAAAGGACTATTCACCCTAAGCCTTCTGGCCGCCGTTTCTGTAACATCCCACAAACAACCAGACCCCTAGGAAGTTTTTGTCATGATTAAGTCATGACAAAGCTCTAAGAAGACCAAGAGGGCCATGAGTGCCTAAGTAAATAGGTGAAACCACCTTGATCTGCAAATATCAATTTCTGGTTACCAAGCTTAGGGTTTCGCTTTTGGGTCCCAACCTGACTACTTGACCCCACCAAATCACTTCCAATCCCTTGGGGACCCTTTAGAGCCCTTCTAACCCATTTGGGGTCAACCAATGGGGTTAGGTTAACTAGGGTCAACCCTAACCCTAGTTAGGTCAAATTGCCTTAACATGACCCAAATTGATTGCACCAAGCCACAAATGGACTTGGGAGGTGGCAAGGAACTCAAGACACTTAGTTGAGCAGTCAACCCACTCATTTGATCAAGTCAACACCCCAAATCAACCTTTATCAAACCAAGCTCAAAATGGGAAGAAAGTCAAGCCCAACTTCAATCCAATTGGGCTAGGCCCAATTGTGATGGCCCACTAGCTACAATAAGTGGGAACTACCTAAAGAGCCACTCAAAATCTGGAGATGGTGACTAGGAGAGAGAAAATGTGGGTTTTATTCAAGGGAGGAGAGAGAAAGATGGGGGAATAATGGTGAATGCAAAGAGGCTTCCCCATTCCTCTTCCCTAAGCCTCCATTCATCTCCCCTGACCTTAAGGAGGAATTTGCCATCAATTCTAGCCAGCCAAGCATAGGGGAGGGCACCCATTCACCATGGCTGAAAACCTCCTTCATGGCCATTAATGGTAATTCAAGGATTGCCTCTCCCACTCCCCAAAACAACCCCTCCATCAGTTTTAAAAGCTCTCAAGCAATCAAAATTAATCCTTACATCACTGGTTTGGATAGAGGTTTGAGAATTCGATAAGGATAAAGTTTGGGGTCATCGGCCATGACACACCACCACCACACTTGTTGCCAAGCCCGCTTCCAGGTCTAGTCCTCTTCCTTCTCCTCTGTGCTAGATCTGTAAATCTTTAGGTGGAGAAATCGGGCTCAATTGAGCCCGATCAGTGAGGAGAAAATAAGCAATTTTCCATGGAAACTCAACCCCTCGGGTTCGCCGGAAACGGCCCCTCCGGCGGTCGTGCCGCCGTCAGGCGATAGACACCACCTCAACGAAGGTGGTGGTGGCGGTGGCCGACCAGGGAGGAGGTCGGGTGGCCGGAAATTGGAGTTTGAAAAGCTCCAGAAAGCTTTGATCTCAGCCCTTGGCTCAGCATCGGGTATTATGCTTTAATTATTACAAATATCTAGATTCATTTTCTATAAATATGTCAAACATAGAAAACATAGACCTTAGTGTCTAGTTTAATACAAAATTTGAATCAACCCATTTGGACCACTGGATTTCCCTCAGTACACTTTTTGGTGCAAAGTGTCCAAAAGCTAACCAAAAATTATAATGAGTGCCCCCAATGACCCACTCAGTCAAATGGCCTAAACATTTTTACCATATGCTGTTTTTCCATGACCCACAACATATCCAAAAATCAGAATTTTTAGAGATGATTTTTCCTATAGTTTTTGTAATAATTTAATAATCCATATATGTGATTTAAACAGGGTCTATGAACCTCAAATTTCCCCCAAACTCTGTTGGATGACCAGAGGGGATATTATAAGGCCAAGAAAAAAAATATCAGCCCATTTGGAGTTGATTTAGTGGGGTAACTTGGAGAACAAAGTTGGCCACCTAGGGGTAATATGCCTATAACTTTTGTTCCGATTGTCCGTTTTCCACCCAAAAAAGCCCTTTTAGTGTTAGTAAAGGATATAGGGTCACATATTCAAGTCTTTGCATATCTACCCTGAACACTCCTAAAACTATTCCTAGGGGTGTTTCAAGTGATAATAATGTAGTGGCCATGGTCTCACCTTGTATAGTTGGAGGATTGACCACTCAACCTCACTATGTGCACTCAACCTCACAAAGTGACCAATTTTGTCACATCACCAATAGTCAAACATGTTGTGTAACACCCCCATCCGTCAATGCGGATGCAAATTTTATTGTAATTTTTGGATGAAGAATTTTAGTGTCTTCTCTATAATTCTAGAAATTGTTGATTAGAGAAATAATTTGTTTCACGACAAAATAAGTATTGAAAAATTATGAAACTTTGCCAGTAAATTTTTAGACCACTATATTGCCTTGTTAATTTTATTGTAATTTTTGGAAGTAATTAAGTAGAGGTTCCTTCACAAAGTGCCCTAGGTGATGTTTTACTCATTAATTTATTTTTGTGGTAAAAAGAAATTAGAGGATTATGAAATTTGGGCAGTGAAACTTTCTGATCATTATTGACCTATGGTAATTTTACTATAATTTTTGGATGATAAAATCTTGTAGTCTCTTTGATAATTATCGTTTGATCAAAAAATTTATATTTTGGTTTATGATAGAAATCATTTTTGGAAAATCATGAAACTCTTACCTTACTGTTATTTAGTCAATAAGAGGCTATGGAAATTTTGGTGTGATCATTGCATGTTAGAAACTTATACTTCATGTTCAAAGTCTTAAGAGGTATGAATTTGGAAAAATTATTAAAAGGCTGATTTAACTAGGAAAAATACAAAATTCTGGATTTGGGCTCAACATGTCATGGAAGACCCATAGAAATAATCCTAAGGACGTTGGCAAAGAAAATTGGAGTATTCACTTTCATACACATAAGTTGGTTAGTTGGGTGGAGTCTTTATGCGGTCACCCTTAGGGTCGATGTTAGGTTGTCTGGGTACCAAGGAGAAGGGGTTGTGCTTGGGGCCGACAAAGTATCGTCTTTGCCCTGAAAGCAATAATTTACTTAGGATTAGTAAAAGAGTAAAGGGAGAAAATGGGTTTGGTAATAAATAGCTACCCATAAAAGTAAGTGCCTTGAGAAAGGGAGTTTTGGGCTTCAGCCCATCATAGTTCATAGTGCCCTCGAGAGCCCTTCACCGGGAATGCCCTGGACAGTTTAAAGTTAACCCCAAACTATAAGAATAAGCAGACCGAAAGAGTAATCAATAATAATCCACCATCACTTACACTCACCCCATCATTTCAGGAGTATAATTGGTTTAGTTTCACAAGCTGATGGCTCTGGAGCTCTTTATAGCATGTGTGCATGTGCATTAAGTGGTGTTTCCTCGTCATTAGATGGTCATTCACACTAACGTAGATACATTGACTCGGCAAATATAAGTGTTCACTTAGCCCATAAAAGACTGGTGGTTTTGCCAGCATTAGTACAAGAGACTCTGTATCCCATGACTGTGGGTGTACCGAGTAGTATGCAGGGTCTAGGCTGTGTGGTGTGAATACCGACCTAAGAGTGGGGAGGCCCAACCCACTTCCTCCCTATGCCACTACAGGAGGTACCTGAGAGTTTAGCTAACTCCAAATGGGGGAACTAAATGTCTGTGCGCATAGAGTCAGGTGGGTGCGTTGCACTTGTGTGAAATATATTATCTAGCATACATAGCATTTCATGTCATATATAACTTGCATAAAACCTCTACCCCTAACGTATAAATTATTATGAGATCTTTTATAAGTTAGTCATTGCAAAACGATCTCTTAATTTATAAGTTTGTATGAGCATTCTTATAAACTGAAGTTACTTTCTCTGTGATGATAGTTAGTGGTTCTACCTTTACTTTAATTTGTTGCTTCCATTATGGTGCTACTTATACTATTTGTTCATTTATATACATGTCATTACTGTGGCAGATACTTTTATCATATGATAATTAGGGCCACTGTCACCTGCTCTTGCTTACTCTCCACTTTCAGTACCTCCCTTTTCATCCTCCTCCACACGATGCCTAGGAGTCGCAGGGGAGGGGAGGGGGAACAAGACTTAGTTTAAACTAATGGCCTGATGGGCATAACATTAGGGATTCCAGCTGGGAGACAGGGTGCAACACCAGGGGAACCAACACATCCAGGAGGAGGTGAACTAGGTGTGGCAGCAGCAGCAACAGTCATGGGATCAGTGAATGACTAGTAGCTTTACTTCCGCGAGCATTATGCAGTGATGATTATATGTACTGGGCAGGAGCCCCTTTTATCTTTCCTTTCAGACTTTCTATTTCAAGTTGATCAGCTTTTGAGTTTATATGGACTTATATATTTTGCTTGTGATAGTTGATTGGTTTATCTCTATGGATACCGCTTCTTTTCTTCTGTGTATATACTCGAGTATTTGCCGGCAGAATCGGCTATTTGTGGAGATAACCTCCTTGGGAGTTGGTGTCACCACAGAGCGGCGGTTCTATACATAAGACTCTAGAAAAAAATGGGGTCTTTCAGTTTCAGGAGCTCCGGTGGGCGAAATCTTCAGCGGAACATAGATCCACAAAGCTCTCGTTGAGACCTTCGTGTTGGTAGTAAGTTTTTTTTATTTTAGGAAGTTTTTGAAGTTAGGGTAAATACCCTAAGCGTTGTTCTTGCGTTTTGTTTTCCAAATTTGCCTTGTCGAGCCTTCGTTTGGACCGATCATTGGTGTGGAGTGCTTAAGAGGTCCGGAATCTGGTGAAATCGAGGCAAGTGGTGGTTTGCATTCTTTTTTCCTTACCCGTTTCTTTCTCCTCTTTTGAAAAAAGTTGGTTCTTGTTATCAAATTTTAGGTTAGTGATTTTTTTCAAAATTCCGCGAGTGGACAGTGAATTCGGTGAGTGAACAGTAAATTCATCGAGTGAACTCGTATAGTTAAGTAAAATTCGTCGAGTGAATAGTGAATTCGTCGAGTGAACAGTAAATTCGGTGAGTGCTCTCGTGGAATTAGGTAAAATTCGTCGAGTGAACAGTGAATTCAGCGAGTGATCTCGTGGAGTTATGTAAAATTCGTCGAGTGAACAATGAATTCGGCGAGTGATCTCGTGGAGTTAAGTAAAATTCGTCGAGTGAACAATGAATTCGGCGAGTGAACTCGTGGATTTATGTATAATTCGTCGAGTGAACAGTGAATTCGTTGAGTGAACAGTAAATTCGGTGAGTGAACAGCAAATTCTGCAAGTAAATAGTGACTTCGGTGAGTGAATAGTGAAACTCATCGAGAGGTAAGTTTGTTTTATGATTCTCTTTCCATAAGATTAGCATTGCAGCTAGTCTAGTCATTTGTACTATTTATGATATTTATGATATTATACTATGGACTATTCTGGGTTGTTGGTGTTAGTGGATTATACCACCGCCATAATTACCTGTTTTGTACACCTGGTGGGTTTCCCCGGTGTTGGTTTGTGACTGGTTGTGGGGAATGTTACCGCCACTGTGGGTGCCGGTCATTCCACGGTTATGGGCGTGTCAAGAAAGAAGACCACCTTCCTTGGGCCCTTGTGAATATTTGTGACTATCAGTGTGTGCGGGAGGTTTCAACCACCGCAGGTACCAGTTACTTTTTGATGTTAATGCTTCCTCAATGATGAGCTGATCAATCTCATATATATATACTTACTCATGCTTATGTTTTATTAAAGCACAGATTTTTTTGTTATGCACTTGGTGCAGCTGGGTATATTTAGACCTCATGTGAGTTCCTTCTTACTCATTATATTATGGTTGAGCGTTGATGCTTTTCTTTTGACTGTTCTGCCTTGGGTTGGTAACCCTTTTGACTTCTCTTATTTATTTACTTTTGATCTTTTACCACCACTCATACTTTCTTGCTGATGAATTCTTTTCTTTTAAATGCCTCAGGCTCGGAATAGTAACGGTTTGAGCTGCTAAAGTTGTTGGTTTCGGGCTTTGGCTTTATTAGCTATGGTTTCCTCCTCACCTTGTGATGTAGCTTGTTATTTTCTCTTTGTTCAGACATATATTTTGATCCCGTGGGTTCGTATCAGGATGTTGATGCCCACAGTGATTTGGTTAGTAGATGTTTAGACTATTTGCTAGCTTTTATGATATTGCTTGATGATTTGGTTTATCTACTTACTCTCTGGGAAAGTTTTATGCTAGATTGCACGTTAGTTATTTTCAAAAAATGAAAAGATTAACATCCTTATCTCGTACTCATAGAATCTTTTTTTCAATCAAATATCACCCTATAATAAATGATTATAAAAACTCTTTTCGTACTTATGTAAACATAGATGTGTGCATATCATGAATTGTCCATTGAGTATTCATGTTCATGTAGGGTAATAGATGAACTTAACCAAGTATTTTCTGCTGTGTATATGTATATTTTTACTCGTGGACTAGTTGATCCATTGAACCGTGGGACACGGTCACCAAAACTTAAACTCAAACTATATTTTCATCATATCAATTTATGAATTTCATGAAAAGTGTTAGGAGTAGGTTCTTGTCTGAGCGCCTGCAGTTGTCCCCTGCACTGCGTGGCATCACGACGCATATTTTATTTTACTCTAATGAATTATTTAATGTTGAGAAAATGCGGGTTGTAACTGTTGGTATTACCGTGGTGATCTGGAAGTGATCAAACATGTGGCCTCACTGCCAATGCAATTTGAGCCTATGGGGTCGCACATAAGTCCTCTTGAGAAGTTGGAAAAGGTTTGTGTTGGCCTTGCTCATATGTGATATGAGTGGAGGACCAAGCCTATGACCTTCAGGACGTGGAGGAATTTCATTCTGGAACCTATATTATGAATATGGGTCATCAGGTAAGTGATCGGTAGATTTTAAGGGGAATTCGTCGAGTATGGCTAAGTGATTTCGTCGAATGAAATGAATTCGTCGAATATCATCGTGACTACTCAACGCCTCCATTTCAAATTCGTCGAGTATCGTTGCAAGGTCTCAATGATTCGTCTAGTATCTTCGGGATGACTCAACGCCTATGTCTTGGATTCATCGAATATTGTCATGTATGATTCGTCTAATTGGATCCCGATTCGTCGAGTATCGGCTTGGCACTTGGACGATTTTTCGTGACTCGATTCGTCGAATATGTCCGTGTTATCTCGACGAATAATTCTCATTCGTCGAATATCACCGGATACTCGACGAATTCTGTTACTGCCGGTTTTATTTCCTTTAAGGTCGGTTCGGCGGGTTTGCCGGCTCTGATTGGTTCAGTTCAACGTATATATAGGATATGTGTCATTGAACCGAAGTGTAACTATTTCATTCCTTACCTAATCGAGCGAAGCCGACATCGATTCCTTCGCGATGGAAATGTTCCGCATCCGCGACTGTCGCCGCTTGCTACCGCCGACCGCCGACCTGTTACCGTCGCCGGAAAGGGTTTCCTGTGCGTCGGATTCGTCATCGCCACCTCTCCTTGAACAGATCTAGTACTTAGTGGAGACGTTGAGGTCAAACATAGTTCCAACCTAGATCTTGTGCGACAAGAGTCTAAGGTTCTCCGTGCTCGTTTGGATATCCGTAGAGGCATGGACACTATTCTGCGCTCGAAACTCCAGCCATTGCCGTTCGTTGGACTTTATCGGAGCACCTTGGTTGAGTATTGACTCAATCCCTCAAAGGTAATTTTAATTACATCATGCTTTACCTCTTGATTCATGAATTTTGCTAGATCCGAACTTTTGGGTTTTCTTGTTCTTCTAATTCCGCTACGAGCACAAGTGTTATGCCACAATAGCAAAACCCAACAGTGACAATCATGGTCAAGCCTTACAGAGGTCCAAAATGACCATTATTTTACTACCTCAGTATATGGACAGGAACATGGTGGGTTTTTTCTTATTTCTTTGCAGGTCCCTTGGATGAGCGGGATCCGTCATGCTTTGAGAACAACACTAGCATTAAGGAGTGAGAAGATACTATAGATGAGGAGATGAGCCCCCTCAGGAAGAACGAGACTTGGGATCTTGTGCTTAAGGTTGATGACATCACTCTTATAACATGCAAGTGGATTTATAAACTCAAGAAGAAGGCTGACAGCAACATCGTGCGGTACAAGGATCGCCTTGTAGCTTGAGGGTTCCCACAACAGTACAGAGAATACTATGAAGAGACATTCAGTCGTGTGACCAAGATGATCTTGGTACAGGTAGTGATTGTCTTGGCGGCTTGCCAATGGTGGAGGATTTGGCGACTCAACGTGAAGAACGCATTCCTTTATGATGAGATTAACAAGGATATCTTTATGGTACAGCCACCTAATTATGTATCTGAAGAGCATACATGACACATTTGCAAGCTCAAAAAGGCTCTCTATGGCTTGAATTAGGCGTCTCAGACGTGGTTTGGAAAGATTGCTAAATACCTCTAGTTTTGTGGATACTTTGCTTCAGAGTCGAACTCGAGTTTGTTTGTAAACAAGAGGGGGGAGCTTGAAGTCTTGGTACTGTTGTACGTTGATGATATAATCCTCATGGAGAACTCGGAGTAAGAGGTAGCTAGGCTCAGGGCAGAACTAGCTATCCGATTCAAGATGAAGGATCTTGGGGTGCTCCACCATTTCCTTGGTCTCGGGGTGGAGAGGGTGAAGAGTGGTGTGCTTGTTTCCCAAAAGGGCTATGCGGAGAGAATCGTTAAGCAGTTCAACGTGCAAGAAGGGAAGAGCAACTCTACTTTTATGGAAGTCGGTCTCAAGCTTCTGCGTGATGAGGGAAGGATTCTTTCAGATCCCTGGGTGTTCCAAGCTCTCGTTTGGAGTCTCATATATCTGACGATTATAAGGCCGAATAATGCTTATGCTATGAGCCGAGTAAGTCGGTATATGGTGGAGCCACGGAAGGCTCATTTTGTAGCGGCTAAGAATATCCTTAAGTATATGAAATCCACCTCAGATATGAGTTTGTTTTACGAGAGTGACACGGACTTCAATCTGCATGGTTACACAAATGCTGATTATGAGGGAGATTCAGACGATCAGAATTTGACGTCTGGTTATGTCTTCATGTGCGGATTAACATCTATCTCGTGGTGTAGTAAGAAGCAGGATTCAGTGTCTGTCTCTACTACAGAAGCAAAATATAAGGCTTCAGCCTTTGCAGGTCAGGAAGTCATCTAGCTTAGGAGATTAGTAGAGGACATCCATGAGGAGGTACGAGATCTTACTCTGATGTGCGATGACAATGATAGTGCACTCAAACTAGTTAATAATCCAGTTTGTCACGCGCTAACAAAACACGTTGAGATCGAGCATCACTTCGTTCGCGAGAAGGTGCTGGAGGAGTCTTTGATGGTTGAGTATGTGCAAAGCCAGGACAACGTTGCGGATATCTTTACGAAGTCACTGTCGAAGGGACCATTTACACGATTACGGGGTTTGTTCGAGCTGGTTTCCGCTTCCCACTTTAAGGGGGAGTGTTGAAATTGTTAAAGTGAAAGATGGTGGTCTGATTTTGCAGACCGTAGAGTATGTCGCCGTTTAGGTGGTTAGGTATTGGCAGATAGTCGGGCTCTGGTTTTTTTCTTTCTGTTCTACGATTTGGTTCAGCAAGCACCCCAGGAGGTAACCGGGTGGTTAGCATTGGCTAACCGCGGCCGTCGCAGATTGGGTTGAGAGACCGCAGAGTCTGTTTGGAGCTGGCAAGTTCTCTGGCTTGCGTAGAGACAGGCGGTTATCGTGAAGTTTATTGTATTCTGCTCGCGCGGTCTGGTGCCAGAGTTTGTTGGTGTGTGTGGACTTGGTCACAATGATGTGTCAAGTTCATGGTGTTGCCTAGTCGTAGAGATCGCTGGTTGTGTGGTCTGCTTCTAGAGTTCGCGGAGACTGCTTATGATGCGCGGTCTAGATGTGAAGTCTGCAGTTCGTCATGGCGCAGATTGGCTCAGGACACATGACTGTAAGCTTGATTTCCTAAGTCCACGCGGACTGTGGATGTTGTTTGCATGGCTAAGCAGACTGGTGAATATTACTGTGTGGGCGGATAAGTGTTTATCACTCACGGTTTTACTCTGGTATCCGTACTCTTGTGAGGATAGGTGGTGTTAGTTGCAGGATGACGATCGATTATCCTATCAGTATAGGCGGTGACCACAGCCCCCTTGTCGCATATAAATAGGGGTCCTCGACTCGTCATATATGACGAGAATAGTGAGAACTCAGCTTGCGCTTTAAAATTGCAGTTAGATTTTTCTAACCGAGCGACTAAGTGAAGTGATTTGTGCTGTGCAGGATGTGCGGCTAGCACCGGGCGACTAGGCAACTAGTTGGGAAGCTCAGTATGAAACAGTTCACGGATAACAGTCTGTGATATACAGCAGATTGTGGTTAGTGCGACCAACATTATTCTTTTTCGGGGTTGCAGATAGTTTAAGCAGTTCGCCCGGTCTTAGTGGGTACTGTTTTCCTTGTTCATCGACATTCAATAACAAGGTAGTCTGTGTGACTTGAGTTGCGGTCTGACAGCTTGACAGTTTCGGCGATTAGAGTTGGCAAAAGCGGCTTGGCGGTTTCGGCGAACAAGCTTGGCAGTTTGCAACTTGGACGATTATTGTTGTCAGTCTGCTGGTTTCTCTTGCTTGTACTTTTTTACTTCCATCATGTGCATTGTGAATCATGTCTCACAATCCATATCTCATCTTATAAAGAAGATTTTTAATTTCATTGTGTCTCATGTGCTTCTGTTGATACTGATTTTTTACTTGATTTTGATTTTCTTGAATGTTCATGTGATCTTGCTCACCTTCCGAGAAATTTTCACAGGAGCCGGTAGCTATCACTTGTTTAATAAAATAGATGGATGTCTTTATTTAATTTAATTCATGATAAATGGGCCTAAGAAAGAGCATGATAAATGGGCCTATGAAATAGCAATTACGGAGGAGCATTATATGTTTATTTATTTAACTTAAATGAGTGGACCAGAAGACAACTTTCAGAATTGTAGTTTGCCCGATAAAATCATGCCGACCATTATTAACATTAGGCCCAGCAGTGATAAGAATTATATATAGAAAAAAATACGAAATAAAGAGTCCCATTGGCCCAGCAGTGAAAAGAATTATATATAAAAAAGCTGTACCATCTTCCAGTAGGACTTACCCAGTTTTGTGGTAGCTGACTTTGTTGAAATTGTTGAAGTGAAAGTGGGTGGTCGGTAGTCCGGGCGACCTGGGCGGTCTGACCGCGCGGACTGACCTCGCGGACTGGTTCGAGTCCGGCGGTTTGGTGGTCGGCGACCTGAGTAGCTGTTGCAGGCTGGTGTTGCAGACTGCGCGGACTGGTTGAGTCCGGCAGTGTTCTGTGTTCGGCAGGTGATGCGCGCGGCCTGTGCGGACTGGGCTTGGAGTCCGCACATTTTCCTTGATGTTGCAGTAGGCTGCGGTCTGGCCGTGGAGCTGGCGGACTGGCTTGGTATCCGCCGAGCTCGAGCTGTTCTGGATTTGCCTTCTGTGTAGTCCAGGTTTCTCCGAGTCCACTGTGACCGGGCGGGTGCCTGTGGTCGCGGACAGTGCGAGATGGAAGTATATCCGCAGAGTCCGCCGTGACCGGGCGGTTGCCTGTGGTCGTGGACTAATGGTTGCGGTATCATCTCTTTGCGGACTGGGCGGACTGCCTTGGGCAGTCCGCTATCTCGCCCGGACTTGGCGGTTTTGTTTCGTCCCATGCGGGCAGACTCTGCGGGATAGCATTGCTAGCTGCGACCTTGGGGAGGTGACTCTATCTCATAGGATGGTGACTACACTACTCACTCGGCCTATAAATAGGACCCCCCGACACGTTATTTGATAACAGAGTGAACAGTAAGTGAGCTTGAGCATAGGCTGCGGACTGTGTTTGCTTATCCGTGCGGGCTGTTTGCTTAACCGGGTTCTGTGTGCAGGTGGCGCGGCTAGCAGTGTTGAACCAGGAGTTTGGTTCTAACCTCTGTGGAGTTTGCGGGCTGCATTCGGCGGTTTCCAGCATCAGCTTTATCTCAAGTTCTTTTCTGTCCGTGCGACCTCGCGGTTTCGGCGGGTAGGCGGCGTGTTCCTCTGTTCAGCAGCAGTTCGGCGAATAACGGCGAGTCCGCGCGACCTCGCGGTCTCAAGCGGACTCAGTGTTCAGATTGGTTCCAGTTCAGTTCGGGTGGTCTCAGCGACCTGTGCGGCCTCGGCGATCTCGGCGGTTTCTGGAGTCTGTCCGCCCGAGCTGTTTTGTTGTTTCTATTTTTTCTTGTACTAGCGAAATCATGTCTCGCCATGTATGCCTCGCCCTGTAAAGAAGATTAATAAGAATTTGATCTGCTTGCTTCTGTCTATGCCTTTGGTTATTTGAGTTGCTTCCTGTCTTCCGCAAGTTCAAGTTTTGATCTGGGTAGCTTCGAAGATATTAATTTGGTGTTTGGACTACCTTGTTGATCAATTTGAGAAAATTCAACATGGTATCAGAGGGAGGTTCAGTTGCTTGAGCGGTGGTCAACAAGTTTGTTGTTGCTCTGTGTGCTTCTGAAGGATAACCAAGTTAGTGTCATGGACGGTGGGTTTGCAAGAGGTCTTGATATTGAGCTTCTGACGCCGACTAACTTCAAGAAGTGGAAGTCATGCATGAAGAGCTATCTTCTGGGCGAGGAGTTATGGGAGTTCGTCGGTGGGGATGATCAAGTAGAAATCACTGCTGAGTTTGGAACAGCTGAACAGGTGAGAGTATGGAGGAAGACAAATGTCAAAGCTGAGTTTGCTCTCAAGCGGGCGGTGTCTCCTGAGCTCTTTGATCACATCTTAGGATGTGAGTCTGCTACTGAGATTTGGACTTCCCTTGATGGGTTGTTCAATAGGAAGAATGTAGCAAGGCTACAATTCTTGGAAAATTAGTTGGCTAAGGCAACTCAAAGAGATCTTCCTGTTTCAAAGTTCTTCTTGAAGATGAAGAGCTTGTGTGCTGAGCTTTCAGCTCTTGATCCTGATGAGCCGATCTCTGAGGCCAAGCTGAAGAGGCACATAATCCGCGGACTGCGGAAGGAGTATGTGGCCTTCGTTACTTCTATTCAAGGCTGGGCTACTCAGCCCTCTCTTCTGGAGCTGGAAAATCTTCTTGCCTCGCAGGAGAGCTTGGCAAGGCAGATGGCCGGGGTGACGGTCTCTGAAGGAGCTAGTGATGCTCTCTTCACTGAGAAGAAGAAGAAAAAGAGATGGGAGGGGAAGAAGAAGCAGACTGCGGCTGGAGATGAATCTTCATCTTCTAAACAGCAGGAGGGGAGCTTTGCTCCTAAGAAGGACTGGAAGAAGAATCTGAAGTGCTACAGATGTCATCAACCAGGTCACTTCAAGCGAGACTGCAAGGTCAAGCTGCAGTCTGGGCATGCTGCAGGCAAGGAGGAAGCCTCATCTAGCAAGGAGGAAGCTGGCTGGGGTGGAGCATTCATGACGGGCACTTGTGTCCGTGCTTTGTCCACCGTTGACATGGAGGACGACTGGATCGTTGACTCCGGGTGTGGTCATCACCTCACCCGAGATATGTCAAAGTTTTCTTCGCTGCAGGCCTACTCAGGTAACGAAGCTATTATAACTGCTGATAATACTATTCATGCAGTAGAGAAGGAGGGTATAGTAACAGTGGGTAGTGATAAGGGGCCGCTCACGTTAAGGAGTGTTTATCACGTACCTGGCATGAAGAAGAACCTCTTCTCTGTGACCAATGCGGTTGATGCTGGCTATCACGTTCTGTTTGGGCCAACAGAAGTGAAGTTCCTTCGCAACGTATCAGCGGTTAAGGCTGATGTTGCTCATATTGGAAGGAGAGTGAAGGACTTGTTTGTTTTATCAACAAGCTCCTATATTGATCGCATGAGGGCAAATGATAGCGCTGCTATGTGGCATGAGAGGCTGGGGCATGTAGGGATGGATAAGCTGAAGGCTATGACAAATAGGAGCCTGGTAAGAGGCTTTCCTAAGCTATCATCCTTCGGTGATGGTCATGTTTGTGCTGGATGTCAGTATTGGAAGTCTCATCGTCTTCCATTTGATAAGTCACAAACAAGAAGCAAAGCACCACTGGAGGTTATCCATGGTGATCTGATGGGACCAACCGCGACTGCTAGCCTCGGTGGAAGCAGGTACATGCTAGTCTTGATTGATGACTACTCAAGATACATTTGGGTGTATTTTTTGAAGGAGAAGTCTGAAGCCTTCCGGTTGTTTGTGGAGTTCAAGGAGCTGGTGGAGGGTCGTCTTAACCTGAGGATTAAAAAGCTTAGAACTGACAACGGCGGAGAGTTTGTCTCCTCCGAGTTTTCTAACTTTTGCAGGAAGCATGGAATCCAGAGGGAGCTCACTTTTGCTCATACTCCACAACAAAACGGAGTAGCGGAGCGGAAGATCCGTCATCTGACGGAGACTTGCAAATATTGGCTTCATGCCAAGAGTATCCCAAGGTCCTTCTGGGCGGAGGGAATGTCTTGTGCTGCCTATGTCATCAATCGGATGCCTCTAAGTCCGATCAACATGAAGTCTCCCTTCGAGATGTTGCTGAAGGAGAAGCCAAGTGTTGAACACCTTCGGGTGTTTGGATCAACTTGCTATGTGCATATTCCTGATGCTCTAAGGATTAAGCTTGATGCAAAGGCAAGGAAGCTTGTCTTTGTTGGCTATGATGAGCGGAAGAAGGGATGGAGATGCATGGATTCGGTGACGAAGAAGTTCGTGGTGTCAAGAGACGTTGTCTTTGACGAACTGATGTCATATGGAGGAAGCTCAGTTGAGCTACCAAAGAGCAAGCTTGATGAAGTTCAGGAGGTGGCTGAGGTTGCTGATGAAGTGGAGCTGACTGTGTCTCCAGCAGCTCTAGTTTCTTCAAGTTCTGGGGGAGAAGCTTCTGGGTCAGGAAGCAGGGGGAGCATTGCTCCAAGCCTGCCGGAGAGCAGAGGTGAACCAGAAGAAGCAGCGGAGGTGGTGAGCAAGGAGCAACCTCTTCGGAGATAAAAGAGGGTTATCAAGCCTCCAGCTCGTTATTGTAAAGGAAACACCGTGAGCTACATCTCATGTTTCTTTGCAGGTCCTCTTGATGAGCGAGAGCCTGCTAACTTCAATGAGGCCACTGGAGTCAAAGAGTGGGAAGATGCTATGAGAGAGGAGATGGATGCTCTCAAGAAGAATGAAACTTGGGATCTTGTGCCCAGAGTTGATGGCATTACTCCGGTGACTTGCAAGTGGGTGTTTAAGTTGAAGAAGAAGGCTGATGGGAGCATTGAGAGATTCAAAGCTCGCCTGGTTGCTCGGGGATTCTCTCAGTAGTATGGAGAAGACTATGAGGAGACGTTTAGTCCTATTGCAAAGATGACTTCAGTGCGGATGGTGATTGCATTGGCTGCTTGCCAAGGATGGAGGATGTGGCAGCTTGATGTAAAGAATGCTTTTCTTTACGGAGAGATTGACAAAGACATCTTCATGGATCAGCCACTTGGATTCGTTTCTGAAGTTCATCCTGACTACGTCTGCAAGCTCAGGAAGGCTCTCTACGGGTTGAAGCAAGCTCCACGAGCTTGGTATGGGAAGATAGCAGAATATCTCCAATTCTGCGGATATCTGGCTTCTAACTCGGACTCTAGCTTGTTTATCAAGAAGAAGGGGGAGCTTCGGGTCTTGGTCCTACTGTATGTTGATGATATGATCATCACCGGGAATTCTGAGCAGGAGGTAGCTAGGCTCAGAGCTGAGCTAGCTATTCGCTTCGAGATGAAAGACCTAGGAGAGCTTCATCACTTTCTTGGTCTCGAAGTGGAAAGGAAGGAGAGTGGGTTACTCATCTGCCAGAAGGGATATGCTGAACGCATAGTGAACCGGTTTGATTTCACTAAAGGGAAGATTTGCTCTACTCCTCTGGATCAAGGCCTAAAGCTTCGTCGAGATGAAGGAAGGATTCTTCCTGATCCTTTGGTGTTTAGAGCTCTTGTTGGGAGCTTGATCTACCTGACGATTATGAGACCTGATATAGCTTATGCTATTGGTCGAGCAAGTCGGTTCATGGCAGAGCCAAGGAAGTCTCATCTTGTAGCGGCAAAGAACATTCTGAAGTATGTCAAGGCAACTTCTGACATGGGACTTCTTTATAGAAGGGATGCGAGGTTCTCTTTGCTTGGGTACACGGATGCTGATTATGGTGGTGACTCGGATGACAGAAGGTCAACTTCTGGTTATGTGTTCACTTGTGGATCAGCGGGAATTTCGTGGTGTAGCAAGAAGCAGGACTCGGTATCCGTCTCTACTATGGAAGCAGAGTATAAGGCTTCAGCCTTGGCAGCTCGGGAAGCCATTTGGCTAAGAAGGCTAGTAGAGGACGTCCATGAGGAAGTGCAAGGACCAACTTTACTCCGAGGGGATAATGAAAGTGCTCTCAAGCTGGTAAACAATCCAGTTTGTCATGCCAGGACCAAGCATATTGAGATCGATTACCACTTCATAAGGGAGAAGGTGTTGGAAGGATCTCTTGTGGTCGGTCATGTTCGGAGTGAAGATAATCTTGCTGACATCTTCACCAAGTCGTTGTCGAAGGGGCCTTTCCAGCGGCTTCGAGGTCTACTTGGTTTGATCACCACTTCTCACTTCAAGGGGGAGTGTTGAAATTGTTGAAGTGAAAGTGGGTGGTCGGTAGTCCGGGCGACCTGGGCGGTCTGACCGCGCGGACAAACCGCGCGGACTTGTTCGAGTCCGGCGGTTTGGTGGTCGGCGACCTGAGTAGCTGTTGCAGGCTGGTGTTGCAGACTGCGCGGACTGGTTGAGTCCGGCAGTGTTCTGTGTTCGGCAGGTGATGCGCGCGGCCTGTGCGGAAAGGGCTTGGAGTCCGCACATTTTCCTTGATGTTGCGGTAGGCTGCGGTCTGGCCGTGGAGCTGGCGGACTGGCTTGGTATCCGCCGAGCTCGCGCTGTTCTGGATTTGCCTTCTGTGTAGTCCAGGTTTCTCCGAGTCCGCTGTGACCGGGCGGGTGCCTGTGGTCGCGGACAGTGCGAGATGGAAGTATATCCGCAGAGTCCGCCGTGACCGGGCGGTTGCCTGTGGTCGTGGACTAATGGTTGCGGTATCATCTCTTTGCGGACTGGGCGGACTGCCTTGGGCAGTCCGCTATCTCGCCCGGACTTGGCGGTTTTGTTTCGTCCCATGCGAGCGGACTCTGCGGGATAGCATTGCTAGCTGCGACCTTGGGGAGGTGACTCTATCTCATAGGGTGGTGACTACACTCCTCACTCGGCCTATAAATAGGACCCCCCCCCCCCCCCGACACGTTATTTGATAACAGAGTGAACAGTAAGTGAGCTTGAGCATAGGCTGCGGACTGTGTTTGCTTATCCGCGTGGGCTGTTTGCTTAACCGGGTTCTGTGTGCAGGTGGCGCGGCTAGCAGTGTTGAACCAGGAGTTTGGTTCTAACCTCTGTGGAGTTTGCGGGCTGCATTCGGCGGTTTCCAGCATCAGCTTTATCTCAAGTTCTTTTCTGTCCGCGCGACCTCGCGGTTTCAGCGGGTAGGCGGTGTGTTCCTCTGTTCAGCAGCAGTTCGGCGAATAACGGCGAGTCCGCGCGACCTCGCGGTCTCAAGCGGACTCAGTGTTCAGATTGGTTCCAGTTCAGTTCGGGCGGTCTCAGCGACCTGTGCGGCCTCGGCGGTCTCAGCGGTTTCTGGAGTCTGTCCGCTCGAGCTGTTTTGTTGTTTCTATTTTTTCTTGTACTGGCGAAATCATGTCTCGCCATGTATGCCTCGCCCTGTAAAGAAGATTAATAAGAATTTGATCTGCTTGCTTCTGTCTATGCCTTTGGTTATTTGAGTTGCTTCCTGTCTTCCGCAAGTTCAAGTTGTGATCTGGGTAGCTTCGAAGATATTAATTTTGTGTTTGGACTACCTTGTTGATCAATTTGAGAAAATTCAACAGACTTACCCAGTTTTGTTAATTAGTGATCGAGACCATCAAATCCTTTTGGATCTTGATCAAAGGGTCCAAATCGGCTTGCCCTGTTTCCCTAAAGTGGCAAAGGTCTTCTTTTCAGATTATTATGCCGACATTTTCGATTGAAAGCAGTGGAACAGTGGAAGTCGTTAGGGAGCAGCCACAAGAGTGCACTGGGTGGATTTTGTTATTCTTGAAGAGGAAGGTGAGAGTTTCTTGAAAGAGATTGTGAGAGCTCTCATTATAAGTCTTGTTTGTAAACTCTTCTTTCTTTAAGTAATTCAAGTGGTGGAGGTGAAGGGAGAGAGGATGTACCCTGAATTTGAGTGAACCTTTGTAAATCTGTATTTTTGCATTTGTGATTCTTCTCTTCTCTATTATTTTTCTACGCCGGCTAGATTCTGAAAACTCCGATATTAGTGATCATTGAAGAAATATGGACCACCCGAGCTTCAATTTGATAATGCAAACATAAAGAAAGCAGATGCAAAAATGCAAGAACTAGCACGATCGTACGAGATTAAAAAAGTACGTAATCATTTCATGAAAACCTCATATATATGAGTCTTAAAAAACTAAAATAATTACGTAATAAATTTCTAATGGTTACAATAAGTATGTTTTATCGTGCATAGAAATATATACTTAGTTTTCTAATGTATACTTAATGATGCAAAACATGTAAAGATATCACACGTATAAAAATTACGTATGCGCTTCTGCATGAGAAATCGAAGCAAAGAGATTGATGTTCGTCAAATCTATAATCGATGCTCCGGAATAACAGAATAAAAGAAATCGATGTCTGTGGATGATTCAACTCCTGCAAGAAAATTTTTAACCAAATAGCTTGACAAGCACAGACAGCTGCTGCGATGAATTCAACTTCACTAGTAGACAAGGCAATCATTGCCTGATTCTTCAAGCTCCATGAGAACATAGTTGTTCCCACATGATAAGCATACCCAAAAATGCTCTTCCGATCATTCACATCTCCTACATAATCATCGTCGGAGTACCCGACCAACTTCAACTCTTCTATAGTAGAGTACATCAAACCATGATCTCTCATGCATCCCATTCACACACCTCAAGATCATCCTCTTTGCTACTATGAAATGATTTTGCTTCGGCTCCTCCATGTATCTGTTGGCCACTCCAACAACATACATGATATTAAGGTCTAGTGAAAATCGTGTAGCATAGACTTCCAACTAGACTCTTGAATAACGAAGAGTCAACAACCACATCCTTTGAGTCCTTCCTCAGCTTAACTCCCGAATATGCAGAAATAAAGATAATCTTGCTATTCTCCATCCTAAACTTCTTCAGTATCTCCTCTGCATACATCTTCTAAGAGATCAAGATCACATTCTTCTTCTGCTATACCTTAATGCCCAAAAATAAGTGAGTTCACATAAGTCAATCATCTTGAACTCTTTCATTATTGTCTTCTTAAACTTCCTGAACATGAGAGCATTGTTCCAGTGATTTTCATGTCATCACACACATGAAGACGATCATGATATCTTTGTTCTTATCCGCCTTTGTGTAATGTGCATACTCATACGAGCTCTTAATATACCCATTCTACTGAAAGTATGCATCTATTCTTTTATTCCACACTCAAGACACTTACTTCAACCAGTACATCGTCTTCTTTAGCTTGTAGACCTTCTCCTCTTGACAAATCACTATATATCTAGGCGGTTGCTAGATATATATCTCTTCTTCTAAGTAATCATTCAAAAAAGTAGGTTTGGCATTCATTTGAAAATCTTTCACTTATACTGAGTTGTTAGTGCAATGATCGTCCTGATGGTGTCAATCTGAGCCAATGGAGTAAATACCTCATCATATTCCCCACCTTGGACTTATTTATATCCTTTCGTGGCGAGCCTTGATAATTGCTTCTCCACTTCTCTATTCTTGTTGGTCTTCACTCTGTATACCAATTTCACACCAATGAATTTGTGTCTTGTCGGCAGAGTAACCATCTCCCAAGTATCATACTTCTTAATGGATGTCATCTCTTCATCCACGCCTTCTCTAGGTCTTCTCCTGAGTAGCTTTATTATATGATTACAGCTTGCAATCTGCTAAAAGATAATACAAAAATTAGCATTATTTAGATCCATCTTCACGTATATCTCCTCCAACCTTCTCATCCTTGGTTGAGGTCTCACAAAACTGCTCCTATTAGTACTTACTATACTAGAGTATGGAGTGGAAGCTCCCCTGGATCTTTGCTTCGTGGTGATGGTGGTTCAACTCCACCATTCTCAGTTTCAACTTCATGACCACCTTCTACATCATTATCATCAAAAAATATCCTTGTGATGCTTCTCTCTTCCTCATTCTAGCTCCAATGGCTTTCTTCTATGAACATGACATCTCTTGAGATGATCGCTTTCTTCGTCACTGGATTGTATAACTTGTAAGTTTTGCTTATCGAAACATAATACACAAATATATATTTTTCGCTCTTATCATCAAAATTCTTCCTCTTCTAGTCAGGAATGTGAGCATATGTTATACACCCAAATACTCTCAAGTGTTGCACATTTGGCTTCCATCCACTTCATTCCTTATATAGAGTCTTAAATTTGACACACTTTGTAGGACATTAATTCAGTGAATATATAACATATTATGCTACCTCAACCCATAATATCTTTGGCAATTTTTTTTGCCTTTGATCATACCCCTCAATAAGTTCGGATTCATCAGATTCTTTCTCTCTGTGACTATATTATGCTGAGGTGAGTATGCTACTATCAATTGATAGACAATCCCACGCTCTTTGCAGAAACAATCAAATAGCTTTGAGGTGTACTCCCTACCTTGATCAGTCCTGAGCACTATTAGTGACTATCCACTCTCCTTCTCCATATTTCATCGCCTTGAACTCATTGAACTTGTCAATAGCCTCAGAAATCTTCTTTAAAAAGTATACCTAACACTCCCGACTAAACTCATCAGTGAATGCGATATAGTATCTGTTTCTGCCAATCGAGATTATGTCAAACGACCAACAATGTCTGAATGAACCAGCTCAATCTGTCTTCTTGCTCTTCGAGACTTACTTTCTTCAAATGCCTATATCTTCTACTTACTATTTGTACATGCTTCACAGATCTTCTGTAGAGATAAGATCATTGGTAGACCATCCACCAACTCTGCATGCTATAAAAGCTTCTATCCACTTAATCCTAAGTAACTCATCTAGAGGTGTCATAACCAAGCTTCTTCTTCACCTGTTGTTGCTAAACATGCAATCTCCTTGGCATCCATCCTTAACATAAAGAGATAATTCATTGTCATCTTCACATTCACTACCTCTCTTCCTTGTTGGTTTTGCATCACAAATGTTCCATCATTTAGCTGGATGCAGTAGTATTTCTCCGCCAGTTATCCAAGGCTTAAAATGTTACTCTTCAAGTCTGGAACAAAAAACACATCCTGAATATACAACTTCTCACCAATCTGGGTGACCACAATCACCTTTACCTTCTACCGAGATCTTCAAAGCATCACCAAAACTAACCTCATCAATACTTAGTTCAAGATCAGTGAATAACTCTTTCTCACCACACATGTAGTTACTTTCACCTGTGCCAAAATACCAGACTTCATTCCTTCCACCTTCAGTGCCTCTATAAGTCAAGAACATCATTGAATCACAACCAGTGTTGTTTGCTTCAGCACAGTGGTTGGTATCCTCTGTCTTCATCGGGCATCTATAGTTATAGCTCATGTGCCCAAATTGATTATAGTTGTAACATTGTACTTGGGCCATTTGATCATGACATCTTCCTCTTCCTTATTGTACCCTTTCTTGAGCATGCTCTACCTTTTTCTGAAAGTTCTGATTTATTCCTTCTCTTCTTCCTCTATCTCTTCCTTGATTATCTTGGGCTTCCTGGCCACTAACTCATCTTGAGCTCACTCTAAAATTTAGTTGAGTCTAAAATGCTTGCTCTAAGCCACTTGACCCTTCATTTTGTAGCATGCGGTATTCATGACCTTACAAAGAGCCCATGAATTCATCAATAATCAATTGAGTCAAGTTCTTTGACTATTCTATCACCACTACTACATAGTTAAACTTCTTTGACATCGATCACAGAAGTTTCTTCATGATCCTCATTTCATCAAACGTCTCTCAATTGAGTTTCATCTCATTTGTTATCATTTGTAGACGATTTAGATAGTCTCAAACTTTCTCAGAGTTCTGCATCTTCAGAATCTCAAACTTAGCTTAACAAGATTGTAGCTTTACAACCTTTGTCTTGTCAACACCTTGCATGGAACGTTGCAAGGTCTTTCATGCTTCTTTTAAGGTTCTGGCATCTGATATCTCCTCAAAGGTTGTCTTATTAATCCCTTGGTATAACAAGAAGGGAGCTTTTTGTCTCTCTTTCTTGCCTCTCTTAGTGTTGTTCTTCGAATGTTAGTCAACGCCGTCATTGCTTCAGTAGTCGGCTCTTCATATCCATCTTCTACTATCTACCACAACTCCTTTGATGTTAGTAACACTCTTATCTGGATACTCTAGTTATTATAGTTTGTCATAGTCAGCTTGGGCACTTGAGACAAAAGAGTATTTATCATCTTCATCACTTCAACCTCTTCACCTTTTCAACTCTTATGAGCTTCTTCCAAGGTTTGTAACCTGGCTTTGATACCACTATTAGAAGCGCTAACACATGGAGCACAAAGACAAGCGACAGAAGACAAACAGCTTCTTTTATATAATACTAAGAGATTATAAATATTATATTTCAACTCAACACACGTACAACTATACACAAAAAAATTACAAATAATTGGGTATTACAACTTCACATAAACATTTTTAACCGTAGAGGTCAAACCACTGATCACGTATTTCCTGTTGGAGGTCGTCGAGGGAAGTTTACACTGTTGAAATTATTGAAGTGGAAGTGGACGATCTAATTGGGCAGACCGCGCAGGCCGCACAGACTGCTACCAGTCTGGCGCCTGGGTGTTGACGGATAGCCTATTTTTGGCTATTATTCTTCTTCCCGTGGTCTAAATCAGCAAGCACCCTAGGAGGTAACCAAACGGTTAACGTTAACTAACCGCGATTGTCGTGATCTAGTTGGTGAGACTGTGGAGTCCACTTGGAGCTGGCAGACTCTCTTGTTCGCATTGAAGTAGGTGGTTAGTGTGGATAGCGAAGGCTAACCGCTGAGTTCATTGTTGACTTCTCACGCGATTTGATACCAGAGTTTGCTGGTTGTATGGACTTTGGTCACGGTGTTGTGACAAGTCTAGTTTGGTTGCTTAGTTGCGAAGATCGCGGTATTGCGCGATTTGATTGTAGAGTTTGGTAGGATGCCTTAGGCGCGGTCTTGGCTCAGGATGCATGGTGGATTGCTTAATTCCACGCAGACTGAGGAAGCTGTTCACATGTCTTTGCTGTTTTAATCTGATATCCACATTCTTGTGTGGATTGGTGGTGCTAGTTGTAGGATGACGGATGATTATCCTATCTCTATGGGCGGTGATCACACTCTCCTTGTCATCTATAAATAGGGGCTCTTTGGCTCATCATATATAACGAAAATAGTGAGAACTCAGCTCGCGCTTTGAAATTGCGGTTAAACTTTCTTAACCGCGCAATTAAGTGAAGTTGAGTTGTACTATGTAAGTTGTGCGGCTAGCACCGGACGACTAGGCTATTAGTTGGGAAGCTCAATGTGGATCAATTCATGAATAACAGTCTGTGGTATACAACAAGTCACGTTCTAAGCGACTTGAAATCTCTTCCTCGAGGTTACAGATAGTTCAAGAAGTTCGCCCGATTCATCAACGGGTAGACTATTTTCTAGTTCATCAGAATTTCAATAATAGGCAGTTCAAGCGGCTTGTGTTGTAGGTTGGCGACTTGGCGGTTTCAGTGGACTATCTTGGTGGTTTGTGGCTTGGGCGATTTCTATCATCAGACCATCGGTTTTACTTTTACCTGTAGTTTTTTGTTTTCATCGAGTACATTGTGAAATCATATCTCGTAATGTATGTCTCACTCTATAAAGAAGATTATTGATTCAATATTGAGACTCTTGTGCTTTTGATGTTGTCGATTTCTTCTTGACTTTAGTTTTGATTGAGTGTTCATGCGACCTTGCTCAACTTCCGTTTGGAAACTTTACACGGTATCAGAGCAATCTACCTAATATCTTAGAAATTTTATATGGTATCAGAGGGAGGTTGGGGAGTTAACAGTTAATCAACCTTAGAGGCGTGCTACTCTTAGAAAGTTCAAGTAAATCAGAATTTAGTAATGGAAGTCGGTTATGCAAGAGGACTTGGGATTGAGCTCTTAATGAGACTAACTTTAAGAAGTGGAGGTCTTACATGGAGAGCTATCTTCTTGGGGAGGATCTTTGGGTGGTCGTCGGTGGAGACGACGGGCAAGAGGTGGTTGTTGCAACAGGGAATGATGAGGCATTGAGAGCATGGAGGAGAACGAATATGAAAGCGGAGTTCACTCTGAAGCGGGTTATCTCACCAGTGTTATTTGACCATATCATTGGATGTCGGTCAGTTGTTGTGATCTAGATGGCCTTGGATGGCCTATTTAACAAGAAGGATGTAGCTCGACTACAGTTCTTGGAGAATGAGTTGGCGAAAACCACTCAAGGTGATCTGTTCATATCATCCTTTTTTTTCTGAACATGAAGAACCTCTGTGCTGAGATATCAACATTAGACCCAGAAAAGCCTATCTTAGAGGCAAAGCTAAAGAGGCACATCATCCGTGGGCTGCGAAAGGAGTATGTTGCCTTCGCGACTTCTGTTCAGGGTTAGGCCAATCAGCCATCGTTGCTCGAGCTGGAGAACCTGTTAGCTTCGCAATAGAGCTTGGCAAGGCAAATGGCTAGAGTATCCATCTCAGGGGGAGAGAGCGAGGTTCTTTATTCTAGGAATAAGAAAAGATTGGATAAGAAGAAGAAACCACTTGTCAGTAATAGCTCATCTACTTCATTTAAGAAGGAGATAAGTAAGGCTCCTAAGCAAGATAAAGGGAGAAAGAGAGGAGGGATATGGTACTATAAGTGCAACAAGCTTGATCACATCCGGAAGGACCACAGAGTCAATCTTCAGCCAGGACATGATGTAGGAAAAGAAGAGACTGAATCCATGGTTGATGAAGGTGGATGTGGGGAGTGCTTTCATGACAAGCACTTGTGTTTTTACGCTATCCTCTATCAACTATCAGGAGTACTGGATCGTTGAATCAGGGTGCGAAAATCACCTCATCGGGGATGAGTCAAAATTCTCTTCTCTATAATAATACAAAGCTAATTATGATATTATTACAGCTGACGATACTATACATGCAGTTGAGAATGAGGGGACAGTCTCTTTAGGCAATGCTAAGGGTCAACTCACATTAAGAAGTGTGTATCATGTGCTAGGAATAAAGAAGAATCTCTTCTCGGTTACTAGTGTGGTAGATGATGGGTATCACGTTCTGTTTGACCCGACAGAAGTGAAATTTCTCTAGAATGTGTCAGCTGTTAAAGCTAATATCACTCACATTGGAAGACAGGTTAAGAACTTGTTCGTGTTGGCGATAAGCTCTTATATTGAGAAGATTCAGGCAAATAACAACGTTGTTACTTAGCATGAGAGACTGGGACAAGTTGGGATGGATAAGTTGAAGACTATGACAGCAAGAGACCTGGTGCATGACCTGCCTAGTCTTTCATCTTTTAGAGACAGTCATGTCTGTGCGGGGTGTTAGTATGGTAAGACTCATCGTCTTTCATTTGACAAATCACAGACCAAATGCAAGGTACCTTTAGAGTGTATCCACAATGATCTGACGGGACCGACCGTCACCCCAGTCTTGGAGGTAGCAGGTATATGCTGATTTTAGTTAATGACTTTATGAGATATACTTATGTATACTTTATGAATGAGAAGTCAGAGGCTTTTAGGAAGTTTGTGGAGTTCAAAGAGCTTGTGGATGGCCGGCTCGGTCTGCGGATCAAGAAGATGAGAATTGACAATGGAGGAGAGTTCAACTCAAATGAGTTCTCCATATTTTGCAGAAAGTACGGTATCCAGAGAGAGCTTACTTGTGCGCATACTCCAAAACAGAACGAAGTTGCTGAGCGAAAGATCCATCATTTGAAGGAGACCTATAAGTGATGGCTTCATGCCAAAGGCATTCCTAGGGCTTTTTGGGCGGAGGGAATGACATGTGCAATATATGTCATCAATTGGTTGCCCCTTAGTCCCAACAACATGAAGTCTCCACATGAGATGTTGTTTAAGGAGAAGCCCATTGTAGAACATCTTCGGGTGTTCAAGTCAAACTGTTATGTGCAAGTTCCAGATGCTCTCAGAATGATTCTTGATTGCGAAAGTAAGGAAGCTAGTTTTTGTCGGTTATGATGAGAAAAAGAAAGGCCAGAAATGCATGGATCATGAGACACGAAAGTTTGTGGTTTTTGGGGACGTGGTATTTGACGAGTTGACGTCATACCAGGGTAGTTCCTCTATAGAACTATAGGAGAGCATGGGAGACAGAGGGCAAGGTGAAGTTACTCGGGATCTTCTAGAGGAGTTGTCTGTGTCACGAAGTGCTCCGGTTATTTCTAGCTCCAAGGCAGGTACATCTATATCAGGAAGCAGGTGGAGCGATGTTGGAGTTCTTCCGTTGTGATCTGAGATAGTCAAATAGTTAGTCTTGCTGCCAACGCAATATGAGTTTATGAGTTCGCACATAAGAGTTATGAAGAAGTTGGAAAGGAATGTGTTGGCATTGCTCATATGTGATATGAGTGAAGGGTCAAGACTTTTGACATGGACTTGAAATTAGATCAACCAAAGGACCTAAATTGTGAATTCGAGGGCATTCTGGAAATCATCGAATATGTAAGTCAGTTCGTCGAGTACACTTGATGAATTCGACGTGATAGTTCATGTTCGTCGAGTACACTCGACGAATTTGACGTGATAGGTTATGTTTGTCGAGACGGTCTCGACAGATCTTTCGAGAGTTCTTTCTATTCATCAAGTATACTGGTACATGTCAATTCCTAAGTGGAAGACTGGTGTCATGGAGCAACAAGAAGTAAACCAGTGTGACTATCTAGACTGCAGAGTCAGAGTACATTTCAGCAGACAACAGCTGTGCTTAATTTCTATGGATTCATCATCAGTTTGAAGATTATAACATTAAGATAAGTAGAACTCCTCTTTATTGTGATTCTACTAGTGTCATTTCTATTGCTATGAATCATATCTCACACAGCAGGACTAAGCACATAAAAATTAAGTATCATTTTATTAGGGAGCATGTAGAGAAAGAAGACATTAGCCTAGAGTTTGTCTCCACTGATAAGAAAGTGGTCGATATCTTCACTAAGCCACTAGATGAAGCCAAGTTCAACACCTTCAAGATTGAATTGGGTATTTTGAACTTAGAATAGCTTCAGATACTCCCTGAGGTATTTTTTTATATACATGCTTTTTTCTTACAGGTGATGCAGACCTAGTGGAAATCAAGAACAAGATGAGAGCAGATGCTCCTATTGAGGAGGAGCAAGTCCAGCAACTACAGGACTAAAGTCAGCCCTGTATAAGGAGCAAGCTGGCAGTTGTACTACTGGCCTCATCTACATCAGCTAGGGGGATAATACAAGGGGAGAAAAATAACTGGTACACCTCCCTGGCTATCTAAAGAAGTCAAAAAAGGGGAGAGAAGAGATTGATCAAGTTCAAGTAGTATCCAAGGGGGAGAGACAAGGTCAAGAAAGGATCAAGCCCCAACATAGCAGAAAGACAGGGGGAGAAAGTCATGGGGAGAAAAAATTGATCAAGAAAGGATCAAGCTGAGAGGTAAACCTCTATGTTAACACATACCCTGCAGCAATCCAGGGGAAGTAAGGGGCATATCTATTTTTCCGACAAATTGTTCTCGACGAATTCCATTCGACAAATTGTTCTCGACGAACTAATGCATATCTAGTTTTCCTTAAGTTCCCTTCTGAATCTTGTTTGCGGGTGGGTTCCTCACGATTCCACAAGGATTCGTATATATACCTTGTGAATCGATATAACCGCACACGAAAGGTCGAGCCGTCTTCACCTTCTTATAGACAGAAATCCCGAACTCTAGAAGATCGCAATCAGCGCTCCTGTACCGTAAGCCCTTCCGACCTATCGTCGTCGTCTGGAAAGTGTTTCCAGAGCTTCATCTTTGTCAACGCTGCCTTTCCCTTAACGGATCTAGCAATTTGTGGAGACATAGAGGTCTTTCCCTTATCTAACCTGACGCTTGTGTGACAAGTGCCTTGGGGTTCTCTAAGCTTGTGTGGATACTTATAAAGGCGTGGACATATTTTCTATGCTCGAAACTCTAGCTGTTAGGCGTCCTAGATTCATTTGGAGCACCTTAGTTTAGTGGAGACTCAATCCACTTCAGGTACATTACTTTTATTATACATGTTTATTTCTTGATTCATGAAATCACAAGATCCTCATACTGTTTAGGGTTATCTTGTATTACTTTCCGCTGCGTACATTTGATGTACTTATAGTTTTGAATTATATAGAAAACCCAACAAGCGATGATCCAAGTGTGCCTGAGATCAAAGCTAGCTCAGAAGAAGCAGTGGAAGTGGTGGATCAGGGTCAAGCCCTACGGAGGTCCAAAAGGACCATTATTCCACCAGCTCGGTATAAGGACGAGAACGTGGTGTTTTTTGTCTCATGTTTCTTCATAGATCGCTTGGATGAGCGGGAGCCGTCATGAATTGAGAACACCACTAGCATTAAGGAGTGATAAGATGTTATGAATGAGGAGATGATCGCTCTTAGGAAGAACGAGACTTGAGATCTTGTGCCCAAGGTCGATGGAATCACTCATGTGACATGCTGAATTTATAAGCTTAAGAAGAAGGCTGACGATAACATCGAGCGATATAAGGCTTGTCTTGTAGCTCGAGGGTTTACACAACAGTACGAAGAAGACTATGAAGAGATGTACAGTACCATGGCCAAGATGACTTCAGTGCGGGTGGTGATTGCCTTGGCAGCTTGCCAAGGGTGGAGGATTTGGCAACTCGATGTGAAGAACACATTCCTTTACGACGAGATCGATAAGAACATCTTCATGGTACAGCCACCTGGTTATATATCTGAAGAACATCCAACACACATCTACAAGCTCAAGAAAGCCATCTATGGCTTGAAGCAGGCGCCTCAGGCGTGGTATGGAAAAAATGTAGAATACCTCCAATTCTACGGATACTTTGCTTCAAACTCGGACTCGAGTTTATTTGTTAAGAAGAGGGGGGAGCTTGAAGTCTTGGTGCTATTGTACATTGATGACATAATCGTCACAGAAAATTTGTAGGAAGAGGTAGTTAGGCTCAGGGCTGAGCTAACTATCCGGTTTGAGATGAATGATCTTGGGGAGCTCTACCATTTCCTTGGTCTCGAGGTGAAGAGGAAGAAGTATGGTGTGCTCATTTAAAAGAAAGTCTATGCGGAGAGAATTGTTAAGCGGTTCGGCATACGGGAAGGGAAGAGCAACTCTACTCCTCTAGAGGTCGGTCTCAAGCTTCGGCGTGATGAGGGGAGGGTTCTTCCAGATCCCTTGGTGTTTCGGGCTCTTATTGGGAGTCTCATATATATCTGACAATTATAAGGTCGCATATCGCTTATGTTGTGGGCCGAGTAAGTCGGTATATGACGGATCCACGGAAACCACATATGGCGGCGGCTAAGAATATCCTGAAGTACGTGAAATATGCTTGGATATGGGTCTCTTTTACGAGAGAGACACGTGCTTCAATCTGTATTGTTATATAGATACTGATTATGAGGAAGATTTAGACGATCAGAAGTCGGCGTCTGGTTAAGTCTTTATGTGTGGATCAGCAGCTATTTTGTGGTGCAGTAAAAAGCAAGATTTAATGTTTGTCTTCATTACAGAAGCAGAATAAAGGGCTTCGTCCTTGGCTTCTCAAGAAGTCATCTAGCTTAGGAGGTTAGTGGAGGATATCCATGAACATGTGTTAGGTCCTACTCTACTACACGGTGATAATGAGAGTGTCATCAAACTGGTTAATAATCTAGTTTGTCACCCATGGACAAAACACATCAAGATCGAGCATCACTTCATTTGTGAGATGGTGCTGGAGGGGTCTCTGATGGTTGAGTATGTGTAGAGCCAGAATAATGTCGCAGATATATTTACGAAGCCGCTGTCGAAGGGACCATTTACACGGTTACGAGGTTTGCTCGGGTTGGCATCCACTTCTTACTTTAAAGGGGAGTGTTGAAATTGTTGAAGTGGAAGTGGGCGGTCTGATTAGGAAGACCACACAGACCAAAGAGACCGTTGCCGATCTGGCATTGAGGTGTTGTCAGATAACCTGTTTTGGCTATTATTCTTCTTCCTACAGTCTGGATCAGCAAACACCCTGGGAGGTAACCAAGCGGTTAGCGTTGGCTAACTGTGGCTATCGCGGTCTGGTTGGTGAGACTACTGAGTCCGCTTGGAGTTGGCAAGCTTTCTCGTTCGCATTGAAGCAAGTGGTTAGTGTGGATAGCGGAGGCTAACCGCTGAGTTCATTGTGGACTGCTCACGCGGTTTGATACCAGAGTTCGCTAGTTATGTGGACTTTTGTCATGGTGTTGTGATAAGTCCAGTTTGGTTGCTTAGTCATGGATATTGCAGTATTATGCGGTCTGAGTATAGTGTCCGACAGATCGCCATAAGAACGGTCTTGGCTCAATACGTGGCTAGATTGCTTAAGTCCACGCGGACTGAGGATGTTGTCTGCATGTCTTTGCGGTCTAACTCTGGTATCTACATTCTTGTGCAAACTGGTGGTGCTAGTTGCAGGATGACAGACAGTTATCCTATCTCTTTAGGAAGTGACCACACTCTCCTTATTGCCTATAAATAGGGGTCCCCGGCTCATCATATATAACGAAAACAGTGAGAACTCAGCTCGTGCTTTGAACTTGTAACTAGACTTTCTTAACTGCGTGACAAAGAGAAGTTGACTTGTACTATGCAGGTTGTGCGGCTAGCACTGAGAGACTAGGCAATTAGTTGGGAAGCTCAGTGTGGATCAGTTCACGGATAACAGTCTGTGGTATATAGATTGTCGCGGTCTAAGCGACTTGAAGTCTCTTCCTCGGGGACCTAGGGTTGTGGATAGTTCAAGCAGTTTTCTCGGTTCATCGGCGGGTAGACTATTTTCCAGTTCATCAGCATTTTAGTAACAGTCAGTCCATGCGGCTTGTGTTGCGGGTTGGCGACTTGGCAGTATCGGCGGACTATCTTAGCGATTTGCGGCTTGGGCGGTTTCTATCATCGACTGCCGGTTTTACTTTTGCCTGTAGTTTTTTTGTTTCCATCGGGTACATTGTGAAATCATGTCTTGCAATATATGTCTCGCTCTGTAAAGAAGATTATTGATTCCATATTGAGACTCTTGTGCTTCTATTGTTGCTGATTTCTACTTGGCTTTTGTTTTGGTTGAGGGTTCCTGCGGCCTTGCTCAGCTTCTGTAAAAATTTTAGGGAAGCCAAGAAAGAGATCGCAGGAACACTCAACCAACACCAAAGCCAAGTAGAATTTAACACAATAAAAGCACAAGAGTCTTAAGTTGGAATTCACAAATCTGATTTACAGAGCGAAACATACATTGTGAGACATGATTTCACAATGTACCTGATAGAAACAAAAAAGTACAAGCAAGAGTAAATGCGCGGTTTGCAAACTCTAACCGCCCAAGTCGCATAACTGATAACCACAAGCATTATCCGCCGAAATCGCCCAAGTCTCAAAACCGTAACTAGCCGCGCAGACTGCTTGTTATTGAATGCTGATGAACTTGAATAGAACCCGTTGATAGGCCGGACGAACTGCTCGACTTAATCGCAACCCGAGGAAGAGAATTCAGGTAGCTAAGACCGCGACCTGTTGTATACCGCTGACTATTAACCGTGAGCTATTTCACACCAAGCTTCCACTAATTACACAACCACCTGATGCTAGCCGCGCAGCCTGCACAGAGTCAACTTTACTTAATCGCGTCGGTTAGAAAATCTTAATCGCAAGATTAAAGTACGAGCTAAGTTCTCACTATTCTTGTTATTTATGACGAGTCGGGGACTCCTATTTATAGGTGTGAGGAGGAGTGTTGTCACTGCCCATAATGATAGGATAACCGTCCGTCAACCTGCGACTAACACCACCTATCCACATAAATGCGTACACCAACATCACTCTGCCACAAAGAATCATCTATCTGTATAGGCGGAAAGAAGGATCAGTTTGTCAAGCCGAGCAGATAACAATACCAGTCTGTGTGGACTTGATCAATCCAGCCACGTGTCCTAAACCACCAAAGTACCAATGACGAACTATTGGTCTCCGCAACCAGATCGCACAATTCAGCGGACACTGATACCAGACCGCGTAGTTCAGCGGCATCTGCTCCATACCGCTCAACACAACAACCCAGCCATGCATGCTGATCCTATCATGCCAACGCCAGACTGCCGGATTTAGCCACCAGACTACATTGAGAAGCAGTCTCCGCATCCATTCCACGCAAACTACAGCTAGTGACTAGAACAAAATCCATGCCTAGTCGGCCTGCTGAACTCGTCGAACTCCAAAAGCAGACCACTCAACACAGGTGGTCTTAGCAAACTAGGCAACAACCCAAACTTGTAACAAACCTGTGACTAAGTCCACTACACCAGCTAACTCTGTCTATCAACCTGCCTGAGAAGGCTCCAGTGAACTTTACGATTAGCTTCCACAGACCGCGCTAACCGCTTTCCTTCGTGCGAGCCAGAGATCCTGAAAGCATAAAGTGAACTGTGTTATTGAAACTGAGAATTCCGTCTCGATGGAGTTCACCCTTGGGGAAGGGGTGATCGCGCACCTACTTCTCTCCTGCAAGAAAAATAACAAAAGAAAAAGAACAGGGGACTGGACCAAGAGCCCGGCGCGGAGGACCCACCACACACCCGTAAGATCTCTAAGCGCTTCTCCTCCTTAGCCAAATGCCGAGATAAGGTACCTCAAAAAGCGCTGGAAGGTTGGGAGACAAGTAAGCATGCCTTCTAAGGTACCCTCTTGGTTCTATTTATAGATTTCTGAAAATGGCATGCAAATAACCGACCTGCGCTAGTCTGTGATTACTGAAAACACCTTGGGCTGGCCTGATAATAGCCAAACTCTGTTGTTCTGAGTAGCTAGATGCAGACCTTTGAGGGTATCCAAGTAATTTGCCTCTACACCCTGCTGGGCGAGTGACCTGTGAGAGCATCACTCGGCTAAAGCGGGCAAGTGCTGGGAGTTTGATGCTCGTCGCCTTAAAGACCCATGAAGGGCGAATGCCCGGCTGGGCGACGACTCGCCTAGCCTGGCGAGAACTGATCTCGTGCACGCGCCTGCACACGAGATAACCAGGCGAATGCTGGGTGAAGATGGCACTCGCCGAAGGGCTAAACCGCTCCTCTTCTCCTCGTGCTGCGCGAGTGTCTTTCTTCAGGCCTTGGACGGGTAGTGACCACTCGCCAACCCGACGGGGCCCACTCATCGAATATGGGGTTGTACAAAATCCTCGCTCTTTACGAGCTTTTAACAAAGCTCGGAAAAAAACATCCAACCCTACATATTAGATGAGTGGGTGCTGACCTGAAAGAGAATCTATCGTGGGCCCCTCCAATGCTATATAAATATCCAGGCAGTGATAGACATTCTCCTGCCTTTACATCTCGCGGCTACTCTCTCCTCTTGTTATGATGTCGCCTTCCAAGGAAGCTCTAGATCGCCTCCATGCTGTTCAAGACAGGAACAAATACCTGATGGGCTCACTTGCCCCCTGGCTCTCTCGCAAAGCTCCCGGGTCAATCCCGAAGATGAAAAAGCCAAAGCGGTCTAGCGCGGCGTAGGGAAGGATGAATTGGCTTCTCAAAATCCTCCCATGCCCCGGACATACTTGGTATTTGTATTCGCTTAGCCCAATTTCCCCTTTTGTCGTCGAGATAAAATATTGATGTAATATCCATTCGCAGATCCCGCCGATGGGGAAGGAGGTCAAGGAGGCGAGTGTTACAGTGGTCTCGCCTGGAAATGGGCAAGGGCAGGCGAACCGCAAGATAACCCCCCCTCTCCAGCTCGATGTTCTCGTGCATGAGAAAGGTAACCCCTCCACTAGCTGTTAGCTTTTATCCCCCTGGTTTAACAATTCTTCCCTTGCAGCTTTTACTTTTTGAACTATGGGGATGGGAGACTCGGCGCTGAGATCTCCCGTTCGCGAGACACCTGTGGATCTCAGCTCTGCTCCTATCCTGACGGATGTTATCCCCGCATATTTCGTCGAGTCAACCATCCACCAGGCCTAGGGAAGAGGAATATATCCTTTGAGACCCCTTTTGAGGGGCGGCCCGGGACTTCTCGCTGCCCTCCCTTCACCCCAGGCTTTTGCGAGATTTCACTGACGTTGATATTGACGAGGAGGAGGTCTCGCCTCTTCCTTCCTCTATAACTTCTTTCCCAGCCTGCCTGCTGGGAGCGTCCTCGCCGAGAGTTGGAATCGCGAGAATAGGGACTGCTGGTGTCGAGCACTCGGCACGCGCGCCGAGTGCGAATCTGACCAAGCCGAGTACTTCCTACCTGAAGTCCTCGAACATCCCCACCGTCGAGAGAGGGGGAGGGGGTGGCGAGTCGGCCCTGTCTAATCCTTGCCCTTCTCCTCCAGTCATCGAGCTTGCTGAAGATTTTATGTACTGACCACGCTCCACGCTCACCGCACCAGAATGTTGAAACCGAGAATTCAGTCTCGATGGAGTTCACCCTTGGGGAAGGGGTGATCGCGCACCTACTTCTCTCCTGCAAGAAAAACGACAAAGGAAAAAAGAACAGGGGACTGGACCAAGATCCCGGCGCGGAGGACCCACCACACACCCGAAAGATCTCTGAGCGCTTCCCCTCCTTAGCCAAATGTCGGGCTATGGTACCTCGGAAAGCGCTAGAAGGTTGGGATACAAGTGAGCATGTTTTTTGAGGTACCCCCTTCAGTCTATTTATAGATTCTAAAAATGGCTTGAAAATAACCGACCTGCGCTGGTATGGGATTACTGAAAACACCCTGGATGCAGACCTTTGAGGGCATCCAGGTAATTTGCCTCTGGACCCTGCTGGGCGAGTGACCTGTGAGAGCATCACTCAGCTAAAGGGGGCGAGTGTCGGGAGCTTGATGCACTCGCATCCTTAAAGACCCCTGAAGGGCGAATGCCCGGCTAGGCGACCACTCGCCTAGCCTGGCGAGAACTGATCTCACACGCGCGCCTGCACGCGAGATACCCAGGAGAATGCTGTGTGAAGATGGCACTCGCCGAAGGGCCAAACCGCTTCTCTTCTCCTCATGCTGCGCGAGTACCTTTCTTCAGGCCTTAGACGGCTACTGACCACTCGCCAACCCGATGGGGCCCACTCATCGAATATGGGGTTGTACATGTGCGGTCTCACAATCCAGACCGTCACAGCCGCGATTAGACAAGGCTAATCGTCTGGATACATTCCTGAGTGCTTGCTGATCCAGATCGCAAGAGAGAACATCCTAGCTGGAACCTGACTATCTGCCAAAGGCTAACTGCCAAACTGGCGGCAGTCTCTGCGGCCTATGCGATCTGCCCAAGTCAGACCGACCATCTCCACTTCACTCCCACTTCAACAATTTCAACAGCTTCCATTTGGAAACTTTATATACACTTGCCTGTCGCTTAACCGCAGTTACTACTGGTGGTTAGCCTTACCACCGCATGCTAGCCGCTGAGTTCGCATTCTGCTACCCGCAGACTTCATTGAATTTACCGTTGGGCGCTTGCCACCATACCATTGGCACTAGTCGCAACTTGTTAACCACACTCTTTACTCTAGAACTGTTGTTCCATTAAACCAAGAGGGGATTGAACCCCCTATTTATAGGGGAGGCAGTAATCTTCCAGAAGTACTAAGCTAATGCGGGGCGGTAGATTCAAAATTTCTAACATGATTCTCTTGGGTGGGCTTCACTCTCATTCAAGTAGGTGGAGACCTTGTTATTCCCATGCCCGTGTTGAAGAAAAATGATAAGAAGGGGGGAGAAGAAAGGGTTCACAGCTAACATATTTCTCATTCCATTAAACTGTATTACAAAACAACCACCTTTTCACCTTTTACAGGATACAATATGACTCAATATATAGGCTTCATGATGTAGGCGTACACGTTTGGACCGAAATAAAATTACGGACGCGCACGACTATCTCTCCACGAACTAAAGTCTACGCTCACACAATCGTTCTACGTCGCATCACGTTATAATGTCCAATCAATTATATGCTAGCCTACGGGTAGCCAAACCGCTTGGGACCGAATAGAGGCTATAGGCCGATATCCGTTCCGGCTAAAAGGACCAATATTGGATCCGACCGAGCGGTGTTGTACCAAAAGAGATTTACCGAATAAAACACGATTCGGAAAAAGGTAAATCTCTCCCAACAAAAGAAAACGAGGGCTCGCCAAACCCTTTTCGAAAATTAAGTCAATCAAGAGAAACACAAATGATCAAAGAAATCCACGATGAATTAATGCTATCAAAATACAACGCTACGAATCTACCACCACATGAATTAATCTAGGAAGAGAAACACACAATCGGTAGAAAGGATTCGTTACCCTATCGGAATGGATGATTCCGATTTCTCTACTTGGATCGTTCTTCAACGGCTCCGCCGGAGTCATGCCGGTTGGAGAGAAACTTGTCCGCCTTCGTCGCGTCACGCTGGAGTTAGAATCCACAAAGGAAATCTTTGCCTTGGCCGATTTCTTCAAGGAGGTGGGTTGAATGGTTTCTTTGTTGGAGGTCGGTTTTGAGGAGATAAAAGTAGTAGGAGAGGGTTGTTAAGGTGAGAAAAGAGGAGGTAAAGAGGGGAGAAGTCTTGTGGCCGAATTCCACAAGGAGGAGAGGTAGGAGGGTGGCCGAAATTGCCAAGGAAGAGGGGGAAAGAAGGATGGCCGAATTTTGCCAAGGGGGGAGGAGGATCTCAAAAGATCTTTAGGAAAGTATTTTCTTATTCTTCTTCTCTCTAAAAAATCCTTCCTCAACATGGCTATATATAGCCTACACCACTCAATCTCCCTCCAATCAAAATTCAAACTGAAAATAAGATGGTTATAGGCACCCATCATTACACATGAAATGAAATAATTAAAACAACATATGATGGTTATAAGCACCCATCATCACACATGAAATGAAAATTAAAACATGAAATAAATACTTAAAATAAAATTGCTAAAATAATAAATTACTAAAAATATATAATTATAATTATTTAATTTATAATTATATATTTTTATATAATGGCGGCAGACGTCGATCCCATCCTCGAGCTTGCGGCAACGATCGTCCCAATCGACGAACTCTCTCAGACGGGGATCACTAGCGGCCGTGTCAGCAACGTCTCCATCAATCCTCCCCCGCTCAAAAGTACTCATCACCGATGAGTTGGTCTGAAAGTACCGGTGCAGGAGAGCATCATCCCAGAGAAACACGTAGTGGCAAACAACACCACTTGGAGAAGAGAGCACTCCAACCTGGAGTATCCTGTCATGCAAAAAGATGGTCCTAGAGAACCTCGGAAAAGCATTAGGCAATAAAGGATAACAAATTTCTACATCAACAACCAACGTACCTCCATTGAAGACCGATGAAGAGAGCGATCCAGGCACAAACTCACTACCCAAACCATAAGAAAACAAAGTGGAACCAAACGGACAGGCAGATAATTCAAGTGGTGGAGAAACATGCAGCGTTAAATCAGAAACATTAAAAATAGGGGTATTACCCCAATCAGTGGAAAACCTCAAAAGAAATGCGTGTTCTCCTAATTTCATTAATGTCCGCAAAAGGTGCAGCTCACCAACTCGTCCACTTTCTATAGTGCCCGAAGGCAACCGTTCAGGGACGAGACGCACCAAGTCAAAATCGCAAATTATACCGTAAGACGCTCTTTTTTGTAAGCTAGCAAGAATTTGAATAGATTGTTGTAACGTGGTTGGCGCTTCACTAAAGTGCTTACGTAAATAAAATTCATTGCGAGCATCATCATGCACAAACGTACTTAGTGCATTCGGTGGTAACGGAACGACATAAGGCGGCACCAATGGAACTAAATCTGGTGGCGCCGAGGGAATCTCATCAGGAGTCACTATAAGCGGCCATATCCTAAACATATAATTCGATAAATGATTTTCTTTAAAATTCATGGAGGATAAACTTAGGATAAAGGAAATAGTCGCCACAGAAATAAAATCTAAAACATCCGAGGGTGTGACCAACGATGGACTCGTAGGGTAATAGGTCGTCAAAGGGGACATGTCCAAAGGAGGAGCTAAGTCATTCTCAACATCGAAACACGGGTTTAACGTCCAAGAAAGATCACCCGGTTGCAAGCCATTAAAGTCATATGAAAATTCAAACAATGGATTTGCCCTTACAGAAAATTCGTCCGACATGTCTACCAATTCATTAGATATATCATGTAATTCAGAATCAGTGGTCGAGTCATAGGTCGGCAACAATAATACGAGATCTGGAGGCACTAACGGGACCTCATCTGGGGTACTGGCAGAATGAACTCAGGGGGCACCGTAGAACTCCTGAAATCAATCGTACTACACTCATTTCTTAAATGATCAATACGTCGAGTCAAAGGGTCAGGGGGACGAGTCGGTAAAATCAAACCCGGGGTACAGTCCAAAAAGTCATCCAATAATACAACTTCCTTGCTTACAATTTCTTCTGACACACTATCCAAGTTATTTAATTTAGAATCAATTATGGTCTCAGACAAGGGTAAAATTGAGCCCGACGGAAGCTTTAAATCAGGAACGTCAGCTAAAGGTGTTTGCATCAAAGAAATATCGTTCGGGCTCATAGTACTAAAATCATCCAAGCATAACTCATTCACCAACGGTAAGTCTTCCCAATCAGTCAGAACGTCCAATATATCAGGATCATCAGAACAGTCCTCAAAATATCTCGGTCTAAGAGGAACCAGCTCGAGTCCGAACAGATCATCTCCTAAGTCACTACTAAGTAAACTCTCATCATCAGGTAAAATGCCTACCGACTCAGGTGTAATCTCAGCAGGAGTAACCGTAGGCTCAAAAATGTCATCGACGGGGAGTGGAGATGATTCCTCAGTGGTGGAATCCGCATCCAGGTCACTAGGGTAACCAATATCCTCATCGTCGCTATAATCGCCAGGGATAACAACCTCGTCCTCAGTGACAGACACCATCCTAGGCCTTTCCTTTGACTCATCAGAGGAGTCAATAACTTGAGCAGGCAACACACGGGAAGACTCAAAAGGTTCTATGGGCGTAATCATGGGAGGGCACTCAATAGAACCAAGATTGGATACGCCACTAGACTCAAAGGTAATAATCTTCTGACGTGGGTGAACCTTTCTCTTAGGAGGTTGGTGCTTCTCAATCTCCAAAGCCGTACTAAAGGTGAGGTCTAGGTCGTTGTGATAATAATGTAGTAATTTACCCTGGATGTAGGGGTCTAACCCCCTACGAAACCTAGAAAGGGTGACCTCAGGCAACTCTTTCACACCGCTCTTAACTGTCACGTCCTTAAAGAATTTCATATAATCTGAGACCGACTTATTCCCTTGTTGAAGGGGAGCCAAATCTTCAGTTATGTGTCGTTTGATCTGGGCATTTGGTTTATAGTCAGTCCTACAGGTTGGTATGGAACTAGTGCCATAACGATACTCACTCACAGGCTTGGTGTTGGTAGTACGGAGATAGGCGGGATCAAATTGATCCGATAGGAGGCTACGCATCGCCTGCCAATTATGTTGATAACCATCAACACGACGCTCTTCGTTCATCCAAAATAACTGGGCCTGACCTATTAACCGCTCTCGGGCAAAGTGAATCTTTTGGGGGTCATCCCATCCGTAACACTTAAAATGAAGTTCTATACCCTTAAGCCAATCCCTAAAAATTTTAGGACACCCTAAACCATCATACGTGGGGGTCCTACTAAATGTGGGAGGATAAGTGTGGGAATGAGTAGCAGGAACGTCATAAGCCATCTTAGCGCGAACCGGGGAGAAAAATTCACCCAGACTTAGTGCATGTGCAAGGAAAGGGTACCAGGACAACTTAACTCTAACGAAGATGGAATTGTTCCCGCCTAACCACTAGGGTCTTAAATATGATAAAATAGGGTTTTTGCTGGAAAAATATAAGGATCATTAAAAATTTTTGCTGGATTTTTTTTACTGAGAAAAGAAAAATCTAGGCCGCTATTGGCACACCAAATACTAAAATTTTAAAATAATTAATAAAAATAATTACTGATGAAATTTTTTTTATTTTTTTTGTTTTCTTACTAATAATTAGATGGAGAAATTTCAGAAAATTTAAACTATAGATTTGCAGAAAAATTAACATTTTTAGGACGCTATTTGCAGACCACTAATTTTTTTTTTTTTTTGTAATTTGGAGAAAAATTTGAAATTTTGAAATTTGAAATTGGAAATTTAAAATTTGAATTTGAAATTTGAAATTTGAAATTTGAAATTTGAAATTTGAAATTTGAAATTTTGAAATTTGAAATTTGATTTTTGAATTTTGAAATTTGAATTTTGAAATTTGAAATTTGAAATTTGAAATTTGAAATTTGAAATTTGAAATTTGAAATTTAAAATTTAAAATTTAAAATTTAAAATTTGAAATTTAAGAGTGGAGGAGTGCCAATTAGGAAATTTAAAATTTGGAAATTTGAAATTTGAAATTTAAATTTTGAGAGGGGTGGATTGCCAATTAGGAAATTGACGAGAACCTCCCTCTGATACCAAATTGATGTAGGCGTACACGTTTGGACCGAAATAAAATTACGGACGCGCACGACTATCTCTCCACGAACTAAAGTCTACGCTCACACAATCGTTCTACGTCGCATCACGTTATAATGTCCAATCAATTATATGCTAGCCTACGGGTAGCCAAACCGCTTGGGACCGAATAGAGGCTATAGGCCGATATCCGTTCCGGCTAAAAGGACCAATATTGGATCCGACCGAGCGGTGTTGTACCAAAAGAGATTTACCGAATAAAACACGATTCGGAAAAAGGTAAATCTCTCCCAACAAAAGAAAACGAGGGCTCGCCAAACCCTTTTCGAAAATTAAGTCAATCAAGAGAAACACAAATGATCAAAGAAATCCACGATGAATTAATGCTATCAAAATACAACGCTACGAATCTACCACCACATGAATTAATCTAGGAAGAGAAACACACAATCGGTAGAAAGGGTTCGTTACCCTATCGGAATGGATGATTCCGATTTCTCTACTTGGATCGTTCTTCAACGGCTCCGCCGGAGTCATGCCGGTTGGAGAGAAACTTGTCCGCCTTCGTCGCGTCACGCTGGAGTTAGAATCCACAAAGGAAATCTTTGTCTTGGCCGATTTCTTCAAGGAGGTGGGTTGAATGGTTTCTTTGTTGGAGGTCGGTTTTGAGGAGATAAAAGTAGTAGGAGAGGGTTGTTAAGGTGAGAAAAGAGGAGGTAAAGAGGGGAGAAGTCTTGTGGCCGAATTCCACAAGGAGGAGAGGTAGGAGGGTGGCCGAAATTGCCAAGGAAGAGGGGGAAAGAAGGATGGCCGAATTTTGCCAAGGGGGGAGGAGGATCTCAAAAGATCTTTAGGAAAGTATTTTCTTATTCTTCTTCTCTCTAAAAAATCCTTCCTCAACATGGCTATATATAGCCTACACCACTCAATCTCTCTCCAATCAAAATTCAAACTGAAAATAAGATGGTTATAGGCACCCATCATTACACATGAAATGAAATAATTAAAACAACATATGATGGTTATAAGCACCCATCATCACACATGAAATGAAAATTAAAACATGAAATAAATACTTAAAATAAAATTGCTAAAATAATAAATTACTAAAAATATATAATTATAATTATTTAATTTATAATTATATATTTTTATATAATGGCGGCAGACGTCGATCCCATCCTCGAGCTTGCGGCAACGATCGTCCCAATCGACGAACTCTCTCAGACGGGGATCACTAGCGGCCGTGTCAGCAACGTCTCCATCACTTCAGCAAAGGCAGAAAAAAACAAAATAAGATACACCACATTGACATCACAAATGATGGAAGACAACCCATATAACATGCAAAACAGGGAGGCAAACACAAAATAGAGGCAGCATGCTGGCAACTTTTCATTCCTTCAGATTAGTACTTTCCTTCTTCATGATATGTTGGTTATCTCCTTCTTCTTTCATGTCTCTCAGGTCAGCGGGGCTGGATCTATCGCAATTGGCTTCAACACCCTCTCGCAATTGCGACAATCCGTCATTGTAAGCTTTGTCCTCAGATCTGAAAAAGGAAAAGATGGTAAGGGCTTGGTTAACACGTCTGCGAGTTGGTTCTTTGATTCACAGTGTTCAATCGTGATTTCCCATTGATTGATTAAATCACGAGTGTAATGCAGTTTAATCTCGATGCGCTTCATTTTGTTATGGAAAACAGGGTCCTTGGCAAGAGCTATTGCGAAAGTGTTGTCCACACGAATTTGTGTTGGGCCACTGTCTTCTTCGACTAGCTCATGCAAGAGTCTCCTTAACAACATGACTTCCCTTGCTGCATCGCTTAAGACGGTATATTCAGATTCACTAGACGAGAGAGCAATTGTCTTCTATTTCCTAGATGACCAAGAAATAAGATTGTTGCCCAAGAAAAATAGATAACCAGTAGTGCTTCTTCGATCGTCAGAACAGCCTGCCCAATCACTATCTGAATAACCATTTAGTTGCAGAGAGTTGCATCTGGTATACATTAGACCAAAATGCCTTGTGTCATTGACATACCTCATGATTCTTTTGACGCCTGTCAGGTGTTTGATACTGGGCTCCTGCATGTATCTGGACAAAATGCTAACAACCAATTCAATGTCTGGTCGGGTGTTGGTCAAATACATTCGAGAGCCCATCATACTTCTATAAGTTTCTGGATTAACTTTCAATTCTCCATCCTCTTTGCTTAATTTCTCTCCAGTGTCCATAGGAGTGTTGGTAGGTCGTGAATTTTGCATCTCAAACCGAGATAGAAGATCCTCTGTATACTTACTTTGTGAGATGTAGGTAGCATTGGGGGTTTGATAAATTTGGATTCCTAGGAAGTAACGAGTCAAGCCCATGTCATTCATCTAAAATGTTGTCTTTATGTGAGCCTGGAAGTCATCAATGATCATCATGCTAGATCCTGTAATTAGCATGTCATCCACATAGAGACATAGGACTAGGACCTCCTTGTCGGTGCTGTGCTTAACATAAATGGCTGGTTCACTATTGGTCCTATGAAATCCAGTCTCAATCAAGTAAGTGTCAATTTTGGAATTCCATGCACGTGGGGATTGCTTTAAGCCGTATAATGCCTTTCTCAACTTCAAGACTTTTCCTTCTTCTCCTTTTCTTATATATCCAGTGGGCTGCTCCACATAAATTTCTTCTTCAATGCTTCCATTTAAGAACGCAGATTGGACATCCATTTGGTAAACATGGTATTGCAGTTGGGTGGTAATGGCTAGTATCATATGTATAGATTCAAAACGGGCAACTGGGGCATATGTCTCAGCATAATAAATTCTAGGCTTTTGGGCATAGACCTTGACAACTAATCTTGCTTTATACTTCTTAAGTTCTCCATTCTCATCATACTTGGTTTTGCACAGCCAATTTAAGCTGATAGCCTTCTTGTGAGGAGGTAATTCTGTCAATACCAATGTCTCATTGCTTTCAATGGACTTTAGTTCATTCTCCATGGCATGCACCCATTGGGGGTTGGTGACAGCTTCAGAGAAGGTAGATGGTTCCTTAGTGGAAAAAAATAATATTGCAACTCTAATTGATTTCAACAACTTTCTTGAACTTATGAGGAGATGATGACTCATCACTGCTGTAATCATCTGAAGATTCCTCAGGGACATTTTCCTGAGGAGAAGGGGTCGGGATGGAGGGCTCAGGTTCACTGTTAGGGATTAACAGATGATCCTGAGCAACCACTGGCACAAGAGTCTGACCTGAAGGTGTTTCTCAGTTCCAAGATTTCTCTTCATCAATAATAACATTTCTAGCTATTGTAAGTTTTTTTATGACTGGATTATATATTCTATATCTCTTTGAATTTTCACTGTAGCCTAGGAGAATGCCACTCACAGCTTTTTCCTCTAATTTGCCTCGATTGTTCGGATTTGTGAGGCTGAACACAAGACTGCCAAAGATCTTAAAGTGACTGATATTTGCCATATGTCCTGACCATGCTTCAATTATGATGGTGTGATTTAGAGCGTGAAAAGGTGCCCTGTTTAGGATGTAGGTTGCAGCTACCATGCCCTGTGCCAAAAATTCCTTGGGCATATGCTTGTGGTGAAGCATGCATCTTTTCATCTCAACAATAGTCCTATTTCTCCTCTCTGCTATCCCATTATGCTCTGGTGTGTGGCTCACAGTTAACTCTCTCCTTATCCCTTGCTTTTGGCATAAAACAACAAACTCATGATTGACAAACTCACCACCCCTATCAGTCCGTAGGGCTTTGATTTTTTAAGTTTGTTTCATTTTCAACAAGAGCTTTGAATGACTTAAAGCTCTTGAAAGCATCTGACTTATGACTTAAAGGGTAAGTCCACATCTTCCTGGTATAGTCATCCACAAACATCAAGAAATACCGTTTCCCTGATAGGGATGGAACTCGTGAAGACCCCCAAATGTTGGCATGGACAAGAGTCAGGGGAGAAGCAAATTTGTTGTTAGCTTGTGAAGGGAAATGAACTTTATGAATTTTGTTTTTTGCGCATGTGTGGCAAAAAGGTTGGGGTGTTTGTATTCTAGGTAAACCTGTAACTAACTTATGTGTATAAAGTTTCTTAAGATCATCAAGATTAAGATGTCCATACCTTTGATGCCAACTTTGACTTGTACTATCTTCAATAACCTTCATATTCTGGTAAACTTGTGGAAGATTTAATGGGAAGACTTTATTACTTGCCATCTTAACTCTTGCCATAATATGATCTGAGGCCTTGTCTATGATAGTGCACGACTGATCATCAAAAATAAGTTTTTAGCCCTTGTTGAGCAGCTGCCCTACACTGAGTAAGCTTTGGGCCAAATCAGGCACAAACTGAACTTCAGTAATATGTTTAACTTTCCCTGAGGTGGAACACACAACAATCATGCCCCTTCCTTTTATGCGTTTTGTGCTTCCATCTCCTAGAATAACTTGAGAACATTCATTTTCATTACGATAAACAAATGCACCCCTATTGTAGGTCATGTGGTTAAAACAGTCACTATCAAAGTACCAAATGTCATTAGCCTCTTTAGCACCCCAGTCTCCAGCATAGAAGACATACTCATCATCATCTTGACTTCCAAAGTTAGCCTCCTCTTTAGTACTGTTTATGAACTTCTGCTTTGACCAACAGTCTTTTGTAAGGTGTGTTGGTTTTGTTGGGGTTGTGGAACACTTCCGGTCCTCTTGTTTCTCACACCGGGTTCGCCCACGTGAGCTTAGAGGAATCGAAGTGTGATCCCCCCTCGACATCTCTGGGACCCACGACAGCGGGGGTCCGGGGGCGGCGCCCCCGGCGGAGGTCCCGCTGACCGGACAGCGGGCAGGGGTCCAGGGGACAGCGTCCCCGGTGGGGGCTCGGGGGCAACGCCCCCGGACCGAATTTTTCTGATGGGAATTTTTTGGGATCGGCGATCGTCGAACGCTATGGTTCGACGATCGACGATCGTCGACCGATCCTTGGGTCGACGGTCGCGATCGTCGACCGGCCTGTTGGGTCGACGATCGGCGATCGTCGACCGGTCTTGCTTGGTCGACGATCGGCGATCGTCGACCGGTCTTGCTTGGTCGACGATCGGGGTTGCCGATCGTCGATCGACCTTTGCCTGGTCGACGATCGTGGTTGCCGGCAGACGTTTATATACGATGTTTTTTCCCGATTTAGGGATACGGATTCATTGCAGTCTGCGGCGGCGTAATCTTTTGGAGGCGATACGAGGTATCTCGTTGAGATCGATCCAGAAGGTATTCTTCTATGGTTTTCTTGTCCAGAAGAGAGGAGAAGAGGTAGGATCGGATTTGATCCTTGCAACCTTTGTAATCTGTTTTCTTTTTGGTGAATACAAGAAGGAAGAAGAAGGGGAGAGAGGACGTAGCCCGGTTTTGGGTGAACCTCTGTAACATCTTGTGTTTGTGATTGCTCTGTTTTTTTTGTTCTGTGTTTGTTATTCGATATTCGGATTTCTGCTTCTCGGCGCCCCGGATTTCCTACATTTGGTATCAGAGGCAGGTTCTCTCGATTCTTGGAAATGAGTTCAGGAGGGGTGCGGATCGAGATAGAGAAGTTTGATGGCAGTCGTTTTGATCTGTGGAAGATGAAGATGGAGGACCTGTTGGTTGATCGTGATTTGTAGGATGCAATAGTGGATACTCCTCCAACAGAGAAGTCTGATGCGGAGGCTTTTGCAACCTGGACAAAGGCAGATCGGAAAGCCAAAGGTCTGATCAGGCTTTTTCTCACAGATTCAATTTTAACAAATGTCATGGAGGAAACTTCCAGCCAAGGCCTATGGCGGAAGTTGGAATCTCTCTACCAGAGCAAGTCTCTGGTTAATAAACTGTTGCTGAGGAAGAAATGGTACAATCTGAAGATGCAGGAAGGCGGTTCGTTCTCAGAGCACCTGACCAGTTTCAACACTGTCGTGGGTTAGTTGATCTCAATTGGTGAGAAAATATCGGATGAAGATAGAGCTATTACACTGCTGTGCTCATTGCCGGATTCTTGGGACAATGTTATTGTTGCCATAGGTGGTAATGGAGATAAGGCTCTCTCCAGTGAGTCAGTATGTGCTACTCTTTTATCTAAGGAGACCAGGAGAGGAAGCTCAGAGAAGACCAGCAAAGGTGCATTGAGTGTATCCAGATCTCGCCCTCAATGGAGGGATAATAAGCAAGGTGGATCTAGAGACAAGTCTCGGGGTAGATCCAAGAGCAGAGAAAGAGAGAAAGAGAAGAAGCCTGTACGTTGCTGGAAGTGCAATGAGGTTGGGCATGTGAAGTCTCAATGTCCAAACAAGGCTATTCAGAAGAAGGAGGCAGGGTCAACTTCGGGTGCTAAGAAGGAAACCGATGGCGGTGACATGTACATTGCGGCTGCTTGTGTTGCCCATCAGGATGCCGATGTGTGGTATGTTGATACAGGAGCCTCTTACCACATGACTCCTCATAGACACTGGTTCTGTGAATATGAGAGGTTTGAGGGTGGTGATGTCATGCTTGGGGATGATACTGCAGTGCAGATCATTGGTCGTGGCAAGGTGATGCTGAAGATGGCCGACGGGACCATGAAGACCCTTCCGGGGGTGATGCATATTCCTGGGATGAGCAGGAATCTGATCTCGGTGGGATCTATGGCTGATGCGGGAGTTTGCTTCAGCTGTGACATGCACTCATGCAGGATGACCAGAGGGGCGATGGTGATCGCCAAAGGTGTTAGGCATGGAACACTGTACAAGCTACTTGCTGGTACAGTGGTGCCTAGTGGGGCCTTCATCTCTGAAGGCCAAGAGGAGGACCAGGAGGAGCAGTCCAGGCTGTGGCACCAGCGGCTTGGACATATCAGTGAGAAGGGGATGTCGGCTATGACATCCGGCCAGATGGTGGAGGGTGTGCCCATGTGCACCTCGAGCTTTGGATTCTGCGAGCATTGCCTACTCGGCAAGCAGAACCGGGTTAGCTTTCAGGGAGCAGGGACTAGGGCCACTGGCCCTCTTGATTTGATCCATTCTGATGTATTCGGACCGACTCCAGTCCCATCTCTTGGTGGGGCTAGGTATTATGTATCTTTCATTGATGATTATTCTCGGTATTCTTGGCTTTACTTTCTCAGGTCCAAGGCGGAGGTTCTAGACAGGTTCAAGGAGTTTAAGAACCTGGTGGAGAACCAGTTTGAGAGGAAGGTGAAGGTTCTCCGTTCTGATAACGGAGGGGAGTATTGTTCGGATGCCTTCGAGCAGTACTGTACTGAGCAGGGGATTGCACGTCAGAAGACCACACCGTATACTCCAGAGCAGAATGGAGTGGCGGAAAGGCTCAATCGGACCTTGATTGAGAAAGAGAGGTGCATGCGCAGTTGGGCCGGTTTGGGGAAGGAGTTCTGGGCTGAAGCGGTAGCTACCGCTAATCATTTGAAGAACAGGTCCCCTACATCTGCAGTGAAGGGGTGTACCCCCTTTGAGGCCATATTTAAGGAGAAGCCAAAATTGGCTTATGCTCGTGTTTTTGGATGTGATGCATACGTTCATATTCCAAAGGAGAAAAGGGGGAAGCTGGATATGAAGTCCGAGCGGTGCATCTTTGTGGGCTACAAAGATGGCATCAAGGGATACAAGCTTTGGAACCCGGTGACGAAGACGGTGACGTATAGCAAGGATGTGGTCTTTCATGAAGTCCGTCCTCAAGTCACTACACGAGTGGAAGAAGAGAAGGATGCAGAGAAGGTGGTAGTGGAAGGGAGCATGGAAACCTCTTTGGAGGATGCTCAAATTACTACTACAGAAGGTTCGGATTCAGATTCTGAATCTGATGACTTGGAAGAGGTGGGCCTTGATGATGAGTCAGAAGAGGAGGTTGCTGATGCTCCACTTCTGAGGCGCTCAACGAGGGAGAGGAGGGCACCACTCCGGTTTTCCCTTAGTGCGGTTGGAGCACAATATTGCCTGAACATGCTTGGAGAAGATCCCATTTCAGCCAGGGATGCGAGGTCGAGGGCTGATGCAAATCAGTGGGAGCTTGCTATGGAGGATGAGATGGTTTCCTTGCGGAAGAATCAGACTTGGGGTCTGTGCAAGCTTCCGAAAGGAAGGAAGGCCATTGGAAGCAAATGGGTCTTCAAGCAGAAGGTGAAGGCTGATGGCACTGTGGAGAAATATAAGGCAAGGTTGGTTGCCAAGGGATTCTCACAGGTTGAAGGTGTGGACTACGACGAGATTTTCTCGCCGGTGGCCAAGCTCACTTCTATCAGGATGGTTCTCTCCATTGCGGCTGTGCATGATCTGGAGATTGAACAAATGGACGTGAAGACGGCGTTTCTTCACGGGGATTTGGAGGAGGAGATTTACATGCGGCAACCTGAAGGATTCGAGGCCAAGGGCAAGGAGGATCAGGTGTGCAGGTTGAAGAAGTCCCTTTATGGACTTAAGCAATCTCCGAGGATGTGGTATCAGAAGTTCGACACCTACATGCTGGAGTTGGGTTTAGAAAGGTCGAATTCTGACCACTGTGTGTATTTCCAAAGGAAGGGAGAGCACTTCACTATTCTGACACTCTACGTAGATGACATGCTGCTCGTAGGGAATAGTGTCAAGATGATCCAACAGTTGAAGAAGCTGCTCTCTGCCAAGTTCGAGATGAAGGATTTGGGGCCAGCAAGTGTGATCTTGGGGATGCAGATTACCAGGGAAAGAAGCAAGAAGAAGCTTTGGTTGGGGCAGCAAAGGTACATCGAAGAGGTGTTGAAGAAATTCAACATGGCTGATTGCAAGCCTGTTGGTGCCCCTATGCCCGTTGGGGAAAAGCTATCTGCGGAGATGTGTCCCAAGACACATGAAGATATTGAAGACATGGCTAAAGTTCCATATGCTAGTGCAGTGGGAAGCTTGATGTACGCCATGGTTTGCACTCGGCCTGACATTGCTCAAGCTGTGGGAGTGCTGAGCCGGTATATGGCCAAACCAGGGAAGGAGCACTGGAGTGCGGTGAAGCGAGTGTTCAGGTATCTTCGTGGAACTTCAGATTATTCTATATGTTATGAAGGTGCTGAAACTGGAAGAGTCCTGGACGTGGTTGGACATGTGGACTCTGACTGGGGAGGTGATCTGGATAGCAGGAGGTCCACCAGTGGGTACGTGTTTACTTTATTTGGTGGTGCTATTAGTTGGATGAGTCGACGGCAAGGAGTGGTGGCACTCTCGTCGACGGAAGCAGAATACATGGCTCTTACTCATGCCAGTAAGGAAGCCATATGGCTGAGAAGGTTGTGCTGGGAGCTCGGTTTTGAGCAGGGTCCTGTGAAGCTGTGGTGTGACAGCCAAGGGGCTATTCAGTTAGCCAAGAATCCTGCGTTCCATGCTAGGACCAAGCATATTGATATTCAATATCACTTCATCAGGGAGAAGGTGGAGAAGCAGGTGGTTCAACTGGAGAAGGTTGATACCAAGGTGAACAGCTCAGATTTTCTTACCAAGGCTGTGCCTGTTGCTAAGTTTCAATGGTGTGCAACAGCAGTGGGGTTGAAGAGGAAGATTGGAGGAGCTGCTCTTATCTGCGGAAGTTTTCCAACAAGTGGGAGAATGTTGGGGTTGTGGAACACTTCCGGTCCTCTTGTTTCTCACACCGGGTTCGCCCACGTGAGCTTAGAGGAATCGAAGTGTGATCCCCCCTCGACATCTCTGGGACCCACGACAGCGGGGGTCCGGGGCGGCGCCCCCGGCGGAGGTCCCGCTGACCGGACAGCGGGCAGGGGTCCAGGGGACAGCGTCCCCGGTGGGGGCTCGGGGGCAACGCCCCCGGACCGAATTTTTCTGATGGGAATTTTTTGGGATCGGCGATCGTCGAACGCTATGGTTCGACGATCGACGATCGTCGACCGATCCTTGGGTCGACGGTCGCGATCGTCGACCGGCCTGTTGGGTCGACGATCGGCGATCGTCGACCGGTCTTGCTTGGTCGACGATCGGCGATCGTCGACCGGTCTTGCTTGGTCGACGATCGGGGTTGCCGATCGTCGATCGACCTTTGCCTGGTCGACGATCGTGGTTGCCGGCAGACGTTTATATACGATGTTTTTTCCCGATTTAGGGATACGGATTCATTGCAGTCTGCGGCGGCGTAATCTTTTGGAGGCGATACGAGGTATCTCGTTGAGATCGATCCAGAAGGTATTCTTCTATGGTTTTCTTGTCCAGAAGAGAGGAGAAGAGGTAGGATCGGATTTGATCCTTGCAACCTTTGTAATCTGTTTTCTTTTTGGTGAATACAAGAAGGAAGAAGAAGGGGAGAGAGGACGTAGCCCGGTTTTGGGTGAACCTCTGTAACATCTTGTGTTTGTGATTGCTCTGTTTTTTTTGTTCTGTGTTTGTTATTCGATATTCGGATTTCTGCTTCTCGGCGCCCCGGATTTCCTACAGGTTTCTTACATTTCTTACATCTATAGTAACAATGCTCAGCATCATGATTGTATCTCTTGCAAAGCTCACAGAATAAAGAGGTATCAGTAGTGCTTTTTCCTCTTTCCACTTTGCTGGTAAGTTCCTGCTGACTTCTGGTTGGTTGCATACTAGCTTTTCTCTGAAAGACCTGCTCAAGAGATTGACATTCATACCTCTTTATTCTCTCTTCATGAGCTTGGAGAGACCCTAACAGATAAGTTTGGGACTATCTCTCTCTCTCTCTCTCTATATATATAATCCAATAACAAATTACTGTACGTAGTTGGGTCAGAATTGCAGAAAGATTCAAGGCATGTGCAGCATGCATCGTCGCAGGGATGTTGGGCTCCTCCTCCCACAAAAAAGCTGCAGTAGATGGAACAACATCTTATGGCCCTCCATTTTTGCAATCCTGTACAACTTTTTTTGCATTGGAAAAAAGAGCCGAATTATTAATAACATTTAAAGCAGATCAATTTGAGACGGCCAAAATACAATTTATTTTTTCAACTTGAATAGCTTGGAACTATATATTAATCTTCCAAAATACCGTTTTATGTCTGATTTCAACCGCAAAGAGTAAACTCTATTCAAAAACATTACTTTATCTTCATCCATCTCCAACCACCGCCGCCTTGCCGACCAAAACCTTAGATTGGCGTTTTGTAATAACTTCTATAACAACGATGATTCTACTGGGATCGAGAACGAATATTGCAATGGTTGATAGTGAAATTAAGGTTCTGTTTGACATTCAGGTCCGGCGGGAGGTCGGGGAGGAGAGAGAAAATGACCGTTCTAAACGGTAGACTGGCGCTCCTCTCACCAGCGGCAAAACACCGGACCGGCACCCTTTCACGCCGGTCGTTCTCAGCCGGAGCGCGCCAAACATGATTTCGCCGGGCCGTTCACGCCGGAACGGAGCGGCGTTGGGTTGTCAAACAGACCCTAAGGCTCCGTTTGGCACGGTGGTGGCGGTTGTGATCATGGGGGGGGGGGGTTAAATTGTCATTCGTCACGCCAACCTAAGGAATTTTATCCACTTTTATGTTCAAGCAGATGATGTTTGTTAGGTGATCATTAACGAATGACGGTTTAACCCATATGTTTACGACTGCCACCACGGAGCCTAAGACTGCGTTTGGCGCAGTTTACCACAACTTATTTGCTCCGGTGAGGTTGGACAAAAACATCATTGTCATAGAATGTACGTTTGGTATGACAAATGTTACAAAAAAGAAACTAATTTGAGACATAAGATTTTGGCATGACAATGACATTTTTGTTCAATCTTACCGAAGCAAATAAGTCGCGATAAGCCAGGACAAACGCTTCCTAAATTACAATATTCTTTGTAGGGCAAAGTAATTCATGCCACGTGGCCAGCCCCAGCCCGCCCACACAAAATGACATCTAGGGTCTGTTTGGCGCAGCTCTGGCGGCTGGAGAATCTCTATTCCAGCCGCTAGAGCTGTTTTTTAACTGTTTGGGACAGCTCCTTAAGAGCAGCTTTTCAGAAATCTGGAGCTGTTTTGCAGCTCTTCAGAAATCTCCCCTCCCCCAGCTTCAACTTCCGCAAAATAGCTTTCTCTCTCACAGGTTTTGGAAATCTAATGGTTTCTTCAGTTGGAACATGCTCAGAGGCCGGACGGCCTTCGTTCGGCGATTCCGAGCCTCGGACGGCCTTCCTCCGGCGATTCCGAGCCCCCGACGGCCTTTCTCCGGCGATTCCGAGCGCACTTCTGCACAGAACACCCAAACACTCTGCAGCTTTTCAAAACTGCTCCCCAGAGATCTATTTTAAAACAACTCTATCCGAACAGCAGCTTTTCAATCCGCCAGAGCTGTCCCAAACAGAGCCCTAGTCTATCGGACACACCTTCTGCATTCCCGATAGAAAAACGCCCGGGAAGAGCCAAATGAAGGTTAAAAAGATTTGCTTTCCCCAACCTCCCACTTTTTTTTATCAATAGCAGACTTAGCAGTAGTTACAAATATAGAAATATATGTTTTTTGAGGTGAAATTTTGAAATGGCGCAACACAAATACATATCCTTAACAAATTTGGATGATTTTAATCAGTAAACGCCTTTTTTTTGCAAATAAATGAGGATTATAAGAAAAGGCTGAAATTTGGTGCTGTCGAAATCAACTTTAAGGATTAATGATCAAATAAGAATCACCTGCCCTTTATCTGCCATGTCAATTGTCTCCACCAAGTCCACCAGCTGCACCCAAAAGTTCAACCAAAAAAATATTGCAAATTTGTCGTAAGGTGAACTCGATTCATCGAGACGATATGTTGAAGGTCATATGCAAATTTTGAGTCTATTCGGACTCCTATGAGCGTGCGTTAGTTCAGTCGTGCGAACGATCAAAGTGTAAAATTTTGTGAAACCGGGTAGGTCGCAGGAACAGTACTCAACCAACCAAGCCAAATAAACTAGTAGCAGATAGAAGAACAGGAGCTACAATTAAATTAAAAATCTTCTTTATAACGCGAGACATACATTGCGAGAAATAATTTTGCAGTGCACCCGATGGAGATTACAAAAAACAGACAAGTATAAAACTGACGGACATCACACTGTAACCGCTAAGCCGCCTATCTGCTCCGCTAACCGCCATGGCCGCACAAACAACTGCTTATTGGTTGCTAAGGAAAACAACCTTGTATGCAACTTTTGATCGCCTAAACGCGAGGTAGCATAACCACTAAAGTCGTCGCGAACAGATGAACTGGAACTGAGCTACCCGCTATCCACAACTCCTGGTCGCCTAACCGCCAAGGTCGCCTAACTGCTGAGTAGAGCGAACAACTTATTCGAACTGTTACTCAGTCCGCCAAAGGCGAACCGATTTATTCAAGCTGGGAAACTGTCAAGTAAGAATACCGCCTAGTCGACAACCCACGACCTGCTGTTAACCGCCGCCGACTGCTACCAGCTATCCACACTGCCTTCAGAACCAGTTTTGTGACTGTCAAGTGTTAGCCGCACAATCTGCAAACACAGCAATAACCGATCACTAACTCTTGTCGTGCGGTTAGAAAATTGTAACCGCCGAGTTTAACCAAAGGCACAGTTCTTACAGTTTTTGTTATTTATGACGAAGCCAGTACCCTTATTTATAGACGGGAAGGCGAATACCGTCACCGTCCAGGGGATAGATTAATCGCCAGTGATGTGTCAACTAACAACATCAGTCCACCCAACATGCGGACTGCCAATACCAGGTCGCGCATGGTTAACACCACCAGTTCGCACAGCTATGCAGACAACATCCTCTGTCTGCGAGAACTTAGTTAATCAACTAGACAGCCACTAATGTTCTAAATGTCGAATGTCGGGTACATATCGGATTGGTTTTTTAAATGTCGGATGTCGGAGACATGTCGGAAACATTTGAAAATATCAAATTTCAAAATTAAAATATGTACTATTAGATGTATGTATAATATAACTATGCATCTATCATGTTGTTATATATCTAACATAACTATGCTTAGGTGCTGCATATTCTTTTGACAGTTGACATGTCTAAATAATCATTCAAAGAGGTCCATACATAATAAGTAGCATCATTAAATCATAATTACAAAATAACAATAGAATAGACTGTATAGACTATAGTATGACAAATATGAAGGGTGAAGTAACATACTATCCGGATACGAGAAGAGAGGGCATCAAGAATGAGCATTTTTCCTGAGAGGCTTTCACCAATCATCAATACAGCTGGCAGTTTTTATTTCCTCCAGAGCTCTTTTCCTGAAAGGCTCATGCTATGGGAGAAAAGCCAATCATGAATGTAATACAAATTATAATACCCTTTTCAACATAACAATAACACCATGAATGTTGTATCAAGTAGGAAAAAAGTCAATCATCATGCATGAAATAAACATGATCACATAAAACCACAAAGTTAACTAAGATATAAACATAGACTCGCATCATCGTCGTGATAACTAGGCATATAGTCTTAAGTCTTAACAAAGAAGTACATAGAGTCACATTATATTTAACTTCACATAAAAATACTTCCCTCCAAAAGTTGAACCCGTAGAATACTCCCCTCCAAAATGGCTGCAAATTAAAGACAAATTGAACATGTTGGACTACGTAAATTTCAATCAGTAGAAATTGAATATTTGAATCAATCGAATGACACGAGTTTTACTCACCTTCGTATAAATACAAATAAGATAAACTGTATATTAGACTAGTGAAGCACCTAAAGAAAAATAAATATCTGCTTAATTAACTTTATATTTGGCATTCCGTCCTCATTATTGTAGCATATCTATTGCATATAATGTAGTCACAGGGCTTTTCAGACAATTTGCTCTCAAATTGAATGCTTAATTTTTTGTCATGACAATTTAAAATATAGTATTCAAATTTTATTTAAACCAGGAAATATATTCAGTTATACCTAATTAATTAACATTCCACCCCAGTCTAGATATCTAAAATGACAATTGGATACATGATGCACATCATTTGTATTTAAGATCACGCATCTTTGCTTGAAAAGTTGATGGTTTGTTGACCTATTTGTATGCAAAAACAAAATCATCGTATGGAAGGCGTTTTTGTAATTAAAAAAGATATTAATACCTCACTATATATATTCAAATGACGAAACTTTCTGAACTTGTCATGATCAAATCATAAAGTCTAAGTTCAAGGACCAAATGTGGCACACTAAACGCTACTTGGTACTCCATTTTTGCTGCTAGGCTGACATTCTTCATTCATATTTAGATATTCTATATGAAATGAAAATTTAAACCTTAATCTAAAAAGCTCAAAGAAGAAACCTATTTTCCATGGCCCAGGTTCTGAAACTCACCAGCGACGAAGGAGGGAGGAGCAATTTTTCTGAAAAAACAAGGTCGGGCCTGATTAGCCTGGAAAATTAAGATCGGGGCCTTATTTTTCAGAAGTCGACGGAGGAGGGAGATCCGGCGAGAGATTGAGAATGTCACGCGAGGAGGGGAAGTGATCACCGGCGACAGAGGACTGGAGCAGTGATCACCGGCGACGGAGGAGGGATGACTGGAGGAGCGCTTCGTTCCTTCCTCAGCGCCGCACAGCCGCACGCCACAAAATAAATGGGAAAGAAACCGCGGATGAAGGGTTTAGGGTATACATTTTTTTATTAAATAAAAAACCAAACTGTTCGGGTATTTGCCGTCTGATATATTGCAAGTCGGTTTCGGTCAAAATTTCGGCCAATTTTTATGAAAACGACATATTAGCCTAAGTTTTAAAAAACAGATCGTTTCCCCTTCAATTCCGACATGTCGGCCGACATGTCGTCCGATATGTCGGACATGTCGGCTGACATTTAGAACATTGACAGCCACACTACCTGAACCCTAACCACATCAATGACGGTCGGCCGGTCTCCCGCGGTCTCCCAATCCAAACCGCGCAGTCCACGGTTAGCTAAAACTAACTGCACGATTAACACCCAGAGAAGCTGCAAAGTCAGACCGCGAGAATAACTATAGTCAAAGACCAGGCTAATCGCCAAGTCTATCAACAAGCCGCGCGGTCTGTACGGTCAACACCATTTTGACTGCCCACTTCCAATTTCAATAATTTCAACACAAAGCCTGTGATAAGTAAGACAGATTTTCTCGTAAATTAAGGATGCGAACTTGGTCTTGCCTTAGACACGGATTTTGGATGGCTGCAAAATTCAATTTATTTATGGGATTTCATTCTCATTTAATTTGGGAATAATTAATTAGATTAATTCCATTTGGTAACTCCATATGTTAGCTTCTCCTATTAAAGCCAAAATAAAGACCATTCATGATCCCCTTTTTTCGTGAACTAGGGCTGAAAAGCAAGTCACCCCATCCTTCATTCGGTAATTGACGAGTTTTGCCCTAGAATTCTTCTGCACCGATGTCACGAAGAGTAAAGACCACTGATTGCCTATGCCCTTCATCACATTTCTTCATTGCGATTCCGGGAGAGAGATAGAGGAAACATTTGTGAATCTCTTCCTTCGCAGAGCCCGCCACATAGATCTGCCCAAGAGATGATTGTGCCGCTAGCATCTTCCTCGGCTCTGGATTCCCCCATCCATCAATGACTCCACGTAGAAGCAGAGAAGGTGTTCACCTTCAGTTTTCGGAAAGGGATTCATGGGATATATAGCCCAAACTTTTATAAGAGTTGGTATTAGAGCAATGTTGATTCAAATCTATTAGTATCATTCATAATTTTAAAGTAAACTATTTTTTAATTATTTAAATTAAAGAACACAATTTTAAAAATCATTAAGAGTTAGAGACCTCATCTCCCACTATGAGTAAGGAATCTTGCAAAAGACGGAAACAAAGTGTTTTCTTAAATCAATCCCGGGCAAAAACTTAGTGTTTTCGTTAGACGATTAATTACCCACGCATTATTAAGCAAAAAAAACACGATATTAATTTTATGCTAATATTCAGATATCTCGGTGTGAAAGAATAACATAAATTGATAAGAATCGTAGCCGTCAAAGTGGTCCTTTTGATTCGGTTTGTGAGATTACAGAACTCGATCTCACCCTCATTAATTATGTGGGTTTCACACATTGCTCTCTAATTATTTGATTTTGATAGTTTACACTCTCAAAAGTTTAAATATGACATTTTGCACCCTCACCTTATTTCTTCCATTTTCTTAAATCATTTAAAAAAAACCAGGACATTTCTTGTTAGGATCGTGACACCTCACACGCGCACGGATCGTCCGGATCGCGCCATGTCACCGATCCGTGGGAGTTTTTCATTCCTAGTTTAGGATTATCTCAATATAGGAATATCATTTAGATGAGAATTTATTTTGGGGCTCCTCATTCCTAATCCGGGCAAATCATTTTTGGGCAATCCTAATTTATTTGGGAAGTTATTTGATGGCCGGTTATTCTTCATTCCTATATTAGATTATCTCCTAATTGATAGAGGTTTTTTGTTGCTATTTATAGGGGAGCTGTCATGACCGATGATGAGAGAGGAAAAATCCGTGAGATCCAATTTGTGAACAGAGAGCTTCAGGCGGCGCAATTCCGGCGGCTTCGACTTCGTCTCAGGCAGCGGCGGCGGGTTTTGGGCCCGGTGGCAGAGCAGCAACGAGACAGGCATCAGGCGCGGCGGCGAAGGAGCACGGTGGTCTGGAGGGAGTTCCGGCCGAGCTTGGCGCGCGCACTTTGGTTGCTCAGGAGGAGCAACGTTCCGAGCAATAGCGCTGTCGGAAATCCGACAGCTCCAGTTTCAGTTTTCTTTGTGTTGTTTTTGTTTCCTTCTCTGTTCGACCCATTGAGGTCTATTGTAATCGGTAACTTTCTGACTTTAGTGGATCTTTCTGGCGCGCTCTCCCCGTGGACGTAGGAGCCCATCTCCGAACCACGTAATCTTTTGTGTCGTCTGTGTATGCTAGAATCTCGTTCCGTATTTTATTTTGCGCGATATTGGTTCTTGCTCATTCGTGAAATTCCGTTGCGCTACCACGACTTAACTCGATCCGATTTCACAACAATTACTGTCATGAATTTATGAAAATTAGGTTTTAAGAATTAGAGTAACATCTTCAAACAATTTCCTTCTCTCCAACCCAAGGATTAATCTTCAACAATCAACCACTTGAGAATTGAATTGCATGCCGTCCCCAGTGAACTGGATCTTCAAAGTAAAGAGTGATGAAAACCAGAATTTGACTTTTTTTTGGGAGATCAAAGTAGCTCATAACAAAGTCAACTCACTGTTCGAATGGAAAGGATCCACTGTATTTCTTACAGATATTAGGAGGGCAAATCCATTATGACCAAAAAGCCCTCAGTATTTTTTAATTAAAAGAAGATGGCAAATTCAAATTTTTGGGGGGATGCCAAGTACCCCAAACTTTGCCACGAACGTCCTGAAGGAGTGGAGAGATTATTCCGTCCGGAGCCCGTTCCGAAATCTCAAATCAAAAATTATTAACCCGTTGGAGAATGTCGGAAAGAGGAAACCCGAAGTCCGGGTGTCATCAGACGGACACATTTCCTGCCGGAAGAAGACTCCGATCCGGCAGCCGGAGCTGAAGCGGAGAGGCACACAAAAGTAGTTCCTTGAGAGATCAGAAATTTGATCCTTCAGCATTCTCATAAAATATTCATTCATTTTAATTGTGTTCATGCGTGTAATAAATTAACGACACGATAGAAGAAGTAAATTTTAATGTTTCCCGTACACAACCCAGAGAGAGAGAGAGCAAGTGCAGGTAGCAGTCAAATATGACTCTGAGATCTATCTCAGCATTTATTTGTTATTTTACAATATTATATATATATATATATATTAATAAATGCCCGCCAATGGCGTCATAGCAAGCTGGCCGGTCTTCGAAGACCACCACTCTCTCCTCCGATTCCATCTCCTCGTCAGGAGAGAGAGAGAGAGAGAGAACTCGATACTGTGTTGGGACTCGGGACAGGGACGTGTTCCCACTCTTCAACTTCTCGTGCGCACGTTATCCGAAACTCTCTCTCTCTCTCTCCTCTCTCTCCTCTCTCTCTCTCTCTTCTCTGCTTTACAAATTTCTTATTCGAGATCTAGACAGAGTCGGTGCCGAGATGCGGGAAAGGTGGAGAAGACGGTGAGTGAACCCACGAGGGCAGTCGCCAGCCAGCCAGCCAGGCATCATATTAATCCTTCCCCGAGATTACACCATCTGCCTCCTCTGTACTTTTGTCCCCCCAAAAAGAACTTTTCGAAACGCCAGAGAGCGTATTGCTCCTTTTAGCTTTCCACACCGCTCCCACCCACTACGCCCAGCCGAAAAGAAAGAAAAGCATGTGATAAAGTGAGTGCTGGCGGTGTCAGATTCCCCCTTCCCGCACCGTCGCCCCGCCCCCCTGCTTGTACTTCCTCTGCTTCCTGCTTCCCTTCCAGTCAGATGATCATCACTTCCTTCTCTCTCTCTTGAACCCACCCCTCTCTATCCCTATAGAGAGCGTGCCATGCTTCTGTATATATTATATATAGCCGTTCTGAGCCCCCTCCGCCGCCGCGGCTTCTTCTGAAAGTCACTATTTTGAGATCGAAAAGCGCGCAGGAGGAGGAGCAGGGGAGATTGATTTCCGATCAGTGTTTTTGGGTGGGTAGATTGAAAAGCTGGCGAACCGGTGGTGGGCCGGAAGCACTGCGGTGGGAGGAGTTGACCGGGGGGTCACCTCCTCCTGCCCGTCTTCCACCCCTTCTATTCCCTCTCTGCACCGTCTAAGCGACCCCAATCCCGGCCCCACCAACAGCAGCGGCAGCAACAACAACGATTCCCCTGCCGGAGAAGACTATTCGGCCAGCGCCGAAGCAGGGGATACGACGCCGGGAAGCTCTGATGCCGCCCGCCGCCGAGCGCGCGGCCGGCCGACGGGTTCCAAGAATAAACCGAAGCCGCCCATCATCATCACACGGGATAGCCCCAACGCCCTCCGCTCCCACGTGCTGGAGATCTCCTCCGGCACCGATATCATGGACGCTCTCACCATCTTCTCCCGCCGCCGCCAGCGCGGCATCGCCATCATCAGCGGCAGCGGCGTCGTCGCCAACGTCACCCTCCGACAGCCCGCCGCGCCGCCGGGGGCCGTCGTGTCGCTCCACGGCCGGTTCGAGATACTCTCGCTCTGCGGGACTTTCCTCCCGGCGCCTTCCCCGCCGGGAGCCACCGGGCTGACCGTTTATCTCTCCGGCGGTCAGGGGCAGGTGGTGGGTGGCAGCGTGGTGGGGGAGCTCGTCGCCTCCGGACCTGTCATGGTGATCGCCGCCACTTTCTCTAACGCGACGTACGAGAGGCTGCCGCTGGAGGAAGAGGAGCCGCCGCCGCCGGAGGAGCCGCTGGGTTTGGAAGCGGCGTTGGGAACGTCCGGGATGCAGCAGAACGCCGATGGAGGGGAGCAGTTCTCGACGATGGCGGCTTTGTATAATGTGCCGCCGAATCTGATGAATAACGGGCAACTGCCGCAGGACATGTTTGGCGCTTGGGCTCCTCGACCGCCGCCAAACTACTAAAATCATAAGTGCTTTTCCTTTTGCTCATGAATTATTTCCTGCTCAATTAATTCGCCTTAATTATGATTATTATATTTGCTTATTTGCTCCATTTTCTTCATCCTCCATCTTCTTGCTGGTTGACTTGCATATGAATTTTCTTCCTCCTCTTTTTGTTTACAGTCAATTTATTTAGGGTTTACCTGCTTAATTTATCCTGTAGAGTATGAATAGTTAGATGATTTTGTTATCCTTTTTCATACCACGCCTCTGTTTGTTGAAATATTGTGCAAATTTAATGTAATCATATATATATATATATGTATATGATTTTTTGTTGAATTGCTGCATTATTTTATTGAATACTTCTAAGGGATTATGATTTGATTCATTTACAGTGTTGAAAAGAAAAGTGTATGTTAAATTACAGAATGGGGGTGATTTTCTCATGAACAGTAGGGCAAATCATACAAATCAAATTGTCAACTCATTTTGCTGTTTATTTGATTTTGTGTACTGTTGACTACTGATTATAATGTATATGTTTATTCTGGAAAGTCTTATTGAAGATATTTTATTATTTTTGATAGTAAATATTATCATTTCACTGTATAGCATTTAATTTTTTTTTATGGAGCAATAGTAATGGTTTGCATATAGGTATCCTGTACATCAAAACATACATATTGCAATAAATCTGATCTGTCAAATTAAGGAGCCTTTGTTTGATCCAAAGAAAGTAAGTTGAGTTTTATAATTTTACCTTTTTGGGGATGGTTTATAAGAATATTCTACAAGGACACTCATGTTGGTCATGATTAAATTTGGGATTTCATAGACATGTCGACTTTTGGGTCATTCGTCCCCTAGCCACACATTGTATCATAGGATGTTCCACTATGATATCATTTATGTAACCTAATTCGTGTTTTACGAATTATTGTCAACTTAACCCAACCAACACTAAACCTCATAATTTTATCCTTCTTTTAGTTTGGGAGAGTTGTTGTTGATGGAAAAGCTACTGAACAAATATAGCTGATGAAAAATAGTTGTTTCTGGAAGACAAAGTTATGCTATAAAACTTTTTAGATGAGATGAAGTTTGCAGTATTGTTTGTTAAAATGTTAGGTAAAAATAAAATTTTATTAGATAATTTTGTTTTCTAATTAAATAAGCCTTGATGTTCAATTCTTAAAATAATTTTAAACATTGAAAACCAACGTATGTGGAATATGACGAGCACGGTGAGTGAATTTGTTTGTGGCAAGAAATATCGGACAAAAAAAGCTTCTGACAAGATTTTAGGATAACATATTTCTAGATGAAAGAAAGCATATGAATGCTATGTATCTCAACATCAAGAGTGGTGATAATAATATTGAGCTTAAGTTATAGTTTAGATTCAAAAATTCATCTGCCTCTATTCAAATCTAGTGATGCAATCTTGTTAATAACTTCACATTTTAAGTAAGCTATGGTTTGGAGTAGTTTGAAGATGGGGGGAGTCGATCTTGTGAAATATTGAATTCCTAGAATTTTATCCTAGAATTACTCTCTTTAGAATTGGTTTCGAGTACTTCACTGGGGATCACGCAGCCTAAAATTACTCTCACTAGAACACAATTAAACATTGAATTTCTATCATAATTCCACCAGTTGCTCTAAAAATGCATTTATGGTATTTGAGAGTCAAAACTATTACTTCAAGTTCAATAACTTTTCCTCCAATTTTAGTTCATTCATATTTCAATTTTCACCTAGAAGCTTATCATGAACTGTCTCTATTCATACTTATCTTCCCTAAAGGCACACCTCCCTCTTCAGATTCTAGATGTTATCCTCCTACAAAGTTCTACATGGTTCATTCCAGAACACCACATCGTACTACATGGTGTTTAGCGATGATACCTATTTTAACTAACTAATTCAAAAAACATATCATTAGCCTTGGTTGATTCAATAGTAAGCCGATTACATTTTTTTCTTTTTCCTTATGTTGTGTAGGAGTATTTTCGAGAAAGTTACCCATCTCATAATTACTCTAACTAAAACACGCTTAACTATGAAGTTCTTAACATATTTCCACAACTAAAATGTCTCGATGATATCCGGGAATTCAAATCATTACTTAAGCCCTAGTCATTTGTTTTTCAATTCCAATATGAGTTTCATTTCATTCATGTATCTTTCACACAAAAGCAGCACGCCATGCGTCCTATAAGCTTTCTTTGAGCAATCTTTGTCCAGGCTACTCTTCCTTAAAGTCACTCCTCAACCTAATTAGACTACCATTATTGGATTCTAGATGCTACTGTGTGCCATCTCAAAAACGATAAATTTTTGAGGTTCGACATAGTGCAGCTCTTGACAGACTTATAGAATGACATACTTTTAGGTGAAAAATGATGCTTGAAACTTAATCTCTCGTCAAAATTATAAGAAATTTATAAAGATTTGGTAATTGTTTAAACCCAAATATTATTGGTACCTTTTCATTTAAGTGACTTGTTGGTGGGGGTAGTCTTAGGATATGAGTGATTTCTTAAAAGTAATCGTAAATCATTTCAAGGAAATGATTAATTGTAAGATTTAGGTTAGCTTGGGGTGAAACAAACTGAAGTGCATAATACCTCAAATATTTTGCGGTGTGTCGTTTCAGTCAATGAGAGGTTGTGAAATCTCACCACATTGTAAACTAGAATTAATGACTTTTATGTCATGAGATTGCACTAAGCTTGTTGAATTCCTTAGGGAGAAGAGGTTGTTCAGTGGCACTAAGCTTGTTGAAGATATTGTTCCTGCCAATTGGAGTACTATATCTGGATTATTAAGTAAAGCATGCAGTAGATTCACGAGACATCCTCCATATCAAGAGAAATTTTTTGTGCGTTACTCTCATCCAAGATCATGGTGCTTGCGTTCATCAAACCATTGCTTCCTGCAAAAACAACACGATTGATTGAAATAATGTCGTGTTTGACAATACTGATAATATTTTTAGAATATTACAGTATTCCGCGAAAACAACTCAACTGTAGGATATCAGATCGTACGACTATATTTAATCCCACACTTAAAATATAGGTGAGAGTAACCCGCCTAAAAATATCATGACTTGCTCATTTATAGTGAGATACGATAAGAAGGCTCACGAGCGCGACATTCTACTCTTTCTAGAACATATAATTTCACAATATGTGTAGTTGGGCAATGTGAAGAGTACGCCATTGACTGTGAAGTAGACATTAACCAAAGCACAAAAAATTTTGGTCCCTTTTTGAGGGAGAGGGTACCCTATTGTTTGGACTTGGTCAGGCCTCTCATCGGAACCTCCAACTGCAGAGTTTTGAGGGTTTGGGATACTTGGGCTTGCTAGGTTTAGCCGTTAGAGATGGATGAGAGGTGCAAGTGCGGTGTTGAAGGTGTGCATGAGTGCAGTTGGTGTCGACGGCGGTTTCTCTCCGGTGGTGGTGGGTTGGACGTCGAAAGTTCCCAGTGAACCTTATGTGTTCACTAGGCAAATTATAGTCCAGATTCTAGTTTTCTCGACTGATTGTGCGTGTCTGGTGCATTCACGACATATTCATCGGACGATCATCTCTTCTCATACTCGTATATCTGTTTGCATTTATATTTTGTGATATATATAAATGCATGGGTGTCTGTTAAACCACCACACCAATTTTCCGTTTAAAAATCCAATTCAAAGATAGAAGAGACACGTACAGGTGGATCGTCTGGGTAGGTGACATGGGACTAAACTTGACATGTCTTTTTTGGTTCATGCTAGACCGTTCAATGCGCCCCCTCAACATAAACCTCACTCTGATACCATGTTAAATTACCACACCAATTTTCCATTTTAAAACCCGGGTCAAAGATATCGGGGTCTATTAGAAGCAAACGAGTGGACGGTCTGGCATGGGACTAATCTTTGCGTACCTTTTTTGGTTCATATTGTTGGATCATCCAACCGTGTCAGCGTGCTTTCCAACCACTATTTTTTCTGTATTTCTTTTTTATCCGTGTTTATTGTAGCTACGCATGTGAGTGCCATACCCTGGTGCCCTTTCACCTATATAGGAAGGATGACAGTATGATATGAATGAAAAAAGGGAAGAAATATTGGTATTGTCAAAATTAGAGGATGAGGTAACATTTTTGGAGAAATATTTTTTGATTTTGATAAACAAATCTACATTGTAAGGCTATAGTTAAATCTTCTTTGTTTATCTGTGTTTCAACATTGTTAGGCTATAGTTAAATGTTTGTTTATCTGTGTTTATTGTAGTTGTGGCAGCGGGTGCCCTAACCTGGCGTCCTTACATGGGGGGGGGGGGGGGGGGGGGTCAATTCTTTTGGGATGCTGATTTACTGTTTTTGAGGGGGCCAGGTTGTGGCTAGAGCATGCACAGTGAGGCAAGGTGTCAAATATTTTTTGGTTTTGTTAAACATATATACATTGTTTGTTAGGCTATAGTTTAAGGCTCCGTTTGGGGGACTTATTTTCACCGGTCAAGCGGTTACGACCGCATGAACCGGGCCTTAATTACGGTCCGATTCATGCGGTCGTAACCGCTTGACCGGTGAAAATAAGTCCCCCCAAACGGAGCCTAAATCTTTGTTGCGGTGGGGAGAAAATCTACATTAATTACTACTATTTGTTATGAAATCATACTGCCCAAATCTATGTTTTTTTATAGCTGGAATTCAACAACATATTATATGCCATGCTATATTTATTCATGGGGATTATTAGTAAAATTCTAATTGGAGTGATTATTTGTACTTGTGCAAAGAGAGCGCCGGAGCTATCCTCACAACTGTGTTAAAGGTAGCAATGCAATTTTGTGGTGTGCATGATGCATATATTTCATTAACATTTCCAATAAAGTCAGATCAGAAGTAATACAGTCTGGTAATTAAAGTAATTCCTGTTTTGAGAGTTTGTGGTGTGCATGATGCATATATATATATATATATATTTATATATAGTGTTGACATTTATATATTTATATGCTCAATTTGTTACCCAATTTTTCCTTTGAAATTATATAAGTCTTTCCTTTAGAGTTTGTATTTCATAACACTAATGGACAAAAAATAGTCCCATGTCAATCCCTCTCGATCAAGGGGGTTAATCAATTTTGCAAAAGATACATTTTATGATGATGACATTTTTGCTTTCAAACTCAGTGGAGTAAAACTGTTGTGCCAAAAGTGCCTTAATTTCATTTTGGCAGGACAAAATGCTTATAGAGGTGGTGGGGTTGTTAAACCTCCATTTTGGAGCTTTAGGTTTGTGGAAAAGGCTAAAAACTCAATTATTAGCTTCATTTCTCACTTTCTCAGCTTCGGAAGCTCTATTTTCCCATGGAGCGAATGCACTGATTGCCTAAATGGCCCCGCTCACGAGTGTTGGGCACAGGGCTTTGCCCCTACGGCCAACTGTGACAGTACCCTGACCGTGACAGTGCACGGGGGCCCATAGTGTTCCGTGTGATAGTACCCTAGTTATGACATTGCCTCGACGTGACAGCGCTCTCGCCGATTGCAAACCCCATAACGCTATACTTTGCATATCAGTTGTTTTTGTAGTGTGCATGGGGGGTTAGTGAGCAACAAAAAGAGAGTACTTTATTTATTTTAGGTAGGAGATTGTCTATATGAGATTGAGAGTATATTTTTAAGCTAAAAGAAAAACAAATAAATTTTAAAAATTGAAAAATTTATAATAGAGGTAAAATTTGAAAGTGAAATTTTCAATAAAGAGTGTTTTTCTCTCGTAATATAGATAAATATATCATCCTTTATAAATAATATTAATAATAATTGTAAAATCGACTAAATAGTATTGAGCTCAATTATTTATTGCACTCTCAGAAAAGTCCAACTTCAAGCATATCTCAAGCCCCAATTATCAAGAGTTCCTATTCGAATTTATTAGTATATAGTATTGTTTCTGGGCATCCAATTTTTTTCCGGGCATCGAGAATTGGATCGCGTTATCTCAGAGTCGAACTGGGTGCGCAAATAGTTAAAGATAAATCACATCAAATGACAAGAGGCGTTTTTTTACGTGAAAAATCCGGAAATGGTGAAAAATCACGTGGCTGGACCTGTGCCGAGCCAAATTTCACTAGATTTTGCGTGTTTACAAAGGTTAGAGTTTGATCTCGGAGGGCGACAAACCACTACTCCGTTACAAGTGTAGAGAATGAAATTCGACGAGCAGAAAACGATTAAGTACTCAGACCCTCGATGGAAGCGCTCCGGCCTTGAGATGTCGTTGAACTCACAGAACTTCGGTGGAAGCGTTTCGGCTGGAAAATCTTCTAAGTCCACAAAACTTTTGGAGCGAGCGATCTCGTTGATGCGGAGCCTAAATGGGAGCGCTCTCGTGGAGACGGTCGACATCATTTGAGGCATGAGGAAACCGCAGCACAAGGAGAGCGGAGTGAATTCCTGAGCGGAGAATCGGCTTAATTCCACGATCTTGTTGGAAAACCTCAGAGCTCTCTCTTGCTTCTGGAGTTGCTTGACTTGAAATGAAGGCCTGAAAGTCTATTTATAGTTTTTGGAGGGTCACGTTGGTAATTGCGTCGGAGAGTGATTTGTGCTGCCGAATGACGTCGCTCCATTTCGATCACGCGGATTGTCAATTTTGCTAAAATGACGAGAGTGCCCTCCCTTCCCTCCGGATAGTTCGGGCGGCCCTGGCAAAGCGCTCGGAGGCGGCGACGGCGGGGGCTGTCGGCGGTCGCGCGAGGGCACGGCCATGCCGGGAGCGGCCGCGCGGGGGCACGACCTGACCGCGCACGACCTTGCGTTCTGCGTGCGCGCAGGTCGCGCTGGTCGTTCGGGGCGTGGCTGTGTGCTCGGGCGCAACCCTAGCGCGTTCTCCTGGTCTTCTCAGGTACTTGCGGTTCTCTGCGTGCTACTGGTCCGGTTGTGCTCCCTTGTGCGGACAGGCTTTACTCGAAAATTTCATGGGGACCCTATCAAGTATATACTGATTATTTGTATCCTGTTTTTTGTTGACATTTTGTTAAATATTTGCCATTGGTTTGTAGAAAATATGAAATCATTTGAGAAATAGTTGCATGTTTATTTTTAGTAATCAGCTTTTATTGTTTTAGGGCATATGTGAATGTTGTAGATCTTCTTTAAAGCTGAGGTAGTAGTTTGATTGCTCGAACTGGCCGTGTTTCTTTGGTTTATCTAGTGTCTTGATCTATTATGAGATTGAGTTGAGCTTTATTAGATTGAGCTCTTGTGGGAGTTGGAAATGTGGAGTCTGATCTTACTGTTAAACAATTCACTGCTTTGTTCTAGATGCGCACTTTACTGTTTCTCGATAGCCCTAGACTTCAAGTATAAAGGAGCTTCGTTTTGCTTTTCTCTCTGTAATTGTGAAACATAGAAATCATTGTGCGGACGTGGAGTAGGTAAGTTGCCGAATCATGTAAATCTCGGTGTACTGTTTGCTTCTTTTTCTTGGTGTTTTTTTTTGTTACTTTCGATCTTCGTTCCGAGGACCTCTAGCTAGCCAATCGAGTCCAATTTTGTCATTATTGAAAAAAGAAAATGTGATGTGTCATAAAAGCATACCTTAATTAGCACAAAATTTTCCTGTATAATTAAATTATTACATGTCATTGCCTTATTTTGTGCATTTATTTTCCAAGCAATAACAAACTTTTTTTAATACATTCAGTTCTATTGAACATGTTGAAGTGAAAGTGAGCGGTCTGAAAAGTGCAGACCGTAGCGCGGTTAGGTTTTGACAAGCTGGCTAGTTTCTTGACCATTCTTCTCTTGGTCTATCTCAGCAAGCTCCCTGGAGTGTTAACCACACAGATTTGAGCTTACCGCGGGCTGCGCGGTCTGGATTAAGAGACCGCGGAGACCGGTAGACCGCCGTTGGCGCAGTTGGGTTCAGGTAGCATGGCTGTCTGCTTGGCTGCTTAAGTGCACACAGACTGAGGTTGTTGTCCGGATAGCTAAGCAGATTTGTGGTGTTAACCGCCCGCGGTCTGTTATTGGCATTCAGCATGTTGGACAGATTAGTGCTATTAGCTGGCACATCAATGGCGGTTACTCTATCCCCTGAGCGGTGACGGTATCCACCCGCCTGCCTATAAATAGGGGTGTTAGCCTCGTCATAAAGAACAGAAACTGTAAGAACTGTAACTTGAGTTAAATTTGGTAGTTAAGTTTTTCTAACCGCACCGTAAGAAAAAGTGATCGGTTGATTGCTATGTTTGCAAATTGTGTGACTAGCACTTGACAACCAAGAAACTGATTCAGACTATGTCAGAGGTGGCAGTGCAGATAGCTGGTAGCAGTCAACGACGGTTAACAGCAGGTCGCGAGTTCGGCTACTAGACAACCTTCTTTATTGGCAGTTTACCAACTTGGATATTTCAGTTCGCGTTTGGTAGACTGAGTAGCAGTTCGAATAGGCAGTTCGCTCTACTCCACGATTAGGCAACCTTGGCAGTTAGGCGACCAGGAGTTGCGGACGGATGGCTCAGTTCAAGTTCAAACTGTTCGCGGTAACTTCTGCGGTCAGGCGAACTTGTGGTCAGGCGACCAAGACTTGCGGACAAGGTTATTTTCCTCAGCAGTCAATAAGCAGCTGTTCGCGCAGCCTTGACGATTAGCAGGGCGGATAGGCGGCTAAATGGTTACAGTGTTTTATCCGTCGGTTTTGTACTTTTCTATTTTTTGTGATATCTATTCAGTGCATTGCAAAATCATGTCTTGTAATGTATGTCTCGTTTTATAAAGTAGATTGTTAATATAATTTCAGCTTTTGTTCTTCTATCTGCTACTGGTTTATTTGACTTTATTGATAGAGTGTTTTTGCGACCTTTTCCGTTTCATAAAATTTTACATGGTATCAGAGACAAATAAGTTTTAGTAGTGATCAGTCACAGAAGTTTGCTGTAACACCCCCAAAAAGGAGTTGGAGAGAGAGCAGGTTTAAAGTCGACTGGAGCTCGACGAAGATCGTCGAGTGCAGCTCGACGAAGATCGACGAAGATCGTCGAGCTCAGCTCGACGATTTTTGGCCTGTTATCAGCCCCGTTCGACGATTTGTGGAAAAACGAGGATATGGCCGAGCGGTGACTTGTCTTAGATAATTGGTGAGCGGCCAGTAGGCCGTCAGTAACTTTTCAGCCTAAACCTGAGCTGTTGCTGTGTTTTGATGAGTTTATCGTGTGGCTGGGGTGAAACCAGAGACCACTTATGCAGAGGGGTTGGAATTTCGAAATCATTATTTCATTTTCTCTCTCTTCCTTGTGTTCCAGTTCTGGAGTAGAGAACTCGGCTAGGGCTTGCTAAAGTTGGTGGAGTAGATCTTGTGACTGGAATTAAGATCTTAAGTTAGATTCGCGAAGGGGAAAATGAGGCGCTCATTTCCATCAGCGTAGAAAAGATGTATCATGGCTCCGAAGAGAACGTCAAGGGTAACGATCTTCCTCCTTGAACATGTGAAATCCTTATTTTGGCATGTGCATGAATTTCTCCCACCAAAAGATGGAATGTTGAGGGATTTCCGTTGAGTTGATTCTTGAAATCCCCAAGAAATATTGCATATAGATCCGAAAATGTGTAGTACGGAATAAACATGTTGTGTGAAGCCCATCTGGACAGGTTGGTCTGGATCGGTGATGCTTTATTTTGCTCACTGGAGAAGACTCCACGTATAAATGAGTATTTTGTGGAGTCGGTGGGTTGTGCTTGTGAAGTGGAGTAACAGGAAGTACTGGAATGGAGTTCCAGGAAAATAACCTCGAAGTTGTGTTCTATATGCTGGCACTGCAGGATGCTGTAGGGTTTGAGTTGAGTTTGGGCGTAGAAAGAGAACTTCTGTTGACACCGCCAAGCGATCGTGACGAACGCTGGCATTGACTCCCGCTTTGATTGTAAAGACAGTCCTTCGGGAACGTTGTGGCTATTGTGAGCTATGAGCTCTTAAAGGCCGGTGACCTGAACGGACAAGGGGAAGCCGACCCGCGTCAGTCTAGATATTGAACTGGTGATTTGAGCAACAGGCAAAAGCTGAACTGTATCCGCGTTATGGTTGTCTAACTTGAGTGGCTAAGTTATTGGTTTCATTAGGATCACATAATGAGAGTCTTGGGTTGTTCGCCATCTAGACTAAAGTCTCCGGCCGTGGGCCGTGGAGCATGAATGCTCAATGTTTACCGTTGGATTTTGGACCCTTGAACGGTAGTGGGACCCTGGTTTTCCGGTACACCGATAATGTGCTATGAGTGCATGGGATGTCGGGCCGTGTGGCAGACGTTTGTGATATCTTGAGCTGTATATCTGCCTGTGAAATTGCAATGTCTGCAGGGAAGGAATACCACTGTCCCGGGAAAGGGGTAGGGTCGTTATAAATTGGTCGGCTGAATGCTGACCGTTGCCTTGTTTGCCACCGTTGCGGTGAACTATCCTTGTGTAGGTGCTGGAGAGCCGAGCGGGAAATAACGGGCTGAAGCTCTTGCTGCTGCTACTGGCCGTCGAAAGTCGAATGAAGAATTTTACTGTTTTCATGTGTGGTCGGTCTGCGTGCCGATGTTTGTAATCCATAATGATGAAATGTAATTGTAAGGCATTGAGGTCATAACTTTTGTGTAAAGTGACATTCATGTGCTGCTATATATAAATTGTAAGACCCCTTTTTTTTTGAAAACCCGGGGTCTTATGCCCAGAATCGCCGCTTTGCGGTGACACCTTCGCACCCGGGAAGGTCGCCACTACAACGCGCCGATTCTGCCGGCCTTTTCGATCACAATAAGTAGCAAGCAAGAGAGAAGCAAGTCCACCAAAAGAGAATATCACATAAAATAAAACTCCACGAAGGGAGTGTCCACAGAAAATCATCAGAGTATAAATAGTCAGGAAATAAAAGGGCTCATGCCCGGTACATCAAGTCCTCACTACAAAATCACTCAATGCGGAAGCAAAACTAAATCTCTACGAAGGGCCGGGACTCACAGTCCCCGTAGTCTGGACTCCCGTGCTAGACTGTCCCATCTCCAAGCGTACCGGCCTCCTGGGCTGCTCCTCCATGCTGGGCTCTGCGATCCCCTAAAATGATATGGTTCGAAAACCGTTAGTCTAAAAGACTAAGTCCTATCATCCCCCACCCCTTCCCCCACGCTCTAAGACACCGGGCGGAGAGGAAGAAAGGGGAGGACATGAAAGTGGAGAGTAGTCAAAAGCAGATGACGGTGGACCTAACTAGCAAGTTATGACATGAGAGCAATATAAGTGTTGAAATAGGTATAACAGAAAGGACGTAAGTAAGAAATTAAACCTTCGCTTATGTGAGTACACATAAGCCAAGGGATCTTTTGCAAGGCTCTCATCGTATAACGCGTCCCATACCGCTTATACGTTGGGGTGTCGGTTATCACGCAGCAGGTATACATATATCAAATTAACCTTAATTTATAAACTTGCCCACACAAGCTTATAGACCAAGGGGTCGTTTTGCAAGTCCTAAAGCATAAGCGTCCCATTCCACTTATATTTTAGGTGTCAAGGTTGTTATGAATGATTATGACATGCAGCTATATGGTGGGTTATGATGTTCAAGCAGTGCAACTCACACACACAACTTTGTGCACACAAACCTTTAGTTCCCCCTTTCTGGAGATGACTCCCAGGATACTCCCGTAGTGGCAGACGGAAGCGGTGGGTTGGGCCTCGCCCACCTCAAAACCAGTAAAAGCACCACTGGTCTGACCTATCGTACGCCCTCAACGCCTGGTGCACGAGGCGGACTCCTGCGTACTCTTGCCGACTGGTCCGCCGGACTTAACCTTGGCTAAGTGCTAGTCACCTTGCCGAGTCAACGATATCGGTGTCGGTGCAATCGAACTCCCCGATATCGAAAACCCACCACCTTAATCTTTCCTATTTTTATGCACATGCAGCCGTTTAATATGTAACAATTTTAAAGTGTCAAACTCCCGAACTAAACCGTCCGTATAAACCACATCCGAGACCAACTTCCCCGGACTAAACCGTCCGGCTCATCCCCAGACTTCATCCCTTAGAACACCACGGGACGACTTAACCATTACCAACCCTAACTAATGAGTGTGTGCAATGTGAATCCCTATTAGGCTAATTACTCTTTCGTTTGTTTTAAGATTTACGTTAGCCCAGGACTGCCCCCGGCATACCCCGTGAAGGGCTCTCAAGGGGCACTAGGAACCAAGACGGCGGCATTACGGCCCGAAGTTCCCTTTCGCAAGGCACTTATTGTTATTGGTTGTCTACCCTTTACCCAATCCTTTTTTAATGTTATAATGAATCTAACCCTAGTGTACTTGACTCTTCCACTCCTAGGGCAAGACGATCTTTCGTCTACCCCGAGCACCTCCTATGCTAGCCAAACACATCTTTACTCATCATAATCTCCAATGATGAATTCCATGATCATTTTCCCAAGCCTATAAGGTACAAAACTCTACCCTTATATCCAAGTCCCATACTAACACTGTTCATGCCTTTTTCACACCAGACATACCCTTCTATCCTATACGTTGCCCATGATAGAACGTCCATTAAATTCTCTTCCAAAACCCTTGTAATAATTACTGGGAATCTACCATGTCATAATATGCCTAAATCCAGAAAATTATAATTTTTCCTAATTAAATTGATAATTAATTAATTTTCCAAATAATTGACCATGGGTGATAATGAACATGAACTACATGATCTACTCAAGTATTGGTCATCCAAAAATTATAGTTACTGTATAACAGTGAATTATTACTAAATATTAACTCCCATGATTTTACAAATAGTATTTATCCTCTAATTAAATTATTCATCGAAATTCCACAATTCATATTTAATGAAGGAAGTACAACAATTAATCATCATAAAATTATGTAAAAATTACAGAGCCTTGATAATCATCAGAAAAGTCCTCTGACCAAAAATAATAATTTTATTTGCATTTAATATACCAAATTGAGTTTATCTAAATTTTTATGGGCAATAACATTTAATGAAGCAACCCCTAAATTTATAATTCAAATAATTCCATAAAAATTCACTGAGATGTAATATGATATTAAAACTCCTCTGACTAAATTTCACAAACTTTAAATGACTGGTTACTTCATAAATAATTCCTAAGTAAAAATCTCTATTTGCTAAGTTGTGAAGGAAGTACTCTAATTATTATCCCATAAATCATGATAAAATTTCCAGAGGTTTAATATATCCTAAAAACATGATGTACACAATTTCATTAAAATCTAAATCATACTACCACATAAATTATTTCTCCCAAGATTTTACGATTATGTACTTTTGTTAAGATACCCATATGAAAACTTATTTAAATTTCATGAAACAACAACTACTGTTCAATATATCAAAATTAACATCCTCTATCATAATTTTACATGAACTTAAAATCCTTTGACTCATCATCCATTCCATAAGATATAAAGACCTAATTTAGTATAATTAGAATTAAGTGATGTGACTAAGTACCCATACCATGCAACTCCTTCCTAGGGCATAATTCCACCCCTAGAACATCATGGACTAAACTCTAGATCCATACAAAGTCATAAAACCCTATGTCCTTCACAAACCCCATAGATCAACCCTTAAGGTTTGAACTTGGATCCTAGGGCAAACCCACCCCAAACCATCTCAAATTCCATGAGGGGGTGTTTTCTCTGTCCATGGGGCTCTGGCCAAAATCCCAACCCATTTGGGTGAGAATTGGACCCACCATGCCCCAACAACCCCTTGCCCTAATTTTCCCCTTTAAGGACCAATCTTTGATCACATCAAAACCCAATCATTTCAAACCCAATTGGGCTGAAATTTTTATCAGAGCAAAATGATAACCCTAAAAACCAAGCTTTTAAAAACCGGACCGGACCGGCCGATCGGACCGGTCGAACCGCGGACCGGGGACCCAGCCGGTCCGGCCCAGGTAAGCAAACCGGCCCCGCCACGGACCGCTCAAGAACCGTGGAACCGGGCGGGCGGACCGGTGGGCCGGGAACCGGGCGCGGTTTCAGAAAACCGGGCGGGCCAAAGCCCACTGTTAAATAGCAGAAAAAAGGTTGTCAGGGGGATTCGAACCTCCACCAAGCCCAGATTACATTAAGAGCGGACCACCTGACCATTTGGTTCTTATTGTTTTCTTCCATAATATATTATATACATATAAATATTAATGTATATATAAAATAAACATATATAATTAATATACATATTTATATAAATATTAATTATATATTTTTTAGATATATTATTATATTAACATATATGTAACGGTTCGACCCCGGTTGAACCGGTTGGACCGGTTCAACCTTTAACCTTTCCCTTCGCCGGTTCGATGTCTGGTCCGGTTTTCAAAACCTTGCTAAAAACATGCCTCCAAAATTTTGGAGACTTTTGAGGTGATTTGACCCTTCAACTACCTTACCCTAGCTTCTCTAGGTTTAGGGCAAAACCCTAGGTTAAACTTCTTTAAATGGGTTCCAATTTTTACAGGAGCTAGGTCTAGGTGAGATTAAGCCCCTGTCCAAAATTTAAAGCATTTGGACCAAGGGTTAGGTGTGGGGAATTTTTCAAAGGTTTGCCCTATTTGTAGGACCTACCCTAGAAAAATGACCCTACAGGTCAGAATACTTGTCCTAAAATTTTCCATAACATATCAAACTGTAGATAATTAAAAAGCCTACAACATTCATGTTGATCAAATTTGATGGACAAGCCTCTAAAGGGCCTAAATAATTTTTATAGGAAATCTGCCCTAATCTTAGGACATACCCTTACTAAAAAGGCTCTACAGGGCAGTCCCCTCATCCAATTTTTCACCACTGCATATCAAATTGTAGGTATTCAAAATACCTACAACTTTCATGTTGTACACTTTTTCAGGAGATGCCTCTAAGTGGCAATGATTTCAATTACAGTAATCTGTGTAATATAAAATACAGAATTCATATTTAAATAAAACCTAAAAGATATAAGGAGGACCGCACGGATCTTAAAGCGGATCCAACGGCATCTGTACTTCGTCTTCCCCAAATAGGCTGGTTTATATCCGTCGGGGAGGAGGAATACAGGGCTGTTTCCGGCGACCCAAGGCAGCGCAACCACCGGGAATCGTCTCCCCTATGTCCCCGGTGGTGGGGGATGACCTTTGCCGGCGGTGGGGCGGCCGGAGGTGGCGGCGCCGCCTCACCCGAGAACTCTCCAACTCCATTAAAAATGGAGTTTTTCCTGGTTTTGCCACCTCACGACCGGCTCGGTTGAGCCCGAAACCTTCACCTAACAAGCTCTATGATCTAAGCACAAGAGAAGAAGAGGAGGAGGACCTGAGTTCGGGTTCGGATGCGGGTGGAGCGACGGGAATGCATGGCGGCGGCGGTGGCGGCGTTTCCTCCCTTGGTGGCGACGGCAGCGGCTCTCCCTCCTATCTAGGGTTTCGAAATCCCTCACCCAAGCTTGTTGATGGGGTATAAATGGCCAGGAGGGGAGGGGGAAGGGTGGTTTTGAAAATGGCCATCAAAGTCATTAATGGCTAGGTTTGACCATGGAGGAGGGGGCTGAACCAAGGCCTAGGTGGCCGGGAATGGGTTGAAAACTTCTCCCCTTCCCCTGGGGAGTTGAATTCAGCCATTAAGGGTGGCCTTTGGCCTCCCCTTGGCTGAATTCCTCCTTCCCTCTCTCTTGAATTTTTCTCTCTCCTCCATTATCATGAAAATGGAGCTCTCCTTCTCTCTCCTAGTCACCCATGTTGACTTGGTCAACTCCCTAGGATATAGGCAGCCAAGTATCATGCAAAAATAATTATGCAAGAGTTAGCCTAAGTGAGAGGGTGGTTTGAGGGTGGGTTAGCCCATATAGGCTAGGTTTGACTTGATTTGGGCTTGGGGTTGACTTGGCCAAATTGACCACTATGGTTGACCCAAGTGGGTCTTTGGTGACTCCTTGGGCCCACATTAGGTCTAAGGGAATTTTTAGAGTCACAATGAACCTACTAGGCCACCCAAAATCAAAGTTTTGAAAATTACTATTTGCAGACCAAGTGGGTCTCAACTAGGTTTTTAGGTCACTTGGTCTCCTGGGCTCACCTAGGTTAACTCATATGACCTAGTTATGCTCAAGTCACACCTAGGGGGGGTCCAATTTGAAAATGGGATGTTACATAAATGATGTTTTATATTGTGGACATTTAAATGAGTTTGAGTTCAAATAACCTTAAAGATTCCGTTAGCATGCTCTGAGTTAGGATGCAAATAATTTTTGGTATTAACCTGTAACCTTTCCGACTGTTTGTGAACTATGGTGTTGGGCCCCGACCGGACCCTCTATTATATTTTATTTAACGGATGGAGATGTTACAATTTGGTATGAACTTGTCTTGGTCTTCCTCTTTCGAATTCGTGGTCAAATTTTTTTGTGGGGTGGCGAGCACATGTAAGTGCGACCCGCTATAACATAAATGAACTCAAGAATGTCCACTAAGGAATGCAAATACATATGTTTGAGGAACCTGCGAGTTCCTATAAAGTTGTTGTTGTTTTTGCAAAGTCGCTAGAGTGTGTCTTTTACACATATAGGTGACTCGAAGTGGTGCGGGGCAGTCTGAGCCCCAACGTTTTGATGAAAGTGCGACACCAGTTGAGGTGCCTACACCTCCTCCTTCTGCGGAGACAGTACGTTTAGTTGCTGAGGCGTTGTTTGCAATGATTCATGGACAACCTACTGGGCAGACGCAACCTGCATTGGTGCTATAACAGGTTGGTGTGAGGCCAGAACCTGTTGAGGCTGTTATTGATCCTCGAGCAGCTGAACGGTAGTTGAAGCAGTTTATGAGCTTCAATCCTCCTACGTTTACGGGTGGTATACCCAATGCAGGCGAAGGATTGGTTGTCGCGCGTCAAGCGAATATTGACGGCGATAAGGATGGAGGAAGAGCAGAAAGTCATCTTGACCACCTTCTTGCTGGAAGGAGAGGCTCGGCTATTGTGGGACGAGATAGAGTTGCACCACTTAGCGGGCAAACAACTAACAGAAGTCTCGATAGAGGAGTTTTCGAGACTGTTCTTGGCAAAGCACTTGCCATCAGCACAACGCATCACCATGGAGAATGAGTTCTAGCGTCTAACTCGGGAAGAAAGTAGTGTCGATACCTACTTACATGAGTTTACACGGTTGGGACGCTATGCGAGGTCTATCTTCGTCGATGAACAGTGTAAAACCAATATGTTCTACGAAGGGCTGCGGGATGAGTTGAGATTCCTGCTCTCGAGTTCGGTGAACTAAGAGTTCCAAGGCTCTACTCGCTCATACTGGCAAGTTCGTCTATGCTCGCCTCTGCTCGTCCAATGGTTTGCGAATAACCGTCTTCTTGGGTACTTCTGATCTCGAAGAATTACGGGTTATACATAAATATTAACTACACATGATGCATGTCATCCAATTAACAATTGATTAATAAATGAAAATGTAGATTTTGGGTTCATTTGGCACTGCGGCGGTGGTCATGAACGTGATTTCAGGGTGGCAGCAACAGACTTTGTCATGCCAAACACGTTCTATGACGATGGTGTTTTATGCAAACGCCGGAGCAAAAACATAGCGTTAAATAGAGTCTCTAATTATTAATCTTGTTCCCTATCTAATGTCGAGAAACACAATATATGACAAAATCTAGTATTGCATGTATTGCCAAATCAAAAGTGGTATTTCAAAATACATAAAAAAGGGAATTTTTACCTGCGGCACCCCCACGGTCATAAGCTGCGAGTTTAAATAGCGAATGAGCCCACCTTTTTTTATTTTTTTTCACGATTTCACCAGGGAGTAACAAACCAGCGAAAGCCCTAGCTCCAGCTCCGCTTTCATCCTCCTCCACGGCGAAGGCTTTAGCTCTACGACGAAAGCCCTAGCTCCCGCTCAAGCTTCCACCGTCCTCTACCCCATTTTCAAGCTATTCGACATTACATTTAGTGCAAGTAACTAAAACTCGACATTACATTTAGTGCAAGTAACTAATCTACCGACATATTAAACAAGTATGAGAAAACACCTACTTGAGAAGGATAACTTGACTTGTTGTATGATATACCTTTAAAACAGATGGTAGTAGTGTACAACATTAGAAATAATGAAATAAAAGTGAAAATGAAGTAAGAGTGTCAATGAAGAAGGTAAGCAATGATGAGCTGGGAAGAGCAAGCATGTATATTGAACAACATATATATATCTGGATAAAACAAACTGTAAAGAGATAACAGTTTTGAACTGTAAAACAACCAGGAAAAAAATTTGGACTGTATAAAAACGAGCCGATAATATCAGGGAAAAACCTGGAGAAAACAAACTGTAAAAATGAACAAATTTCGGACTGTATAGAAACAAACAGATAATATCAGAGAAAAACCTGGAGAAAACAAACTATAAAAATGAACCAATTTCGGACTGTATAGAAACAAACAGATAATATCAGAGAAAAATCTTGAGAAAACAAACTGTAAAAATGAACCAATTTCGGACTGTATAGAAACAAACAAATAATATCAGGAAAAAACAAACTGTAAAGTAGAACAAAAAAAGAACTGAATAATCAGAGTGAAAGAATCCCCAAATAACTAACTGTAATAATATCAGTGAAAAACAAACTGTACAGCAGATCAAAAATTGAACTGTATAAAAACAATAAAATTGGGGTGGAGCGGTATTAAACAACTAAAACTCATCGGAAACTCATAATTTGAAGCATCCAACCCTAAACCCTACTATGGAACTACACATTAGAACCAAAAATGAATTGAAAAATTCAAGACAATAGAGGAAAAATCTTACCATAACAGTCAACGATGAGATTGATCCCGTCGGTCCTCTTCTGGGAGTTTAGGCAGTGCCGGTGAACAAAACCTGGTTCCTGAACAACGACGAGATCAGCTAGGGATTTCGCCGTGGAGGTTAGAAGAGGGGGATGGAAGAGGAGCTTGAGCTAGGGTTGTCGCTGGTTCTCGCAATTGTCGCTGATGAAAGAGATGAAATCGCGAAAGAAAATAAAAAAAGTGGGCCCCGGGCACTATTTAAACCCGCAGCTTATTACCGTGAGGGTGCCACAGGTAAAAATTTTCCAAAAAAAAACCCTTCAAAAATTTCTTCTCTATGTTTACAGCAAATCCACAATGGGGTGGGTACTTATCTTTGATAGCTACATGCAGAAGGGCTTAATAGTCATTAACATCAAGAGCATAGCTAAAGACTGCACATAGGACAACATCATGTGTCATTTTAGTTCAAACGCAATGACTTACTGTTATATGACAAATGACAATGGATTTATTTAAATGCTGCTGCTTTGTCTAAATGCCAACTTGCTTGGGGGTGAGTGTTCCCAATGATGTGTTAGGTCAGTTGAGTATTTTGGGTGGTGATCAAAGAGGAACACTCTTCCCGTTGCCTCTTGCTTGGATTTTATAGGCAAATCCTAGCTATGTTAAATACGGGTATCGGATATCCCGCTATCCGAATTAAAACCCGTTAAGCCTCTGAGCCCATTATATATCCAAGTATACATTAACATGATTTACAATAAATATTCTTTCATGATTAGATGTTTTTGTTATGATTTAGCTAACATGAATGGAGTAGCATATCATTTTATATGGTCAAAGTAGAGGGTTGATACCATAATTTTTGCATGAGAAAATTAGAAAGGCGAAGAGAAAATCACTAGGCAGATCTGGTTGGGAACGTCCTCGAGATGTTTCACAAATTACAGGAGTGACGGATTTTGTGTAAAAATTTGTGAATCGAGGAAAACGGAAAACCAGACGCAGGAACACTTAATCAAACCGAGGTTAAATAAATCAGATGCACTAGAAGAGCAAGAAAACCTTGTACTATCAACAATCTTTACAAGACGAGGCATACATGACGAGATATGATTCGCCGATGTACCCTATACAACCCCATGTTCGCCGAGTGGATCCAACAAGGCAGAATGGGGCCCTCGGTGTGGCTCGACCCGCACTCGCCTAAAGAGGCGAGCGGGCCAGGATAGCCAGTCCGCGCTTGCCTAGAAGGCGAGCGAGCTGGCTTGCCGGCCCACGTTCGCCTGAGTGGCCGCCAAACCAAGATAGCCAGCCCGCGCTTGACCAGAAGGCGAGCGAGCTGGTTAGCCGGCCCGCGTTCGCCTGAGTGGCCGCCAAACAAGGATAGCCAGTCCGCGCCTGCACAGAAGGCGAGCGAGATGGCTTGTCGGCCCGCGTTCGCCTGAGTGGCCTCCAAACCAGGATAGCCAACCCAGAAGGCGAGCGAGCTGGCTTGCCGGCCCGCGTTCGCCTGAGTGGCCGCCAAACCAGGATAGCCAACCCAGAAGGCAAACGAGCTGGCTTGTCGGCCCGCGTTTGCCTGAGTGGCCGCCAAACCAGGATAGCCAGTCCACGCCAGCCCAGAAGGTGAGCGAGCTGGCTTTCCGGCCCGCGTTCGCCTGAGTGGCCGCCAAACCACGATAGCTAGTCCACGCCTACCCAGAAGGTGAGCGAGCTGGCTTTCCGTCCCGCGTACGCCTGAGTAGACGCCAAACCAAGATAGTCGACCCGCCTCTGTGTAAGGGGAAGACGAGCTGGTGGGGAGCCGGGCCACATCCACCCAAGAGAGTGGCGAGCTGGTCCCAATCCTCCCCGTAGGTGGGGTGAAGATAGCATGTATTTAACATTATTTGGTCTGCTAGTAGCCTCACGGAATGACGAAGTTTCACGGTTGGCAGACCAACTTTGGTCTACATATAACCGTTTAGAACATCGGAGTTGCGCTATTTGCAGGTCAGGCTTAAAAATCTATAAATAGATCAAAGGGGTTACCTCTAAAAGCAAGCTTTCAAGCTTTCTCATTCTCTAGTCTTATAACGCTTTCTGAGATGCCCTTAGCTCAGCACTTGCTAAGAAATGGAAGCGCCAAAAGATCTTCTGGGTGTGTGGTGGGACCTCCGTGCTGGAGCCTTGGGTCAGTCTCGAGTTCTAAGTTCTCAGTCAAGCCGGCTTACTAGGGGAAGTAAGTGTGTGGTCTCCCCTTTTTAGGGTCCAAACTCCACAGAAACTGAGTCTCGATTTCAACATTTTGACGCGGTTAGCGTGGAGAGTGACCAACACAGAAAACCTTAGCGAGCTCAATGACAGAAGGTGAAAGACAAGGATCTGACCATTCCGACTCGCCACCTCCCCCCCCCTCTCTCCATCATCAGAATGTTCGCGGACTTCAAGCAGGAAATCCAGAATCTTGTACTCTTCGCACTCGGGACTCGTGATGAGTGCTCGACACCCGTCGTCACATTGGTCGCTGCCCCAGCTCTGGGCGAGAACGCCCTTGTCAGGCGACCTGGGAAGGAAGTGGCGGAGGTAGGCAGTGAGCGAGATCTCCCTGGGCGAGCCCTATTTCCCGGCTCGGTTAGTGCAGGCAGGACCGGCGAGGTCCAGGTGCGAGATCGCCCGGCTTTCCCAGTAGGGGAAGAAAGTCCCCTCAGTGAGGTGTTCACATCCTTCCCAGTACCCGAGGGGCTCCACGAGCTCGAGATGTCCTACTATACCGGAAGGGATGATCCGGTCCAGCACATCTAGTGGTTCGAGAATGTGGTCTCGATCAGGTCAATGTCGGATGCCTATAAGTGCCAACTCTTCTCCATAACCCTCAGAGAGAATGCGAGGGATTAGTTTCATCAGCTCTTCGCCAGCTCCATCTACTGCTTTGAGGACCTGCGTCAGGGGTTTCTGCTGAGGTTTACCACTTCAAAGAAGAAGGAGTCGGTGTCCCTGTTTCTCATCAAGCAGGGGGTGGATGAGACGCTGAGAAGCTATGTGAATAGGTTAGGAGGAGGTTCTCTAAGTCCAGGAGATGCCCGAACACACCCACATGATGGCCTTCAGCCTGGGAATGAAGCAGAGGTTCTTCAGAAATGGAGCTGAAGCGGGTGTTGTCGTTGTCCTTCGAATAGTGGATGGAAAGGGCAACGAGGGAGGTCGAGGGCGAAGCGTCAAACCCGACATTTGCCAAGAAGCTAGCCAAGTGGGCTGCAGAGGAGGAGAGAGAGCCAGGAGGTGGCAAGGGCCAGGAGGTCAGGAGGGTAGAGACCCGACCATGGGAGCATCAGCAGCAGAGGTGGGGCTGCCAGGAGCCGAATAATAGACTAGGCTGGAGGCAGCAAGAGTGGCACGATTAGGGCCAGAGGAGAGGTTTTCATGGAGGAGAAAACCGCCAAGGGGGACAGGGCCATTTCAACCCTCCAGGATGGAGTAAAGGCCCGAGGACCCCTCTCTCTGAGCAGCATCAGGCGATGGCAATAGCTCTGGGAAGGAGGAGGAGAGGTGTCCAGAGGAGAAGGCCGGGAGGTAGAGCGGAGGTGCCCTACTGTGACTTCCACCAAGAGGAGGGCCATGCGACGACTACTTGCCCGGAGTTCTTGGAGATGAGGGGAGCCAGGGGGAAGGCCCCACAGCAGAAGCAACACCGCCAGGAAGTGCGGATCAAAGAAGTCCTACCAAGAGCAGAGGACATGTGTGAGGGTCGGGCCGACGTGGGAGGCTGAGGGGGATTAGGGTGATCCATGGGGGTGGGGGTGGGAGTTGAGGTCGCCCACAAGGCGAGTCTCCACACTATGTATCGCCAGAGAGTCGCCTCCACGTACCTAACCCCACCCCCAGATGAGAAGATTGCCTTCTCTCGGAAGGACATGCAGGATCATGATAATCCGTTTTGCGATGCGCTGGTAATTCAAGCCGCCATCAAAAATTTTACCGTTTCCCAGATCCTCATCGACAATGAGAGCTCTGTCAACGCCGTTTTCAAGGTGTTTGACACGATGAAGGTGGAGACCAGGAGGGTATTGGCCTCAGATGGGCCTTTGTTCGGATTCTCCCGGGAGAGGAAGGAGGTAGAAGGGGGAGTGGGGCTCCATGTTACCTTGGGGGAAAGTACTGGAACTGCAGGTTCTTCATTGTGGACGCTCCCAATAGCTATAATTCAATATTTGGACGACTCCTCATCTGCGTCGTACGCTGCGTGCCTTCGTCTTTCCACCAGTGATACAAGTTTAATGCCGAGGGCATCTATGTCCAAGTCCAGGGATACCCCAGGGTGGCGAGGGAGGGCTACGTGACTGTGGTCAACACCATCTCCTGGCAGGGAGGAGCCGAGGAGATGGAGAGAAGTATGGAGGAGTTGTCTGGGCAGGAGGCCATGAGAGAAGCTGAGGAGATGAAGGTGGGGGAGGAATAGGCCGCTCCCGTGAAGGGGCGGTATAGGAAGTTTTGAAGGTGCAGACTGAGGTGATGGACGTAGAGGAAGCTAAGGAGGAGGAAGTTCTTGTGCCAAGTGAGGGGGCCGCGGACGAGTGGGAAGAGCAGTCCCGGCTGGAGGCAGCAAAGGAGGTGGTGGAGATGGAAGTTCTCACCCAGGGAGGAAGGGTGAAGAAAGTGCGGGTCAGTTGGGGTTGAACCCGAAAGATCAGAAGAGGATGTTGGAGTGCATCCAGAAGAACATTGACATCTTCGCATGGAGCGCGACCGACATGCCAGGAATTTATATGGATGTTGCTTGGCACTGCCTCAACCTTTATGCTGATGCCCATCCCATCCGGCAAAAGAAGAGGTCCACCGCCGATAAGCTGGTCGAGCCCATCTGAGAAGAGGTGGGAAAGCTCCTAAAGATAGGGTTTGTATCGGAGATCCAATATCCAGGTTGGGTCTCTAATGTGGTGATGGTAAAAAAAGGGGACGGTCGCTCGAGGATGTGTATTGATTTTTCTCTTTTCAATAAAGCATGTCCCAAAAATTGTTACCCCCCGCCTCAAATCGACGCGCCGGTTGACGCAGACGTCGATTTTTCTCTAATGAGTTTTCTAGATGCATTTTAAAGTTATCACTAGATCAGGATGCACCTGCCCAACATAAATGATGTTTCCTTCATCACAGGAGAGGGGTGCTACTGCTACAAAATGATGCCCTTTGGGCTGAAAAATGCAGGGTAGACGTATCAGAGAATGATGGATCGGGTCTTCCAGGAGCAGAAGGGAAGGAACTTGGAGGTGTACATGGATGACCTCATGATCAAGAGTTGGGATGTAGACTCTCACCTCCATGATCTGGAGGTGACCTTCAGCACCCTACAAAAATATAAAATGAGGTTGAATCCCTTAAAGTGTGTCTTTGGGGCAAGCAGGGAAAAGTTCCTAGACCACCTTCTTACTCCCGCGGGGGTGGAACCCAACCCTGATAAAGTGAGGGAGATCATGGAGTTGGGGTCACCACTAAACGCCAAGGAGATCCAATGCCTGACAGGGAAGCTTGCAGGGCTGAGCAGGTACCTCTCTCGGGCAAGCGAGAAGTGCTCACCCTTCTTCAAAGTGCTGAGGGGAGGCCAAAAGTTTGAATGGTCCGAGGAATGCGAGAAACCTTTCCAAGCCTTAAAGAGGCAGCTAACCCAGGCTCCGCTTCTCCAGGGATCAAATGAGGGGGAAGATTTGTCCCTATACCTATGGGTCGGTGCCGTGGCCGTGAGTTCCGTTCTGGTTCGGGAGGAAGGCAATAAGCAGCTGTCGATCTACTATATGAGTAGGGTCCTGAGAACGGCGGAGCTTCGATACCTGATCCTGGAGAAGTTGGCTTTCACTCTTGCCATCTCGGCTCGGAGGCTCCGACCGTACTTCCAGGCGTATTCCATTCAGGTGGTGACTGACCATCCCCTCCGCAACATCTTTGAGGGGATGGAACATTCTGGAAGGCTTGCAAAGTGGTTGGTGGAGCTAAGCGTATTCCATTTTATTTTGTCCCTCACCTCTCGATAAAGGCCCAGATAATGACCGATTTCTTGGCCGACTATGTAGTTGAGGTGGCGGAGACGAAGCTCACTTGTCCGGTCCCTTGGAAGGTGATGGTGGATGGCACCTCGGGAATACACTCATTGAGAGTAGGAGTAATCTTGGAGAGTCCTCAAGGGACGAGGATAGAGCGGGTAATGGTCATTAACTTTCCAATTACCAACAATCAGGCAGAGTACGAAGCAGTAATAACAGCTCTGTGTCTGGCAAGGGAGATGGGGGTGCACGACGTGGAGGTGCTAACGGACTCCATGGTGGTGTCCTCTCAAATCAACGGTGAGTTCAAAGCAAGGGAGCCTACCCTCTAGTTGTACCTGAAAAGGGTTAAGGGAGTCATCTACATGTTCCAAACGTTTGTCATTCGGCACGTGCCGAGGGAGGAAAATGAACAAGTAGATCAACTAGCCAAGTTCGGACCCCGTACAGGAGGAACCATGACCGATCTGTTCTGCCCTTCTATTGAAGAGAGTGAGCTGATGGAAGTGGATCGGCGCCGCTCATGGATGGATTCCTTTACAGCCTTCTTATCCACAGGGGAGTTCCCGGAAGGCATGAACAAAAAGTGCTTCAAGCATAAGTCAGCATATTACCTAATGCACAATGGGAAGCTGTACAGAAAGACCCTCCCGGGATTGCTAGCACATTGCGTGGCTGAGGAGGTCCTTAGAATTCTGGAAGAAGTCTACTCAGGGGAGTGCGGGAGCCACTCAGGGAGTAGGACACTGGAGGGGAGGATAGTAAGACAGAGGTATTTCCGGCCGACCTTGGGTCATGATGCCACCGAGTTCGCAAAGAAGCGTCAGAAGTGCCAACTGTTCTCCCATCTCCAACTACTACCCGCTCAGAGGCTCAGAAGCATCACCACGCCCTGGTCCTTCGCCATTTGGGTGATGGATCTCGTGGGACCCTTCCCCTAGGCCAGCGGGCAGAGAAGGTTTTTGTTGGTCATGATCAACTATTTTTCTAAGTGGTTGGAGGTCAAGGAGCAGGCCAAGGTGACCTCCCAAGTGATCCGGAACTTCGTATGGGGAGAGATCATTTGCCGACATAGGTTGGCTTAAGCCATCGTCACGGACAATGGACCACAGTTTGCCAGCATGGAATTCATCAGTTTCTGTGGCCAGCTTGGGATTGATCTTAGGTTCGCGCCGGTCCACCACCCCAGGAGTAACAGGCAGGTGGTGGCGGTGAATAAGATCATCGTGAACTTATTAAAAACGAAGGTGGAAAATCTGAAGGGCAGCTTGGTGGAGCAACTCCCCTCGATCCTTTGGGCCCTGAGAACCACTCCCAACACGGCCATGGGGAGACCCCTTCAAGCTCTCCCACAGCTATGAAGCTACACTCCCAATAGAGTTTGAGGTCCGGACACCGCAATTAGTGGAGGTCGAAGAAGGTGGAGAAGAATGGAGGACCGAGAACGAAGACGAGTTGCAGCTTTCCCTGGATATGGTGAAGGAGCTGCGCGACTTACCAACCATCCGGCAGGAAGAGGTCAAGCGGCGAATGACCAAGTATTTCGACAGGCACGTCAGGGTCAAGCAGTTCGCAAAGGGAGACTTGGTCTTGAAAAAGGTCGATGCGACCGGGAGGTCGGCAGCCGTCAACAAGTTGAATCTCAATTGGGAAGGTCCCTATGTAATTAAAGAGGCATTGAAGTCAGGGGGTTATCATCTCCAGAATGTAGATGGAGAGCCCCTTAGTCATGCTTGGAGCGGCGATGACTTAAAACGCATCTTTCCATGAGAAAATAATATTGCAGTGCTTTCCTCCATTCTTACATGAAATTGATGATCTGCTTGCTCGACATAAGAAATATGGGTCTTGGTTGGCCAAAAGGAAAGTCTGGTTGATGCTCAACACCCGACATCAAGATCCTACTAGTTGATTGGGATGGTGGTAGTGCCCGGTGGATGGCCAAGAGATAAGTTCGGTTGATGCTCAACACCCGTCGACGGGCTCCTACTAGCTGATCGGACCGGTGGTAGCACCAGGTGGTTGGCCAAAATGAAAGTCCTATTGATGCTCAACACCCGCCGTCAGACTCCTACTAGCTGATTGGGCCGGTGGTAGTGCCCGGTGGATGACCAAGAGATAAGTCCGGTTGATGCTCAACACCCTTTGTCAGGCTCATACTGGTTGATCGGGCCGGTGGTAGCGCCCAGTGGTTGGTCAAAATGAAAGTCCGGTTGATGCTCAACACCCGATATCAGGCTCCTACTAGCTGATTGGGTCAGTGGTAGCGCACGGTGGATGGCCAAGAGATAAGTCCGGTTGATGCTCAACACCGCCGACAGGCTCCTACTAGCTGATCGGGCCGGTGGTAGTGTCTGGTGGTTGGCCAAAATGAAATTTTGGTTGATGCTCAACACCCACCGTCAGGCTCCTACTAGCTGATTGTAAGAAACGAACTAGAAACAAGCCGGAACGGGTATAACTGAAATTTTATTATCAGAAAAAGGTATCTATTATAAAGGTATGCCCTCCCTTATATAGAATGGAGGAGATGGGAGAGAATACAAATACCCAATGTGGGACTAAAAATACAAAAGACAACATCTACAAAGTTAACCGCCAAACCGCCAAGCAGACCGCCAAACCGTGCGGTTAGTAGGAACTAACCGCCCGGTCACTACCAGAGAACACTCAGCCGACCATCAAGATCCCAGAGACTAGCCGGCAGACCGCCTGGCTACCAAACCGCCAGACCGCCAGACTGCCCGGCTACCAAACCGCTAGATTAGCCGGGCTGACCGCCCGGCTACCAGACCGCCAGTTCTAGCCGCCTGTCCGCCCAGGTCTATACAGCAACACTCCCCCTCAAGCTGGAGCATAGATGTCAATCATGCCTAGCTTGCTGCAAATGTGGAAGAAGGAGGCGGACACAGGTTTTGTGAATATATCTGCCAGCTCTTTCTCCGAGGTAACAAACGGAGTGCAAATCTGGTTCTTCAACACTTCTTCCCGAATGAAGTGACAATCAACCTCTATGTGCTTTGTTCGCTCATGGAATACCGGATTTTTGGAAATGTAGATCGCGGCCTTGTTGTCACAGAACATGGGAAGAGGATAGTTATAGACCTCTCCTAGATCCAGCATGAGAGCCCGCAACCATTTTAACTCACACGTGGTTGATGCCATGCTACGATATTCTGCTTCCGCACTAGACCTAGAGACGACTGACTGCTTCTTGCTCTTCCAGCTAACCAAGTTTCCTCCAACAAACGTGCAAAATCCGGAAGTCGACTTGCGATCCCCTTTGTCGTCCGCATAGCTAGCGTCGGAGTACGCTTCGACTCTTAGGTGACCGTTTTTCTGAAAGAGAAGACCTTTCCCAGGTGCGGACTTCACATACTCCAATATCCTTAGAGCAGATTGAAGATGACATTCCCTAGGCGACTGCATAAACTGGCTGACCTTTCCCACTGCATAGGAGATGTCTGGTCTGGTCACCGTAAGGTAGATGAGTTTGCCAACCAGACGCCGATACCTCGTAGTATCCAATAGAGGAGGTGATTCGTCTGTCCACGTCTTGTCTTCTCCAGGAGCCATGGGACACCGGGCAGGTTTAGCACCCGTCAATCCTGCCTCTTTCAACAAATCAAGAGCATACTTCCGTTGGGAGAGAACCAAGGAACACGGTTTCCGAGAGATTTCAATTCCCAAGAAGTATTTTGGAGAACCCATATCCTTCGTGACTAGGTGTTGGCGGAGATCGACCTTCGTCAAGGCTACACCAGCTTGATCGTCGCCAGTAAGAAGAATATCGTCCACATAAACAGCTAGTACAACCAGACCCAAAGATGTCTTGCGAATGAACAAGGAGTGATCAGCCGAACTCCTGGTGAAACCAATAGCCCCAACGATGCTACTGAACTTATCGAACCACGCCCTGGGACTTTGCTTTAGGCCATAGATGGCCTTCTTCAACCGACATACTTGAGTCTCCCCCTGAGCAACATACCCAGGAGGTTGCTCCATGTAGACGTCCTCGTGAAGGTCACCATAGAGGAAGGCATTCTTGACGTCCAACTGCGAAATAGGCCAATCCTTGTTGACCGCCACCGATAAAAGGACCCGAATGGTGCTGAGGCGAGCAACTGGCGAGAACGTGTCAAAGTAATCAACACCATAGGTCTGAGTAAACCCTTTTGCAACAAGACGGGCTTTGTATCGGTCCACACTGCCATCAGGACGGAACTTGACGACAAACACCTAGCGACAACCAACCACATCCGTGCCAAAAGGAGGAGGCACAAGGGTCCAAGTGCCCCGGTCAGAGAGAGTAGCAATTTCGTCATCCATGGCAGCCTTCCAGTGAGGAATATCAAGGGCTTCCTGGTAGGTGCGAGGGGTGGTAGTCGCGGAGATGGCTAGGGCGAAGTCCCTGCGAGAAGGTGTTAGCTGATCATAAGAAATAACAGCTGCCAGCGAGTGCTGGGTGCACGTCCGAACCCCTTTGCGAAGGGCAATGGGCAGCTCCAGATCCTCGAGTTCCTCAGTCGCCGGTGCATCCGTGGCGGAGATCGCTGGCCCGGGAGGAGAGAGAGACGGCCGAGGGGACGAGGGAGAAGGATCATGATCAAGAGAAGGAGCGGCTGGTGGAGGTGGGGATGGAGGAAGCTCAAGAGGAGTGGATGTGGTGGAGAGAATGGGAGGAGAGGTCGAGTCGGTAGGAAGAAGAGGGAGGTTCGATCCATCGACCTGTGGGAGATCAGAAGAGAAGTAGGCGGCATTCTCAAAGAATGTCACATCCGCCGAGACGAACTGCCTGCGATGAACAGGGTCAAAGCAGCAGTAACCTTTTTGAGTTGTGGAGTAACCCAAAAAGATACACTTCGTAGCACGAGGGGACAACTTGTCGCGATTTGCGGCAGGGCTATGAACAAAGGCAGTGCACCCAAAAATGCGGAGAGGTAAGGGAAAGGGGTCCTTGGAGGGATAGAGGATGGAAAAAGGGGTTTTGCCTTGGAGGACGGTAGAGGGAATGCGATTGATGAGGTAGCAGGAGATGAGGACCGCGTAGCCCCAATAGCTACGAGGAACCTGCATCTGCGTCATGAGAGTGCGAGCTACATCGAGGAGGTGACGGTTTTTACGTTCCGCCACCCCATTTTGCTGGGAGGTATAGACGCAGCTAGTCTGATGAATGATGCCATGTTGCGTACAGAAAGAAGCAAAATCACTACTCAGATATTCTTTTGCATTATCAGAGCGAAAAAGTTTGACAGAGGCATCAAATTGATTTTTAATCATATAATAAAATGAAGTCCATACAGAAAAAAGTTCGGAGCGATCCTTTAATAGATACACCCACGTACAGCGAGAATAATCATCAATAAAGGTTACAAAATAGGAACTTCCACGCCCGATGGTGAGGGTAGGGGAAGGTCCCCAAACATCCGAGTGAATAAGGTCGAAGGGCTTGGAAGAGCCACGACCTTGCTTAGGAGGAAAGGGGGAACGGTGATGCTTGCCCAGTTGACAAGCATCACAGTTGAGAGGAGAGTCCTGCTGAGGGAGGTGAGGAAACAGCTGGTGGATGAGACGCGAGGGAGGATGCCCCAGGCGAAGGTGCCACTGAAGAAGATCTGTAGAAGCGGGAGAGAAGACGGTAAGAGCAGATACATCATCAAGGAAGTAGAGACCACCCCTCTCAGTCCCAGTAGCAAACGTCCGCTTGGAGTCCGGGTCCTGAAACGAACAAGAAGAAGGAGTAAATGTTACCGAACACTGAAGTTGCTTGCAAAGAGAAGTAACCGACAATAAATTGCACGGAAACTTGGGCACATAAAGAGTATCCTCCAGGCGAAGGGACGGAGTAACTTGAACCATGCCTGTTCCATGCACCGGAGAGGGAGAACCATCCGCAACGAGAACAGGGGGCAACCGATCATGTGTTTCTAGGAGAGAAAAGCACTGAGGATTGCCCGTCATATGATTAGTGGCGCCAGAGTCAATTAGCCATTTACCTTGGGTAACTACGTGGGCACTACCTGAAGTCGTGGCCACGGAGGCAGATGGCTTGGAAGAAGGAGGAGTATCACCAGCGGGACGAAGATGCGGATGCTTTGTCCAGCAGCGGTCAACCAAGTGTCCTGGGCGGCCACAATGAGTACAGAGGTAGCGAGAGGGGCCACGCCCGCCAGAGTGGTTACCACGACCACTAAATCCACCACGATGAGCCTGGTGGGCATAGGAATCCGGAGCCGGAGGAGCGGCAAGCAAGGGGCGTTGGAGTAGAGAGGTAACAGCAGCAATGCGGGCAGTAGTAGCATCGAGGGTAGGAGACTCAGCCTCTCCAAGAATTTGCTGCCGGATCATATCGTATGAGTCCGGAAGCCGCAGAAGGTAACAGACCACTAGGAGTTCCTGGAAGTGCTTCAGCTGAGTGGCCACATCTGCCGAGAGAGGACGATTTTGTAGAATCTCAGCTCCAAGCGCTTGGACTTGTTGGTAAGCTGCAGGAGGGGACATGGACTGGCGAGCAAAGAGATCCGCATAGAGAGTATAGATGCGAGACGTTTGTCCCCCTTTTGAGTAGAGAGCGGCCAAGTGATTCCAAGCTTGTTTTACTGTCTCATCGTGACGGATGACAGGAAGACATTCATCAGACAGGCTGTTCGCCAGCCAAGTACGAACCAGCGCATCATTCGCATCCCAGTCAGAAAACTGGGCAGAGTCCGCAGGCGGAGGGTCATCGGTAAGATGATGACGCTTGCGTTGAGAGCGGAGAAGAAAAGTGAATGAGACACTCCAGTCGGGATAATTGGGCCCCAAAAGCTTAGAGACGGTGCCAAGATTCCCTGAAGCAGGAGGAGGAGGAGGCGGCGGTGGGACAACGACAGTAGACGAGGTGGAGCCATCAGAATTGGTCATCCTGAAGAGAGGTCGCGCGGTTTAAGAAGGGAAACCGGGCGGGAAGAAAAAGAAGCCGCGCGGATAGAGAGAGCGAGAAGACCGCGCAAACAAAAAGCAAACCGCGGCGGGCAGAGAGGCCTCCTAAACAAGGCAGAACTCGCGCGAACAGAGAGAAATCGCGCGGAGAGGAAGAAAAAGATCTGCAGCGGTCACGATGTCAGACACCAGCGGCCAGAGAAGCCACGACCAAGCCGCAGAACCAAACAGAGGGAGAGAAGTCGGGCGGCTAGCAGACAGACCGCGCGAACAGAAGAGGAGGATAGAAGAATTCACTGGAGAGGAGAGCTCGCGCGAGCTGAAAGACAGACCGCGGGTAGGGGGCAGAGGTCGCACAGACAGAAGAGAACACAATCAGGAGGACTAGATCGGGTCCTCTGATACCATGTAAGAAACGAACTAGAAACAAGCCGGAACGGGTATAACTGAAATTTTATTATCAGAAAAAGGTATCTATTACAAAGGTATGGCCTCCCTTATATAGAATGGAGGAGATGGGAGAGAATACAAATACCCAATGTGGGACTAAAAATACAAAAGACAACATCTACAAAGTTAACCGCCAAACCGCCAAGCAGACCGCCAAACCGTGCGGTTAGTAGGAACTAACCGCCCGGTCACTACCAGAGAACACTCAGCCGACCATCAAGATCCCAGAGACTAGCCGGCAGACCGCCTGGCTACCAAACCGCCAGACCGCCAGACTGCCCGGCTACCAAACCGCCAGATTAGCCGGGCTGACCGCCCGGCTACCAGACCGCCAGTTCTAGCCGCCTGTCCGCCCAGGTCTATACAGCAACACTGATTGGGCCGGTGGTAGCGCCAGGTGGATGACCAAGATATAAGTCCAGTTGATGCTCAACACCCGCCGTTAGGCTCCTACTAGCTGATTGGGCCAGTGGTAGCGCTCGGTGGATGACCAAGAGATAAGTTCAGTTGATGCTGAACACAAGCCGTCAAGTTCCTACTAGCTAACAAGAGGATAGAGGTGGAAGTTTCTAATGGCCCGACAAATGGAAAAACCGGGTGGGGAGGGTGAACATTATCAAGGGCGAGCCCTCCGATCTTGGTCTCACCCCTTCAGACGAGCTAGGTCTCGCCGCTCCCGCTCGACAAACATCTCCCCCGACATCTGCGAGGCGACCCAAGTCACAAAGGTCAGTCGTATGGGATGCTTGCGAGTCCCTTGGACCGTGTTGGCCGAATGACGCCCAGGTCGCGCGAGCCGAACACTTCGGGCGCATGTGGGAAGGCGCCTAGATCTAAGTCTCGCGAGCACCGCGATGAAAGCTCTCTGAGTAAAGAAGGCGGATCGCCGCTCGCGGGCCGACTACCTAAGGTCTTATCGTTTTATAAGCTAAGTCCTTAAGAGTCACGCGATCTCACTAGCGAAGCATGGGTTCAGAGGCGGCGAGCGAGAGGATCGATCGTGTTTGATAGCGAATACAGAGAAAATTATCACGAGCAGTAAAAATAACACAAGTCAGAAGATCATCTATTTAGAAAAAAAGTAGTATGTGTGTGTTTACAAAATATGGGTTGAGTCCGCATATACAGTATAGCGGTGATAACAAAAAAGAAAATACATGATTGCGAAAAAGAAAAAAAGTACAACGTGCGGGTACTTCAAGGTGAGCTCTCGGGCGGCAAAATCTCCCAAAGGGGAAGGAAAGGGGTCGTCGCCCGGCTTCGGGACCGGAATGAACAGCTCCGGGACCACGTCGCTCGCCGAGAGCCCCACGACTTAGCTCATCACCATGCCGGCCCGCTGCATAGTTTAAAGGGTGAACATCGTGCCTTGGCAACGTTCATCTGCATCAGCTACTCTAGCTCGTACTCAGAGTGCTGGACGAGCCCGCTGTTGCTGCTAGAGGGTGGCGGGAGAGCCGCGGACTCCAGCTCACGCACCCGCGTCCTCAGCTCCTTGTTCTCTTTTTCAAGGGTGGCAAATCGGAAGCTGAGGCGCTCGGCCTTCGCCGCATCTTGCGAGAAGAAGCAAAAGTATTTAGGGAGAGAAGACCTAAAGGAAAAGAATTTAGGGCGTCCTCTCACTTCTTGTGCAGCTCCACCTCAAGCGCGAGGCTGATATATATAAACAAGTAGGATGTCAACAAATTAGGACGCATGATTTTTTAATCGACGCAACACTGAGTTCCATTCAACGTAACTTAGATATCGACGTTACGTCGACTAGAATTCAACTTTACCTCAAGTTTTCTATATCAGACATTTTATTGATGCAAACAATGATTCATTTCAAAGAAATAAAAACTCTTCGTGGTTGAAATCAGAATCTGACCTCAACGAGAGTTCGAATATAGGGGCGTGTTCAACACCTACTTCTCCCACGCTTCGACCCCTGACTGGCTGAAAAGGACCTAGAATTGACCCAAAGCCTCAGCAGGGAGGTCCCACCTCTAACCCAGAAGATCTCTGAGAGCTTCCCCTCCAAAGACAAAGGCTGAGCTTGGAGCTCCTAAGAAAGCACTAGAAGATCTTAGGGAAATATGTAAGTTTGCTTTCTGAAGAGCCCCTGTGGGTCTATTTGTAGTCTTTTGCGGACCAGAGATTACAAATTACCCCTGACTGGTCTGCCAATAGCCAAATCCCGTTGTCATTAAATATTGAATGCAGACCCTGAGGGCATATAGGTAATTTACCCGAGGGCAACCAGGTAATTTCTCCCTGGGCCCCACCCGGCGAGAACCCCTATGCCGAGAACTGTTGATTGCCGAGAACTCTCCCGCCCTCACTCGGCGGGAGCTAAAGAGATGCCGAAGAATGCCTCAGACCGAGACAGTTCCGCCTTCCGCGGGGCGCGAGCCTTCTCGCCCGTCTCTGGGCAGAAGCAAGTCTCGGCCGGTGCTTGAGCGCGAGTGCTCCCGCCCACTCCCAGGAGAGAGATTTTCTATTCTGAGGCCCAAAGTTAGCCCAAGCTAGTCCAGTCCTGACCCTTGGTACTTCTGGGTCCCACTCAACGAATATAGGGTTGTACACAATCCCCGCTCTTTTCGAGCCAGCCCCGCGCTCGAAAAGACACGTCCAACCCGAAAATATTCACTGAGCACGTGTCGTCCTGAAAAGAGAATCTTTCGGTAGGCCATCCCATGGCTATATATGTGCGTTGATAGACGGCCATAAATTTGTCCCTGCCAATTGCTGCCCCGTGTCTGAGCTCTCGTGTGGTCTCGAGATGCGTTCCAAACGTGTTGACAAGCCGCTCTCGCAAAGCCTTCAAGATCGCATTGATGCGGCGCAGGCGCGAGCCCTTGCGAACAGTGCCTCGGTAGCCCCCTGGCTGGGGAGAAAGGCGCCAGCCGCTGAGCCCTCACAGCTGAAGAAGAAGAAGAAGAAGAAAGCGAGATCGGTCAAGCGGGACCTTCTGCGCGAGAACCGGGGATCACCTACCCCATCCCCAAGCCGCGCGGATAGTCCTTCCCCTCTGCATAAGGTACGTATTTTCGGCTTGCTGATTATCAAGACTACGAACTGATTAAGCAAGAGGATTGACAACTGACTTGCAATACTTCTCGCAGGAGGTGGCTCGAGATGACGGCGTCGGTTCCTCGCTGGCGCCCCCAGACTCGGCGTCTTGTCTTCCCGGGGATCCACCACGGGTCCCGGAGGCCATTCCTCCATCCGACTCTCCGAGAACTCCAAGTAACCTTTATCCCTACTGCCCTCTTTATCATTCCAATCACGACATTCCAAACTGTTGAACTGACTTCCCGCAGCGCCTTCTTCCGCCATCCCGGGTCTCGCCACCCGGGAAAACGAACAAGCAACTGTTAACTTGGTCATCCAAGCAGCTAATCCCGCCCTAATGGCGGGAGGGGTGGCCACTGAACCCTCCGTATCCCCAAAGGAGGCCAGCCACCCCGCAAGAGAGGTCGACTCCACCCCTGCTCTCGGCCAGGCCGGGATCACCTCACGCAAGACCTTCCACCCGGGGCGAGGAAAACCGCTCCACCTCCTCTTTGGAAAGGAGACTTAGGGGGAGTCCGGGCCTTCTCGTCTGCCGCCGGTCGGTAGCTCTCGTCGTCCTGCAGGTATGTGTGGTACTATCATAGACTTTACTTTTGCTCTCGCCATAACCATGGAACTTTGCTTTTTCCAAGGGATGTGGACCCGGGAGCGGGAGCCGATGAGAAAGATGAAGATGAAGATGAAGGTGGAGAGGAAGGGGAAGACGCCGAGAGCTCCCCCTTTCCTTCTTCTGATGAGATGGAAGAAATCCTGTACGGTGCCGGGAACTTCAAGAGACGACGGAAAAGGATAGAGACATCCTGTCGAAGCTCGTGCGGTGGGAGCGGGCCAACGCCTCTACGGCGAAGGAACATCGCGAGATGGTGGAGCAAAGGCTGGAGGCCCTCGAGCGGGATTACAACTTCCTGGACGAGACGGAGCGGCAGGATATGCCTACCGCCAGGTCTACCCCAGGGCGGTGTATTGCGCGGATTTGAGACCAGGCACGCCGGATCAACCTTGGATGCACCACCCTGTCATCTTACTTCAACCTGCGAACTCCTCCGAGGACCAGAAGGCGAGAACGAGGGAGGTGGCGTTGAGAACCATACTGAATAACGGAGTCTCGCCTCCCCCATCCCTTGGCCTACCTTTCTCGCAATGTACCCCTTTTTTTAATTTGAACCCTGACTGTTTAAGACTTTATTATTATTTGTTATGCGGCTCTCGCCCGGCGAGAGCCCCCTTTTTTTATTTTTGCTTTATTGCTTTGTTTCAAGCTGTTATCTTGTTGCTTGCGTGCACTCAAGCTGTCTGTCAATCGCTGTTATCTATGAGCCAGAATCTTTTAATTAGCTTAGGCGCCTGATGTGTGTCGGGGTGGAAAACGAGGCGCCGTTTACTTGAGGCATGACGATTGTACCCCTGCCGTCTTTTTTGGGAAAGCCATCATTACCACGGTTTTCTAAAAATAGGTCGGTCCATCAACCACATTTATTTCTCCGATCTGGAACCCTTATCCTCCTTCTTGCTTCTATCGCGCCTTGCCGAGACCTTCCCTCGCTTCCGCCACCTTCTCTCATTCTCGCCTTTCTCCCTGAGTTTTCGCCTTCAACCTCTTAACCACGATGTCGGGCGAGAACGAAGGACGCTCCAACTGTACGCAAGCCTTCCGGAGGCACCAGTTCCCTCCTTGTCGACTGACCATGGACGAGTACCACCTTGTCACCTCACGCTACATCCCTGCTGGTTTCTCCGCGAGAAACCCGGGCAACGACGATAGGGTAAATCTCGCTGGAGAGGGAGAGCTCGCCACCCCCCTCGAGAATTTTGAGGTGGGCTTCCGCCTCCCCCACTGGCCCGAGATGCGCCAGACCATTCGCTACTACGGGGTGGTTCCCGCCCAGCTCAACCCTAACTCAGTCGCCATCCTGGTGGCGTTCATCTACTACATGCGATCAGAGAGGATTGAGTTAAGTCTACCTATCTTCCGGAAGCTGTTCGTCTTCCGGGCTAAGGGCGGGGTTGTAAGACCCCAACCTCGGAGATGATCGCGGGGCGATCAAACGGCTCTTTTGGAGATCTGAACAGGGGCACACGGCCAGGCACACGGCCGTGTGCCTACCCGTGTTCAGGGATTTATTTGGGTTTTGTGCTGTCTCGAGTCAGAGAGGTACACGGCCTGAGACACACGGCCGTGTCTCAAGCCGTATGTGGGGCACACGGCCTCGAACACAGCCGTGTTCGAAGCCGTGTTCTGGAAGCCCGACGATCGTCCTGAAGCTCCAGGTAACACGGCCCGTGGCACACGGCCGTGTTAGGACCCGTGTCGATCGGCGAATGAGCTACACGTCCAGGCACACGGCCGTGTGTCAAGCCGTGTTCGGCCCAGTTTTTGGGATTTTGGATCTAATCTCGGCCGTTCGTTCCCTTGGATCTGGATCCAACGGTGGGGGCTGCTCCTGGGGGGTTATTAACCGGGATTAGGGTTTTATATCCTCATTTTCTTTGGTCCACTCTCTCTCTAAGTGTTTAGAGAGAAGGGAGAGCAAGAGGAAGGAGGAGCCCAAGATCCGGCCGCCGGAGGAGCTCCGGAGCACCGATTCGCGATCCGAGTCCGGATCCTCGAAGGCAAGGGCGAGGCGAAGCTTTCCATCCGACTACATCTTCATGGCGCCGCGGAAAAATGCGAGGGTAACGATCCTCTTCATAGGGCATGTGTAGTCGCCCTTCTTTCTATGCATAGGGAAATCCCCCTCTCGCGAGTGAGCGTTGAGGCGCGGAATCCCCTCGGGTAGATATATAAAGTCCCCGTTGTTAGAGCCCGGAATCGGAGTACGGGCGTAGGCATTGTGTGAGAAGCCTATTCGGGTTTAGCCCGGATCGGTGATGTTGCATTGCATGGCCGGAGAAGACTCCGCGCCGTTGGATTTAGTTTTCCGAAAATTCTACGCGGTAGATTGCATACAGGGATCCTTGGGGGTTAACCTCGAGGCGCACCCGGAAAGCTTGGGCGGAATCGCATTGCCGCCACGATGTTGCCTTGGAGGGCAAATCGGTACATAACGGGGTTATGTGCGTGTTTTGATCGTTTGTGGGAATGAGGAGAAACTTGGCCCGCACCGATGGCTAAATGGCCGTGGTGAAGTGAGCAACGGGCGGGTGGAACTCTACCCATTCCAAGTGGTCTCGGTAGAAGCGACCTAAAGTACATGGGACTTCCCGGGGGGCTGGAAACGGGCCTAGGCTTCGGCTGAAAGGGCTAAATGCTCACGTAAGTTTCCATCCGAGGGATGGTGGTGGAATCGCGGTGTCGGACTGGGTCCGGACCGGGTTCACCGATTAGTGCCCTGAGAGCACGGAGTGTGCGGCCGTGCGTGCCGACACTTGTGGCGAATAGAATACTCTATAGAATTGTTGTGATAGTTTTATATGCAGGGAAGGAGCACCGCCGTCCCGAGAAACGGGACGGGGTCGTTATAATTTGGTCAGCTCTTGCTGACCGTTGCCCTTTTGTATTGCCACCTCTTGGGTGGGTTGTTTCTACAGGTGCTGCTGCGGAGCCAAGCGGCAAATAGCGGGCTAAAGCCCAAGTTGCAGCGCCAGCCCTCGAAGGCTTAGATATTAGCTTTTCATATTCATGTATGGCCGGCCTGCGCGCCGATGTATGAAAGACGCTATTTTGTTAAGCGAACACTTCTGTAAGGCCTTAAGGCCGTGAACTATTTTGTGTATGTACTCATTCCTGGGTTGTAGTGGACATTCATGCTCTGTGGCAGGGTTCTTATCTTTTTGCAACTTAATTAAATTGCTTCCGCTAGGTGTTGTGTAGGACGCTCTGATTGGTTGTGTGGTTTCAACGCGTAACCAACCGGTCTGTCCGTGGTATATGGCGTCGGGCCCCGGCCGGACCTACTGCTATATGCTATGTGACGGATAGGAGTGTTACAAATTGGTATCAGACTTCTGGTTTCGGTCAAGCTTAAATGAATTCGTGGACGAATTCACTTTAAGGGGTGTTGAGCACATTGTGTGCGTCATCGTTATAATATGAAAAGAACCCATGAATGTCCACTTAGGAATGAAAATACACATGATTGAGGAACCTGCGTGTTCCTATAATTGCTGTTTGCAGTAATTTTTGGGTCGCTTATCGGTGTTTTACACGATTTTAGGTGACCAGAAGTGGCGCTGGGCCGTCTGAACGGCCAGGTTCTGAGGCGAGCAGTGCGCCAAGCGATGCACCTGCAACACCTTTGTCTGCTGAGACCATTAGGTTGGTGGCAGAAGCGGTCATGGCAATGATAAATGCGCAGCCTGCAAGGCAGGTGCAGCAGCCTGCTCCTGCTGTGGAGCAAGTACCGCTTCAGGCGGCAGAGCGAAGGAGGGTTGAGCAAGTAGTTTTGGAGCCAGAGTTGCCGCGGAGAGCAACTGAAAGACAACTGAAGCACGTGATGGGCTTTCACCCACCAGTGTTCACGGGGGCAGAAACCCCGACCCAAGCAGAGGATTGGCTCTCAAGGGTCAACAGGGTGATGACTGCGACGCAAACTGAAGAGTGGCAGAAGACCACTATAGTGACGTTCCTTTTGGATGGGGACGCAAGACTGTGGTGGGAGGGCCTAGAGCTGCATCAGTTGAGGGGAAGGCCATTGGCCGAAGTCCCGATGGAGGAGTTTGCGAGACTATTTATGGCTCGATACCTCCCCTCGGCGCAGAGGATTGCGCTAGAGAGCGAATTCCAGAAGTTGGTGCAGGGTGATAGCACCGTTGATGAATACCTCTACGAGTTTACTCGGCTGGGGAGATATGTCGGCGCTACCTTCGCAGACGAGGAGCGCAAGACGAGCCGCTTTTATGAAGGGCTAAGGGATGATTTGAGGTTGTTGCTGTCGGGGCCCAAGACGCAGGGTTTCATGACCCTGGTCAGTTCGGCCCGGTCCTTGGAGAAGGATATGAGAAACGTGCAAGCAAAGAAAGAAAGGGAATCCGGTGGCAAGAAATCAGAGTTCAAGGCGCCGACTACATCGAAGTCGGGCTACCGTAAATTCTTCAAGAAGGCTAAGACATCGGGTCCCAGCTTCTTCTGCAGGTGCCTCGGGGGCAACTACCCATCGGACCCGGGCACTTGCTTCACGTGTGGAAAGCCGGGGCACTTTGCCCGTGACTTCTGGAGTGGACGCGCAAAGTCCGAAAGGAAGCAAGGAGCCACCTACGAGGAAAAGGGCAAAGCAGTGGAGTCGACCGCGTCCCACTATGCTCCGACTCAGCCTAGAGTCTATAACTTGGGCCAGCAGGAGGCCATCAAGCAAGCGGATGTGGTGACAGGTATGAGTTAATTTATGCAAGTTGACTTGAGAATACTATTACCTATTGCTTGTTAAGCTAATGTCTTTTGCTTAGGCTTTGTGTTGATTAGCGATAGTCCGGCACGAGCACTATTCGACACTGGTGCTTCGCATTCTTTCTTGTCCGAACAGTTTATATCGCGCGTCGGAGTCCCTTCTTCGATGGCAAAGGACAAGCTAGATGTGTTGCTACCAAACGGGTGCTCGATGCGTGCGGACAGAGTGTGCGCCGTGAAGGTTCATATTGGGAGCCAAGAGTTCGACTTGCTAGCGTCATTGCTGCCGCTAGTAGAGTTCGATGTTATCTTTGGAATGGATTGGCTGTCAGAGCAGAAGGCTTGGATCGATTGCGACCGTAAGGAGGTCAAGCTGGGTGTAGGGCGGGAGACTACTTTCGAGGGGCTTAAGGGGTCGAGCAAGACATTAATGTCTGCTCTTCAGGTGGTGAAGGCGGTTCGTGCTGGTGCAGAGCTGTTCTTTGCGATAGTGGGGGCTGTGGAGCCAAAGTCCCCGTTGGATAGCATCCCCGTGGTTTGCGAATACCCCGATGTGTTCCCGGATAGCCTTCCTGGAGCCCCACCGCAGCGAGAGATTGATTTTAAGATCGAGCTCGTGCCGGGTGCCAAACCCGTGTCACGTGCTCCTTATAGATTGGCGCCAAAGGAGATGGCGGAGTTGAAGGTTCAGTTGGAGGAACTAATGGAGCAAGGTTATGTGCGTCCAAGTTCGTCGCCTTGGAGCGCACCGGTCCTCTTCGTTAAAAAGAAGGACGGTAGTATGCGGTTGTGCATCGACTACAGGGAATTGAACAAGTTGACGGAAAAGAACAAGTACCCGATCCCGAGGATTGATGATCTCTTTGATCAGTTAGTCGGATCATCTGTATACTCCAAGTTGGACTTGAAGTCGGGGTACTATCAGCTGAGGATCAGGGAATGTGATATCCCAAAGACGGCGTTCAGTACGAGGTATGGGCATTTCGAGTTCACGGTCATGCCGTTTGGACTGACGAATGCGCCATCGGTGTTTATGGATCTGATGAACAGGACGTTCAGAGATTTCCTGGATCGTTTCGTGATCGTCTTTATTGACGATATTTTGGTGTACTCGCAGTGCGAAGAAGACCACTTCAAGCATTTGCATTTGGTATTGGAGACCTTGAGGAGGAATGAGCTTTACGCAAAGTTCTCCAAGTGCGAGTTCTGGCTACCTTCGGTAGCATTCCTGGGTCATATAGTGAGTGGGGAAGGTATAGCGGTGGATCCGGCGAAGATAGTTGCGATACGGGAGTGGCCTGTGTTGTCTTCGGTAGCGGAAGTCCGTAGTTTCCTTGGGCTTGCCGGCTATTACAGGCGCTTCGTGGAGAACTTCTCGCGGATAGCGTTACCTCTCACAAAGTTGACCAGGAAGGATCAGAGATTCTTATGGACGCAAGAGTGTGTGCAGGCTTTCGAGGAGCTGAAGGGGCGGTTGACCACGACGCCAATGCTTAGTTCGCCGAGTGGGACCGAGGGCTTTGAGGTGTATAGCGACGCTTCGGGTAGCGGTTTGGGCTGCGTGTTGTTGCAGCATGGTAGCGTGATAGCGTATGGATCGCGTCAGCTAAAGGTGCATGAAAGAAATTATCCGGTGCACGACTTGGAGTTGGCGGCCGTGATATTTGCACTCAAGTTGTGGAGGCACTACCTATACGGAGTAAGGGTCGATATATACACCGATCACAAGAGCCTAAAATTCTTGTTGGATCAAAAAGATCTCAATATGAGGCAGAGGAGGTGGATGGAGTTCCTGGGGGACTACACCTTCAAAATACATTATGTACCCGAGAAGGGCAACGCAGTTGCGGATGCGCTGAGCCGCAGGGCTCCCGCCCGAGCCAACTGGTTGTCGGTGCATGATGAGCGGCTAGTGCGGGAGTTGGAGGAGCTTGAGATCTGTTGCGTTGACAAGCAGTCGAGCGCCAAGGCAATGTTAAACTGGACAGAGGTGCAGTATGACCTGGCTGACCGGGTTCGGCAGGCATTGGAGTTAGATGACTCCATGAAGGAGCTTTTGGAGGCCGCTACGGATGGGTCAAATTCCCAGTTCTCGGTGGAAGATGGGCTATTAAGGAAGGATCATCGTTTGTGCGTCCCAAGTGGGGGCAACCTCCGGGCGGAGTTGATGTACGAGGCTCATCATGCCAAGTACTCAATCCACCCAGGGAGCACGAAGATGTATCGTGATCTCAAGAAGTTGTTTTGGTGGCCGGGGCTTAAGAAAGATGTGGCGTTGTATGTGGCCAAATGCCAAACATGCGCCTTGGTGAAGGCGGAGTGCCAAAAGCCGGGAGGATTTCTGAAGTCCTTGCCTATACCGGAGTGGAAATTCAACGATATATCTATGGACTTTGTGCACGGGTTGCCAAGGTCGCAGAAGGGGAACGATGCCATCTGGGTGATCGTAGATCGGCTAACCAAGGTGTCGCATTTCATTCCGCATAGGAAGGATGATCCAGTCGAGAAATTGGCAAAGTTATACGTTGACAATATTGTTAGGCTGCATGGTGTGCCTCGTAGCATTGTGAGTGATCGCGATGGGCGGTTCACGTCAAATGATTGGAGGTTGGTGCAGCAGATGTTGGGAACAAAGCTAAAGTTCAATACAGCTTTCCATCCGCAGACGGATGGGCAGACCGAGAGGGTCAACAGAACGATGGAGGACATGCTACGCATGTGTGTCCTGGACTTCGGTAAGCATTGGGAAGACCATCTCTATTTGGTGGAGTTCGCGTACAACAACAGCTACCAAGCAAGTATACAAATGGCGCCCTTCGAGGCCCTATATGGTAGGAAGTGTCACACGCCGTTATCGTGGCTTGAAGCGGGTGAGGCAAGGTTGTACAAGAAGCAGGAGGTGGAGAGTGCTACCTCGTTAGTGCGGATCATTCGGGAGCGCTTCTTGTTGATCGCTCAGGACCGGCAGGCGAAGTACTACAATGCCAAGCACCGGAACGTGGAGTTCGCGGTAGGCGATTGGGTGTACTTGAAGATCAAGCCGTTCAAGGGTGTCTCACGGATTCGACGCTTGAAAAAGTTGAGTCCGAGATACCTTGGGCCGTTTGAGGTACTGGAGGAGCGAGTCGGCGAAGCGGCATACCGTTTGAAGCTATCAGTGGAGTTGAGTGGATTACATGATGTGTTCCACATTTCTGTGTTGCGGAAGGCGGTGCAAGAGCCTTCGCAGGTGATCGCGGCTGATCAAGTACCGGTTGGGAGGAAGGGTGACAACGAAAGTCAAGTCCATATCTATTGAGGATTTCGAAGTCAAGCGGCTTCGGAACAAGGAAATCAAAATGGTAAAGGTCCGTTGGGATAACTGCGGGGCGCGAGGAGCTCTCTTGGGAGCGAGAGCAGACAATGCGCGAGGAGTACCCCGAGTTGTTCCCCTCAGGTACTCGATTTGTTTTGTTTTTGTGTAGTCTCTGTTCTTAATTTCGGGACGAAATTCTCTTAAGGGGGAGGGAGTTGTAAGACCCCAACCTCGGAGAGATGATCGCGGGGCGATTTCAAACGGCTCTTTTGGAGATCTGCTGAACAGGGGCACACGGCCAGGCACACGGCCGTGTGCCTACCCGTGTTCAGGGATTTATTTGGGTTTTGTGCTGTCTCGAGTTAGAGAGGTACACGGCCTGAGACACACGGCCGTGTCTCAAGCCGTGTGTGGGGCACACGGCCTCGAACACAGCCGTGTTCGAAGCCGTGTTCTGGAAGCCCGACGATCGTCCTGAAGCTCCAGGTAACACGGCCCGTGGCACACACGGCCGTGTCAGGACCCGTGTCGATCGGCGAATGAGCTACACGGCCAGGCACACGGCCGTGTGTCAAGCCGTGTTCGGCCCAGTTTTTGGGATTTTGGATCTAATCTCGGCCGTTCGTTCCCTTGGATCTGGATCCAACGGTGGGGGGGCTGCTCCTGGGGGGTTATTAACCGGATTAGGGTTTTATATCCTCATTTTCTTTGGTCCACTCTCTCTCTAAGTGTTTAGAGAGAAGGGAGAGCAAGAGGAAGGAGGAGCCCAAGATCCGGCCGCCGGAGGAGCTCCGGAGCACCGATTCGCGATCCGAGTCCGGATCCTCGAAGGCAAGGGCGAGGCGAAGCTTTCCATCCGACTACATCTTCATGGCGCCGCGGAAAAAAATGCGAGGGTAACGATCCTCTTCATAGGGCATGTGTGTAGTCGCCCTTCTTTCTATGCATAGGGAAATCCCCTCTCGCGAGTGAGCGTTGAGGCGCGGAATCCCTCGGGTAGATATGTAAAGTCCCCGTTGTTAGAGCCCGGAATCGGAGTACGGGCGTAGGCATTGTGTGAGAAGCCTATTCGGGTTTAGCCCGGATCGGTGATGTTGCATTGCATGGCCGGAGAAGACTCCGCGCCGTTGGATTTAGTTTTCCGAAAATTCTACGCGGTAGATTGCATACAGGGATCCTTGGGGGTTAACCTCGAGGCGCACCCGGAAAGCTTGGGCGGAATCGCATTGCCGCCACGATGTTGCCTTGGAGGGCAAATCGGTACATAACGGGGTTATGTGCGTGTTTTGATCGTTTGTGGGAATGAGGAGAAACTTGGCCCGCACCGATGGCTAAATGGTCGTGGTGAAGTGAGCAACGGGCGGGTGGAACTCTACCCATTCCAAGTGGTCTCGGTAAGAAGCGACCTAAAGTACATGGGACTTCCCGGGGGGCTGGAAAGAAACGGGCCTAGGCTTCGGCTGTGTGAAAGGGCTAAATGCTCACGTGTGTTGCCATCCGAGGGATGGTGGTGGAATCGCGGTGTCGGACTGGGTCCGGACCGGGTTCACCGATTAGTGCCCTGAGAGCACGGAGTGTGCGGCCGTGCGTGCCGACACTTGTGGCGAATAGAATACTCTATAGAATTGCTGTGATAGTTTTATATGCAGGGAAGGAGCACCGCCGTCCCGAGAAACGGGACGGGGTCGTTATAATTTGGTCAGCTCTTGCTGACCGTTGCCCTTTTGTATTGCCACCTCTTGGGTGGGTTGTTTCTACAGGTGCTGCTGCGGAGCCAAGCGGCAAATAGCGGGCTAAAGCCCAAGTTGCAGCGCCAGCCCTCGAAGGCTTAGATATTAGCTTTTCATATTCATGTATGGCCGGCCTGCGCGCCGATGTATGAAAGACGCTATTTTGTTAAGCGAACACTTCTGTAAGGCCTTAAGGCCGTGAACTATTTTGTGTATGTACTCATTCCTGGGTTGTAGTGGACATTCATGCTCTGTGGCAGGGTTCTTTATCTTTTGCAACTTAATTAAATTGCTTCCGCTAGGTGTTGTGTAGGACGCTCTGATTGGTTATGTGGTTTCAACGCGTAACCTACCGGTCTGTCCGTGGTATATGGCGTCGGGCCCCGGCCGGACCTACTGCTATATGCTATGTGACGGATAGGGGTGTTACAGGGGTAGTCTTATTCTCTGGTCAGCTGCTCAAAACCATGGTCTCGCCAACAAGCATCACCACTGGGGAAAGACGTTCGTCTATGTTTCGGGTGACTTCGGCAACGTGCCCCTCGCACCAGTCCAATACGACGCCACCGCCTATAAGCCACCCACTCTGGGGTCGCGCGAGAGCGCCCTCCTGGAGTTCTTCGGGACCAAGGACTTTGACGTCCAATTTCTCAGGCGAGACGTCGACTCTCTCCTTCCTGTGCCTCCTGGAGAAGGTATGGTCTCGCCTTTAGCTTGACATTCCATACTCTAAAATGTAGCGCTGAATGTTGTCTACTTTGCAGGAGAGCGGGAAATCCATCGGCGCAGCCGTTTGCCTAGACCAGGGCTGCGAGAGATCCACTGGCTCTTGCGCAAACTGCGGCTCTCGCCTTCCGGGATGAGCCGGCTCCTCCCCCTCGGTCTGGTGTCGGGAAGCGAAAGCCCGACACCTTCTCGTCCAACCCGTTAAAAAGACCAAAGCCTACCGCCGCAGACAAGGGGAAGTCCGTGGCGGCCCCTCCCTCCCGACTTGCCGCCGAGGGTCGATCCCTCGCTGAGATCTTGTCGGTAGTCGGGGAGGTGATCACTGCCATCGAGGCCACCGTTGGGGTCCCTGCCGAGAGCCTGCCAGCCGCAGGCTAGACTAGTGACGAGGGTGCAGCCGCCGAAACCTCTGCTCTGGCCCCATTCCAGCAGGTGCCAAAGGGGCACCGGAACTTCGGCCTCGGCGTGAAGTGTTTAGATGCGGAAGGAAAGCCTCTGCTCTAGTGGGATCCCGAGACAAACCGGGTCTCCGTCTCTACCCTTCTCCTCAGTTGGGCGGAGCGCGACGAGGTCACCGACGACGCATTCGCGTTGGGCTATGACCTTTACAGCCAGGAGGATGCCAACATCTTCGACAAAATGTCCACCCGACTCTTGGCCCTTGACTCCATCGGGGCCTTTCTGCGCGGGTTCGAGCTCGCACATATGCGTGTGCGTTGGAGTATCACCATCGACCGCAACTTCGGTGAGATGCTCAAGGAGAGGGACCAGGCGGCGGCCCACACGGCAGCGTTAAAGGCCGAGCTGGCGGATGCCCAGCAACTTCTGTCCTTGCGCCCGCTGGAAGAGGTAAGCGAGACCTTTCAAGGCACTTGCTCTCGTCCCTGTAATCCACAACCTGTCTCTCCTCTGTATTGACTGTTTTCTCCCTTACGCAGGATTCTGCCCAGAGCACGGTGCTTCACGCGGAGCTGGCCGGGATAAGGTGCGAGAACATCCTGCTAAAGGACCAGCTCTGGCGCATGGAGGCGGCGGCGGCCGCGGTCCCGCCTCCTCCTTCGCTGGACGAGAGGCTGAGGAGCCGCCACTTCTCGGAGTACGATATCGACAAGCTGCTGCAGGACAACGCCAAAGCAATGACCAGACTTACCATAGAGACGTTGCGGGATGTGGGGTGTTTGAATGAGGGCGGCGAAACCCTCGTCGCCCTCCGGCTTCTCCCGTGGCTCTTCGAGCCCATCCCTAAGCCCTCGGGCGCACCTTACTCCCCGCCCTCAGATGTCCCGAAATCTCCCACTGCTGCTGGCGAGACATCCGGGGAGGGTTCTGGCGAGAGCTCGAGCGAGGGGTATAGTGCGTCCCCCTGATGGGTTTCTTTCCCCCCCTCCTTTTATCATTGAAACATGCGAGATGTTCTCGCCTGTAATCCCATTTTGAAGGATATATTTTACATGTTTGCATATTGTGATTGATTTCTTACCTCTTTATAAGTGTTGTAGTGTCGAATGCTTCTCAAGCTCGTTCTCACTGTGGCCCTCGATCTCCCTAGGATAGCCGTCGCCCTTAGCGATCAATAGGTGGAGACCTGTCAAGAGCTCAAGGCCCATCGTGCCATTTTGGAGTGCCTTCCGCCGAGACCCTTTTTGCCAGGAGCACTGACTGTAGGTTCTTGAGGGGGGTGGGGGCGCCGCCCCTTCACCTCGCGCGAGTGAGTGGAGTTTTTCTCCTAGGGCTCCTCGCCGAAAGCCTTCCCGCCGGGAACTCCCTCTGCCGAGATCCTCTTAGCCGAGACCTCTTGGCCGAGACTTCTCTCGCCTGAGGGGGTTTCCAACCTTTTTCTTCAGCCTTCCAGGTGTTCCTCTTGTCCTGCCCAGAAAGCCCTTTCAGCGAGTCCACCCGGGTCCGAGCCTCGCTCGGGGTAGTGCAAAAGTTTCCAAACTGAAGTATCTCCGAGAACCAAACCTCTCCCATACGGGCGAGCCTTCAGACCTGCCAGCTAGATGAGAGCCTGCGCAGAGGGTCTACCTGGGGCCGAGCCGAGCTTGGGGTAGTGCAAACATCCAAGCTGAAGTATCTCTAAGAACCAAACCTCTCCCCCACAGGCAAGCCTTCAGACCTGCCAGCTAGATGAGAGCCTGCGCAGCGGGTCTACCTGGGGTCAATCCAAGCTCGGGGTAGTGCAAACATTCAAGCTGAAGTATCTTTAAGAACCAAACCTCTCCCCCACAGGCGAGCCTTCAGACATGCCAGTTAGATGAGAGCCTGCGCAGCGGGTCTACCTAGTTCCGAGCCAAGCTCGGGGTAGTGCAAACATCCAAGCTGAAGTATCTCCAAGAACCAAACCTCTCCCCCACAGGCGAGCCTTTGGACCTGCCAGCTAGATGAGAACCTGTGCAGCGGGTCTACTTGGGGCCGAGCCAAGCTCGGGGTAGTGCAAACATCCAAGCTGAAGTATCTCCATGAACCAAACCTCTCCCCCACAAGTGAGCCTTCGGACCTGCAAGCTAGATGAGAGCCTACGCAGCGGGTCTACTTGGGGCCGAGCCAAGCTCGGGGTAGTGCAAACATCCAAGATGAAGTATCTCCAAGAACCAAAACTCTCCCCCACAGGCGAGCCTTCAGACCTGTCAGCTAGATGAGAGCCTGCACAGCAGGTCTACCTGGGGCCTAGCCAAGCTCGGGGTAGTGCAAACATCCAACCCTTCTATCAACCGCATTCCACAACAGATAAGACAAAAGAAATAACAAGTTAGTGAACACAATGTAATAACTTGACTTTAAATACACAGTTTCACCTTCCCCCATCATGGGTAGAAACGTTTTAAATCGTCACCGCTCCAGGTGTGGCTCATGGACCTCCCATCCAAATCCTGGAGGTGGTAACCTCCCGTTCTTAAAACCCTTTCAACAATATAGGATCATTCCCAATTTGGATTGAGCTTGCCAGCGGGGGCTGATCGTCCCACGACATCGACTTTATTTAACACTAGATCTCCTTCTGTGAACTGTTTGATCCTGATGTGCTTGTCAAAGTATCTTGTCATTCGCCGCTTGATTTCCTCTTGTCTGATAGCCGCGACATCGCGCAGCTCTTCCACCATATCTAATGAGAGGCGCAACTCCCCCTCATTCTCCAACCTCCAAACCTCGTCTCCTTCTCCCGCGGCCGCGACCCGCGGGGATCGAACCTCAAACTCCACTGACAGGACCGCCTCGCACCCATGAGAAAGTTTGAAGGGGGTCTCGCCGGTGGCCGTGTTCGGGGTCGTTCCCAAGGCCCACAGAACTGAGGGGAGCTATTCCACCCAATTACCCCTCAGGTTCTCCACCTTCTACTTAAGTAAGTTCACGATGATCTTGTTTTCCGCCTCCACCTGGTCGTTGCTCCTGGGGTGGTGGATGGAAGAAAACCTGAGGTCTATCCCCAGTTGGGTGCAGAAGCTAATGAATTCCTCGCTGGCAAACTGAGGACCATTATCTGTTATTATCGCCTGGGGTAGCCCGTGCCTGCATATGATCTCTCCCCAAATAAAGTTCCGGATGACCTGAGAGGTGACCTTGGCTAGTGCTTTGACCTCCAGCCACTTGGATAAGTAGTCAATCATGACTAGAGGGAACTTTCTCTGCCCACTAGCCGGGGGAAAGGGCCCAACCAGATCCATCCCCCAGATGGCGAAAGGTCGCGGTGTTGTGATGCTTCGGAGCCTTTGAGCGGGCAAAAGCTTGAGGGGGCGTACAGTTGACACTTTTGACACCTTCTCGTAAACTCAGTCGCGTTCTTCCTCAGGGTCTGCCAGAAATAACCTTGTCTTACCACCCTTGCTTCCAACGTCCTTCCTCCTGAGTGACTGCCGCACTCGCCTGAATGTACTTCCTCCAGAATCCTCGGAATCTCTTCCTCGGTCACACACCTTGCCAAGAGTCCCGACAACATCTTCCGATACAACCCTCCCTCCAGCATTAGGTAATGGGCCACCTTGTGCCCGAATCCTTTGGCATCCTTAGTCCCTTCCGGGAGCTTGTCTGTGGTAAGGAAGGTCACCAAGGGGTCCACCCATGAGGGTCGCTGATCTACCTCCATCAATTCTCCTTCCTCGATTGCAGGTCGAAATAACTCGGTCAGGGTTCCTCCCCCCCCCCCCCCGAGGTCCAAACTTAGCCAACCGATCGGCCTTCCGCTCCGCTTTCTTCCCTAGGAACGTGTTGGATTGAGAACGTCCGGAACCCTCCGATGATCACCCTTACCTTGGATAAGTACTTTGCAAGAGTGGGCTCCCAGGCTTCAAACACTCCCCGGATCTGTGATGTTACCACCAACGAGTCCCTAAAGGCTTCCACATCCTGGATATCAAGCTCCTTTGCCAAACGGAGGCCGGCTATCACGGCCTCATACTCTGCTTGGTTATTAGTCACCGGGAAGTGCAAGACCACCGCTTGTTCTATAGTGACCCCCTAATGGCTTATTAACACCACTCCTCCCCCGAGGGAATGCTTTCCCAAGGCCCCATCTACCACCATCTTCCATGCCCCCTGCGGTCGCGGCTCCTCGACTCCGACCTCAACAACGTAGTCGGCCAAGAAGTCAGCCACCACTTGCGCCTTGATGGAGAGCCTCGGGACAAATGAGATGTCAAATTCGCTCAGTTCAATAGACCACTTGGCCAACATGCCTGAGTGTTCTACTCCTTTAAATATCTTGCGAAGGGGATGGTCCGCCACCACTTTGATCGAATGGGCTTGGAAATACGGTCGAAGCTTCCTTGCTGAAACAATCAGAGCATATGCCATCTTATCTAAGATGGGATAACGGAGCTCCGACTTCTTCAGGGTCCTGCTAACGTAGTAGATTGACAGTTGCTTCTTTCCCTCTTCCCTTACCAGAACGGAGCTCACAGCCTCGACTCTTACTCCAAGGTATAAGGCTAGATCTTCGCCCTCCTTCGGGCTTTGAAGTAGCGGAGCCTGGGAGAGCTGCCTCTACAGTGCTTGAAAAGCCTCTTCACATTCGGCGGTCCACTCAAACCTCTGATTTCCCCGCAGCACCTTAAAGAACGAAGAGCACTTCTCCCCCGACCTGGATAGGAATCTGCTTAGCCTGGATAGCTTTCCTGTTAAGCGCTGGACCTCCTTGGCGTTGCGCGGTGACTACATCTCCAGGATGGCCTTCACCTTATCAGGGTTGGGCTCTACCCCTGCCGGGGTCAGAAGATGCCCCAGGAACTTCCCGCGACTCGCCCCGAAGACACACTTCGAGGGGTTCAGCCTCATCTTGAACCTCCGTAGGGTAGCGAATGTCTCCTCCAGGTCCCGTAGATGTGAGTCTGTACTCTTGCTCTTGACCATCAGGTCATCAACGTAGACCTCCAGGTTCCTTCCCCTTTGACCCTGGAAGACTCGATCCATCATGCGTTGATATGTAGCTCCTGCGTTCTTCAGCCCAAAGGGCATCACCTTATAGCTGAAGCACCCCTCACTCGTGATGAAGGAGACATCCTTGACATCAGGAGGGTGCATCTGGATCTGGTGATAACCTGAAAAAGCATCTAAGAAACTCATAATAGAAAAATAAACGGCTGAATCAACCAGCGCGTCGATTCTAGGCAGGGGGTAGCAATCCTTGGGGCATGATTTATTCAATAAGGAAAAGTCAATACACATTCGCCACTTCCCTCCCCTTTTTTTTTGACCATTACCACGTTGGAGATCCAGCCTGTATACTGGATCTCCGAGATGAAGCCAGCCTCCAGAAGCTTCTTGACCTCTTCGCGGATGGGATCCTCCAGCTTGGTGGCGATGGTCCTCATCTTCTGGCGAATGGGGCGCGTCCGGGGGTCCAAGTTCAGGCGATGGCAGACCACATCCGCATCGATGCTCGACATGTCCGCTGCGCTCCAAGCAAAGATGTTGACGTTGCTCTGGATACAGGCCAGCACTCGCTCTTGGTCCTCGGGACTTAAGCCCCCGCTGACCCGCACCCTCTGCACCTGTCCTGTACTGGTGAAGACCTCCATCTCCACCACTTCCTCAGTCGGCTCCAGCCGCGACTGCTCCCAGCCAGCCTTCGTCTCTTCCTCCTGTCCAAACTCTTCCTCCCCTCATGCTTCTTCAACCTCCAACGCCTCTTCCAGACTCTCCTGCTGCTGCTGCTCGACCTCCACGCCCCTCTGGGCCTCCCTCTCAACTACTTCTGCTCCTCGCTCCTCCTCTACCTCCATCGCCTCCTCCAGGCTCTCCTGCTGCTGCTGCTTGACCTCCATGCCCCTCTAGGCCTCCCTCTCAACTACTTCTGCTCCTCGCTCACCCTCTACCTCCATCACCTCCTCCAGGCTCTCCTGCTGCTGCTGCTCGACCTCCATGCCCCTCCGGGCCTTATGAACTCCTCCCCTTTTTTCCTCCGGGATCACCTCCTCCTCTCTGCCAACCTCCTCCTTCTCTGCCATCTCCCTCTCCAGCTCTTCCGCCTCTGTCATCCAAGACACGGTGTTGACTGCCGTCACATAACACTGTCTTGCCACCTTCGGGTCCCCCCTGATCCTAACCTGCACCCATCCGTTGTTGAACTTGAGGCACTGATGGAACGAGGAGGGGACGCAGCAAAATGCACTGATGAAGGGGCGCCCGAAGATGGCATTGTAACTGCTTGGGGCGTCAACTATCACAAACCTACAGTTCTGTGACATGCCCCCCAACTTCACATGCAAGCCTACCCCTCCTTATACCTCCTTCCTCTCTCCAGAAAACCCGAACAGCGGTCCATCCGAAGCCAAGACCCTCTTACCCTCGACCTTTATCTCATCGAAGGATTTCTTGAAGATAACATTCACAGAGCTCCCATTGTCCACCAGTATCCTGGAGACCGTGAAGTTCTCCACTTTGTCTGGATCACCAGGGCGTCACAGAACGGATTCTCGTAGTTCGGCATGTCTGCTGATGAAAAGGTGATTTTTTCTTCCGGAGGGGGAGCCAAGGAGGTCGAGGAGACCCCCCTTCGGAACATTGTTTGAAGGCTCCCCTTCCGAGTTGCGTCAATCCCAACTCCTCCGTGGATCACTCTGATCCCTCCTCGGGTCCCCACGTCTGCCTGGTCCTCACACCTGTCTTCCCCATCTCCCTACTGCACCTCCACGATCCTTATCGGAGGATCCTGCCTCCCCAGCCCCCTAGCTTCTCTCATCTCCAAGAACTCCGGACAGGTGGCCGTTGCGTGACCTTCCTCCTGGTGGAAGTCACAGAAGAGCAACGCCGCCCTGCCCCCTCTTCCTTCTCCTCCTCCTCTTCTCCCGACTCCTCCTCGAACTCCTCTCCTTGCTCCTCTACCTCTGTCGACCTCCATGGCCTCTTGCGGTTGCGGGAGGTGACCCCTTGTCCCCTGCATCCACGTCGGTTTATCAAACCTACTTGGCTCCCGGAAGTTATCTCTTCCCTGAAAGCCTCCTCCTTGGCACTGGGGGCGACCCTCCTGGGGCCTCCAACCCAACCGGTTGTTCGGCTCCCGGGGCCCCCATCCATGATGCTGCCCCTATCCTCGGGGTTCTTCTCTCCTTCTCTCTTCTCTCTGCTCCCTCTTCTCCTTCGGCTCCCTCTGCTCCCTCTGTCTTCCTGCTGCTGGTTCCTTCACGTCATCCTCCGCCAACCGAGCCAGCTTCCTGGCAAAAGCCGGATTGACCCTTTCGAAGTCTATCTCCTTCGTCGCCCTCTCCATGAGCTCCTCAAAGGAGAGGGGGCACTCTTTTCAACTCCATGCTAAAGAATCCTGGTCTCAGCCCCAGGGTGAAGGCGAGCATCAGCGTGTACTCTGGGACCTCCTCGACCAAGAGGATCTCTTCCTGAAACCGGTCAACGTAATGACCCAGTGTCTCATCCTGCTTCTGCCTCACCGCAAACAGACATTCTGCCTCCTTCTTCCGCTTCTTCGATTTTCCCCAAGTATGCAGGATTTCTGGCAAACAGGAAAACGCAGAGCTGAGGAGGTCGGTCGGCCTTGGCCGAACATGGGGTTCTTCCCCGTTACAACCGTGTGTGCATTTTTTTGGAGGCGGCAGCCGCCATCCTTGTTGTCGAGCTTCTTCCTTGCTGCAGCTTTGCCGACAGGCTTCTTCCTTACTACAGCGTGCTCGGCTTTCGGCCGCCGACTCTTCTTCTTTTGCCACTGGTTTTCTTTCTCGTCGTATCGTGTACGACCGGATTTTGGAGGATTCTCTCTCGGTTTATTTTTCCTTCCATTATAGCCATATTATATGTTTGAGAAAGAAAATAAATTTCTCTGTCTGCACAATAGACGTACCCATTTTCAATTTCGGAGAACCACTTTAAATTTGGTGCTCTTTGTCTGTGGTGTTTTCTTATTGTTTCATGATTATCGTTCTTCACAACCCTTTTTTGCCGTTAGATTTTTTTGTAGATTTGATAATTATCTGTCTGGACCGATTTTTCATAGCAAGTGATATCAGAGGGAGGTTTGATCAACGACTAATTGGACGTTCCGTTTCGAGTTGGGTCAATAGTAGGTGACGACATCGTTCCGCTCCCAATCTTGATCCATGAATTTTTCTTGTCGTCTCGGTCTTAGTGCAAATTTTCAGTTTGATTTTTATGGCATTTCTACACCCAGTGCGAAGTTTGAAGTTGTGTTATTATAACTCTTATTTTCGAGTTATTATTCCTGGTCAAAAATTTTGTTTTGTGAATGCGGTTTAGTCATCCTATATTAGATAAGCTCTTTTATTGTTACTTTTTCGTTCTTCATGAGCTTATAGTGTGTCTATTCAATCTTTTTTGATTAGTTCTCATAGGAGTTCATTATTCCCATGCAGATGTTAGTTTTGTTTGCATTCATTGTTGATGTGTCTGCATTTGACAATTTCTCTCCCGCGCGCACATCAAAAGCCAGTGGTCTTGACAGGTTCATTTATTTTGCTATAAGAGATCGTCGCTGAAGGTGGAGCGGTTGATATTGCTTCAAGGTGGAGCGTTTCTGAGACAGTCACCTCCGCGGAGGTGAGAGGTTGAAATCCATGATGTGGAGGAGCATGTAATAGACTTGAGGTCCGGAGGATCTTCAGGTACCGCTCCAAACGAAGCAAAAGGAATTTGCATTAAATGGGAGACAATGGTCTCCATAATTACATTTATACCTTGAATTAATAATTCTAAAGATCAATATGTATCCAAAGATAATATACTAATTAACACCGCTGCCAACAAGATTATGAAATAACAACAAACTGAGAAAACCTGTCGGAGCAATATATAAACTATGAGGCATGAGGGTCTGACTTTCCTTTACCTCCCATCCTGAAAGTTAGGCGGCAAAAATAAAAATAAAATGTTTGGAATCCTCGGTAACATTAACCATTGTATGTTAATATTGTATTGAATGCAACTTTAGCAAGCTCGTAAAAAATCGTCGACAACAAAGCGTCAAAGAGTGAAAAAACCAAACTAATTTTGAAGGAACGGATGGGGATTAGTTCGAGTCTGTTCGGACATACCAAAATCCGAGGTTTGTCGGTTTGGTTTCGATTTGGATCCAAACTGATCCAAACCGAACCACTCCCACCCAAAGTATTGAGTGATGCTTCATGCGACCACCACCCACTAGTCGGAGGTGAGAGGCACGAAAAACCAAAAATAAAAAATCAAATAGAAATTGCAAAGTTTAGCTGAGGTCTCCTGAGCTGCTACTTGCGACTGTGCTATGGAGAGTGAAATCTTCAAAGATTCCACCTTGCCCTGAAGATTCTTCAGCTCTAACACATAGATCTGCTGTGCGGTAAGGACTTTGACTTAGGCTTCGTTTGGAAGGACTTATTTTCGCCGGTCAAGCGGTTACGACCGCATGAATCAGACCTTAATTGTGACCCTTCATGCGATCGTAACCGCTTGACCGGTGAAAATAAGTCCCCTCAAAAGGAGCATTAGTGAAAATAGAAATTAAGGCTCCGTTTGTGTGTGTGTGTGGGAGTGGGGGGGGGGGGGGGGGGGGGGGGGGGGGGGGGGAGGGGGGGGGGGGGGGGGGGGGGGGGGGGGGGGGGGGGGGGGGGGGGGGGGGGGGGGAGGGGGGGCTTATTTTTCACCGGCCAAGCGGTTACGCCCGCATGAACATGGCCTTAACCCCCCCCCCACCCCCCCCCCCCCCCCCCACACACCCACACCCCCAAGCGGTTACGCCCCATGAACATGGCCTTAACCCCCCCCCCCCCCCCCCCCCCCCCCCCCCCCCCCCCCCCCCCCCCCCCCCCCCCCACACACACACACACGTAAGTCAGAATAAGACCTCATGCACTAGGTATAAAGTGGCAAAAAAGTTTACCTGGACTGTTGTGGTCCGGGTGTGATGGCGAATGCTTGTAATGGTGTAGTTTGCTTGACGGAGTTTCTCTCTGGCGGTGCGGGTGTGGCGGCGAATGCATGCGGCGGTGTGGGCATGTGGAGGTGAAAGCATGCGGCAGTGCAGTGCACTTGCTGATGTTTCTCTCCGATCCGGTGCTGAGGTTTGTGTCGATGACGTGTGTGAGTGAAGTTGGTCTCGACGGTACTTCTCTGGTGGTGACGGGTGGTTTGGTCGTCAACGGACGACGAAGGTTCCCGGTGATTCTTGTGCGTCCGTTGTGCTAGTGGATTGCAGTCCAGATTATTCTCCTTCCCGCGGATCAAGCGATTCCAACTCCTCTGAGGTATATTCTGTAACAGACATGAGTACATTTCTTCATATATTATTATTGCAGTTGTAGTATTTACATATGCATTGTTTCTTGTTCAGATTTATGCTCTTGTATAACCTGTATTAAATTGGTTGCATCCAAGAGATAGTTTCTGCGTTATATCTCAATAACTACATCTTGAGTTGGTCGTGCCTTCCACAGCTCATCTAGCTTGGCCTTGACCTTGACAAGCTTCTGATAAGCTTCAATGTGTTTGGATGCACTCTTTTCAGTAGTGGTGAGCATAGGCGGACCCAACAAGATTTTTTAGTGGGGGCGTTCAATAATATAAAAACACAAAATATTGATACATACATACAATAAAAATGACTACAAATTAGGACATTTTTAATTAATAGAATTAAAATACTTGCTTACAATACTCTTCTTCGTTGTTTCATGTTCTAAAAACATTTCATAATATCTTTGTTGTCGATAGTAGAGGAGATGTCTTTTCCTATATAGGTTACTAAACAAACATTCATCCAATCATCTTCCATTCGACTGTGTAAAGATGTTTTGATAATCACTACAAGAAAATAGACTTTTAGTGACGAAATATCTGTGACGAATTTTTTCGTCACAAAGAGTATACTATTTGTGACGAAATTAGAGGTTGGTCACTTAATATTGACTTTTAATTAATTAGTGACTAAATAAATATTTGGTCACTAATTTTTTTTTCAGTGATCAAAATAATATTACGTCACTAAAAATTAATTTTTTAGTAACCAAATTATATTCCGTCACTAAATAATTTTATTTAGTGACTAAATATAATAGTCACAAAAAAGTCAAATTATAATTAAAAATTTCACATCCCTCATTGAATCGCGCACGTGTTTTATTTCAGAACCACTCTTAACCTCCTCCGCGCACGCTCGATCCCTAAATACGTGATTTCTTTCGCTATCATTTATCGCCACCTCTCGACGACAGTGAGCCCTCTCCCTCAAATACCTCCATCGTTCCAACACCCTCTCGACGACGACGAGCCCTCTCGATGATGGTGATCCCTCTCCCTTTCGAGCCCTATGGCTTTGGACGACCACAACCTCCACTCGATCAAAGGGATAAATAGATTTCTTCGTCCGCTGCTTCCACTTTTACTTGGATTTTTTTTATTTTTGCTTGTATTTTTTATTTATGCTTGTGTTGTTTAGTTGTTAGAATGATAAATAATTTGTCCGGATTGAGCAGATATTCAATTCATAAAATCTTATAAGAAGCAAAAAAACACGTTGTGACCATTATGATATTTGATCGTTAAATAAATAAGATCGATTAATTCATGACTAAATGTTAAACTTAGCCACTAATAATATTATAATTAGTGGTATATCACTAAAATTTTGTCACACGTTACTAATTACTAGTCATAAAACAATACTCTCCTCATTAAATATTTCACTTGACTAGAATATTTAAGGGAGTTGTTATAGACAAATCAGATTTGACTATATATAAATCAGTGTAAACAAAAAATTGTTATATGCAGACAACAATTAGCAACGAAGAATACATTTAGTGACGAAAAATAATTTGATTATTAATGAACAGATTGTTTATTATACTTTTTTTTTCATGTAATGAGTGCAATAAAGTTAAGTGTTCTATTAATTTGTATTGAAGGACTTGAGCTATTTCCCACCTTCTTTTTAGTATTAATAAAAAAAAATTCGTTAAGATTCTCTTACAAAATAGATATTATATTTATTATTGTATTTTATCTTATATATATTTGTATTCAATTTAATATCAAATAAATAAATTCATTTAAAATCTATTTTGTCATGAACAATTATAAAATATTAGTGATAGATATTTTGTCATTAAAAGTGACATTTAGTGACTAAACAAACAATCACTATTGTAATGAATAATGAGTGACTAAATTAATTTGGTCACAAAAGCTGTTTTTAGTGACAAAATCTCTGGTCACTATTGCATTAAACAATTAGTAACTAAATTAATTTGGTCATAAAAAGTGCATTTTTAGTGACAAATAGTGTAGTCACTAACAACAATTAGCAACGAAGAATACATTTAGTGACGAAAAATAATTTGGTTATTAAATACATTTAGTAACGGATATTTTGCAACCACCGTGTGACAGATTAATTTTAGTCACTAAATGATTTTAGTGACCAACCCGCAATATTCAGTGACCAAAATTTTTGTCACTAAAAACGTATTTTCTTGTAGTGAGTCTTCATCGTAGAGAAAACTCTCTCTACACTTGCAGTTGCAACCGGTAATTAATAGTAGTGTTAACTTCACGAGCAAATATAATAATGAGTATAGAACATCTTTCTTTAATTTTACTCACTTTTGAGCCAATCCTCCAAGCTCTCTAACATCTGAGAATTCTCCGCATGATCGAACGTCTAAAATGTAACTTTCAAGTTGATTATCAAATTCCATTAAGGCAATTGAGAAAAAGTCCAATGGATAATATTCAGGGAATCAAACTAATTTCTGCTTATCAAAAGCCGAAAAATCATTACTTGTATCTAAACATGTCATACATAGAAGCAATTCTGTGTTTTCTTCATCAAATCAACTATTAAGCTCAGTAAGTTGTAGATCAATAACTACATAAAATAATTTAACTCGATAGAAGTGAATGTTTGTATTATTTTCAGATTTGAGTCTCGATCTCCCTCGAGCTTCAAATTTGTCTTCCATATTTAGAACATTAATATCAAGTTTTTTGCAAAAGATAGCAACTTCATTTAATAGAAGATCTCATGTATTGTCTCTCATTACTTGCATTCGTATCTTGAAAATTTTGACAAGAGTCATATCATTTACAAGATCTTGATCGTTCCTTTGTAATGCTTGCGACAACTCATTTGTAATTCAAAATATTAAATGAGTCAAAAACACAAATTCAAAATATTGCATAGCCTCCAACAAATCACCTGCTTCAGCTCTATGCTCTGAAAGATTTGCATCCTCTTCAATTACTTCAAACACATTAATCACGGAGGAGAACAAAAGAATTAAATTCAATAGAGTTCTATGCTCTGAAAGATTGACATCCTCTTCAATTGCTTCAGCTCTCTCTTGATTCAAGCCTCTTCCTGTTTCCACTTCGTCACTGTAAATTTTTTCAATAACTTTTGTATACTGCTTCTCTCGGAGAATGTTTCTGCGCTTGCATGATGCTCCAACAATATTTGTTATAATTGTTATCAATCTAAAAAAAGAGCAAACTTTTATATGTTTTTTTGCGACAATGAGTGTCAATTGAAGTTGATGAGTAAAACAATGAACATAATATGTATATGAATTTTCGATCATAATTGTTGATGCGCGAAATGCGGTTCCAACCAATTAACGGGTGTTCGATCTCACAGGCTAAGGATGAAGGAAGAAGGGTCGCGGGGATAGAGGAGAAGGCTTGCTCGAGCAGAGAAAGAGCTTGCTTGAGCAGAGAGGGAGTTTGATCTGGTACTGTCGAGCAGACAGCTACTTGAATGGTTAGCTTTGCAGGTTGACGCCGAGAGAGGGGAGAAGAAGAGAGGAGGCCGCTAGCAGCGGCAACAGCAGACTTCGCCCGCCGCGGCTTGAATGCCACTCTTGCGACGGGCTTTACCTTTATTCAATAAGAGTTACAACTTGCTATTGTACCATTACATAAAGAGCATTTAAGGGTACAATGGGGGAAGCTGGCGGCTGAGTAAGAAGGTGCCAGAAACCAAGTAAAAGAGGCTGCAGAGAATTGGGAAACTGAGGCTGCAGAAGCTGCTGAAGCTGCCTGCTGCTGGTAGAAAAAACTAAGTCCACAATTCCTGACGACCTGGGAGAACTGGAAATCGGAGGCTGCGGAGGCTGCGCAAGCTGCTGAGAGCAGAAAAAACTAAGTCCACAGCCCTTGACGACCTGGGCGGACTGGAGATTGGAGTCCGCCGACCTTGCTTGATCAACCTTGACGGACTGAGAAAACCGAGTCCGCAGCCTTTGATCAAGGTGGCAGTTCTCCTCCTCCTCCCCGTGAATGAGAGGTCTTGGGGGGTATTTATAGGCCCGGGGAGAATCTGGTCCAGTGACGTCATCCTTGACGACCTTGGCGACCTCGGCGGACTGAGAAGATGAGGTCGACGACCTCGGCGGACTCCGCGGACTGGACCTTCCTCTGCTGGGGCAGTCTTCCTGTTGGCGGCTAGGAGAGGGCAGGCAAGCTGCGCGACCTGAGGAGCAAGCAGGCGGGTCTGGAGCAGGCAACTCCGGGCTAATTGGGGGGACTCCAGGAGGAGTCCTCCCTTGCCGGAGCGGAGGCCGCCCCCTAGCGGGCGGCCTGGGCGGACTCCGGGTGGAGTCCGCCCGGCTGGGCCAGGCCGCCCCCTAGCGGGCGGCCTGGGCGGACTCCGGGAGGAGTCCGCCCGGCTGGGCCAGGCCGCCCCCTAGCGGGCGGCCTGGGCGGACTCCGGGTGGAGTCCGCCCGGCTGGGCCAGGCCGCCCCCTAGCGGGCGGCCTGGGCGGACTCCGGGAGGAGTCCGCCCGGCTGGGCCAGGCCGCCCCCTTGCGGGCGGCCTGGGCGGACTCCGGGTGGAGTCCGCCCGGCTGGGCCAGGCCGCCCCCTAGCGGGCGGCTTGGGCGGACTCCGGGTGGAGTCCGCCCGGCTGGGCCAGGCCGCCCCCTAGCGGGCGGCCTGGGCGGACTCCGGGTGGAGTCCGCCCGGCTGGGCCAGGCCGCCCCCTAGCGGGCGGACTGGGCGGACTCCGGGAGGAGTCCGCCCGGCTGGGCCAGGCCGCCCCCTAGCGGGCGGCCTGGGCGGACTCCGGGTGGAGTCCGCCCGGCTGGGCCAGGCCGCCCCCTAGCGGGCGGCCTGGGCGGACTCCGGGTGGAGTCCGCCTGGCTGGGCCAGGCCGCCCCCTAGCGGGCGGCCTGGGCGGACTCCGGGAGGAGTCCGCCCGGCTGGGCCAGGCCGCCCCCTTGCGGGCGGCCTGGGCGGACTCCGGGTGGAGTCCGCCCGGCTGGGCCAGGCCGCCCCCTAGCGGGCGGCCTGGGCGGACTCCGGGAGGAGTCCGCCCGGCTGGGCCAGGCCGCCCCCTAGCGGGCGGCCTGGGCGGACTCCGGGTGGAGTCCGCCCGGCTGGGCCAGGCCGCCCCCTAGCGGGCGGCCTGGGCGGACTCCGGGTGGAGTCCGCCCGGCTGGGCCAGGCCGCCCCCTTGCGGGCGGCCCGCGGAGGCGAGCGGAGGTCGCTCCTGGTAAGCGGCTGGCGGAGCATCCATCCTTTATTTTTGGGCTCGACAGTCCGACTTGCGCGAACTTGGTGGACATCATGGGCATCCTGCTCCTTGCTGGTGGGAACCTGTAGGAGATGAAAAATGGGCACCTTGGAGAGGATTGCCGATTTTGGGGTTAACATAATCCCCGCACTTTTTTAAGTTCCGCAGGGAACTTCGAAAAAGTAGGAAACCCACGAAAATCGCGATCCTCCCCTTGAGAATCAAGAAAGAACCAATTTAGAGATCAGGAGAGAAAGAACCTGATGCCTCTCTTAGGAAAGATCTGTCAGTGCCTATATTTTACCTGTAAAGAAAAAAGTTAATACGGGTAAAAGGAGGTACATCTTGCGTGTACCTGAGTTAGAAAGGATTTGTTGGTATCTGTTGATCTCTGCAAAGGAAGGGTAAGCCACAAAATAGGGTAGGAGAGTAAGGTGCAAGTACCTGAGAGGAACTTGCCGCTACCTGCTAGTCTCTGCAAAAAGAAGAGTAAGCAAGCAAGTAGAAGAAGAAAATAGGCTGCAAGTACCTGAGAGGAACTTGCCGCTTCCTGCTAATCTCTGCAAAAAGAAGAGTAAGCAAGCAGGTAGAAGGAGAAAAAACTAAGTTCGCAAGTACCTGGGCAGAACCTACGAATGTTGGCTGTTAACTGTTGGTATGATAAGACATAATTGGATAACAGAGTAGATACCTGACGCACTCTGCTATCGATTGAGTAATGATCAAACTGCGATGATGATCGCCTTGCGTGATCAAGGCATAATGTCGACATGAAAACCTAGATCAGCGAGATAAGAAAATCTAAAATCAGATTCACGATGACACAGTTTTGTCAAACAAGAAGATCCATATGCCTTGAGTGATGTGTGATTAACATCTGATGGGAGAACTTTTTGACCATCATCTGATAAGAGCTTATACAGGTAGTGTATATAGGATGATCATAAACCAAGAGAAATATTGCAGATCTTTAGAATAGGTTGTATTCAACCTGCTAACCTGCAAGAAGGTAAAAAAGGAGAGAAGAGGGGCTACATCCCGAGGATGAACTAAAAGATTGAATGCTGCCACAGGTGTTCCCCGTGGGCATTATGCATCACTTGCCAAAGTCATCCTGGGTGTAGTCCTAAACAAAGCGGGCTAGCCGCGCATCCTTTAGAAGGGCATAAATAAACAAGGAAAAATCCCAAGAAGGATCGACAGATGCACTGCTCTCTTGCCTCGGGTTACAAGCATCGCTGATCAATTAGACTAGTTGCGCCAAGTGGCCTATTGCTTGTCTGCGGATTGATCAGCGGAGTTGTGAGTCCCGCGGAGGCACGGATTGAGAGTACCATAGAGTGTTCGGCCGTCACAGTTGTGAGATGATCGAGGAGACAAGGCTATACTTGATTGTCATTGCTTGTCATGCAAAGATCATCGTAACTGTAACGTATCCCTAACGAAGCACGATAGAACTATCACAGGAGGCCTCCCCTAGGCACTCACACTGCTCTAGACATCGGCCGGGATCCGAAGCCCCGTCATCCTCCGCACGAGAGTTGAACGGCCCCCACTACACACATATGAGAAAACTCCTCATCATACGTGGTCACTGTGGTTTTACGCCAGAGGACAATCTCGAGGGGGCACTGAGCAAGACTTGGCGATATCTCATTGGTTTTAGTGATCTCTTTGGCAAAGAGAAAAGTATGGAGAAGAAGCATCACAAAAAGGGAACTGTGTCAGTATGAGATCTCTGACGTAAGCTTTATTGAATGAAAAAATGAAACACTCAGAAGTGCTGGAAAATAGAATGTTTGAAGAGTAAAGTAAAGGCAACCAGTTACGATCGTGAGGGGTTTTGAGGAACTGCGATTTGTCATAGCTGATGACGCAAGAACTGTGTCCTCTTTGCTTCAAAATAGCCTTCCAAGGGGACCTTCGTCAACGACATCTATGCACTCACTTTGAATATCAACGAGTCCCTGCCGGCCCTCATCATGTATCTCTATGCACTCCTGCTGACCCTCAGCCACCTCCTTGCCCTTGGAGGTGGAAGGTTTTGCAGAATCAATTTTCTTGACCAGGTCGTTGATCTTGCCCTCGATGAGCAATCTTTCAACCAATCGCCGAAGGGCCTTGCAATCTTCAGTTAAATGACATTTCTCTTTGTGGAATTCACAGAAAGGGTCTGAATTTCTTGATCTCTGATTCGCCGGTTGGTAGGGCCTTTTGGGATATGCCTTATCCTTCATGATTTGGCTCACTTCTTGCATGAACTCATCTAGTTCAGAGTTAGGCGAGCCATCATCTTGCTGATGAATCGACGCTGCTAGCGGAGATGATGCTGACAATGGTAGCAGTCGTTCTTGGGCACGATCATGGCCTTGGAAGGGGGGTTGACGATGCGGAAATCTTCTTGCTTTCCTAGAGAGAGATGGAAAGTCTTTCCGAGGGGACCTCGGAGGCTGCCTGTAAGAAGAAGAGTTTTTCTCCGATACAAGCCTGGAGACGAAGCTGGGGTTGCTCTTTTCACCGCGGATATATGAGTTGGCTAAACCAATCAACTCTTGATAAGTTCTTGGCGCTCGGACGTTAGCTTCAAACTTTAGCGGACCTTCACGCAGGCCGTGAATAAGAGCTACTCGATACATTTCTTGATCAACGATCTCAATGTCTAGGATTTCTTTCTGAAAACGATCCACAAAATGAGACCAAGTCTCATTATCTCGCTGCCTGATCTCAAAGAGGGCTTCCGGGCCTCCCTTCCTCTTTGAAGAGGTAGAAAACCTGAGCAGGAACTCCCTTCGCAAATCCGTAAAGGAAGAGATTGACTGAGGTCGCAGTCCATAGAACCAGTCTCTTACTTGACCATCAAAGGTCGTTACGAGGAGCTTGCTCTTGGTAGCATCGGAGAGGGTCTTGAGAGCAACGGCTGATTCAAAAGCTTGAAGATGCTTGACAGGATCAGTCTCCCCGGTGTAAATGTGCAACCGTGGCTCTCGAAAGTTGACTGGAGTTGGTTCATACCGAACACTCTCCGTAAACGGCGATGGCTCTTCTGGCTCTACTGCATAAGGAAAGTAAGGAGCATGAGCAGTAGTTGCAAAAGGAGCAGGAGGATAGGAGTAAAAGGTTGCTGCGGGAGGAGCAAAGGCAGGAGCTGAAGAGGAGGGGTGACTTCCCTGAAAGTTCAAAAATCTGGCTGGACTTCCTCGGGCAGCTTCCCGGAAGAAGTTTTGACGAGCTGCAAACTCATCATCTTGAGATCGCAAAGGAGCTGCAGGTCCTTGTGGAAAAGTTGGAGTATAAAGAGGAGGATAGACCGGCGGATAAGCCGGTGGGTAAACTTGAGGAGTCTCTGATGCTGGTGCTGGATTGATTGGAGGGATTGGCGCTGCTGAAGATTGAGCGGCCAATTGCTGCGTGAGAGCTGCTAGAGTTCGGTTGATGGCTTGAAACTGTTGGGCAGTTTCTCTGCGAGATTGCTCTAAGGCCTCCCAAAGAGAATCATCACTGGGACTTGGAGAAAGACTCTCGGCTGGTTGATGGTCTGTCATGAGTAACCACTGCTTTCACTGCCCGATCGAGATCTGAAGGTCGCGTGTTAACTGTTGATGCGCGAAATGCGGTTCCAACCAGTTAACGGGTGTTCGATCTCACAGGCTAAGGATGAAGGAAGAAGGGTCGCGGGGATAGAGGAGAAGGCTTGCTCGAGCAGAGAAAGAGCTTGCTTGAGCAGAGAGGGAGTTTGATCTGGTACTGTCGAGCAGACAGCTACTTGAATGGTTAGCTTTGCAGGTTGACGCCGAGAGAGGGGAGAAGAAGAGAGGAGGCCGCTAGCAGCGGCAACAGCAGACTTCGCCCGCCGCGGCTTGAATGCCACTCTTGCGACGGGCTTTACCTTTATTCAATAAGAGTTACAAGTTGCTATTGTACCATTACATAAAGAGCATTTAAGGGTACAATGGGGGAAGCTGGCGGCTGAGGAAGAAGGTGCCAGAAACCAAGTAAAAGAGGCTGCAGAGAATTGGGAAACTGAGGCTGCAGAAGCTGCTGAAGCTGCCTGCTGCTGGTAGAAAAAACTAAGTCCACAATTCCTGACGACCTGGGAGAACTGGAAATCGGAGGCTGCGGAGGCTGCGCAAGCTGCTGAGAGCAGAAAAAACTAAGTCCACAGCCCTTGACGACCTGGGCGGACTGGAGATTGGAGTCCGCCGACCTTGCTTGATCAACCTTGACGGACTGAGAAAACCGAGTCCGCAGCCTTTGATCAAGGTGGCAGTTCTCCTCCTCCTCCCCGTGAATGAGAGGTCTTGGGGGGGTATTTATAGGCCCGGGGAGAATCTGGTCCAGTGACGTCATCCTTGACGACCTCGGCGACCTCGGCGGACTGAGAAGATGAGGTCGACGACCTCGGCGGACTCCGCGGACTGGACCTTCCTCTGCTGGGGCAGTCTTCCTGTTGGCGGCTAGGAGAGGGCAGGCAAGCTGCGCGACCTGAGGAGCAAGCAGGCGGGTCTGGAGCAGGCAACTCCGGGCTAATTGGGGGGACTCTAGGAGGAGTCCTCCCTTGCCGGAGCGGAGGCCGCCCCCTAGCGGGCGGCCTGGGCGGACTCCGGGTGGAGTCCGCCCGGCTGGGCCAGGCCGCCCCCTAGCGGGCGGCCTGGGCGGACTCCGGGAGGAGTCCGCCCGGCTGGGCCAGGCCGCCCCCTAGTGGGCGGCCTGGGCGGACTCCGGGTGGAGTCCGCCCGGCTGGGCCAGGCCGCCCCCTAGCGGGCGGCCTGGGCGGACTCCGGGAGGAGTCCGCCCGGCTGGGCCAGGCCGCCCCCTTGCGGGCGGCCTGGGCGGACTCCGGGTGGAGTCCGCCCGGCTGGGCCAGGCCGCCCCCTAGCGGGCGGCCTGGGCGGACTCCGGGTGGAGTCCGCCCGGCTGGGCCAGGCCTCCCCCTAGCGGGCGGCCTGGGCGGACTCCGGGTGGAGTCCGCCCGGCTGGGCCAGGCCGCCCCCTAGCGGGCGGCCTGGGCGGACTCCGGGAGGAGTCCGCCTGGCTGGGCCAGGCCGCCCCCTAGCGGGCGGCCTGGGCGGACTCCGGGTGGAGTCCGCCCGGCTGGGCCAGGCCGCCCCCTAGCGGGCGGCCTGGGCAGACTCCGGGAGGAGTCCGCCCGGCTGGGCCAGGCCGCCCCCTTGCGGGCGGCCTGGGCGGACTCCGGGTGGAGTCCGCCCGGCTGGGCCAGGCCGCCCCCTAGCGGGCGGACTCCGGGAGGAGTCCGCCCGGCTGGGCCAGGCCGCCCCCTAGCGGGCGGCCTGGGCGGACTCCGGGTGGAGTCCGCCCGGCTGGGCCAGGCCGCCCCCTAGCGGGCGGCCTGGGCGGACTCCGGGTGGAGTCCGCCCGGCTGGGCCAGGCCGCCCCCTTGCGGGCGGCCCGCGGAGGCGAGCGGAGGTCGCTCCTAGCAAGCGGCTGGCGGAGCATCCATCCTTTATTTTTGGGCTCGACAGTCCGACTTGCGCGAACTTGGTGGACATCATGGGCATCCTGCTCCTTGCTGGTGGGAACCTGTAGGAGATGAAAAATGGGCACCTTGGAGAGGATTGCCGATTTTGGGGTTAACAATAATCAATGCTTTAAGCCCATTGAATTCACCTTTCATGTTACTTGCCCCGTCATACCCTTGTCCCCACAAGCTTGATATACTCAACCCATGTTTAGCAAAAGAAGATACAATAGATGTCTTTAGTGATGAAGCTGCAGTATTCTCTACATGCACAATGCCTAGAAATCGCTCTATTACTCTTGCTTTTTCATCAACATAACGTAAAATAATTGTCATTTGCTCTTTGGCTGATGAATTGCGAGCTTCATCAACTAAAATTGAAAATAATTTAGCTTGGATAATATCTTTCATGATAGAACTTGTAGTCTCTATTGTTGCAGCCTACACAATATCCCTTTGAATGTTTGGAGCTACTAACTTAAGCTTTTCAGGGCATTCTTTAATATCACATTACTTATTTTTTCATTATGGTCGGCGAGAAAGTGAAGAAGTTCAAGAAAGTTTCCTCGATTGCTTGAGTCACAAGATTCATCGTGGCCTCAAAAAGCTAATCCTTGCTTTGGAAGAAACATAATGCAATCTGCTGATGCTTCTAAGCGTGTACGATAATCCATTCGAGCTTGGTCAAATTGAGTACACAAAGCAATTTCAATGTGTTGTTTTTCATTCATCAAGTTTATGCAAGCATTCAAACATTGGTTGTGGACACTATTATGATTCCCAACATGAACATCTAATCTATCTTTATGCTTCCAATTAGTGAACCCACCGCTAACGAAGCATCTTCGCCGCCATTGTCACCATGAACGGGCTTGAATAAATAACAACATAAATAAAATGCGGCATCTTTTTCTATGCTATATTCCAACCAGTAACTATATTCTTCAAACCATGAACTAATAAATCTACGTGGCTCGTTTCCAAACATTCTTGTAGGAAAAATATGATTTCGGGGTTGAAAAGTTTTTTGCAAATACCATCTTCGAACCTTCTCTCTATCATTCGACACATAATCATAAATATTTTTTCGTAATCCAAGGTCCGCAGGAAGATCATCTACTTTAAGCTTTATTTGTAAACGCACAATAAAAGAACTTGCATATTCTTCATTTGTTTTTCTTTTAAAAAAAGTTTTCATGACTAGTGAACTGAAAATATAAACACCATATGTGTTGAAACCGGAAAACCGGTCTCTTGTGGAGTTCGACCCTTGGGGAAGGGGTGGCCGCGCACCTACTTCACTCCTGCAAGAAAACGACAAAGGAAAGAAGAAACAAAGACTAGACCAAGGGCCCGGCGTGGAGGTCCCACCACAAACCCGGAAGATCTCAGAGCGCTTCCCCTCCTTAGCCAAATGCCGGGCTAAGGTACCTCAGAAAGCGCTAGTAGGCCAGAGAATTAGTAAAACGTGCCTTCTGAGGTACCCCTTGGGTCCTATTTATAGGAAAAGATGGCCTGCCAATATACAACCTTCACTGTTTTCGAGGACTACAGGCAAACCAAAAGGGGCCACACAGTAGAAGTGTGCCATGGCCAAGATGCGAGCTGGACCTGAGGGGGCACTCGCTCGGCAAGGGGCCCGACTCGCCTCGCCCTGGGCCTAGGCGGGCACGGGCTCGGCGGACTGTGCTCGGCTAGCGCTGGGCTCGGCTAGACTATTGCCGAGCTTGGGCTCGGCACGACGATCGCCGAGCTCGGACTCGGCACGGAGATCGTCGAGCTTGGCTCGACTATCGTCGAGCCCTGTCTTCGCACCCGAGCTTGGTCTCGACAAGCTGGGCTTCGTTCGACCATCGCCGAGCTCGGACTCGGCACGGAGATCGTCGAGCTTGGCTCGACTATCGTCGAGCCCTGTCTTCACACCCGAGCTTGGTCTCGACAAGCTGGGCTTCGCTCGACTATTGCCGAGCTCGGACTCGGCAAGCTGGGTCCAAGTTGATCTGAGCCGGCCGGTTCAACCCCTGTCGACCACTCGCAGGATACGGGGTTGTACATAATCCCCGCTCTTTGCGAGGTTGGGACAAGCTCGGAAAGAAACATCCAACCCCGTGGGATCCGGCGAGTGCGACAGGGGCAGAAAGGAATCTTCTGGTAGGCCCCACAGATAGCTATATATATGTACCCCTGCGCATCTGGCTGACCTTTGCCCTTCCCCAAATTCTGACAAGATGCCGCTCCCCAAGGAAGTCTTAGAGCGACTCGCACGCTCCCGCGGAGAGATCGCTGCCCAGGCCGCGGGGCTAACCAACCTTGAAGCCCCTGCTCGCCGTTTTGCCGATCTCAGCTCGGCCAAGCGGGCGAAGCCTCTTCCCCCGGGGGCCGAACCCATCCTGGCCGACTTTACTGCCGCCTTGGGGAACGGGGCCGGTTCCTCCAACCAGCCAATTCTTGGCTCCTCCGCTAAAAGTCTCGTGGAATTGTCTTCTGACCGGGAGAACAGCGGCGAAGCGTCCACCCCCCGGACCAAAAGTGCTCCTGTCAACTCGCCACGGCAGGATCCCGAGGTTAAGGAGCCGGGCTCGCGAGAACCGGCGTCGCCGAGTCGCCTCCCTTCTCGGCAACCCTCCCCTGGATCCCCGGTCGTGGGGAGGGGCGCCGGGATTATCCCCGTTCCCGGCTACCAACTCGCTCCTCAAGAACTGCCGGGGCGTGGCAAGGACCTGCGCCACTTCTCTCCTCGCGCCCACCCGGAGGAGCCAGGCTCGCGCGGTAAGTTTCCGGCATTGCTCTTCTGTTCCGTGGATTTTTGCTTTTCTGACCGTCTTTCAATTCTTCACCCAGAATTTCCCGGGCGGACGGAGGACGGCGAGTCCGTGGATCGACCTCCCTACTCGCCCCTCCCTTCTCCAAGCGCCCTGGACGCCTTCCTGGACTCCGAGGTGGGCAGCCCTGAACGCGCAAGACGGGAGCGGAAGGTTCTCAAGAAGCTGGTGCGCGAGCTCCACGACCTGCGGAAGGACAACAACAGGCTGCAGTGGGAGTGCTCGCGTCTCGCGGACGGTGCTGGAGTCAGCCTGGCGTTCGAGGAGGCGTCCTCCCTGGTGCTGATGGACGAAATCGACGAGAACCTGCGGGTGATAAACAGGAACATGGGGCGGCTTCGCGAACTTCATGCGCGGCGGCCTGCGGCGGCGGGTCGGCGAGACCGGGGAGAATGAAACGGCTCTTCTGTCAGTCGGCCGGTACTCGCCCCCGCCCTCGCATGGTCCTCGCGCCCCTATTTGTATTTTTTCTTTTATTTATTCTGAATGGTCTGCATGTAATAATCTTGGAACAACTTTTTAATTACTTTGTATATGTAGACGCTTTTTCGATATTTCGGCGAGTCTTTTCGAATTCCCCCTTCGGGGACCTGGCCAGCTCGCAAGGCTTGCGAGGAGAGGGTGGCGAGGTGGCGCGGCGAGACCGGACCGATCGGCCGACTCGCCCTCCCTTCCACCCTTCTTTACCTTCTTCTATAAATAGACCTTCTCACCTACCCCGAGGCACGCCTTTATTGCTTTCGAATTTTTGCTTTGCTCCTGTCTTCCCGAGCTCGCGTTTTCCCTTTTCTCCGTGACCATGGTGAAGACCAACCCTGATGCGGACGGTCGGTCTAAGTGCGCCCAGCACTTCGTTGATCACTGCTTTTTCGAGGGGCACATCTCAGAGGAGGAGCTCGTCGAGTTCACGGCGGCGTTCGTCCCCCCCGGCTTCCAGGCTCGCAGGCCCGCCGAGCATGAAGCCATCAACTCCTTCCCGGAGGGCGAGCTCGCCTTTCCCATCTCGCACTTCGAGGTGGGACTGCGCCTCCCCCTCTGGCCAGAAATCCGCCAGATCCTGAAGTACTACGGCGCGGTGCCCGCGCAGTTGAATTCCAACGCCATCGCTATGATGGTGGCGTTCGCCTGCTTCCTTCGCCGGGAGCGAATTGAGTTCAACCTCGCGGTATTCCGTAAGTTGTTCTCTTACAAGGCTACTCCCGACGGGGTCGCCTACTTCGACGGGTCCTTCATCAAGGTTCGCGAGCTGGCGAACAAGAACCACAATTGGATGACCCGGCTCGTCTTCATCAAGGGCGACCTCGGCAACATCCCCTTTCGCCCCCTGCAGAAGAGCGAGGACATATACCGTCCTCCTTCCCTGTCGGGTAGCGACGCCGACCTCCACAAGTTCTTCCTCCACAAGGACTTCGAGGTCGCCTTCCTCCGCCGCGGCCTCGACTTGCTTCAGCCCGTTCTCCCCGGCGAAGGTATACCTCGCTCAGCCCTCTCGCGAACTTTATCAAGGTGGATCTCATACGATTTTTCCCTCTTTTTTTTTTTTGACTAAGTCTTTCTCTGCAGGGGAACGGGTTCTCCCGGAGCATCCGCCGTTCGCCGACCCGGGGATATTCTCGGACCCTCTGGAGCTGGCCCGGGCGGCGGCATTTGCTTGTCGCGAGGAGCAACCGCGAGTCCAACCCCCCGGCAAGAAGCGCTCGGAGTCCGGGGGGTCGAGCTCGCGCCCCGATTCTTCGCTCCCCAAGAAGAAGAGGGCGAAGGTGGTCTCGCGCGGACGGCTGCACCTTCCCTCGTCTCCCGCCAAGTTCATGAGCTCGCCGGAGGCTCTGTCCGACGAGCCGCCCTTGAGCCCGCTGAAAGAAGCCTCCTCTCCCCGAAAGGGGAAGAAGAAGAGCGGGCCGTCCTCCGATTCTACCGGGGAGGACACCGTCCGCGAGCCCAGTCTGCCGAAGGATCACCCCAACTTCGGCAAGGGGAGCAAGAGCAAAGATGCGGCTGGCGAGCCCATCTTGAAGTGGGACGAGGGGGCTCACCGAGTTTCCGTCTCCACTCGCGCCCCCTCCTGGGGAGCTCGCCGGCCGCCCACCGCCCATGCCTTCGCTTTCGGCTTCGGCCTCTACAGCCGCGACAGCACCGAGTCGTACAAGAAGCTGACCCCTAGTCAGCTCGGCTACGAGGGGATGCAGGCCCACCTGCGGGCCTTCGAGCTCCATCACATGATGGTCCGCCGCGGCTTCCAGCTCAGCAACGCCCTGCTGACTGCCGAGCAGGAGCGCGACCTGGCGAAGGAGAGCGCGGTCGACGCGGAAAGGCGGTTCGGCCTCGCGGACGCCCTACTCGCGAAGTCTATCGGCGGCCTGGTAATCGCTGGATACCCCTATTTACCTTGCTTAAGATTATTCCTGCGCGTGTTCTAAACTTCTAGTCTTACAGGACGCCGAAGCCGCTAACGCGATGCGAGACGAGATGGCTCAGTTGCGGGCTCAGCTCGCTGAGCGGGAAGCCCAGCTCGCCGATCAGAAGGCATATTCCCAGGAGCAGGAGGCTGTTGCCGCCCGGCTGGGGGCGGAGGTGGAGGAATTGAAAGAGAAGAATAAGGGGCTCCTGGGAGAGGTCCTTCGCCAAGCCGACGCTCTCCTTCCCCCGGACGCCAGCGAGCCGGCCTTCCCCTTCAAGAGGCCCCGGGTGTTTGGCGAGGCTGACGTCGCGGAGCGGCTGCGAGTCAACTCCGTCGAGGCTGCCGAGTGTCTCCTACAGGCCATGAGGGGGACGGGGATCTTGGCGGAAGGCTGCGAGGAGGTCACCGTCCGGGAGCTCCTGCCAACCCTGTTCCCGCCCAGCCCGCTCAGCGAGAAGGAAGACAGCTTTGACTCGCTTTTTGCTGGGGTGAGGGAGAAGGACGCTCGGCTCGGCGACGAGGAGGATCGCCACTCGAGGGGGGAGGGCGAGAGTTAAATTTTGTTTTCTTTTCTCTGTTCTTCTTTGTACCCTGCCGAGGCGGGCCTTGTAAACCTGTAATGATAAATCAAAGATATTTTTGCACGATTTTGCTATCTTCTTTTTGAGCTTACTGGCGATGTTATACCCGCGCGCTGGGTAGAGCGACCTCGCCTGTAGAATGTTTTGAGTTAGGACCAACCCCTGCGGTGCTCGCGGCGAATCCCTAGGACACGTGCTCGCGCCATATCCTACTCGCGCCTCATCTTCCTCTGCCATGTCTCGCCTTAGCTTTTCGACAATTCAGACAAGTGAAAACACGCTTGGGTCAAGATATTGCCGGCATCCGCCTTAGGCATCAGGGCATGTCTTTCGCCGAGTTGGCTGGAGCGAGGCTGGGCTCGCTGGAGGGAGCCGTTCTCCTTCCCCTGAGTCTGGGACAGAACCAAGGTTTCTTTAGTAGCGAGCTGGAGAAAAAGGGGAGGGGGCGGGGTAGGATATTCCGAGCTCGCCGTCTTAACTGGCGAGCTCCCCCCCCCCTGGTATTTTCCTCGGGCCAACTCCCAGTCCCAACTTTAGGGTCGTAGCGACGTCCATCGAGACTCGGCCGTGCCAGCTAGGTGGGAGCCTGGCAGGGGAGTGACGAGACCTAACCCCCAAGCGAGAAGACTTAGAAACTTTTGCCTCTCCCGGGTGCTACCACCGGGCCAGTCAGCTAGGTGAGAGCCTGAGGGCGGGTGTTGAACATCCTCCGGGCTCAGCCCCAGGGTCATAACGATGTCCATCGAGACTCGGCCGTACCAGCTAGGTGGGAGCCTGGCGGGGGAGTGACGAGACCTAACCCCAGAGCGAGAAGACTTAGAAACTTTTGCCTCTCCCGGGTGCTACCACCGGGCCAGTCAGCTAGGTGAGAGCCTGAGGGCGGGTGTTGAACATCCTCCGGGCTCAGCCCCAGGGTCATAACGATGTCCATCGAGACTCGGCCGTGCCAGCTAGGTGGGAGCCTGGCAGGGGAGTGACGAGACCTAACCCCAGAGCGAGAAGACTTAGAAACTTTTGCCTCTCCCGGGTGCTACCACCGGGCCAGTCAGCTAGGTGAGAGCCTGAGGGCGGGTGTTGAACATCCTCCGGGCTCAGCCCCAGGGTCATAACGATGTCCATCGAGACTCGGCCGTGCCAGCTAGGTGGGAGCCTGGCAGGGGAGTGACGAGACCTAACCCCAGAGCGAGAAGACTTAGAAACTTTTGCCTCTCCCGGGTGCTACCACCGGGCCAGTCAGCTAGGTGAGAGCCTGAGGGCGGGTGTTGAACATCCTCCGGGCTCAGCCCCAGGGTCATAACGATGTCCATCGAGACTCGGCCGTACCAGCTAGGTGGGAGCCTGGCAGGGGAGTGACGAGACCTAACCCCAGAGCGAGAAGACTTAGAAACTTTTGCCTCTCCCGGGTGCTACCACCGGGCCAGTCAGCTAGGTGAGAGCCTGAGGGCGGGTGTTGAACATCCTCCGGGCTCAGCCCCAGGGTCATAACGATGTCCATCGAGACTCGGCCGTACCAGCTAGGTGGGAGCCTGGCAGGGGAGTGACGAGACCTAACCCCAGAGCGAGAAGACTTAGAAACTTTTGCCTCTCCCGGGTGCTACCACCGGGCCAGTCAGCTAGGTGAGAGCCTGAGGGCGGGTGTTGAACATCCTCCGGGCTCAGCCCCAGGGTCATAACGATGTCCATCGAGACTCGGCCGTACCAGCTAGGTGGGAGCCTGGCAGGGGAGTGACGAGACCTAACCCCAGAGCGAGAAGACTTAGAAACTTTTGCCTCTCCCGGGTGCTACCACCGGGCCAGTCAGCTAGGTGAGAGCCTGAGGGCGGGTGTTGAACATCCTCCGGGCTCAGCCCCAGGGTCATAACGATGTCCATCGAGACTCGGCCGTACCAGCTAGGTGGGAGCCTGGCAGGGGAGTGACGAGACCTAACCCCAGAGCGAGAAGACTTAGAAACTTTTGCCTCTCCCGGGTGCTACCACCGGGCCAGTCAGCTAGGTGAGAGCCTGAGGGCGGGTGTTGAACATCCTCCGGGCTCAGCCCCAGGGTCATAACGATGTCCATCGAGACTCGGCCGTACCAGCTAGGTGGGAGCCTGGCAGGGGAGTGACGAGACCTAACCCCAGAGCGAGAAGACTTAGAAACTTTTGCCTCTCCCGGGTGCTACCACCGGGCCAGTCAGCTAGGTGAGAGCCTGAGGGCGGGTGTTGAACATCCTCCGGGCTCAGCCCCAGGGTCATAACGATGTCCATCGAGACTCGGCCGTACCAGCTAGGTGGGAGCCTGGCAGGGGAGTGACGAGACCTAACCCCAGAGCGAGAAGACTTAGAAACTTTTGCCTCTCCCGGGTGCTACCACCGGGCCAGTCAGCTAGGTGAGAGCCTGAGGGCGGGTGTTGAACATCCTCCGGGCTCAGCCCCAGGGTCATAACGATGTCCATCGAGACTCGACCGTACCAGCTAGGTGGGAGCCTGGCAGGGGAGTGACGAGACCTAACCCCAGAGCGAGAAGACTTAGAAACTTTTGCCTCTTGGGGGTTTAAGCTGCGAATCCCTTTACCTTCACTATTTTAACAGAGCGTGAAATACGGCAACGAGATTCTCTTTCGTTCTTAAAGTCAAGTCATTTACAATATTTTCAAGGGTAAAAACGTTTCAGATCGTCGCCACTCCAAGTGTGGCTGAGGGTATCCCCTCTTACATCTTGGAGGCGATACCCCCCCGATTTCAAGGCCTCCTGCACAATGTAGGGGCCCTCCCAATTGGGGTGGAGTTTTCCCACAGCGGCTGATCTCCCTGCCGCATCCACTTTTTTCAAGACAAGGTCCCCCTCCACGAACTGCTTGACACGGACGTGCTTGTCGAAATACTTGGCCATCCTTCGCTTGGCCTCTTCCTGCCTGATGACGGACAAGTCGCGTAGTTCCTCCACCATATCAAGGGAGAGTCGGAGCTCCTCCTCATTCTCTGACCTCCATTCTTCCCTTCCGGCTCCTGCCTCGACGACCCGAGGCGTCTGGACCTCGAATTCGATAGGAAGAACGGCCTCGCAGCCGTGAGAGAGCTTGAAAGGAGTCTCCCCCGTGGCCGTATTGGGGGTGGTCCTTAATGCCCAAAGGACCGATGGAAGCTGCTCCACCCAGCTTCCCTTCAAGTTTTCCACTTTCTTCTTTAAGAGGTTCACGATGATTTTGTTGGCCGCTTCCACCTGCCCGTTGCTCCTGGGATGATGGACAGAAGCAAACCGAAGGTCAATTCCTAGCTGCTCGCAGAAACGAATGAACTCCGTGCTGGCGAACTGAGGTCCGTTGTCCGTGACAATAGCTTGTGGCAGCCCATGCCTGCAGATGATCTCCCCCCAGATGAAGTTCCTGACTACCTGAGAGGTTACCTTGGCTAGAGCCTTCACCTCCATCCACTTAGAAAAATAATCGATCATGACCAACAAAAACCTCCTCTGCCCGCTGGCCTGAGGGAAAGGTCCTACAAGGTCCAGCCCCCATATGGCGAAGGGCCATGGTGCCATGATACTTCTTAACCTCTGAGCCGGCTGGAGCTGGAGCGGGGCATATAGTTGGCACTTATGACACTTTTTCGCGAATTCGACTGCATCCTGACCGAGGGTAGGCCAGAAGTACCCTTGCCTGACGACCCTCCCTTCCAGAGTCCGACTCCCCGAGTGACTCCCACATTCACCGGAATGGACTTCCTCCAAAATTTTGTGCACCTCTCTTTCGGCCACGCAACGGGCCAACATCCCCGAGAGGGTCTTGCGGTACAACTGTCCCTCACGTAGGAGGTAGTATGCCGCCTTGTGCTTGAGCCCTCTTCGATCCATCCCCTCCGGGTATTCTCCGGTAGACAAGAAGATGACGAAGGGATCCATCCATGAGGGATGCTGTTCCACTTCCATTAGCTCCCCCTCCTCGATGGAAGGTCGGAAGAGATCCGTAATGGTGCCTCCCATCCGGGGGCCGTGCTTTGCCAGCTGGTCGACGGGCTCATTTTCTCCCCTCGGCACGTGCTTGATTGAGAAGGTCTGGAAGGTCCCGATGACCCCCCTTACCTTCATCAAATAGAGCTGCAGGGTGGGCTCCCTTGCCTCAAACTCCCCCTTGATCTGGGAAGCCACCACCATGGAGTCAGTGAGGACCTCCACGTCGTGCACCCCCAAGTCTCTTGCCAGGCGCAGGCCTGCGATTACAGCTTCGTATTCGGCTTGGTTGTTGGTGATAGGAAAGTGCACTACTACCGTCTGTTCGATCTTTATCCCCTGGGGACTTTCTAAGATGACCCCAACCCCTAAAGAATGCTTCCCCGAGGCACCGTCCACCCTGACTTTCTAGGGGAGAGGGCGAGTGAGTTTCTCCTCCGCCACTTCGACCACATACTCTGCCAGGAAGTCAGCCATAGCTTGGGCCTTGATTGAGAGTCGAGGGACGAAGGAGATATCGAACTCGCTCAGTTCCACCGACCATTTGGCCAACCTACCTGAATGCTCTACCCCCTTGAAGATGTTGCGCAGGGGGTGGTCGGTCACTACTCGAATTGAGTGTGCCTGGAAATAAGGCCGAAGCCTTCGGGCTGAGATGATTAGGGCGAAGGCCAGTTTTTCTAGGATGGGGTAGCGGAGCTCGGCCTTCTTTAGTATCCGACTCACATAGTAGACGGGGAGTTGCCTCTTCCCCTCTTCCCGAACCAAAACCGAACTCAAGGCTTCGGCCCCGACCCCTAGATATAGGAATAAGTCCTCCCCTTCCTTGGGCCCTTGGAGCAGGGGGGCCTGAGTCAGCTGTTTCTTCAAAGCCTGGAATGCCTCCTCGCACTCCGAGGTCCATTCAAACCTTCGACCCCCTCTCAAGGTTTTAAAGAATGAGGAACACCTCTCCCCGGCCCGGGAGAGGAATCTACTCAACCCTGCCAACTTCCCTGTCAGCTGCTGTACTTCCTTGGTATTTTGCGGCGACCTTAATTCCAGGATTGCCCTCACCTTGTCGGGGTTAGGTTCTACCCCCGAGGGGGTGAGAAGGTGCCCTAGGAACTTTCCCCGGCTTGCCCCGAAGACACACTTCAAGGGGTTCAGCCTCATCTTAAACTGGCGGAGAGTGGCGAAAGTCTCTTCCAAGTCCCGGATGTGGGAGTCGACATCCAAGCTCTTGACCATGAGATCATCCACATACACTTCGAGGTTCCTCCCCTTCTGCTCTCGGAAGACCCTATCCATCATTTTTTGGTAGGTAGCCCCTGCATTCTTTAGCCCGAAGGGCATCATCTTGTAACAATAACACCCATCTCCCGTGATGAACGAGACATCTTTGACGTCAGGGGGGTGCATCCTGATTTGGTGATAACCTGAAAAAGCATCTAGAAAACTCATTACAGGGAAACCGACGGCTGAGTCAACCAGCGCGTCGATCCGAGGCAGAGGATAACAATCTTTCGGGCATGATTTATTAAGAAGAGAAAAGTCGATACACATCCTCCACCGGCCGTCTCCTTTTTTAACCATTATAACGTTGGAGACCCAGCCGGGGTATTGGATTTCAGATATGAAGCCAGCCTCGAGGAGCTTGGCGACTTCCTCTCTGATTGGCTCGGCGAGCTTGTCCGTGATGGACCTCTTTTTCTGCTGGATGGGGGGAGCCTCCGGGTCCAGGTTGAGGCGGTGGCAGGCCACGTCGGGGTCGATCCCTGGCATCTCCGCGGCGCTCCAGGCGAAGATGTCCACGTTCCTCTGGATGCACTCCAGCATCCTGCCTTGAGCTTCCGGGGTCAGACCTCCGCTGACGCGGACCTTCTCCACCCTTCCTCCAATGGTGTGGACCCCCATCTCCTCCACCTCTTCCGCCGCCTCCAGGCGGGACTGTTCCTCCCATTCCCTGGTACCTCCCCCTACGGGGGCGAGGGCCTCTTCCTCGGCCTCTTCGACGGCCATGGACTCGGCCGACCCCTGAGTCTCTTCCGCGACCTCCTTCCGAGCGCGGCATTCCACCTCCATCTCTTTGTCAGCTTCCTGCCCCTCCTCCTCCAGCCTCCGTCCCATCTCCTCGGCCCCCTCCAGCCAAGAGATGGAGTTTACCGCCGAGACGTAGCACTCCCTTGCCTCCTTGGGGTCTCCTCGGACCCGGATCTGGACCCCCTCGACGTTGAGCTTGAGGCACTGGTGGAAGGACGAGGGGACGCAGCGGAAGGCGCTGATGAGGGGTCTCCCGAAGATGGCGCTGTAACTGCTAGGGGCGTCCACGATAACAAACTTGCAGTTGCGCGACTGCCCCCCTAGAGTGACATGGAGTCCCACTCCTCCCTCGACTTCTTTCCTCTCCCCTGAAAAGCCGAACAGAGGCCCGTCCGAGGCCAACACCCTCCTGGCCTCCACCTTCATCGCATCAAACGCCTTCTTAAAGATGACGTTGACCGAACTCCCATTGTCCACGAGGATCCGGGAGACAGTGAAATCCTCGATGGCTGTCTGGATAACCAGCGCATCGCAGAAGGGGTCCTCATGACCCGGCAAATCCTCTCTGGAGAAGGTGATTTTCTCCTCCGGGGGAGGGGATTGGGATGTGGAGCCAACGCTCCTCCGGTACATGGTGTGGAGGCTTGACTTGCGGGAAGCCTCGATCCCGGCCCCCCCGTGGATCGCTCCGATCCTTCCTCGGGTGCCTACATCAACCCGATCTTCGCACCGATCCCCCTCCTCCCGGGGCCGGATCTCCTCTATCCGAACTTCCTGCTGCTGTTGCTGCTCTCTTCTCCCTCTCATCTCGAGGAACTCCGGACACGTGGACGTGAGGTGCCCCTCTTCCTGATGAAAGTCGCAATAGGGCAGGTCCACCCTGACCTCCCTCCTTCTCCTCGGCTGTCCTCTCCTCCTTCCTCTCATGGCAATCGCCATTGCCTCCTCCTGGTCGGGGAGAGGGGGTCTCTGACCCTGCCTACCCCCCTGAGGGTTGTACTGCCCTCGGCCACCCTGGCGGTTATCTCCTCCCTGATAACCCCTTCGTGGTGCCTGGTCTTGCCATTCGGGCCTCCACCCCAAACGGTGGGTCTGCTCCGGACGCACCCACCTGGGTTGCGGCTGCTGCTGCGGCTGCTCCCTCTGCCGAGGTTCAGCCCTCCTCTCCTCCTGAATTCGACCACCCCTTGGCCTTTCCTCTTCCACGGCCCACTTGGCCAACCTTCGTGCGAACTCTGGATGCGCTGCCTCCATTTCGGCCTCCCTGGCCGCTCTCTCTAGAAGTGCCTCAAAAGACACTGGAGGTGACCTCTTCAGCTCCATGGCGAAGAACCCGGACTGGAGACCCAGGGTGAAGGCCACCATCATGGTGTGCCCTGGCATCTCCTGAACTTGGGACAGTTCCTCTTGGAACCTGTCCAGGTAGCTCCCCAGGGTCTCTCCTACCCTCTGCTTGATGCGGAACAAAGACTCCGCCTCCCTCTTCCTTTTCTTTGAAGTGGTGAACCTCAGCATGAAACCCCGTCGCAGATCCTCAAAGCAGTAAATGGACCCGGTCGGGAGTTGGTGGAACCACTCTCTCGCCTTTTCTCTGAGGGTGATGGCGAAGAGCCGGCACTTGAAGCCGTCTGACATCTGTCGAATGGAGACCATGTCCTCGAACCACTGGATGTGGTGGACCGGGTCTCCTCTTCCGGAGTAGTAAGTCATCTCCGGCTCGCGAAACCCCTCGGGAACGGGGGCTGAAGAAACGAACTCGCTGAAAGGGCTCCCCCCTCAGCCGGGCGAGTCGGGAACTCCCTCCCTGCCGTCTCGCCGAAGTGGTACTCGGCGGCCGAGCCGGGGAATAGAACTCGCCCCTGGAGCTCGCGCTCGCCCCTCTCGGCGGGCTCCTTCCCTGGTCGCCTGAGCGGCGCGTCGTCGCCGAGTGCGGGAACGGCGACCACCGGGACAGCCGGCGTCGCACTCTCAGCTCGCATGCCGAGAGCGGTCCTGACGAGCCCGAGGATCTCCTCCCTAAGCTCCGCCGGCATGCTCGCCGCTGGGGGTGGGGGAGGGGGTGGCGAGTTGCCCCTGCCTGATCCTTGTCCTTCTTCCCCGGTCATCGAACCTGCAGAAGATTTTCTCTGCTGACCACTGTCCACGCTCACCGCACCAAAATGTTGAAACCGGAAAACCGGTCTCTTGTGGAGTTCGACCCTTGGGGAAGGGGTGGCCGCGCACCTACTTCACTCCTGCAAGAAAACGACAAAGGAAAGAAGAAACAAAGACTAGACCAAGGGCCCGGCGTGGAGGTCCCACCACAAACCCGGAAGATCTCAGAGCGCTTCCCCTCCTTAGCCAAATGCCGGGCTAAGGTACCTCAGAAAGCGCTAGTAGGCCAGAGAATTAGTAAAACGTGCCTTCTGAGGTACCCCTTGGGTCCTATTTATAGGAAAAGATGGCCTGCCAATATACAACCTTCACTGTTTTCGAGGACTACAGGCAAACCAAAAGGGGCCACACAGTAGAAGTGTGCCATGGCCAAGATGCGAGCTGGACCTGAGGGGGCACTCGCTCGGCAAGGGGCCCGACTCGCCTCGCCCTGGGCCTAGGCGGGCACGGGCTCGGCGGACTGTGCTCGGCTAGCGCTGGGCTCGGCTAGACTACTGCCGAGCTTGGGCTCGGCACGACGATCGCCGAGCTCGGACTCGGCACGGAGATCGTCGAGCTTGGCTCGACTATCGTCGAGCCCTGTCTTCGCACCCGAGCTTGGTCTCGACAAGCTGGGCTTCGTTCGACCATCGCCGAGCTCGGACTCGGCACGGAGATCGTCGAGCTTGGCTCGACTATCGTCGAGCCCTGTCTTCACACCCGAGCTTGGTCTCGACAAGCTGGGCTTCGCTCGACTATTGCCGAGCTCGGACTCGGCAAGCTGGGTCCAAGTTGATCTGAGCCGGCCGGTTCAACCCCTGTCGACCACTCGCAGGATACGGGGTTGTACAATATGAAGAAAATTTCACTCAACAATAAAACATGATGCAAATTGATGGGATGAGACTCATTTATAGGCTTGGGTGTGCATTTAACCACTTCCCCAAAATTTCTCCTATTGTGGAGATGATCAGTTTGATCGGTCAACCCACTCCCCATGATCTCCACCACAATAGGAGAAATCATGAGGGCCTCCCATTCAACAACTACAGCCGTCGCCGATCGCCACCACCGGCCGCCGGCCGCCGCCGGCCGCCGCCAACTTCCCCGCCACCGCCAACCGCCCCGCCACCGCCAGCCTCCACCCGTCGCCGCCCGCCACCGTCGCCTGCCTCCGGCCGCTGCCGCCCGCCGCTATCGGTTGACCGCTGCCGCCAACCAACGTCGCCGCTTGCAGGTTGGCCACCGTCCGATCACCACAGAGCATCCATCGTCGTCCGATCTACAGGTAACCACCCACTAAACTACTAAGTTAGTGGGGGGCCCACCACAACAACCTCCTGGAGGCTAGAAAAGGAGCCCCCAAACCTCCTCATTTTGGACTTTTTGGCTCCGAAGTCTTCTTCTTCTTCAAGACAGAGCTCTGCCAAACTCCTCCCTCGGGTCATCTTCAAGCCGCCTACGAGCCAAGTCCCCAAGTGCGCGGAGAAGGGAAGAAGACAACCACCGCCAGCGCTTAAGCACACCAACTACCAAGTTAGCATCCAGAACTCTCTCGGCGCAGCCTGTTACCCGTTCTGTGTCAGAAATTTTCTCTCACCTCCAAGTTATAATGAGGAGTGACCCGTCACCATTGATTCTCCAAACATATTGTAACCGCAACTTGATAATGGATTTGACCGCCACAGATCCGATCACATGGTTTTTTACACAGTTGAGGGGTTTTTCCACGTTAAAACCTCTCGTGTCAACTCTTTCTTTTAATTGACTGTGTGAGCACTCGACTGTCCCGAGAGCTAAGACGGTCCAGTTTATTCCGGTCCGACCGGGACGCCGAGTTAGTCCGCAATAGTTTGACGTCGTCTGTGGGAAGCGAGTTCCCAGCATCCTCAAAAGACAGTACCCTCAACACAGCGATACTCATAACTAAAGACCATGACGGGAGAAGCTACCCGCACGATAGAAGGGACAACAGTCGGGGGGAAGGTTGGTCGAGTTCCCCCTCACCGGCGTGTCATCATACCAGAAGGATAACTCTCAAGTGCGGATGTCCAAGGCCGTAGAGCCCGTTTAGACAAAAGATCTTAAGTGAAAACAGGAAAACGTCGAGTTAGACCGCAACATGTTTAAAATTAAAAAAAAATTATTTCATTCGTAGTGGTTTATATATATATATATATATATATATATTAATATACGAAAACTACTCTTTGGTGAAACATTGTCTGATGTCCCTATATTGCCCTTATAGTTGTATTCATAATTACACAATTATACCAAACTTTATATTAGTATATTATAAAGACAATGTCCTTTTAGATAATTACACAACTTTAGAATATTAAAATATAAAAAATAAAAACATTAGATACCCTAAACCTATTGCCTCTAGCTAGCAATGACAAGGGAAAAATTAATGTTTTAACGTTAAAATATAATTTTTTTTACAAAATAAAAATTGTATTCTTGATTTATATTTTTTACTGTCATTTTGAGTACTCATATGTATATGTTGTGGGTTGGGCGGAGCCCGCCGGGAGCGGGGGAGCCCGCCGGGAGCGGGCAGAGCCTGCCGGGAGCGGGCGGAGCCCGCCGTCGTCGGTCGGGTATTGTCGCGCGAGGCCATAGGGGCGGGTACTGTCCACGACAAATGTTGCCGCCCACGACAAATGTTGCCGCCCACGACAAATGTCGCCGCTCACGACAAATGTCGCCGCCCACGACAAATGTCGCCGCCCACGATAAATGTCGCCGCCCACGATAAATATCGCACCACCGGCGTATGTCGCATCCCGACGAATGTCACACCCCGCCGAATGTCGCACCCCGCCGATTGTCGCACCCCCGCCGAATGCCCCCAGGGCCGAAGGCCAGGGCCTGTCACTTGTATACTATTATACGAAAACTACTCTTTGGTGAAACATTGCCCGATAGCCCTATATTGCCCTTATAGTTGTATTCATAATTACACAATTATGTCAAACTTTATATTAGTATATTATAAAAACAGTATCCTTTTTGGTAATTACACAACTTTACAATATTTAAATACAAAAAATAAAAACACTAGATACCCTAAACCTATTGTCTTTAGCTAGGAATGACAAGAGAAAGATTAATGCTTTAACGTTAAAATATAATTTGTTTTACAAAATAAAAATTGTATTCTTGATTTATATTTTTTTACGGTCATTTTGAGTACTCATATGTATATGTTGCGGGTCGGGCGGAGGCAGCTGCGGACGGGCGAAGCCTGCCGGGAGCGGGCCCGCCGTCGTCGGTCAGGTACTATCCACGACAAATGTCGCCGCCCACGGCAAATGTCGCCGTCCACGATAAATATCGTCCCCATGAAAAATTTCGCACTACCGGCGAATGTCGCTTCCCGGCGAATGTCGCACCCCGCCGATTGTCGCACTACCGGCGAATGTCGCATCCCGCCGATTGTCACACCCCGCCGATAATCTCTATATTGCCCTTATAGTTGTATTCATAATTACACAATTATACAGAACTTTATATTAGTATATTATAAAGACAATATCCTTTTAGATAATTAGACAACTTTCCAATATTAAAATAAAAAAATAAAAACACTAGATATCTTAAGGTGAGTGTTATCCGCACTAGAGTTTTGGTTATCTGCACTTTTTTTCCCCAATTTTTCGCGCCTTTTAGAAATACGTTTTGTACATGCATTTTTACGAAAAGTGTTCAACACCAAAGTTGTAGATCTCATCGAGATCTACAACTTTCGTGTTAAACACTTTTCCTGAAAATGCATGTACAAGACGTATTTCTAAAAGGCGCGAAATCTGGGTGTATTTCCAAAGTACGTCTTGTACATGCATTTTCAGGAAAAGTGTTCAACACAAAAGTTGTAGATCTCGATGAGATCTACAACTTTGATGTTGAACACTTTTCCTGAAAATGCATGTACAAGACGTATTTTCAAAAGGCGCGAAAAATTAGGAAAAAAATATTTGCGAATAACCAAAACTGCAAGGCGGATAACAATCACCTATCTTAAACCTATTGTTTAAAGCTAGGAATGATAAGAGAAAAGTTAATGTTTTAACGTTAAAATATAATTTGTTTTACAAAATAAAAATTGTATTCTTGATTTATATTTTTTACGGTCATTTTGAGTACTCATATGTATATGTTGCGAGTCGGGCGGAGCCAGCTGCGGACGGGCGAAGCCCGCCGGGAGCGGGCAAAGCCTGCCGTCACCGGTCAGGTACTGTCGCGCGAGGTCATAGGAGCGAAGCCCCGTGTCAGACACTCTAATATATATAACTATATAAGGGAGACTTTATATTTGAAAAACGTTAATTAGCAAAACAATTAATGCCGTGTTGCAATGTGCTCGTGTTTTTGTTTTTGTTTTGAAGGAGCTAATTTCTTTGGCATCATGGCTGTTTTGTAGGCACGTGTGGGCCGGACACATCCATACCTTCTCTTTGTCTCTCCTCATCTTTTCTTCAATAAATTAAACCAAGTGCCCACGGTTGGTGTGCATTATATATATTTTCCATTATTAAAAAAAGTAACACTCAATTTGACTCAGAAGTTTATCTACAAATTTAGTAAATCCATCCACCCCAATTTATGTACTTATATTCTTACAAATATAAAAATTAATTCACAATCTATATTCAGTCCTCTCTCTTCTCTTCTCCTTTCTTTCATTCTCTGTCTTCAAATGAAGGCTTGTGACTTCTTTTTATAGCTTTTTTGAGAGACACTTGGATAATTGCGTCATCTTGAAATCCGAGGTGCCGAATGAGTATGCATGATTCTGATCATCTGGATAACAAATTTTTGAAAAATAACGGGCATGCCCTCCTGAAAATTTGTCGTCAGTGATGGCTGCAGCAGGCAGCGTCGATGAACGGTGGCAGCGGGCGGTAGCGCACGCCATGACATGCACGCTAGAGGAAGCAACGTACATCGTGTCAACGTAGCCCTCTAACACACCGACATCCTTGCTCTTCTGAAATACTAATCTGATGTTTGGGGTTCCTCTCAAGTACCTTAGAACCCACTTGACTGCTTCCCAGTGTTGTCGCCCCGGATTTCCCATGTATCTGCTGACCACGCTCACAGCCTGAGCGATATCTAGTCTCGTACAGATCATGGCGTACATCAAGCATCTTACCGCACTAGTGTACGACACCTTGAGCATCTTTTGGCGTTCCTCCTCGGTGTCTGGACACTGCTGTGACGACAGTCTAAACTGTTGTCCGAGAGGAGTGGTAACAGGTTTAGACTCCATCATACTGAACTTCTCCAGCACTTTCTGAATATAGCCTGCCTGAGAAAGCCAAAGCATGCCTCGCTTTCTGTCCCGCTTGATTTTCATTCCAAGAATTTTTTGTGCGTGCCCCAGATCCTTCATTTCAAACTCAGCATGTAGCTTCTGCTTCAGTAATTGAATCTCCCGAGCTGATTTGCAAGCTATCAGCATATCGTCGATATATAACATCAGAATCAAAATATCGCCATTCTCCAGGAACTTGTGGTAGACGCAGCTGTCGTACTGGCTTCTGTTGAAACCCTGGGAGACCATGAACGTATCGAATCTCTTGTTCCACATTCTCGGAGCCTGCTTCAGACCGTAGAGTGATCTCCTTAGCTTACACACCTTTTCACGTCCATTTGCTCCAGTTCTAAGTCCCATAACACTACTATAGCAAGTAGCACCCGTATGGAACAGTGTTTTACTACAGGTGAGAAGATTTCGTCAAAATCAATTTTTTTCTTCTGTGCAAATCCATTAGCCACGAATCTCGCCTTATATCTCCACTGGTCCTTCCCGAAAGTGGACTCCTTCTTCCTAAATACCCACTTGGAGCTGATTGCCTTAGCTCCTTTCGGTAGGCTAACCAGTTCCCAAGTCTGGTTCTTTCGAAGTGAGTCCATTTCCTCCTTCATCGCAGCTTTCCACCGAGAGAGGTCACTGCTCTTCATAGCTTCTTGGTAAGACCGAGGGTCTGAGGAGATCACTTGAAAGACATGTGCTACAATGTCCTGTAGTCTGAGAGCCAATCTAACCTCTCTCCTCGCCCTTTCTCTGGCAATGGAGTACGGCTCCACTTCAGTAGGTTGCACAACATCAGCATCCTCCGGGTCGGGGAAATCACCCTGATTGTCATCTTTGTCACTTCTTTCCAGCTCCACCTCTAGTGGTGAGCTGGTAGTCTCCTCCACCTCTTTGGAGTAAGACTGAGACTTCTTCAGCATAGAGACCTCGTCAAAGATCACGTCGCGCTTAACCTCCACCTTCTTCGTATTAGGATTCCACAGCTTGAACCCCTTCGTGCCGGCCTTTCGGCCCAGATAAATGCACCTCTTGGACTTGGCATCGAGCTTTGTCTGTTCTGAGTCCTGTACAAGGGTGTATACAGGACAACCGAATATGTGTATGTCAGAATATTCAACCGGCTTACCTAGCAAAACTTCCTATGGCGACTCCAGATCTAGTGACATCGATGGAGACCGATTCACTAGATAACATGTCGTGTTGATGGCTTCAGCCCAGAATGACTTTGGTAGACCGAAAAACAGACGCATGCACCGAGCTCTCTCTAACAACGTCCTATTCATCCTTTCTGCAACGCCGTTCTGCTGCAGTGTCCCGGGAATGGTGATATGGCGGGTGATGCCCTCCTGATTGCAGTATTCCTGGAACTCTGCTGAGGTGTACTCGCCACCATTGTCAGATCGAAGATACTTCAACTTCTTCCCGGTCTTCTTCTCCACTATCGTTTTCCAGATTTTGAACTTGTCGAACACCTCATACTTGTACTTCAGAAAATACGTCCAGACCTTCCTAGAGTGATCATCGATGAAGGTCAAAAAATATCTAGCGCATCCTAGAGACGGCTCTGGGGCAGGCCCCCAAACATCTGAGTGTATATACTCCAGCGCCTGCTTACTTCGCTTTGAAGATGTCACGAACTTCACCTTGTGTTGCTTCCCGAGAACGCAGGTCTCGCATAATTCTAACTTGCATGTCTTGACCCCTTTAAGTAGGCCCTTCTTGTGAAGCTCCAACAGTCCTCTCTCGCTCATGTGGCCAAGTCTGGCATGCCACAGCATAGATGAGTCCTCATCTGACGTCGCAACAACTGCTGTATCACCGACAATTGTAGTGCTGATCAGTCTGTAGAGATTACCATAGCGCTCTCCTTTCATAACCACCAGAGCGCCTCTCTTGACCTTCAGATATCCTCCTTCGCCGGTGTAGGAGCATCTGGTCGCCTCCAAAGTTCTTAAGGATATCAGACTCTTCCTTAGATCAGGCACATATCTAACGTCGGTGAGAGTCCTAATCGTCCCGTCGAACATCTTAATTCTAACGCTCCAAATTCCCAGTGTTCTGCACTCCGAGTCGTTTCCCATCAATACCCGACCGCCGTCGCACTCCCTGAATGTGGTGAACCACTCCTTGTGAGGACACGTGTGATATGAGAATCCGATGTCCATGATCCATGCGTCAGTCATATCGAGACTGGGTGAGAAATATAGGACGTCAACATCGCTATCTGGGTCTGAAGCCACGACCGCCTGCTGTGGCTATTTGTCTTTCCCCTTCAGCTTCCTCTTCGGGCAGTTGATCTTCTAGGGCCCCTCTTCCTTGCAGTAGTGACACTGGTTCTTCTTGTCTCTAGACTTGGACCTAGGTCGATTGGATTTCTTCCCCCTGTCTCTCGATCTACCTCTGATCGGTTCCTTGTTCTTCACGAACAAACCCTCGCTGGTGCTAGGACCAGATTTGCTCCTCGTTTCATTAGAGAGCAACGTCATCATCACCTCCTCCATCTTAAGGGTGTCTTTTTCATAGAGGATGGTGGTGACCAGATGGTCATATGACTTAGGTAGGGAGGACAATAACAGAAGAGCCTTGTCTTCTTCTTCAACCTTCACGTCCATGCTCCGTAGCTGGGATACAAGCTTGTTGAATACGTTCATGTGCTCCAATAGCTGATTACTCTCGGACATCCTCAGGCTATACAACTGTCTCTTCACATAGAGCTTATTGGTGAGAGACTTTGACATGTATAGCTCCTCCAGCTTCTTCCATAGTTCTTCTGTAGTCTTAGCGTCGACTACGTTGTACATCACTTCATCGGCTAGACTCAACTGAATCGTGTTGATGGCCTTCAGATCCAGTTCTTCCCACTCGTCAACCTTCTTTCCGGACTTCTCTTTGCCGAGGAGCGCCTTGTGGAGACCTTGCTGAACGAGAACTGCCTTGATCTGTTTCTGCCATAAGCCGAAATCGATCTTGCCGTCGTACTTGGAAATCTCAAATTTTGTCGCCATTGTTTTGCTCGCAGGGCTACTAGGTAATCCGATTAAGTTCGCGGATCAGATATGAGAAGATAGGGAGCGGACCGATGGTCGTCACCTACCGTTGACCCAAATCTAAAACTGAACGTACAATCGATCACCTCCGCGGAACCTCCCTCTGATACCAATTGTTATGCAATCGAACTGAGTACCGCAGTAGCGCAACGGAATTAAATCGAGCAAAACAATCGCGCAAAATTAAAATAACAGAGTGAGATTTCAAGCACACAGACGACAAACAGAAATTTACGTGGTTCGGAGAGAAGCTCCTACGTCCACGGGGAGAGCGCGCCAGAAAAGATCCACTATAACGATAGGAGTTACAGATTACAACAGAGACCGATACACGGTCGAGCCACAAAGAGATAAAACCTCAGAGATCAAAACAAAAAAGGCGATATCTCACGAACACTGTTCGTCTTCTCCGCCGCTGTGCGTCGGTGCCGCCTCCTTCCGCTGGAACTTCGCCACCTGGGCTGCACGCCTGATGCCGGGGATACCCGACAGAATATATGCGCCGCCGCCACCGCCTGGATCCGCCGCTGGCTCCGCCGCTGGCTCCGCCTGGAGTCGCCGTCTCCTGGATCCGCCGCCTTGCTCCGCCTAGAGTCGCTGCAGCATCACCGAGATCGCTGCCGCCTTCGCCGGGTTGAATAATCTGATTTCTCTCTCTCTCTCTCTCTTTGAATGAATCTCACGGATTGCTGATTGCTTGAATGATATGAGAAGGTGGGGGCTCATTATATAGGAGAGAATCAACCTCTTAATTTGGAGAATATCGCAGATTAGGAATAGGCCCAATAATTGGGTAGCCAGCCAAATATAATAGATCCTCCTAATATCTTTCTAAAAACTGGGCTCCTCCGATTAAGGTAATCTTGATCCCACGGATCGGTGAGATGTCACCAATCCAACAACATCGCCTACCCCGCCACCCGGTACTCGAGCTATACGCGAATTGCGCACGCGAGCACGCGCGTGGTGTGCGCCCGTATGGGCACGCTCGGGCGTGTTCGCCGTGCGCGTGCAGGCGATCCTCGAACCTCGATTGCGCTTGTCCCTGGGCTCAGTGCGCGCCTGGATCAGAGGCTCTCCTACTTGGCCGACTTGACCTACTTTGACGGTTCAATCTAAGTCCAAACAGGTTGGAGCTTAGTTAGAACTCCGATGTGGATTGGAATTTTGTAATAGCTGTAGCATGTTCCTTTTTTTGGCCTAGCTTAGTTAGAACTCCAATCGAATTTCTAGGCTTATTGACATCCGATGTGGATGGAATTTTGTAATAGCTGGAGCTTGTTTTTACTTTCCTTTCTAATGGATCGAAATGCACATTTCGAGGAAACCGCGTAGCGTTGCATGGCAGGAGGCTGCCCAAGCCGTGCGAGCTCACCCGCATAGGTCGCTCATGTCGTGCGGCCAAAGCCGTGTGGCCGGAGTCACGCAGGCCGGGCGGCCTCTGCCACACGATCGGAGGCTGTGCAAGCGCGGCCACCACACAGCCAGAGGTCGCGCAAGTACACGGCCTCCACATGGTCGGAGGCCACATGAGCCACGCATGTCGCGCAACCTGCATGGTCCATGCATTCCTTGCTCGACTCTCGTCTCCACGACGCTGGCCTTGCCTGTCGCTCACCTCCACGCCGTCGGCCTCGCTCGTTGCTCACCTCAATGTCGCCAACCTCTCCCTTCACTCACCTCAACGCCGCCGACCTTGCCCGTCGCTCACCTCCATGCCGTAAACCTCTCCGCGCTCATCGCCACTGCTACGCTCACCGCTCGTCGCCTCCAGAGTCCCGTCCGCACTTCCCCCACCATGGGGGTGTGGATAGTAAAATCACCTTCGGGGAGTGCGAATAGTTAAATTTCACTTCATGAGGGGGGGGGGGGGGGGAGGTGCAGATAGTCAAATCCCTCATCATGGGTTGCAGATAGTCATATCCCCCATCAAATATTAAAATAGTCTATCATTGGTGTGTGGATAACCACACCCTATAGCGACACAATTACTAAAATGCCCTCTTAGAAGCTATAGAAGGGTCCTAGCTAGAGCACACACTTGAAAGCACCTTGCCTTTTACGTCTGAGATAGCTCCCGAGTCTTCCTTCGAAGATCTCCTAGAGTTCTCATTCGACGTTTGAAGATTCCTTTGAAGATCACATTCGGCGTTTGAAAATCCCTTTTGGAGTTTGATGATTCTTTCAAAGATCTCATTCGACGCTCAAAGATCTTCTTCAGAGTTTGAAGATCCCTTGAATATTGCTCGAAGACCTCCTTCATAATTCTAAGATCTTTTGAAGAAGCCTCTAAGACCGCTTTCATAGTCCAAAGAACTTTTGAAGATTTGTGGATGTTGGACCTCTTTTATAGTTCGAAGATTATTTTGAAGTTTGATTGGAGATCTCATTTGACCTTTGAAGATTCCTTCGGAGTATCGGAGATCTCCTTTGCTCCTTAAAGGTTCCCTCAAGAACAACTCGAAGACCTAATCTAGTTCAATAATTCAAGCCAAGAGCCACGTTGGCCATTGTAGCATTCATCATTCTAGATTCCTTTCAAGCATGCTCCTCAGAACTCCACTCCAAACGACCTCCACGGTCCAGAAGAATTATTCTAACGAGTAGTGACTTGTCACCCTCGAGAAAACTTTTGTAACTCTCCAAAGAATAGTGCATCTTGGTAGGCACCAATCCGGCCCCGTGAATTTCCCCCCTTTTTGGGTTTTCTACGTAAAAAATTTTCTTCTCAGATGTTAGTCTTCTCCATTACTGTTTGCACGCTTAACTTTCTCTCGAGCTAAGAGAGTTCGTTTCAATCGGTTTAAGAGAGCTCTGAGCGCCCCACAATAATAATAATAATAAACATAATGTCAATGTATTATATATATATATATATATATATATATATATATATATATATATATATATATTAACAACATTAATAATTAACATAAATTATGGATGCTTATAAATATTATTTTATTTTTCTTGAAATTAAATGATTTATAAATAATATATTATCTATTTTAATAGCATTCAAACAAATAAATATATCACTGTTTTAAAGAGCATTGCAAACAGTTACATGAATTTTCTCACTACTTTGCAAATCCGCCAGCGCTGCAGCCGAGCCAAATATGTCCTTATGCTCTGTATGAAGCGACAATAGCGATGGAAAAAGCCCAATTCCCATTGCCACCGCTGTTTTTTGGTCATTTGTATGAGGAGCTTTTTCAAAATAGTTTTTTTCAAGAAAGGTCTTTTGTTAGCTTTTTGATTAGCCGGTTCAAAGGTGATTTCTAAAAGTCACTCTCCCCTAGCTGCTTTCCAATATCTATTCATGCATCGCGAAAACCCTGACACGTCTTCTTGCGATACGCCTCTCATATGTAGCGAATTGCGCTTCACAGATCTCCCTTGCCATGTCTCGCCGCCACCGCCAAACACCCGTCGGAACTCCGACAGACAATCCTTCCTTCATCGATGCCACCCGCCGATGAGTCTTCGTAGCTCCTTCAACTTCCGATGGATTCAATGCAACCTCTATCGAATCTAGCTCCTCACGTGTGGAATTATTCTTGAGTTAAAAATTCAAGAGGACAGCAAGCAACAGAGCAGCTAATCCTTTCAGGCAATTGCTTTACAATGAGTTGTTTAAATTTGTGAAGTGGAAGTGGGTGATCAGGCAGTCGGGGCGGCCTGACCGTGCAGACTGATGAAGCAGTCTGGCGGTCTGGTTTTGGCGACCTGTGAAGTGTTCTAGAGGCTGCTGTGCGGATTGGAATCCGCGGACTGTGCGGACTTGTTGTGAGTCCGGCAGTTGATTGATGTCGGCTGCTGTGCAGGTTGGAGTCCGCGGACTGAGTTTTGTTGGAGTCCGCAAGATCGGCAATGGCCATTGCCTTTGGTCTCTGGAGTTGCGGTGGGTGAGCCGCATTCTTGTGGCGGGCTGTCCTTGGAGCTGACGATCTGTTTTCATGTTCGCCGAACTCGCGTCAGATGATTGGTGGGTTGCTGGACTTGGTCACACATTGTGACAAGTCCAGGGTGTCTGCTGTATCCGCAGTGTCCTCTGTTGACCGGGCGGAGTGCTTGTTGGTCGTGGACATGTTGCAGGCTGCTTCGGCGTTCCCAGAGTCCGCTGTTGACCGGGCGGTCTGACTGTTGGTCGTGGATTTGTGCTTGCGGACTGGTGCGGTGTCTGCAATTCAATGCGGACTGGATTCTCGCGCTTGGTGTTTGGCGGGCTGATCGCGAGTCCGATATTGTTGATACGGACAATGCGAACTCGACGAACTGGCTGTGCGAGCTGCAATCAAGGGACGGTTACTCTATTTCATAGGGCGGTGATCACACTCTTACCCGCTCTTATAAATAGGGCCCCCTGATACCTCATTTGCAACTGAGTGAATAGTAAGTTGAGCACAAATTAAAAGTTGCGATCTCGATATTCTTGTCCGCGCGGGCTGAGTTGAGAATTTGAATTGGTTACTGTTTGAAGGTTTTGCAGCTCGCTCTGTGAAGCCAAAAGTCTGGTTCTGATTGCAGTCAGGAAGCAGTGGAGTTGCGGTTTTAATCGGCGGTTTCAGCAGGCTATAGTTGCGGCTAGCCAGTTTTCTCTAGTTTTATTCCAAGTTCAATAACCTATCTGTCGGCCTTGGCGGATAAGGTGGTTTGTTCTCCAGTTCGGCAACATGCAGAAGTAGTTCATCGAATAACGGTGTGTCCACGCGACCTCGCGGGTCTCGGTGGACTCCGTAGTTCAGTTCGGCTTCAACAGCAATTCAGGCGGTTTCTGCGACTTTTGCGGACAGGCGGTCTCAGCGGTCTCCAGTTTCTGTCCGCCCGAATTGTTTTTTTATAATTTTTCGGTTTTCCATTATACTGGCGAAATCATGTCTCGCCACGTATACCTCGCCATGTAAATAAGATTGATAAATATATGATCTGCTTGTCTCTGGCTTTGCATTTGGTTGATTGAGTTTACTTCCTGGTTTCCGCTTGATCAAGTTGTGATCTGGATAGTCCTGAAGATATTAATTTGGTGTTTAAACTATCTTACTGAGCTTCTTGAGAGTTTTTCAACATGGTATCAGAGGGAAGTTCAGTTGCTTGAGAGAGGTTCAGTTGCTTGAGTGGTGATCAACCTCTGATTATGCTCTGTGCTTCTGGGAACTTAATCAGATTTACTGCAATGGACGGAGGTTATGCAAGGGGTCTGAGAATTGAGCTTTTGATGCTGACTAATTTCAAGAAGTGGAAGTCGTGCATGAAAAGTTATCTTCTGGGCGAGGAGCTGTGGGAGGTCGTCGGTGGTGATGACCAGGTGGAAATTACAGTTGAGTTTGGAACTGCTGAGCAGGTGAGAGTTTTGAGGAAGGCTAATGCAAATGCAGAGTTTAATCTCAAACAGGCTGTCTCACTGGAACTGTTTGATCACATCATTGGATGTGAATCTACTGCTGAAATTTGGAATTCCCTTGATGAGTTGTTCAACATGAAGAATGTAGCTAGGCTACAGTTCCTGGAGAATGAGTTGGCTAAAACAACTTAAGGAGACCTTTCCATCTCAAAGTTTTTCTTGAAAATGAAGAGCTTGTGTACTGAGCTATAAGCGCTTGATCCTGATGAGCCTATCTCTGAGGCTAAGCTAAAAAGGCACATAATCCGCGGCTTACGGAAGGAGTATGTGGCCTTTGTAACTTCAGTTCAAGGCTGGGCAACTCGGCCATCTTTGCTGGAACTTGAGAACCTGCTTGCTTCGCAGGAAAGTTTGGCCAGGCAGATGGCTGGAGTTACTATTTCTGATGATGGCAGTGAAGCTCTGTTCACTGGGAATAATAAGAAGAAGAAATGGGAAGGGAAGAAGAAGACTGCTGCTGAAAATGAGCCTTCAACTTCTTATCAACATGAGAGGAGCGTTGCTCCTAAGAAGGACTGGAAGAAGAATTTGAAGTGCTACAGGTGTCATCAGTCAGGTCACTTCAAGAGAGATTGCAAGGTGAAGCTGCAGCCTGGGCATGTTGCAGGCATGGAGAAAGCTGGTTCTAATGCTGCGAAAGCTGGATGGGGAGAAGCCTTTATGATGGGCACTTATGTCTGTGCTTTGTCCGCCATTGTGGTCTCTGGGTGTGGCCATCACCTCATCAGAGATAAATCTAAGTTTTCCTCGCTGCAAACTTACTCAGGTAACAAAGCTATCATTACTATTGATAATACTGTTCATACTGTAGAGAAGGAGGGTGTAGTGTCTGTGGGTAGTGATCAGGGTCCACTCACATTAAGGAGTATCTATCACATATCGGGCATGAAGAAGAATCTCTTCTCGGTAACCAATGCAGTAGATGCAGGATATTAGGTTCTGTTTAATAAAACAGAAGTGAAGTTTCTCTGCAACGTATAAGCGATTAAAGCTGATGTTGCTCACGTCGGGAGGAGAGTAAAAGACTTATTTGTTCTTGCAACAAGCTCCTATGTTTATCGGATGAGGGCAAACGATAGCGCTGCTATTTCACATGAGAGGTTGGGGCACGTAGGGATGGATAAGCTGAAAGCTATGGCAAGCAGATGCCTTGTGAAAGGCTTGCCTAAGCTATCATCCTTCAGTGATGGCCATGTTTGCGCAGGATGTCATTATGGAAAGGCTTATCGTCTTCCATTTGATAAGTCACAAACAAGAAGTAAAGCACCATTGAGGTTATCCATGGTGATTTGATGGGGCCAACGGTCAATGCTAGTCTTGGTGACAGCATGTACATACTTGTGTTGATTGATGACTACTCAAGGTATATTTGGGTATATTTTTTGAAGGAGAAGTCAGAAGCTTTCAAATTTTTTGTGGAGTTCAAGGAGCTGGTGGAGGGCCGGCTTAACTTGCGGATCAAGAAGTTTAGAACTGATAACGGTGGAGGATTTATCTCCTCCAAGTTTTCTAATTTTTGCAGGAAGCACGGTATCCAGAGAGAGTTTACTTGTGATCATACTCCACAACAAAATAGAGTTGCAGAAAGGAAGATCCATCATCTGATGGAGACCTGTAAATGCTGGCTTCATGCCAAGAGTATCCCAAGGTCCTTTTGGGCGGAGGGAATGTCTTGTGCAGCTTATGTCATCAATCGGATGCCTCTCAGTCCGATCAACATGAAGTCTCCTTTCGAGATGATGTTCAAGGAGAAGCCAAGCGTGGAACACCTTCGGGTGTTTGGTTCAACTTGCTATGTGCATGTCCCGGATGCTTTAAGAACGAAGCTTGATGCAAAGGCAAGGAAGCTTGTCTTTATGGGCTACGATGAGCGGAAGAAGGGATGGAAGTGCATGGATCCTGCGACGAAGAAGTTTGTTGTATCAAGAGACATGGTCTTTGATGAACTGACGTCGTATGGAGGGAGCTCGGTTGAGTTACCATAAAGCAAGGTTGATGAAGTTCAGGAGGTGGCTTCTGAAGTTCTTCAAGAGGAGCTTGCTGTTTCACCAGCAGCTCCTGTTGCTTCAAGCTCTAGGGCAGAGGCTTCTGCTTCAGGAAGTAGGGAGAGCATTGCTCAAAGTTTGCCCGGAGATGGAGCTGAGCCTGAAGAAGCAGCGGAGGTGGTGAGCAAGGAGCAGCCCCTTCGGAGATCAAAGAGGACTATCAAGCCACCAACTAGATACTGTGAAGGGAATACTTTGAGTTTTGTCTCATGTTTCTTTGCAGGCCTTCTAGATGAACGAGAGCCTTCAAGTTTCAATGAGGCCACTTGAGTCAAAGAGTGGGAAGATGCCATAAGAGAGGAGATAGCTGCTCTCAAGAAGAATGAAACAGGGGAACTTGTGCCCAGGGTTGATGGAATCACTCCTGTTACTTGCAAGTTGGTGTTTAAGTTGAAGAAGAAGGCTGATGGGAGCATCGAAAGATACAAGTCTCGCCTTGTTGCTCGAGGATTCTCACAACAGTATGGAGAAGATTGAAGAGACATTTAGTCCGGTTGCGAAGATGACTTCTATTCGGGTTGTGATCGCATTGGCTGCTTGCCGATGGTGGAAGATGTGGAAGCTTGATGTGAAGAACGCCTTTCTTTACGGGGATATTTACAAGGACATCTTCATGGATCAACCACTTAGATTTGTATCAGAAGAACACCCAGACTATGTCTGTAAGCTCAGGAAGGCTCTTTATGGTTTGAAGCGGGCTCCAAGAGCTTGGTATGGGAAGATAGCAGAATACCTCCAATTCTACGGATACCTTGTTTCTAATTCGGATTCTAGCTTGTTTATCAAGAAGAAGGGGGAGCTTCAAGTCTTGATCCTGCTGTATGCTGATGACATGATCATCACATAGAATTCATAGGATGAGGTTGCTAGGCTCATGGCTGAGCTTGCTATTCGCTTCAAGATGAAAGACTTGGGGGAGCTTCATCACTTTCTCAGTCTCGAAGTGGAGTGGAAGGAGAGCAGGATTCTTATTTTCCAGAAATGTTATGCAGATCGGATTGTGAAACGATTCAGCATGGAAGGGGGAAAGAGTTGCTCTACTCCTCTGTATTCTGGCTTGAAGCTTCGACGAGATGAGGGAAGGATTCTTCCTGATCCTTTGGTGTTCCGAGTTCTAAAAGGGAGCTTGATCTATTTGACGATTACAAGGCCAGACATAGCTTATGTTGTTGGCCGAGTAAGTCGGTATATGACGGAGCCAAGGAAGACTCATCTGATGGCGGCAAAGAATATCTTAAAGTATGTCAAAGTGACTTATGATATTGGACTCCTTTATAAAAGGAACACGAGTTTCTCTCTGTTAGGATACACGGATGCTGACTATGGTGGCGACTCAGATGATCGAAGGTCGACATCAGGTAACATTTTCACTTGTGGATCAGCCGGTATCTTTTGGTGCAGTAAGAAGCATGACTCGATGTCAGTTTCTACAACGGAAATGGAATACAAGGCTTCGACCTTGGCTGCTCGGGAAGTCATGTGCCTGAGGAGACTAGTAGAAGACATCCATGAGGAAGTGCAAGGTCCTACTTTACTCTGAGGTGGCAATAAGAGTGCTCTCAAGCTGGTGAACAATCCAGTATGTCACGCAAGAACTAAGCATTTTTAGATCGACCACCATTTCATTCGGGAGAAGGTGTTGGAGGGATCTCTTATGGTTGAGCATGTTCGGAGTGAAGATAACTTTGCTGACATCTTTACTAAGCCATTGTCGAAGGGGCCTTTTCAGCGGCTACGGGGTCTACTGAGCTTGATCACCACTTCTTACTTCAAGGGAGAGTGTTGAAATTTGTGAAGTAAAAGTGAATGATCAGGCAGTCGGGGCGGCCTGGGAGGACTGACCGCGCGGACTGATGAAGCAGTCTGGCGGTCTAGTTTTGGTGACCTGTGAAGTATTCTGGAGGCTGCTGTGTGGATTGGAATCCGCGGACTGCGCTGACTGGTTGTGAGTCCGACAGTTGGTTGCTGTCGGCTGCTGTGCAAGTTGGAGTCCGCGGACTGCGCGGACTGAGTTTTGTTGGAGTCCGCGAGATTGGCAATAGCCCTTGCCTTTGGTCTCTGGAGTTGAGATGGGTGAGCCGCATTCTTGTGGCGGACTGTCCTTGGAGCTGGCGATCTGTTTTCATGTTCGCCGAGCTCGCGCCAGATGATTGGTAGGTTGCTGGACTTGGTCACACATTGTGAAAAGTCCAGGGTGTTTGTTGTATCCGTAGTGTCCGCTGTTGATCGGGCGGAGTGCTTGTTGGTCGTGGACAAGTTGCATGCTGCTTTGGTGTTCGCAGAGTCCGCTGTTGACCGGGCGGTCTGCCTGTTGGTTGTGGATTTGTGCTTGCGGACTGGTGCGGTGTCTGCAATTCAGTGCGGACCGGCTTCTCGTGCTTGGTGTTTGGCGGGCTGATCGCGAGTCCGGCATTGTTGATACGGACAATGCGGACTAGGCGGACTGGCTGTGCGAGCTGCAATCAAGGGACGTTTACTCTATCTCATAGGGCAGTGTCACACTCTTACCCGCTCTTATAAATAGGACCCCCTGACACTTCATTTGCAACTGAGTGAACAGTAGGTTGAGCACAGATTAAAAGTTGTGGTCTCAATATTCTTGTCTGCGCGGGCTGAGTTGAGAAGTTTTAATTGATTGCTGTTTGAAGGTTGTGCATCTCGCTCTGTGAAGCCAGAAGTCTGGTTCTGACTGCGGTCAGGAAGCAGTGGAGGTTCGGTTTCAATCGGCGGTTTTAGCGGGCTATAGTTGCGGCTAGCCAGTTTTCTCTACTTCAGTTTTATTCCAAGTTCAATAACCTGTCTGCCGGCCTCGGCGGATAAAGTGGTTTGTTCTCCAGTTCGGCAGCAGGCAGAAGTAGTTCAGCGAATAACAGTGTGTCCGCGTGACCTCGCAGTCTCGGCAGACTCCGTAGTTCAGTTCGGCGCGCTTCAGCAGCAGTTCAGGCGATTTCTGCGACTTCTACGGGCAGACGGTCTCAGCGGTCTCCAGTTTTTGTCTGCCCGAATTGTTTTTTGTAATTTTTCTATTTTCTATTGTACTGGCGAAATCATGTCTCGCCACGTATACCTCATCCTGTAAAGAATATTGATAAATATATGATCTGCTTGTCTCTATCTTTGCATTTGGTTAATTGAGTTTACTTCCTGATTTTCGCTTGGTCAAGTTGTGATCTGGATAGTTCTGAAGATATTAATTTGATGTTTAGACTATTTTGTTGAGCTTCTTGAGAGTTTTTCAACATGAGTGACAAATGTTTGGATGGGCTTGGGAACCCCTAGACTGAAGCAAATCCGCAATTAGTAGGAATGAATATTGCCTGATAGAATTCATCTTCTACATAGGAATAGTGATACAAGGCAACAATTATCTTCAGTGATACAATGCAAGAGTTTCTTGAATACTTATTGATATCAGATCTATGCACTCCACACAATGTTGAATATTATTTGAGAATCCCAAACATACATTATGCATATTTTGCTTGTAAAATATCTAGCAAACACAAAATATATAGCTATGTAAGACATGAAATTATAACATGCTTGTATGATCTTCCGAAAGTTCTTCGATTTTTCTGGATCCTCAAATGAATATGTGCGCTCAACGGCTAATATTAAAAAGTTGTTCGTCCATACAAAAAACATAAAATATCCTTTTGAAAAGTGCTTAAATGGAGATTTTTCAAACAATCCATAACTTTTTCAAAATAGTATTTTTTTGGATAGCTCTAATGTTATCATTGGTTTTTCCCATCATTACTTTTTCCATCGCCATTGGCGGGGTTGTTAGTCGGAACCAACGGAACAGCATAACTTAACCAAACCAAACCGTACGGTTTGGTTCGATTTTAATAGCCTACGGTTCGGTCACAGTTCCATTTTTTAAAAACCGCGTGGTTCAGTTAGGTTCACGGTTTGAAATGTCAAACCGAACAAAATCGTATTAACTTTAATAAAATTTTAAACTATTATAAATATAATTAGGTCTTAAACTCTTGTTACAGCTTACATAGAAATCATAGTTATCGGCTTCATAAAAGGTTACTAGTGACAATAATCTAAATGTTGCATGTTTTGCTAATACTTCCCGCGTGTTTCCAATATTAAATTTTGCACGTTGTGTTTGTGTCAATACTAGTTACATACAAATATACAATGATACTTTGTTTTTTTACTTATCCCAAATTTCTATTTTTATATTTTTTAAATCACTCAAACCGAATCGATTTGGTTCCAATATTGGTGTAAGCGGCCGGTTCGATTCGGTTCCAGATTTTGGAACTACGTCATGCGGGTGGTTCGATTAGCTGTTTTGATCAAAACCCTAAAACCAAATCGAACTATTATAGGCCTAGTCATTGCTGCCCCAAACCTAGTCCTACGCTTTGTTTGGCGCGGCTTATTTGCTCCGGTGAGTTTGCTCAAAAACATCATCATCATAAAATGCATATTTGGCAAGATAAATTTTAATTAATTATGACCTCTACCAAGAAAGTAAACCAGTTTTGAGCATAAAATGCATGATTTTTTTAGGTGAGATTCTCTAGCTAGTTTTTAGCATAAAATTCACGGACGGTTCAGGACCATCACATTCACGACCACCACCACCACCACGCCAAACTAAGCCGAAGTAATGTGTCTTTTTTCCCTTCAACTCCAAATATTCTCCAATTGATGCAGTCAAATATGAACCCTAGCTCGCAGTAGGATTCACTTATTCATCATATATAAAAAAATATATAAATAAATATATATATAAAACTAGGTACAATTAGCATGGATGAGCAGCACCTACAAAATTACAAAGTTGGAGAAGCTCATCCCCACTTTCCAAACACCCCCCAAGATTCTCAAACAACACCCATCCACATCCATTTCACTATATAATTAACCATCCGCCGCAGTTTGCCATCCATCCATAATCTAAAGCCGACTTAGTATAGCAGACCGCTTTCCCAAACACCCACCATCTCGTCTCCTCTTAATTCTTCCATGCACAACAACAACGACGCAGCCAAGAATCACACCAGCAATTACTTGATGATGTGTGAGAAAAGGAAATGCCAGGCGCTGGTCACAAAGCCAATATTCCTCAGCCCTTTTCTCCTTCCTCCTTCCACCCCGCCCCCATCTCATCATCCCTACGAATCATGGGAAGAGCAGGCCTTCGCCCGAGACTCCGCCGGCGACTTGGGCGGCTACGCGTGGCCGCCGAGGTCCTACACCTGCAGCTTCTGCCGGCGAGAGTTTCGATCGGCTCAGGCTCTCGGAGGCCACATGAACGTGCACCGAAGGGACCGGGCAAGACTCAACCAAGCATCGTCTATTAGCACCCATGCTGCTCATGAAACTAATTATGATCCTAACCCTAACCCAAATGCGACCTCATTTTTATGGCCAAACAAGGAGGAAATTTATAGTGAGTTGGGTCGTCGGAGGAGGAGGATCAGAGATTTCTTTTATGACGATGACGACGACGACGATGAAAATAACGATGAGGACGGTATGTCGGGCAAGAAGATGAATTATACTGATCTGACCGTCGGCAGGCAAATCGACGGTTCAGGTGAGTTTGTCAAATATGATGATCAGCAGCTGAAACTTAGCATTAGCCCCGTTGAAGAATTGGATCTTGAGCTCAGACTTGGGGAGAAGGTCAAGTAGCTAGGATGACGCATGCATGACATCACCGTGATGGAATATATATATATATATATATATATATGTATTTCCAATTAAGGGTTTTGTTGATTGATTCCTCTGGTTTTTTCTTATTAATTCCCATTTCTCTATTCTTCATATTTTGATGATCTTGTGTTAATTAATTAGGGAGCATTTACATTTCAAAATAAGTAATTTTGCTTGCTTAATTTCTTAATATTTATTGACTCAATTAATCAATCATTAATTTAAGTTAATTAAATAAGTTTCCTTTGCATGCAATATGGAACAATCAATTCTTTCTCCAAATCTTGGCACCGTTTGTTTGAGCTGGACCCTCTACCATGGGAATGTAAGTTAAAAAATGGAGTTTTTGGCTTTCGCCTCCTCAGCTGCGATCAATATGAAGTTTTATTAAACACTTCAATCTTCTAGTATATATGTTTGTTTCGGCGGTGAGAATTGGAGAGGTTAGAAAGGAAGGAAGGTGTCTTGGAGCTAGATTTTCCATAGAGAAATGGGGGGTTAACAAACATATGTTCTTAGCATTGACATTTAATTAGGCTCTGTTTGCAGGGGAGACTTAGGCTCTGTTTGAGGGGACTAATTTTCACCGGTCAAGCAGTTACGACCGCATGAACCGGACCTTAATTCGTAACCGCTTGACCGGTGAAAATAAATCCCCCCAAACGAAGCCTTATTTTCACCGGTCAAGCGGTTATGACCGCATGTACCAGACCTTAATAGGTGAAAATAAGTCCCCCCAAACAAAACCTTAATTTCTTCCAATGAAGATGGAGCAAAAATGCCCAAACAAACAGAGTCTTTGATGATGATAGAGCTAATTAGATTAAAGTGCCCAAACAAACGGCACGCTCGTTTCACAAAAACAAATCTCAAGCAACTGGCCGGAAGCATTAAAAATGCTCAATGCCTGGGTTTAATAATTAACATAATAGCATCATACTTGTGTTAATGAGCAGGGATGTTTGAATAGAAATTAAATTGGAGATTCATTTTCATTACAATTCATCCTCTAAATTCTAATTCCTAATTAGCACTAATTCAATTCAATAGACCCTGAAGTGTTTATATTTTCTCTGATCACACCAGAGGTTTTACATAGAAAAATAGTAATAATTTGTTTGTAAAAAGAAACAAATATATGTCCTGGCCGTGTGTCCTCTGTGCGCATGTTTGTATAATTCTATTTTTCCCATAATACTCACTGTCGCTGACACAATTCTGTACTGAACTTCCATGCTAGCTAGAGTGTAGAAATTCCCTTTTTTGTGTTATGGCAGTCAGAAAACGAATATTACTCTCTCTCTCTCTCTCTCTCTATGTTGCTCTCTCTCTCTCTATCTCACTCTCTCTCTAGCTCTCTCTGCTGGCTGTGCATGTGAACAAAAACTCATGTTAGTTTGCATTGTGTCTTTATCAATAATATACTCCCTAATACATCCACGCCACCCTCTCAAGGAATCATGACCCCAATTAATACTTATAATAATAACCAATAATTAACACTTCAATTTATCAGACCCGGAGGAGCATATTTTAATCCACTCTCTACGGCGTTTTTGTCGCCTCTCACGTACGTATATGAGACCAGCTCCATCATGGCCATGGGGGGATGCTCGTTGAATGAGAAAACCCTAAATGAGCAAAAACTGTCATTCCCTATATATATATATATATACATATATATATATACATATATATATACATATATGTATATATATATATGTATATATATATGTATATATATATATGTATATATATATGCTTCGCCTGGCCGATCGAAGAAGGCTGAACAACCTTTGCAGAAATCGTGTAGGGAAATTGAAGATGAGAGGCCAGTACTTTAGAGTTTTAGCTAGTTGTAGGCTATGTTTGGGAGAGCGTTAGGGATGAACTTCATTAATTTGCTGCTAGAGTTCTCAGTAATAAAGAATCATTTAATTGTTTTTTTGTTTGTAAAATCACCGAGCTAATTTTCCCTTTCAAAACCGGGTTAAGGAATGGAGAGGCGGGATCTATTATATGTATGAGTGGATCATTTGGGTAGGCGGTGGGAGATTAATCATAGCACGCAATTTTATGGTTCATGCTGGACCGCTCAACCATGCCCCCTCAATGTGAACCACCCTCTAATAGTCTTATACCTTGTTAAACCACCGCACCTTGTTTTCATTCCAAAAGGCTGCTCAAGGATTGGATAGGAGGGATCTATTATACGTACAAGTGGAACATCTGAGTAGGAGGTGTGATACTAATCTTAACACACCTTTTTTTATTCATGTTGGATAGTCCAACAGCAAAGTGTCGGGCTTGGTCTAGTCAATATGCAGGTTGTGTTTATCTTGAGCTTTATTTATCTGTAGCTTTATTCTTTTTCTTGTGCTTATAGGTGACAGAACGAGCTAGAGAGCCCTATCTTCGAGTAGCTGCTTCATTCAGCTTAGGGCAACATTTCTTCCTTAAGTTGAATTTCTTCCCACCCATATACCCAGGGGTGGATCCAGGGGGGGGGGGTCTGAGGGACACTACCCCCCCCCCCCCCCATTATTTTTAAAATAGTTTGTGAATTTGGAATTCTCTCATCAAGGGAATGAATTTTGACTACTTATACGTCAAAAACGATGGTCAGATAGAAGAGAAACAACTCCGATGAGATGGAAACATTCAAATATTTTTGTTAAAATTTCTAGAACCCAATGTCACTTTCTTAGATGAACCCAATATCGCATTCATACAATTAACAAATTATTTTCAAATTTGGTCATAAGCTTCTAAATGTGTGCTTGCTCTAAATAGCATCATTTATTAAATTGTGTCTTGCATCGCTTGATCTAATATGTTTAGCAAATTATTTTATTTTTTTGATTTCAGAGTTTATCTAAGAGTATTATGTTCGCTGCTTGATATTCGATCCACACTATAATGGTACTTTAAAGATTTTCTGAAAAAAGTGTTCTTTAAATTTAAAAAGATATAATAAATGTTTGTGCTATTTTATTTAAAAAAATTTGTGCACCCCCATTATCAATTTCTTGGATCCACCACTCGATATACCCATGCACATATCTGCGAATCGAATGCAATGCAGAGGTTTTGTGAATACATCAGCAAGTTGCTTATTGGTAGGGCAGTATTTGACATTGATTTTACCTTTTCAATATGATCACGGATAAAGTAAAATTGCAGATCTATATGTTTAATTTTTCTCTGGGTAATAGGTTTTTTTCCAGGAAGATGGTAGAAATATTATCGCATATGATTGTTGTTGCTAAGTCTTTGTCTTTGTCTTTAATCACCTTGATAATTCTTCTGAGCCATATGGATTCACAAGCAGAAGTGTTGAGTGCCATATAGTCCGCTTCTATTGTTGACAATGCATCAACTATCTGATGTATTCACAAGCAGCTGTGTTGAGTGTCATATGTATTCACTGTCCGATGTACGTGTAACCACCCGTGTAATCACCAGCGTAATTGCCCATTAAACGTGGGTGCAAATAGCCGAAATTATATCGGTTTATGCGTAGAGAAAATATTATAAAAATACATGTCATAATTTATAATGTATTAGCCTGCAAATAGTAATTAGGATGATTTTGGTATGCAGATAGCAACATAACAACCGTAATCACCTCTTGGGCCTATAAATAGAACTTCAGTCCCTCCTTCATTTTCACCTTTCTCCTCCCATGCTTCTCCTCCTACGTGCTCGAGAGCTCCACTAGGAAATCTCCTTCAACTTCGAAAACCCCCTCGAATACTTCATCCACATTCATCCACCTTCGTCCGCCAACGTCTGCCTTTATGCGCCCCTCGAGCGTTGCACTCCCTGCTCACGCCTCTCATCGTAGCAAACAAATAGTGTGCAACAATCTCTACACTCAGCACCTTCCAGTCAATCACAAGCTTTCTCTGTTCCAGCCACCGAGCATGAGTAGAAGACCACCAAGTCTCTAGAGCGCACGTTCTACTACTAGAAAACAGACTTTTAGCCACGACAGATTGCCGTGGCTAAAAGTCCAAAACCGTGGCAAATAACTTTTAGCCACGGCTTACCCACATCAAATAGGCGTGGGCAATGCGAGCGTGGCTAATAGTATTAGCCACGCTGAATCCGTCACAACAAGAAAAACCTTAATTAGCAAGGAGCAAAATTCGTTGCTAATTAGATAAATTCGTTGCTAATTTTAATTAGCAAGAAATTTAAAAATGAAAAAAATTTGTAGCTAATATTATCCTAGCTAAATTTAGCAAGGAATTTATTTCTTTCTAATTAGTAAGGATTTTTTAGGAAGGAATTTTTTTGATGCTAATGTTTTGTCTTTTATATAATTATTTGGTTAAATTTAAATAATATTTATATACAAAAAAATAATTTTTAATATGAACTTATTGAGAATCGAACCGGACAACTCTCATAAATAATTTCCTTACCTAACCAACCCTCCTAATTAACTAATTAGTTTATAGGTGGCGATAATATATATATATATATATATATATATATATATATATATATATATATATAATTATTTATATATATCGTTATTTCTATATATTATATATATTTATATATTTCTGTATATTTTATATTTATTTACATATTTTATATGTATATATTTATTTATTTCTCGTTGGAGCAAGACAGGGAGATTGCACGGGAGTGTGACGAGCTCGGCGGGGAGATCGTGCGGGCCGGGAGAGTGACGATCTTGGCAGGGGAGCAGTATCGGGATGAGAATTAGGATATAAAGGGCTTCTTTAATTTGTTTAAGAACTTATAATATATTTTTTTATTAAATGTGAGATAAAAATGTTTGGAGGGAATTTAATCTTTCTCTCCATAAATATTTAATCTAAAATAATTAATATAGAAATTTTGAAAGGAAATATTTCGTTTCTATTTAGCAACAAATATTTTGCAACAAAATAATTCGTTGTTATTTTTGCAACAAATTTTTTCGTTGCTATTTTTGTAGCGATAAAAATAAATATCATATACCTAGCTAAATTCGATGCTAATTTGCAACAAATTTTTTAGCCTTCCTAATTTTCATTGCTAAATGGAGTTTTTATTGTAGTGCGTGGCAAATAAGTTATTAGCCACAATTCAATTGTCGTGACTAAAAACTCCTTATTTGCCACGGTTCAATTGTCGTGGCTAAAGGGTCGATAACAAAAAAAAGATTCGGCTGCACGCCGGTGCCGGCGCCGCCGCCGCCGCCGCCGTTGTCGTTTGCGTCGCCGGCGCCGGCGCCGCCACCGCCCGACCGCCGCCGCCGGCGGCGCCCGGCCACCACCACCGCTGCCGCCCCGCCGCCGCCTGCGAGCCTATTTTATTTCAAACATTAATTGAGAATGGGCAATATAAACCCCAAATTGATCTTTTAGTTGACGGCGTGGGACTAAAAAAACTCGACGTTTTGCCACGGATTAGGCTTCCGTGGCTAATACTAGATTATTAGCCACGAAATAGACAAACCGTGGCAAAAAGTCGGGTTATTTGTCACGGTTTAGTCATCTGTGGTAAATACTAACTTATTAGCCATGAAATAGAAACCGTGGCTAATACTTCATTATTAGCCACGATTTTTCCCTGTGGCAAAAAAAACTGTGGCTAAAAGTCATTTTTCTAGTAGTGTTACCACAGACAAAGACAAACACTTAGCTTTGTGAGTGGTATTCTGACACCCTCCAAATGCATCTTTCTCGCTCTCCCTGCAATTTACAATGAGCATCGGTTTATCACCCTCGCATTCTCTCAAAACCTTGTAACACAACAACCGATAGTGGAAGTTAGGTCGGCACCAATCCGGCCAGGTGATTTTCACCCTTTTCCAATAGTCAACAAGCTGCAATAAGCGAGTTTTCTTGTAAGATGGACAAATGGGTGGGGGTACGCAATGGTTAGTGGTTGGCCCCTACCTACTTAGAAACCTGATTAGGTCGAAGATGAGTTAGGGAGAGCTGATAAATACCCGATCATCTTGCATATAAGCCAATGGAAGAACCTCTGAGCTGTCTGGGTGACCTAGAAAAGTCTTCGACAAATTAGCCAAGAAAACTATTGGCAAATTAGCTATACAAGCTGTTGTCGATTTAACCAGGCAAGTTGTCAGCGAATTAACCCTCATATTTGATATAGGAAATCACAAGGATTCCTTTTTTGGATTCCCATACAGACACTCCTTCAGAGACCGCTTTTCTATAGGAGATTCATATGCAAGCCAGCTGATGTCTTCCTCTGTGACCTAAGCAGACTAGTTTTCAACATCTGCGTAGCCCATCAATTCTAGACATTACAAGACAGACAACTTCTTCCTCGTCTGCTTGAGAGATCAATTTTAAGAGTTTGCTCGGCCTCATAGTTAATTAACTTAGTTTTATCCTCTTAGTGTAATTCTTCTTTTCCCGTGCTTGTGCGGACATTAATGTAGTCTTCACACAATATAACTTTTTAGGCTATTTGCATTTCATGTATGCTCTCATCCTTGCCCGTTTCTCCTGTAATCCAGGCAACCCATTTTTCTTCTTTGTGCCCGTTCAAGCAAGCCAACACCAGTATAAATAAGGGTGAATAATAACTTGAAAGGGAATGGAGATCTAACTTCTACCTTGTGCAAACTCTAGCTTGTGTTCTTCTAGCAGCCGTGAGCTCCTTCTAGAGGTAACCACTTGGTGTAATCATTTCTATGAGAGCAATAAAATCACTCACAACGACGAGTTGCAGTTGCGGGAAGTCTGATCTCGTCGCTTGCGACACCCTCTAGTTCTTCTTTAGCTTATCCATAATGACCTTATAGTATCTGACCGGTCTCAGTTTACGATTTACCCCATGTTTCTCTCTTAATCAACAAAACGTACGATCGTGGAGAGCAATTTCTACACTAACACCCAACATAACAAACCAAGGCAAAAGGTTAGCCATTATAGAAAGCAAACTTAACATTCCTAATATTGGCTTTAACTAAACACTTCTATGAAGTGAGGCCATGGGTTGGTCAACTCATATATATTCCCTTCAAAATACCCCTTCACAATGGTGTAACATTTATTCCCTAAATACCCCTCATATAATCAACTCTCCTTCTCATTTGTTTGGGTCTTTTTAGTCATTTTTTCTTATATTTAGAGAGGAGAGATAGAAATTACGTTTTGTATGCCAAAACGTATGTTTTTTACAAAATAAAAAATGTAATCGTGATTTAGATTTTTTTTACGGTCATTTTGAGTACCCATATGTATATGTTGCGGGCGAAGTCCACAGCGACACATCGAGCACGGGCGAAGCCCGCCTAGATGCGTCCGAAGACCACCCAAGAGCTCTCCCCTCCTTTTTATTTGTTTGGGTCGGATCTTGGGTGGTCTTTTTAGTCATTTTTTCTTATACTTTGAGAACTCTTCTTATAGATGCGGTCGAAGACAACCCAACTCGCAGACGAAAAAATGATTCAGTCTGATTTTGCCACCCTGTTCGGCAGACGGTAGATTTTGAGAACGAATGTCGCCCCCACGACAAATTTCGCCCCCACGACAAATGTCGCCCCCACGACAAATGTCGCCCCCTCGACAAATGTCGCACCCACGACCAATGTTGCCGCCTCAGCCAAATGTCGCCCCCTCGACAAATGTCGCACCCTCGACAAATGCCGCATCCTCGACAAATGTCGCACTCACGACGAATTTTGCCCGCACGGGGTCCCCCGTGCACGACTGTTTGTATATATATATACATACATACATACTAGCATCTTTGAACGGGCTTCTCCCGTTCTTGATGCGTCGCTACGGGCTTCGCCCGTAACCAAGTGGGCTTCGTCCGCATCCAGGAAGGCTTCACCGCATCCAGGCAGGCTTCGCCGCATCCAGGCAGGCTTCACCGCATCCAGGAGGGCTACGCGCGTATCCAGGCGAAGCCCGTTTGAAGAAGAACACCATTCAAAATCCCGGAGAAGAACACTTGATGCTCTAATTGACATCTTATTAGTTTGTGTAATATTTTTTCTTGCTTAATTTTTATTTTTATTTTGTGCTCTATTTGTATAAATAAGATCAATGAATTTCAATCAATGACGGTGCAGGTTATACAAATAAGATTAATGAATTTCGACCAACAAATCGTCTCTTCATGAATGCGTGTATTTTAAATCCTAGTATTTGTATTTGAACCTAAACGACACTCAATCAATAAGAACTTCAAATAAGGAGGACCCATTCAGATCTTTAAGTTTGACATGGTTAAAAGAAAAGGCAACCACGTAGCTCAAAATATTTGATTGATATAGATTTGCTTGTCATAAATGGCGAAAATATTCATATGAAGTTTTATAAAATAGCTTAAGGGAAAAACACATCAAAATATTCATAGCAACTTAAGAAAATCTTATTAGAAATCGCAATAATTTGATTGATATAATTTGATTTAAATTAGCAACGTGTCAGAGATCAATAGTTACTTTCTGCAGGTTATACAAATAAGATCAATGAATGACATATATTTTTACATATAACATTTAATTTGTATCATGAACATAAAACTGAAGTTACTCCTCTTTTTGGAAATTTTAGGGGATCTTCACCGGGCTGAATATGGTCCCCTGAGATGAAGACAATTCAGTAGGCTAGCTATGGATTTAACTTGACTTTATAGAGGAAGCTATATCCAAATTGCAGTATGAGAATCTTTAAAAAAAAAATAGAACGCCTCATTAAAAATGTCAATTATAGATGTTCTTTTGGTTCTTGTTCGAGCACAAACATTACATCGAACAGGCTCATGCAATTCTTCCGATGCACATAAGTTGGTCTAAACAGGATACTGAAAATGAAAAATACTAAATTAAGGAATACATTTAAATTAGAAAACCAAAAACACATATGGCAAATACATTGTGATCAGACCTTTTTAGGCGAATAGTCCTTTGGAATAAACTCTCATTTCTCATTTCCTATGCGCAGCACTTCAACCTCACCATCATAGGCCCTTGATATAGAACATTATTTTGAATCCTTTACAATAAAAGATAAGATCTCAAATCCTTTTTTTGAATTATGTTGAAGAGGTACAACCTTAGAAACATGGTTGTAACACATACATCTGCATGTAACACACACATACATGCAAAGTTCATACTTGCAATGAAAAAAATCTCAGAACAAAATTCATATTTGCAGCGAAAAATTCTCAGAAGACAATACATTTTAAAATAATATCAGAAGAGCATTCCGCAATGAAAAAATTCATGAGCATGCGTAAATGTATGTAACAATAGCATTGATTACAAATATTTTGTCAAAAAATCAAAACCTACCAACACTTCTGCTAAAAAATTTAAACCTGCATACACGCAAAAAAATCAGTCATAATCCCGCAGCCGAATCCATATCAAAATATTGGCATCGTCTTCTGATGCAGCAATATGTTTCATTCAGTGGCCTTGGGAGGTTCTATTTCGATAAAATTAAGATGTAAAAATAAACAAAAATGTAATGTGTTAAAACAACAATATTCAAACCATAATATATATTTTTTGTTAGGTGTTACCTCCTAATCATATCGAAAACAAAATTAATTCCACTCTTCGCTCGCCATCAAGCCTCTTGGCATTGCTGGTATAATTAGCCTAAAATCTTCAACTTCAGTACGCGGACCATCAGACCACATGTCTGTACTCACTTTGCAAACTTCGTCATAGTATTCATAATTGCTGTCAGTTTTAGCTGAGAAACAAATGATATATATGAGGTTAATGAAAGTATTTAACATGTAATACTATTTTAGGTTATTAAAATGCATGAAATTATATCTGTAAAGTATAAAGCTCTTACGTTGGGGCGGACCACCCCGATTTGGCAACAACTGTATACATAAATTTAGATTTGCTTGCTTTTATAACTGTATACATAAATGAACTGTAGCTATAATAAGCACGCATATAGTGTATCGTGCTTCATCCCAAATAAATAGTGTACCAAGCTACTAATGTTGTCGATAGTTAAAGATTGCCTAATAAATAATATGAGAGTTTTGGGAGGCCAAAAAATCATTTTTTATGGCTCATAGTTATTGATCTCTTAGGTAGTAAATGGAGTTTTTTTAACCTGACATGACTTTCTATCATTTAAACAAATTTAATGAAATTGATGTGGTTGACTATGAAATGTAAACACAATTTCATAACAACTTGCAAATTAAAGTTGTGCTGGATCATTTGTAGAATTTTAGCCTCTTCCAAGCCAGCTAATAAGTAATAAAAGTAATTAAACAGCAATAGAGTAAATGTTAATAAAAACCTCTTCCAAACAAGCTGCAGTTTTTTAAAATTGCAACATGCTGTTTTTCAAAAATGCAAGCTCTGGCAGGTTTTTAAAACCACAAGCTTTTAGTTGGAGTTTAGGGAATTCCTCACAGATTTTTTTAAAAAAAACCTCTTCCAAGTTCTTGCAGTCTAATGTGACTGAAATACAACCTATACAAATCATTCTAAAACTTGAAGTTCAACGCGACGGTGGAAAAAACTTGTTTCATTTTGATCAAACGGTTCAGATCTAAAGTTCGATGCGGCGCTGCGGACTTCGCCTGCAGCCAAGCGGGCTTCGCCCATAAACCAGCGACATTGGTTGTGGGCGGGAACATGTGTCGTGGACGGCGATATTGATCGTGGCGGCGACGTTGGCTGTGGGCGCCGATATTGTTTGGGGGGTGGCGACAGTGTTCGTGGGCGTCGACATTGTTCTTGGGCGGCAACATTAGGTGGGGGATGCGACAATAGGCTGGGGAACGACATTTGTCGCGGGGGCGACAATTGTCGTGGGAGCGATACTTGTTGTGGGGGTGACACATTTCATGGGGGAGACATCCGTCGTGGTGGCGACTTGTTCTTAATTTGTGTACATCATCTTTTGTTTGATTCCACAATTCTTCCAAATTTGTCCATGACATTATTATTTTTTCTAGGGGTGCGCACCCCAATTGCAGCTGAACTGCTAGGGCGCGGTTTTGGCTGGCATTATTATTTTTTCTAGGGGCGCGTGCGGTGCGGCTTGGTGCGATTTTGGCCTAAATCGCAACCGCACCGCAAGGGCGCGATTTTGGCCCGAGCAAAAGCGCACCGCAAGGACGCGATTGTGGCCCGAGCTAGCAAAACCACATTAGAATGACAATCTTCATAAGAATTATCTTAAAATGACAATCATCATATGAATTTCTACCATATAGAAATTTAATAACAATTTAAAACATAAAATGTACAATTAATTGTTCATGCAGCGTAAGCTCTAGAAAAAGTTAATTAAGTGTTCATAAAACATAAAATTTCTGCAGAAGATGATTTGCAAGATGTGCATTGCTTAATAAATTGCTTCATATAGAGTGATTTCTGTTTCATCTTGCAAAGCATCAACTTTTTATTTTTGAAAAACATAAAATGACTGCTGGACAGTTTCAATGCCGCTGCGATATCTCCGGTGTGCTATGCGATGTTCACTTTGTACATAAAATGCCTGCAGGTATGCTTTGCCAGATGAAGCATTTTATGGTAGAAGATGATCCGCCGAAAGAAGTTGATGCTTTGCAAGATGAAGCAGAAATCAAGTATGAAGAAGATGATTTGCAAGATCTGTAAAGAGAAATGGAAGCATACCTGGTGAGGAAGAGCAGCGCAACCGGGAGCACGAGATGGTGTCGTGAATGGGGTGACGGTGCGGGAGATTAGAAGCTCTGCCGCTGCTTTCTCTCTCGGCGGAGTAGATCTTGAAAAGCATCAACTACTTAAAAACATAAAATGTCTGCTGGATATCTCGGGTGATGAAGCGGAAATTAAGCATGAAGAAGATGATTTGCAAGAGAGAAATGGAAGCATGTTGACATTAATCTTGGTGTGATTCACATTTGTAGTTTATTAATGGTTTAGTGAATCATGCTTTTATATTTTAAGTGAGCTCTTGTGACTCACATGTGTGAAGACTAAGAGTAACCAATTTCATCTTTGCTATCTATGCATGCAGTTGGCTATATATATGTAATCTAAGTACTTGTAAGCTAAGTTAAGGGGAAATAATATTCAGCAAACTCTTTTTTCCTCTCTTTGTGCTTCTCTCCTAACATTTGGTATTAGAGTCGGTGACGTCGACGATGTCAGGATCAAAATCCTACACTAAGGTGCTAAGCGGTGACGTCGACAACTCCCCAAACAGTGGCGGATCCTATGCTAAGATGCTAAGCGGTGACATCGAAGATAGTGGCAGACGGCCACTGGCGGTGCATCAAGCAAGGGAGGCAGGGGTGACGCTGCTTTACCCATTGCTCACGCGTACAAAACTATGCAGATTGGGCTCTCTTGATGAGAATAAATCTGCAGGCCCAAGGAGTATTGGAGGCGATCGAACCGGGTGATTCCGAGTACCGACTTGATAGGATGGCGTTGGCGGCCATCCTCCAAGCTGTACCTTCGGAGATGCTATCCATGTTGGCAGTGAAGGACTCCGCCAAGCAGGCATGGGACACCGTGTGAACGATGCGTATGGGTGTCGAGCGTGTCCGGGAGGCGAAGGTACAAACACTCCGCAACGAGTTTGAGGCGATCCACATGAAGGAAAGTGAGTCTGTGGATGACTTTGCCATGCGGCTCAACAACATCGTCAATGGAATCCGCGCGCTTGGGGACACAATGGAAGATGAAAAGGTCGTCAAAAAATTCCTTCGTGTTGTACCACCCAGGTACATGCAAATCGCCATCTCAATCGAGCAACTACTCGACATGAAGACCTTGTCCATCGAAGATCTCATCGGTCGTTTAAAGGTTGTTGAGGAGCGTTATGAACTTGGAAACAATGTTCGAGATGACAATCGTTTGCTTCTAACGGAGGAAGAGTGGCTAGCACGCCACAAAAGGAGGGAGTCGGGAGAGGTTCCCTCAGATAGTAACAAGACTGCTGATAATGGTACTAGTGGGAAGCAAAATTACGGTCAAACCAAGCATTATGGACACGAAAAAAGTGGCCGCAAAGGGAAGCAGATCGTTATGGTGGAAAGTATCCGTGGCACGTCAAAGATAATGTGTTCCAACTGCATTATTCAAGTGAGTGTCGCAAGCCGCGACGAGAACGCAAAGAGCAAGTGAATCTCACACTAGCCCAGGACGATGGGCCTGCGCTACTGATTGCACAAACATTCACACTTACAGAGGCCATAGAAGACTCGACTGGTGATATCATTCTCAACGAGGATCACACGCAAGTGCACCTTGGTCGAGAGGAAGATCACCAAGATGAGGTTTGGTACTTGGACACCAGGGCAAGCAATCACATGTCCGGGTGCAAGGAAAATTTATTGAGCTAGACACCAACATCAAGGGCTCGATAAAGTTTGGGGATGACTCAGTCGTTGATATTTGTGGGTGTGGATCGGTGTTGTTCACTTGTCACAATGACGAGCATCTAACGCTGGCGGATGTCTACTACATCCCACAACTTCGTAGCAACATAGTGAGCCTCGATGAACACGACTGCCAAACACTCATCGAGGAAGGAGTATTGTTGATCCGCGATCGGCAATAACAACTACTTGTCAAGGTAAGAAGAACAAAGAACCGCTTATATATTCTTAACCTTGATATAACACAACCTGTGTGCTTGGCGGCAAAGTGCGGCGAACATGCTTGGCGGTGGCATGCGTGCTATGGACACCTAAATTTCAAGGCACTCCGCAAATCGGTGCAACACAATATGGTTTGTAGGCTACCACAGATTGATTAGGTGGATCAAATCTGTGACGGTTGCCTTGTTGGCAAGCAACAACGAGCCTCATTACCAAAGGAGACAAACTACCGCGCAAAAAATGTATTGGACCTAGTACACGACGACATATGTGAACCTATCACACCAGCCACCCCAAGAAGGCAAGATGTACCTTCTACTTTTGGTAGATGATCTCAGTCGCTATATGTGGTTGACACTCTTGGATTCCAAAGACAAAGCGGCATAGGCCATCAAACAAATCCAAGCAAGAGCTGAGGTGGAATCGGGCCACAAGCTGAGGGCCATCTGCACTAATCGAGGTGGCGAGTTCATGTTCGCGGAGTTCTGGAAGCATTGTGCGGACCATGGCGTAAAGCGGTTCCTTACAGCGTCATACTCTCCACAACAAAATGGCGTCGTCGAGCGGAGAAACCAGACGGTAGTGGCAATGGCCAGGAGTATGCTCAAGTCTAAAGGGATGCCAAGAAGATTTTGGGGTGAGGCTGTCACGATGGCAGTCTATATCCTCAATCGTGCGTCAACCAGCAGCGTCGACGACAAGACACCTTATGAGGCATGGCACGGGAGACGCCCGAACGTGCACCACTTCCGAAAGTTTGGGTGTCTAGGGCACGTAAAGGTCGTGAAGCCAAACATAAATAAATTGGATGATAGATGGACTTTGATGGTTTTCATCGGCTACGAACCCGGTTCTAAGGATTATCGGATGTATAATCCGGTAGGTAAAAGAGTACATGTGACCTGTGATATCGTGTTCGATGAGGAGGTAAAATGAGAGTGGGGTACATTAGAAGGTGAGGAGGAGCTAACTACTACATATAGTGAGGTATTCACTCTAGATTACTTCGTTAGATCTATCACATAAGATAGTCGTTGAACATGCCATCACATGAAAGTGATGAGGCGTTGATACCTTCCATGCCAAGTCACGTCCCTGACAGCGGACCAATAACACAAGCAACTTCTCCAAGTGTGCCCACACAGGTGGCGACACCACCTACCCTCGACGGTATGGATTTTGCAACCCCTTCAAACTTTGTTTTACCCACCTCTGATGGAGTAGTGCCGCGGTACCGCACGTTGACTAACATCTACCATAACACATTTGAGCTTGAGTATGGGTACGAAGAACTGCGTTTTTTGATGGCCGAAGAACCTGTGTGCTTTGCAGAAGTCGAGAAACATGAGTGCTAGCAGAAGGCGATGCAAGAGGAGATGAAATCTATTGAAGATAATGAAACTTGGCACCTCACCGATCTGTCGAGCGGGTGTCGACCCATAGGCTTGAAATGGGTGTACAAAGTCAAAAAGGACTCGCATGGTGTTGTGGTGAAGTACAAAGCATGGCTTATCGCAAAAGGGATACGTGAAACGACAAGGCGTGGATATTGAGGAAGTATTTGCTCTAGTTGCTCGTCTAGATACGGTGCGGCTGATCATAGCATTGGCGGCGCAGGAAGGTTGGGAGGTGCACCATATGGATGTCAAGTCGGCATTTCTCAATGGCGATCTTAAAGAGGAGGTCTACATAGCCCAGCTTCCTTGTTTCATTGACAAGAATAATGAGCAGAAGGTATTAAAGCTCAGGAAAGCACTTTATGGCTTACGCCAAGCACCTAGAGCATGGAACTCAAAGTTGGACAATAGTCTTTTATCACTTGGGTTCAAGAGAAGTTCATTGGAGCATGCAGTGTACAAAAGAGGTATCAACACATCAACTTTACTTTTGGGTGTGTATGTCGATGATCTTATTATCACCGGATCACACCAACAAGAAATCATCAAGTTTAAGGAGGAGATGAAGAAATTGTTTAACATGAGCAATCTTGGTTTGTTGAGTTACTACTTGGGTATAGAGGTGCACCAGACCGATGATGGTATTACTCTAGGTCAGTCAGCCTATGCACTAAAGATCTTGGAGAAGTGTGGTACGGTTGGTTGCTACCCGTGTCAAGTCCCTATGGAAGCAAGACTCAAGTTGAGCAAGGTGATCGAGCACTAATCCTCCCACAGATGCCAGATTCTTTAGAAGTATTGTGGGGAGCCTTAAATACTTGGTGCATACACGACCCAACATTGCCTACTCTGTAGGATATGTAAGCCGCTTCATGGAGGCTCAAACAACTGAGCACTTAGCAGCTGTGAAACATATTTTGCGGTACATTTGTGCTACTCGCAATATGGGCTGCCACTATAATAGGGGAAAGGAGAAGATGAACAGTTGATTGGGTACAGTGAAAGCAACATGGCAGGTGATGTTGATCACCAAAAGTGCACAACAAGTTTGTTTTATCTTCTCGGGAAAAGCCTAATTAGTTGGCAATCTCAGAAGCAGAAGGTGGTGGCACTATCGTCTTGTGAGCTGGAATACATTGCTGCCACCGCAATAGCTTGCCAAGGTATTTGGCTCGGGCGCCTACTCGGTGACTTGATGAAAAAGGATCCAGTTGCGTCAAAATCAAAGTGGATAACAAATCAGCTATATCGTTGTGCAAGAACCCTGTTCTCCATGACCGCAGTAAACACATTGATACTCGCGATCATTTCATTAGAGAATGTACAAGGGAAGATAACTGTAGAGTATATTCATACCAACGACCAGCTTGCCGATATTCTGACAAAGCCACTTGGTCGACTCAAGTTTTTGGAAATGCGCACTAACATTTGTCTCCAAGTCGTAAAGATCAAAGACCAAGATTAAGGAGGTGAATGTTGACATTAATCTTGGTGTGATTCACATTTGTAGTTTATTAATGGTTGTGTGAATCATGCTTTTATATTTTAAGTGAGCACTTGTGTCTCACATGTGTGAAGACTAAGTGTAACCAATTTCATCTTTGCTACCTATGCATGCAGTTGGCTATATATTTGTAATCTAAGTATTTGTAAGCTAAGTTAAGGAGAAATAATATTCAGCAAACTCTCTTTTTCTCTCTTTGTGCTTCTCTCCTAACGAAACATACCTGTGAGGAAGAGCAGAGCGGCTGTGAGCGTGAGATGGTGTCGTGAACGGGGTGACGGTGCGGGAGAATAGAAGCTCTCCCGCTACTTTAGCTCCGGGCGGAATAGATGGAGGATTGCTGTCATGCGGGAGGACATTTCCTGTAGCTTTCGGCAGGGAAAGTGGAAGTAGACGTGGGGGAGAGCACTGCTGCATCGCTACTGCCTTTAGCTTTTGGCGGAATAGACCAATGACAATTGATGGGAGGCGCGGGTAAAATAGCTGGCTGTATGTGTTGATAAATTGGAACTAATAAGACTATTAAAATATGGGACTAACAGAGCTGGCGGTAAGCTCTAGAAAAACTATTAAAATATGGGACTAATAGGACTAACATCCCAAAAAATGTCCATTGAACAATGTTGGACGGTGGCGATTCTCTGCAGCAATTTGATCAAACGGTCCAAGTCAAAAAACGGTGTGCTTGGAAGATATGTATATCGATTTATACTAAAGATATATAGCTCTAGAAAAATCAGTGGCGGATCTAGGAATTTAGAAAAGGGGGTGCACAAAAAAAATTTTAATAGCATAATATAGAAAATGAAAAATGTATGATATTATAAAGTCAGACACAATTACATATAAATGTCTTAATTGAAAATTACCAAATACCAGAAGAAATTACAGTTGTCCGCGACGAGTCTTCATTCTTTGAAAACGATCAATAACATCATCATCTGAAACTTTCAAAAATGCGTCTCTTTCAATGAATGTAACCAAACAGTCATTCAATGTCTGATCTCTCAATCTATTGCGTAATCTATTCTTGACATAATTCATGCCTGAAAAGACTCTTTCAACACTTGCAGTGGTCACAGGAAGAATCATTACGAACTTCAATAGCTTGTATAATTGTTGATAAACAATATGTTTCCCAGTTTCAACATGTTTCATAGAGAGATGACCAAGGTCGTTCAAGTCAAAAAACCTCTCGTCGTTTTTCATATCCGCAATGAAATTGTCTAGCTGAAATTCAAGATTAAACAATTTCAAACTTGAAAAATCATTATGATAAAACTCTGCAAGTCTGAATATTTTTTGCTTGTCAGAACAACCAAAGAAGATAATGGGATTCAAATAAGTCATACAATGGAGCAACTCCATACTCACCTCATCAAATCTATTATTAAGCTCATGCAATTGTAAATCAACCACCTTTAAGAAAATTAACACCCGATAATGATGCAAATATGTGTAGTCTTCAACAAATCGTCTTGATCTTCCACGCGGAACATACAGATCATCCATTTTAGGAATATGAATACTATATTTACCACAAAAAAGTAAGACCTTATTGAAGAGAGTGTCCCAACCATCATCACGCAAGTTTTGCAATTGTCCTTTCGTCAAACTTACAAAAGACATAGCATTAATAATATCCTGATCTTTTCTTTGCAAAACAAGATTTAATCCATGTGTATAACCAAATATAGTTGTCATCACATGAATCATCAAAACAAAGTCAAACGATTCTAATGCAAACAATACACCTTGTGTCTTCACCCGATCATTTGCCTTACTCTTACCAATCTTCAAATGTGTAGCAACCATATCAGGATATATATATAATATATGTATATATATATATATATATATATATATATATATATATATATATATATATATATACTGATATACATATACATATATATATATATATAGACCCCCCTCGCGCCTTTTGAAAATAGACCCCCTAAACAGCATTTTTAGAAAAAGTGGTCAACATGAAAGTTGTAGATCTCGACGAGATCTACAACTTTCATGTTGACCACTTTTTCAAAAAATGCTGTTTAAGAGGCCTTTTTTTCGATTTTCTGGGTCCCGCGTATTTTAGTCAAAAACGCAGGACGCGTTTTTCCAGTTTTTCCATATACTTATACATATTTACATATATGCATACACATATATATACATATATGTATATACATATATGTATATATGTATACATGTATACATATATGTACATATATATATACATGTATACAGATATACATATATGTATACATGTATACATATACATATATGTACATATATGTATACATGTATACATATACATATATGTATACATGTATACATATATGTATATGTATACATGTATACATATATGTATATGTATACATGTATACATATATGTATATGTATATGTATATATGTATATGTATATGTATATGTATACATATATATGTATATGTATATGTATACATATATATGTATATGTATATGTATACATAGAGAGAGAGAGGCTCACAGTAAAAAAAAGTCAGGTTGATCTCTCGTGGGGTCTAAGTCCTTTTAGCTCCGAGATGATTCCGCTGACCAGGCTCCCACTACCTGGCAGACCAGGTTGATCTCTCGTAGGGGCTAAGTCCTTTTAGCTCCGAGATGATTCCGCTGACCAGACTCCCACTAGCTGACATGGCAGGTTGATCTCTCGTGGGGGCTATGTCCTTTTAGCTCCAAGATGATTCCGCTTACCAGGCTCCCACTAGCTGGCAGAGCAGGGTGATCTCTCGTGGGGGCTAAGTCCTTTTAGCTCCGAGATGATTCCGCTGACCAGACTCCCACTAGCTGGCATGGCAGGTTGATCTCTCATGGGGGTTAAGTCCTTTTAGCTCTGAGATGATTCCGCTGACCAGGCTCCCACTAGCTGGCAGGGCAGGTTGATCTCTCGTGGGGGTAAGTTCTTTTAGCTCCGAGATGATTTCGCTGACCAAGCTCCCACTAGATGACAGGGCAGGTTGATCTCTCGTGGGGGCTAAGTCCTTTTAGCTCCGAGATGATTCCGCTGACCAGGCTCCCATTAGCTGGCAGGGCAGGTTGATCTCTCGTGCAGGCTAAGTCCTTTTAGTTCCGAGATGATTCCGCTGACCAGGCTCCCACTAGCTGGCAGGACAGGTTGATCTCTCGTGGGAGCTAAGTCCTTTTAGCTTCGAGATGATTCCACTGACCAGGCTCCCACTAGCTGGCAGTACAGGTTGATCTCTCGTAGGGGCTAAGTCCTTTTAGCTCCGAGATGATTCCACTGACCAAGCTCCCACTAGCTGGCAGGGCAGGTTGATCTCTCGTGGGGGCTAAGTCCTTTTAGCTCCGAGATGATTCCGCTGACCAGGCTTCCACTAGCTGGCAGGGCAGGTTGATCTCTCGTGGGGGCTAAGTCCTTTTAGCTCCGAGATGATTCCGCTGACCAGGCTCCCACTAGCTGGTAGGGCAGGTTGATCTCTCGTGGGGGCTAAGTCCTTTTAGCTCCGAGATGATTCCGCTGACCAAGCTCCCACTAGCTGGCAGGGCAGGTTGATCTCTCGTGGGGGCTAAGTCCTTTTAGCTCCGAGATGATTTCGCTGACCGGGCTCCCACTAGCTGGCAGGGCAGGTTGATCTCTCGTGGAAGCCAAGTCCTTTTTACCCCGAGGTCGTCTCGTCACCCAGGCTCCCACTAGCTGACATGGTAGGTTGACCCCTCGGGGAGGCCAAGTGCTTTTTACCCCAAGGCTGTCTCGTCACCCAGGCTCCCACTAGCTAACATAACAGGTTGACCCTTCAGGGAGGCCAAGTGCTTTTTACCCCAAGGCCGTCTCGTCACCCAGGCTCCCACTAGTTGGCATGACAGTTTGACACATCGGGGAGGCCAAGTGCTTTTTACCCCGAGGCCGTCTCGTCACCCAGGCACCCACTAGTTGGCATGACAGGTTGACCCCTCAGGGAGGCCAAGTGCTTTTTACCCCGAGGTCGTCTAGTCACCCAGGCTCCCACTAGCTGGCATGACAGGTTGACCCCTCGGGGAGGCCAAGTGCTTTTTACCCCGAGGTCGTCTTGTCACCTAGGCTCCCCCTAGCTGGCATGACAGGTTGACTCCTCCGGGAGGCCAAGTGCTTTTTACCCCGAGGCCGTCTCGTCACCCAGGCTCCCACTAGCTGGCATGACAGGTTGACCCCTCAGGGAGGCCAAGTGTTTTTTACCCCGAGACCATCTAGTCACCCAGGCTCCCACTAGCTGGCATGACACGTTGACCCCTCTGGGAGGCCAAGTGTTTTTTTACCCTGAGGCCGTCTCGTCACCCAGGCTCCCATTAGCTGACATGACAGGTTGACCCCTTAGGGAGGCCAAGTGTTTTTTTACCCCGAGGTCGTCTAGTCACCCAGGCTCCCACTAGCTGGCATGACAGGTTGACCCCTCGGGGAGGCCAAGTGTTTTTTACCCCGAGGCCATCTCGTCACCCAAACTCTCATTAGCTGGCAGGGCAGGTTGACCCTTCAGGGAGGTTAAGTGATTTCTACTCGGAGAGGCTAAGTTTTTTTTCAACCGCGGAAGAGAATTACACTCATTGAATACGTTGGGTTGGAAGTTTCTTTCCGCGCTTGTGCCAACCTCGGGAAGAGCGGAGATTGTGTACAACCCCGTATTCGCAGAGTGAGGATCCCCCAGCAGGCGCAAGGCTTGTTGTGCAGTTTTAAGCTTTTTTTGAGGGTTTTGCACTCTTGGAGGCCAATTTAGTATGAATTTGTGTTTTACACTAGTAGGGGGGATGAAATATTTGTCTCCCCCTGATCCCTTTAAGAGGTTACCCAGGCTGAGTACCTCCCAGACCGAGTACCCCCCAGGCCGCCGAGTACCGCCCAGGCCGCCGAGTACTGCCCAGGCTGCCGAGTACCGCCCAGGCCGTCGAGTACCGCCCAGGTCGAGTACCCCCCCAGGCCGTCGAGTGCCGCCCAGGCCGAGTACCCCCCAGGTCACCGAGTGCTGCCCAGGCCGCCGAGTATCGCCCTGGCCGAGTACCCCCCAGCCCGCCGAGTACCGCCCAGGCTGAGTACCTCCCAGGCAGCCGAGTACCGCCCAGGCCAAGTACCCCCCAGGCCGCCGAGTGCCGCCCAGGCCGCCGAGTACCGCCAAGGCCGAGTACCCCCCAGGCCGCCGAGTACCCCCAGGCCGCCGAGTACCACCCAGCCTGCCGAGTACCGCCCAGGCCGAGTACCGCCCAGGCCGAGTACCCCCCAGGCCGCCGAGTGTCGCCCAGACCGTTGAGTACCGCCCAGGCCGAGTACCCCCCAGGACACCGAGTACCCCCCATGCCGCCGAGTACCGCCCAAGCCAAGTACCCCCCAGGCCGCCGAGTACCCCCCAGGCCTTGTCTCCTGCTCGCCCGGCTTGAGGGTCTGCCCCTGTTGGACTGCGATTAGTTGTTTAGTGTAGCGGGATTTGGCTATTGGCAGACAAGTTTGGGGGCATTTTGGTCATTTCAGAACAGCAGGATGGGGTTTATGGCAGACCATCCCCAAAAAACTATAAATAGACCCTTGAGGGTGCCTTGGAGGGATCACTTCTTGATCATTTGAATCCCCTTGCTTTCTTTCTCCAAGGCACCTAGATCAGCAGATGCTAGGGAGGGGGAGACCTCAAAGGTCTTCCGGGTGTGAGGTGGGACCTCCACGCTAGAGCCGAGGGTCTGTTCCTAGCTCCTTGAGCCTTTGGCCTGTGACGTTCTCCTGAGTGTAGTAGGTGTGAGGTCACCCCTTTCTTGGGACTCCGAACTCCACGAGAGACCAAGTTTTTGGTTTCAACAGTCACCACCCATAACGATAGGATAACAGCTCGTCAGACCTGTCAGCTTACATCACGAATCCGCAAACATGTGGATACATTAATTAGTCCGCCGCAAAGGTAGACTATCCGCAACAGGCGCGGATACCATTCTTGTCCACAAGAATGACTAGATCGCTAGACACGCAGATACAACTCTTGTCCGCACAAAGCACCGCCCCGCGACAACCATGCCGCCAACTTATTGAGCTTGACGAGCTCAAGAAGCAGTCTGCACCATATGCAATCTCGGCGATCTAGGCAACAACTTGGACTTAGTCATGCAAGACCAGGTCCACAACAATCTCCGCAATCTCCAAGCAACCGTGCCACCCGATACCATGACCGCACCCAATATGAGCAACACCAGTCCGCCACCTTGCGGACTGCTCCATCAGACCGCGCGACCTCCAGGTAAACTAGTCCGCACACATGTGCCGACCTCCACGATCAAACATCCAGACTGCAAGCACAGAACCAAACCAGACACTGGCGTGCTCCAGAAGAGTCTGCCACAACATCAATGCTGGGCTCGGCGAACTCCAGAAGAGTCCACCACATCCGCGGTTAGCCAATCTTAATCGCCCGGTATACCAAGGATGCTTGCTGACCCAGACCGCAAGAACTATCGGTAACCCGCCAAAGGCTATCCGCCAATGCTGTCCGCTAGGTCGCGGCAAACACTGCGGTCTGTGCGATCTGACCAGTCAAACCGCACAGCTCCACTTTTACTCCTAATTTCAACAATTTCAACACCGGCGACATTCCCCTGTTTCCCGTCGATCTCCAGGGAGGTGGTTTTCTCCATTGATCACTTCCAATGTATGATGGACGTTTCTTTGTGTTCTTGTTTGAAATTATTGCATAATTTGTTCTTTTGAATGAGAATTTTTTGCATAATTTTTTTTGTAGGGTAATATTTTTATTTTAAGTTCTCTGCATTTTCTCCATTATCAATAATTGGTTGGCAAGATGAATTTAGTTGGAGTGGACATAATGGGATCAAATGGAGGCGTTTAGATGTAGTCTTCAATTTGTGAGGGGGATGAGATGGTTTAGGTTTCTGATAGTGCATAGAGTATATTTATTTCAAACTCTATAAAAAATTGGATTCATTTTTTCCTGCTTGACAACCTGATGATAATAGATTATACTTATTCTAATTTCTATTTGCTGGTGTGGATCTGAATCCTACAGTGATGATTCTATGATGATTCTTCACTAGTGGTGGCTGTTGGAGTTTGATTGTTGACATGTTGATCAGGCCCCACATGTATGAGAGTTATGTATTTGCTTTATTGTGTTTTAATAAGGAGAGAGAGAGAGTTTGTAATTAATAGGTAGTTGAGAGGTTGTTTTTGTTTGCCTATAAAAGGCCCCCCTTTGTATGTTTTAGTTGCTGAAAAATAAAGAAGAGAACCCCCCCCCCCCAAGTGTGTTTTTTCGGCCTTATGTGAGTGAGAGCGCTGCAGCGCTAGAAGGGGAGAACTCGGCTAGTCGGGCGGTCAGGAAGTGTAGCCGCGCGGGTAGTTTGTCTCGCTGCCGAGACGGTTCTCGCAAGTGGTGAGCTCGTCGGTGAGAGGTGAAGCCGGGCGGTTAAGTATCTCGCTGTACGAGTTGGAGCTCGCAGAGGCTGCAGTCTCGCAAGGGTGTTGGGCTCGCAGGTGTGTGCTCGCGGGTTGGCGTCTCGCCAGGTTGTGCTCGCTGGTGGTGTAGTCGCGCGGATAGAAGTGCGTAGCCGCGCGAGTGCGAGCTGCGGTTTGGTGGAGCGAGTGCGAGCTGCGGTTTGGTGTTAACCGCGAGAAGGGGTTTGCCGAGCGGGTAGGTGTTGCGAGTCCGAAGGGAGTTTGGTGAACTTGCCGGGTGCTAACCGCGCGGACTGGGCAGTCTCGCCGAGGTGGTCTCGCCGGCCTGTTTTTGGTGGAGTTAGTCTACAGCGGGGACCCATTCACGTTTCCAACAAGTGGTATCAGAGGCAGGTTACGGACCCCTGGAAGTTGTACTCGGAAGTTTGTGAAGTGAAGTGATGGAGACAGGTAGTGGGATGTCAGGGCAGGTCCCCAAGTTGAGCAAGACGAACTACGGGAACTGGAGCATTCAGATGAGAGTACTACTAGCCTCCAAGGAGTTGTGGGAGGTAGTAGAGGATGGTGTTGAGGAGTTTACTGCCGAAACAGAAGTGGCATTGACGAACGCTCAGAGGGTGGCGTTGAGAGAAGCCAAGAAGAGGGACAAGAAGGCGTTGTTCATCTTGTACCAAGGAGTGGATGAAGCGACCTTTGAGAAGATCTCGGACGCCGAGACTTCAAAGGAAGCATGGGAGATACTGCAACGCTCCATGCAGGGAGTGGACAAGGCAAAGAAAGTAAAGTTGCAATCACTTCGGGCTCAATACGAGGTGATGAGCATGCAGAGCTCGGAGAAGGTGAGCGACTATATGACCCGTCTGCGCACGCTCACAAATGAAATGAAGAGGAACGAAGAGGTGACTGACGACGTCAGTTTCATGGAGAAGCTTCTACGGTCGATGTCCAAGAAGTTCAGACACGTGGTGGTGGCTATTGAGGAGTCGAAGGACCTCACCACGATGGCGGTGGATGTGCTTATAGGCTCGCTGCAAGCCCATGAGTACCGAATGATGCAGGATGATGAGGAAGCGAGTGGCTTGGGGAAAGAACTCCAGACTCAGCTCAATTTTGGAGAGAGCTCAGGAAGAGGAGGAGGCCAGCGCGGCCGAGGCTACCAAGGCAGAGGTAGAGTAGGAAGAGGTGGAAGAGACTTTGGAAGGAATCAGTACAACCAGCATGAGGTGAAGCAACCTCAGGGTTGGAGACACGACGCAGGAGGAAGAGGAAGAGGCCAAGGAAGGGGCCAAGGCATAGGTAAGGATGAGACCAAGGCAGAGGTCAAGGCAGAGGAGGAAGAGGAGACATGTCCCAGACCCAATGCTACAACTGTGGCAAGTTCGGGCACATGAGCTACGATTGTTGGGCTCCTAGGAAGGGAGGAGATGCCAACCATTATGCAAAGACTAGCAACACGGGAGGCAACCCGATGATGTTCCTTACCGTCCAAGGGGCTGGAGGCGGAAAGAATGGAATATGGTACTTGGACACCAGAGCCAGTAATCAGATGTGCGGAGAGAAGGATGTTGGGTCCGGCGTTCCTTCACTTGATCCGTGGCGCTTTGCTACTTATTTAAGAAATTAAGTAGCGCCCTCTCCAACAGTCCGGGCTTTTGGTGTAGTTGGGTATTGTTGGTACCCTAGATTTTTGATTTGAGTTCAGTCCTCTCTTTCTGTCTCTTGACCCATGATTTATCTATGGTCAAAGGTTAGTTGTTAGGTTAGATTCTCTAGTTGTGTAGAATTGCTTTTCTAGATGAATATTTGGTTAAGTAGTTTTTTCGTTCGACTATAGTCGAACGTCGCTCGACTATCGTCTATCGGCTGATCGACTATCGTCTATCAGTTGGTCGACGTTCTGTCTGCGTTGATAGCTCGACTATCTGTTGATAGATCGACTATCTGTTTGTCTTGGTAGTTCGACTATCTGTTGATAGGTCGACTATCTGTCGTCTTTGATAGTTCGATTATCTGTCCTGATAGTTCGACTATCTGATAGCTCGACTATCTGTTGATAGGTCGACTATCTATCCGCTTTGATAGTTCGACTATCTGTTAATAGGTCGACTATCTCTGTCCGCTTTGATAGTTCGACTATATGTTGATAGGTCGACTATCTGTGTCGCTTTGATAGTTCGACTATCTGTTGATAGGTCGACTATCTGTGTTGCTTTGATAGTTCGACTATCTGCTTGGATAGTTCAACTATCTGATAGTTCGACTATCTGTTGATAGATCGACTATCTGTTTTGTTTGATAGGTCGACTATCTGTTGATAGGTCGACTATCTGTTTTCTGTGATAGGTCGACTATCTGCTTGATAGGTCGACTATCTGTTTTTGTTTGATAGTTCGACTCTCTGTCCTGATAGATCGACTATCTGATAGCTCGACTATCTGTTCTGATAGGTCGACTATCTGCTGAGGTAGTTCGACTATCTTCTTTGATAGTTCGACTATCTGGATCGTTCGACTATCTGTCTGATAGGTCGACGATCTCCGTGCGCCGTTCGACGATCTCCGAGGGTCGTTCGATGTTTTGCTGTATGCTCTTATTTAGTTTTGTTGTCTTCTATAATGTGACTAATTTCATATTTATTTTGGCATATTTTATAATAGATTATCTGAATAATTTGTGACATTATTTCTATGTAATATCAGTTCTATTCTATATGCATGAGCTAATCTTTTCTGACAAAGTTGTTTGTCTTATAGCTGAGATATGCAATCTGCTTTATCTGCCAGGCTGTCCTTTATAGCCGTTAGACTCAAAAAGTCTTCCTTGTCCGTAAAGAGTTCTTTCTGATGTGACTTTCTTTTATATTATTTCATCAGAAGTATTTGCAGCTTCTTAGAAAGCTTTATCCTTTTATAGGATATCTGCCTGCAATATTTTTGTTTTGCTTTATGCTTTTTGCAGCCCAGCTTGCAGAGTTCAGAAAAAGACAAGATTCAAACTCAATTAGAGCCGTTGCTGCTGCTGATATATAAAGACTTCTTTGAAGAAGAAATCAACGAGTTCACATAGAAAAGAGATCAACTAGTTCTCAGATTATATTCATTCACCAAGCTTACAGCAAGAACAAGTTTAACTGCTCTCAGCAATCTTCACTCAACTGAGAAGTGTCAGCTCTTCTGCTCTTCTTCAACCTGAGTTCTCCTGTTCCAGGAAGTTCTGACTCAGAGATCTTTTGAAGAAGAAGAAGAAGAAGATAGCTGCTAGAAGATTTTCATTTCTTACTTTATATCTTCTTGTAGTTCTTCCTTCAGTATTTACTGAAGTGTTTCTGCACTGAAGCAAGACTTCACTTGGACGTTCTTTGAGCCAGGGGGAGCCTTGATTCTTTTAGAGCTTTTTAGCTCAGTGCAAGTTATTGTGCTTCTCTAATCTATTGTAAAATAGAGAAGAAACCTTAACCTCCTTTCCCCCTCCTGTACAGGGTTATTACTCCCTTCAAAAGTATCCATTGGTGGCAGGGCACCTGATCAAAAACCTGTGTTTGGTTTTTAGACACCTGATCAAAAGTCTAAAGGGTCTCTTGATCTACCTGAAGCAGATCTTGTTGGTGGAAGGGCACCTGATCAAAAACCTGAGTGGATTCCTACCTTGTTGGTAGAAGAGTGGACGTACCTAAGTTGTTTGGGGAACCACTTAAATTCCTTGTGTCGTCTGGATTGCTTTAATTAATTACTTGCATTGTCGCTGTGATTAGATCTTAACTAGATTTGCTAGTTGCTGTTTAGGTTTCCAAGCCTTAACTGTAATTACAGTTGGCTGCCTTTTTGTGCACAACACTTGTGTTAGGCTCTAAGGTTTAATCTCAAATATCTATAACCTTCATTCCGCATTTAACTCCAAGGGAGTTGAGTAGAAAGTCAACTTTGCTAGTGCAATCTTTGATTACTCTATTCACCCCCCTCTAGAGTTGTATCTATCCCTTCTCTTTCAATTGGTATCAGAGGGTGGTTGACTGACTGAATAGGCTAACACCTAAGTCACAAGATCCTGATAGATACCAAAGTTTATAGATATTCACTTTCACTATCATGGCCCAGTCCAAGGATTATTCTAGCACCAGACCTCCAACATGCAACTTGGCTAAGTTTGGCATCTGGAAGGCAAGGATTAAACTATATATGAACTCTATTGATGAAAGTATGTTTGCTTCTATTTTGATAGGACCACCAAGAGCACCTGCTGCAGCTACTGCCTCATCATCATCTGATATGAGTGCAGTGCCTCCTCCAAACTACAATGATGAATACAAAAAGGCAAAGATAGCAGATGCTAAGGCAATGAACATTCTGGCTCAGACAATGTCTGATGAAGTATTCCAGAAGGTTGCTGACTGCTCCTCAACAAAAGCTATGTGGGATACACTGAACCAGATTGTAGCTGGTTTAGCTGATGAAAGGAAGGACAGGAGGTCCAACCTTATCTCACAATATGAGAATTTCAAGAAAACTGATGCTGAATCAGTTGAAGCCATGTACACAAGGCTCAGCTCAATCATCAATGAGCTGAGGACCCTTGACAAGGATATTTCATTGACAGAGGTCAATGATAAGATTCTTATGTGCTTCCCTAGCACATGGGATCTGAGGATCTGGCCTATCAAGGAGGCCAGAAGCACAACAGAAATCTCAACAGAAGCCCTTCTCGGCAAGCTCAAGTCTTTTGAGCAAGTGCTGAAGTCCAGGGAAGCTGAAGCTGAAGCAAAGACCCCAACTCCTACAAGAAAAGAGCAAACCCTTGCTCTTAAAGCTGCTGACACTTCTGAAGGAAGCCAGTCAAATGAGGAACTGATGGCATTATTTGCTAAAAGGTTTCTCAAGATGGGAAGGAAGGAATTCAGAAAGAAGTCTTCAAAATATGAAGAAAAGCCAAGGTATGATCGCACCCCTTCTAAAGAAATTATCTGCTATGGTTGCAGGAAGCCTGGACATATCCTTCCAGATTGTCTAGAGGAAAAGAATAAAGAAAAGAGGAAAGATAAGGATCAGCACAGGAAGCACTCCAAGCCATCCTCCTACAAGAATAAAAAGAAGGAGAGAGGCTTTGTCGCTGAAACCTGAAGTGATTCTGATGAGGAATCCTCCTCCTCAAGCTCCAGTGAGGATGAAGAAGAAAAGAAAGCAAAGGAAGTTTGCCTAATGGCAATTGATGCCTGCAGCAATCACTCAGCTGCAGAGATTTCAGATTCAGATGAAGAAATGCCAACAAAAGATGAGGTACTATCTTCTTATGACTTTACTTCTGCAGAATTTAGATTAGAATTTAAATCTTTATGTTTAGATTTAATTAGTTCTGAAAAGGAGATTAAAGAACTTAGACATAGGCTAGCTGAATCAGAAATCATATCTATTGAAAACATTAAGTTAAAGGAAGATCTCACTAATTCTAGTGAAGAAATTAAATTTCTTAAGAATGAATTAGCTAAATCCTAAAGGATAGAAGAGTCTCTAAATGGTAGAAGCCTTAAGTTGCTTGAAATAACCAGCATGTCTAACACTAGGACAGGCAATAACAAATTAGGCTTAGGAGCATCTTCTAGTGAACCCCCAATCATTCTTAAAAACCAACTTTCAACCACAGTGAACTTTATCTCAGCTGATGGGATAAAGAACACTGAACAAGTCAATCAAGTAAATAGAGCTTTAAATAAAGCTAAAAGAGAGAAAAGAAAACAGAAATTTAAAGAATTACAAAAAAACGTCGAACGCTGCTCGACGATCTCAGGCTCAGTGGTCGAACGAAGCTCGACGATCTGAGCATCTATCGTCGAATGTCGATCGACGATCGCAAGCTCAGTGGTCGAACGGAGATCGACGATCTGAGCAGCCATCGTTGAACGCTGGTCGACGTTTCCAATATGAATTTCAAAATTACACCCAGATTCTTAGAAACCCGAATATGAATAGAAACCCTAGGTTCATTGACCCATCATCTGCATGGAGAATCCCACCTAGGAGATCTTACCCATTAGGTTATCACCCTCAGCCTGCTTATTCTTTTATTTCCAGTTTTTCTTATGTGAAAAACAAGGGACCCAAGGTTACCTGGGTCCACAATGTTTAAATTATTTTATTTGCAGGTGAAGACCTATCCTATCACTCAAAATAAGTGGTATTTGGATAGTGGTTGCTCCAAGCATATGACAGGAAATAAAGAACATCTGTCAAAGTTCAAGGCAAAGCTTGACCCAAAGGTAATCTTTGGAGATTCAAGCTGTGGTCAAACTGAAGGCTATGACAGGATGACAATTGGAGCTGTTACATTCAAGAGAGTTGCTTATGTGACTGGACTGAAACACAATCTAATTTCAGTAAGTCAATTATGTGATGCTGGATACCAGGTATCATTCTCTAACTCTCTCTGTAATATTACTTTAAATAATAGTGTTGTATTGGTAGGCATTAGACAAGGTAACATTTATTTAGTAGATTTTAATTCAACTGATTCTGAAATCTGCCTGTTTAATGAAGTAACTAATAATAACACCTTGTGGCATAAAGGCTTAGCCATGTTAATCTCAAGAATATATCTAGGTTATCTAAACACAACCTTGTTAGAGGTTTACCTTCTTGCCCCTACAAGAAGGAGAGCCTATGCAAAGCTTGTCAGCTAGGCAAGCAAACCAAGAATTCTTTTAAATCAGTAAATAAAAGTGATTCTCCTAGAATCCTGTATTTATTACATTTGGACCTATTTGACCCAATAAATGTACAGAGTTTAGGAGGGAAGTATTACACCCTAGTCATTGTAGATGACTTCTCTAGATTCACTTGGGTGTTCTTTTTGAGAACTAAGGCTGATAACTTCAAAGCCCTTACAGATTTTCTATTATGTGTGCAGACTGAGTACTCTACTCATGTGGCCTTAATCAGAAGTGATCATTGTACTGAGTTTGACTCTCTTCTCATGCAAGAATTCTGTGAGAGAGAAGGTATCAAACATAGCTTCTCAGCTCCTAGAACTCCCCAACAAAATGGGGTGGTTGAAAGGAAGAATAGAACACTAATTGAAGCTGCTGGCACATTGTTGGCAGATGCTAATATGCCTCTTTCCTATTGGGCAGAAGCTGTTAGTACAGCCAACTATGTCTTGAATAGAAGTCTGATACACAAGCTTAAGTGTAAAACTCCTTATGAGTTACTTAAAGGAAAGAAACCTAAAATAAATTATTTTAGAGTTTTTGGCTGTGTAGTTTATATTCATAATAACAATAAAGAATACCTCAGAAAATTTGAAGCAAAGGCTTCAATGAGAATTTTTCTTGGATATTCCCAAGTAAGCAAAACTTATAGGGTATTTAATAAATCATCTTCTAAAATTGAAGAGTCTGTTCATGTGTCCTTTGATGAATCCCAAATGTTTTACAAGGAGAAGGAAACTTCCCCTTCCTCAAGTTCATTACAGGTACAAGAATCTTCCAAAGATGTCTCTCAAGAAATCCTCCATCTTTCAACTCTTCATATCACTGAATCAGACAGTGATGAAGACATTGCTGAAGCTGTTGTTGTTCCACCAACAGTAGATCAAATTCCTCCTGAGGAATTAATCCCAACTGTTGCTGAAGATCACATCCCACCTGCTGATGTTGTCACACTTAGAGATCACCCCACATCTCAAGTGATAGGAGACATATCAGCTGGTGTTCAAACAAGACATCAGTTAAGACAGGATGTGATGCATGCTTGTTTCCTTTCACAGATTGAGCCCCTCACCATTAAAGATGCAGAGCTAGATCCCCACTGGATCATTGCTATGCAAGAGGAATTCAATCAGTTTGAGAGATGTAAAGTTTGGACTTTGGTTCCAAGACCTAAAGGCCAACTGATCATAGGCACCAAGTGGGTGTATAGAAACAAGTTGGATGCAAATGACATCATTGTAAGGAATAAAGCTAGGCTTGTAGCTCAGGGCTACAGACAGGAGGAAGGTATAGATTATGACCAAACCTTTGCTCCTGTTGCAAGGCTAGAGGCAATAAGGATCTTCTTAGCCTATGCAGCCTACATGAAGTTTAAGGTTTTTCAAATGGATGTCAAAAGTGCTTTTCTTAATGGTGAGCTAAAGGAAGAGGTTTTTGTTGAACAGCCACCCGGTTTTGTTTCTTCAACCCAGCCCTCACATGTTTTTAAGTTACAGAAAGCTCTTTATGGATTAAAGCAAGCTCCCAGAGCCTGGTATGAGACTTTAGCTAGTTTCCTGTTAGAGCACAACTTTACTAGGGGAGTAGTTGATAGAACCCTCTTCGTCAAGCACCACAAGGACACAATCCTGTTAGTTTAAGTGTATGTGGATGACATTATTTTTGGTTCTACTGATCCCAAACTTTGCAAAAAGTTTTCTAACTTGATGCATTCCAAGTTTGAGATGAGTAGTATGGGTGAGCTGTCTTACTTTCTTGGTCTCCAAGTAAAGCAAGATGCTGATGGCATCTTCATCTCCCAATCTAAATATGCCAAGGAATTGGTAAAGAAGTTTGGGATGGCAGATGCTTCAGCAATGCATACACATATGGCTACTAATGTAGTTATTGATTCTGATGATCAGGGAAAGCATGTAGATCAAAAGAATTATAGGGTCATTGTTGGTTCCCTATTGTATTTAACTGCAAGTAGGCCAGACATAATGTTTGCTACATGCCTTTGTGCTAGATTCCAGGTCAACCCCAAGGAATCTCATCTGATTCTTCTCAAGAGAATTTTGAGATACCTGAAGGGATGTCCAAATCTAGGACTCTGGTACCCAGCTGAGTCAGAATTTGAATTAATTGGATATTCTGATTCTGATTATGCTGGTTGTCGAGTTGACAGGAAAAGTACCTCAGGAACTTGTCAGTTCTTGGGAGAGAGATTGGTCTCTTGGTTCTGTAAGAAGCAGGCCTCTGTATCAACTTCAACTGCAGAAGCTGAATATATAGCAACTGCCAGTTGTTGTTCACAGATCCTGTGGATACAAAATCAGCTTTTGGATTATGGGTACTCACACAAGAACACTAAAATCATGTGTGACAGTACAAGTGATATCTCCATTGCACAAAATCCAGTGCACCACTCTAGAACGAAGCACATTGAGATTAGACACCATTTCCTGAGAGATTGTGTGGAAAAGAACAAGATTAGCCTTGAGTTCATATCCACAGACCTTCAGAGAGGTGATATATTCACCAAGCCCTTAGATGAACAGAAGCATCTGTTCTTTTTAGTTCAACTAGGCATGATCAATGGAAGAGACTAAGTGTGACGTCTGCCTTGTTGAAATCTGTTCGAAGATAGTCGAACGACGTTCGATGATAGTCGAGCGGAGCAAGCCTATCGTCGACCTATGGTTGATGATGGCTTATCTGCTTGAAGATCGTCGACCGGTGTTCGAAGATCGTCGAACAGGTTGAGCTTATCGTCGATCCATGGTTGACGACAGCTTGTTGTGTGTGAAGACGGAAATAGTCGAACGATTGATCGACTACTCTGCTTCAGGACCGATCGTCGAACGACCGTTCGACCATCGTCTCCAGTATCTTTTAAATAGATCGACGATCGCTGTTTTAATATAAAGCCGATGGTCGACCTAGGTTAAAAGATAGTTGCTCTTATCGTCGACGGAGAGCGTCTTTTCGCATTCCGTCTTCCCGCTTACTCTTTGTCTTGCTCTCTGTCTTGCGCTCCGTCCTCGCCGTCTCTCCCTCGACTTCTACAGCATTTTCGATGGCGATTGCTCCAGCGCTTCTTGCAGTGGTAAAGTTTGATGCCGGTTTCAGCGTTGATTTCGACGCCTTCAGCTGTTGCGAACCAGGGATAGTAGAAATCCTAAATCTGTGCAGAGATCAAGGACTAGAGAGACTCATGTCCTACAGGATAAAGATAAACACTCAAGAGATCAAAGAGTGGGCCTTCACTTCATCGTCGACTGATGATTCGATGACCGGAATAATTAGCGGAGAAGAGGTAATATTAACTCCCGCGATTCTGACTGAAATTTTTGGATTAATTAATGGTGAAGAAGAGTATGAGCAAGACGCTCCTGAGTTCGGAAGAATGTTAATAGAGCTGGGACATGCCGAAGGCATCCCCTCCAAGCTGCTCAAAGTAAATTTTCCCTTTAAGATCAAGTTTCTTGCGGAAATTGTTGGAAAAGTGCTACTGGGAAAGCACTCAGCTCACGATAATATTACAAGGCAACAATTTGCACTAATGTGTGCAATTTTTAATAAGAAGCAGATAAATTGGGCTGGCATTATGTTTGATTTAATAAGGAAAAAGAATGGAAAGAAAGAGGTTACCCTAGGAAGGGTAGTTGGTATTTTTCTGAAGGAGAAATACCCCCATCTGCTAGTATCTGCCGCCACCTCCATCAACGCGAGTAAGAAGATGGATCCTTCGCTGTTCTCAAAGTGGAAAAGGACTTTTCTGAAGCCCACTCCCGCAGGGGTTGCTTCAGTTATATCTGAGAGCACCAGGACTGTCGCAGTCACTCCCCCCTTCTAGCAGCTGGCTCAGCAAATCCATCTCCTCCATCTTCTTCATCAGCTTTGCCGTCTACTGCAATTGAAGTTCCTTCAACTTCAATTGAAGTACGACATTCTGCTTCTCCTCCAGCTTCTCCTCCTGCATCTTCTCTCCCGACTGATCTTGCTGGGATTTCTCAACCCAGCTTTGATTTGTTGGCGTCTAAAATTTCTTCTCCAGTTCATTCTCCAATTCCAACTCATCCTCACTCTCCAATTCTATCTTCAGATCATCTTGATCACCCTGCATCCACCCATGCATCTCCACATCATTCTCCAGCTCATTCTCCAGCTCATATTGTATTTACCACCCCTGTTGTTCTTCCACCCTCTGAAATTCCTCCATCATCTTCATCATCTTCTTTTGTTATAACTCTAGCATTTATTGCTAGCATTGTGGAGTTAATTACCCCCTCAATCAAAACTATGATTGATGAGGCAATTGCTCCCCTTGCTTCTTCTATATCTTCTTTGACTGCTGCTATTCAGGCACTCTCAAAGTCTGCTGAGCCCTCTTCTTCTAGGGGCCTGGTTTCAGTTTCTACTGAAATCAGGCAGGGAGAGATGCTTGATGAAGATATCTCAGAGCAGCCTTTGTCCTCCCCTCCAGCAGTTCATCTTGCAGTAACAGAGAAAGTAGCAGAAGATTCAGCTCCTCCTCCTCCTCCATCTGAAAAGGAAATATCTGATGCAATCATGTTGACAGAGTTTGTAGTAAAAGTTTACTTAGAAGAATCCTCAACTCCCTTGGTTGCCCAGTACCTAGAAGGAATTATCACCTCCTTTCTAGATGATTTATGGGAGTTAGGAAACCCTGAAGAATATCCTGAAGGTATGTCTCTTTCTCAATTGATATGATAGTATGGGAATATCTGGAAGGAATGATTAGATGTCATTTAGCAAGATTTTATTCCTAATCCTACAGATATAATGGAAGAAGTAGTAATTGTCCAAGAACCTGAACCTGCTCTAGAGATTCTAGATGCTGTAGAACCTGAGCCTGAAGCTGTATCTGCTCCTGATGTCCAAGTGGTTGTAGAGCCAGTAAGTGAACCTGCTTCTGAAGTTCAACCTGAACCAGAAGCAGCTGTTCAAGTTCCTGAAGCTGCTGAACCTTCTCAGCAAGCAGTGCAAATTGAACTGGTCCCCACGACAGTTCCTGAGCTTCAAGAAATGAATTCTGAAAGTCAAATTGAAAAATCTTCTGTATGGGATGATTCCCTAAGATTGGACTTAGATACTCTCCTGGCACAGGATGCCATGGAAGAAGAAATGGAAAAAGCTGCTTTAAAGGAAAAAGAAAGAGCTTTGAAAGAGGCTATTGACCCATATGATATGCCTATCTCCTCAAATTCTGAAGATGAGATCGACTCTGATGAGTCTGCTGAGACTAAGAGAAAAAGAATTGCTAAGAAGAAAAGAAAAGTTGTTGCTCCTTCTCCTGCTAATCCAGACAATGATACACCATATTATATACTGAAAGGGATTGATCCAAAGTCAAAAGATTTCCAGCATTGGATGTGGTTTTCTAAAAATCAGCAAAAGCAAAGGAAAAAGGCTAAGAGGTATGACCCTCCTGCTCCTAGATGGAATCCTAGAGGTCCTCCTCCTCCACCTCCCGGTGCAGGAGCCTCGGGAAATTTATCTTCTAAATCTGCTTATCAATCTGAAAGATCAAATCCATCTCAATCTGCTCAAAGGAGAAGTTCTCAAGGTTTCCAAGATAAAAGCCAAACTGGCTATCAAAGGCCTGATTCTGTTAAAGAACAAGTTAAGGAGGTAGTATATCAAAGACCTTTTCCCCTCCTCCTTCTCCAAAGAAAAAAGTTTCATCTCCAAAGTCAGTTCATACTGAGAAAGATGTTCCAAAAGGTAAGTAATTTATTTTATCTGAAAATTCTAGCAAGAACTTTGCTAAGTCTGCTCTCTCTTGTTATCTAGTTAATCAAGATAAAGAACCAGTTGATTCTTCTTCTGAGATTGTTTATGAAAGCCCAGAGCTTGATCCTAACTTTAGGATGGCTCGTTTTCTTGAACTGGTTGGAGCAGCACAAATCAGGAAAGCTAAAGAAGAAGGAAAGGACACTGCCGGATTAACCACAATGTCTAAATTCAGAAAGAAGGAGCTCGAAAAGTTCCAGGTTAGACCTGAGATGTTTGATCCTTCAAAATATATGGAAAAGCATCCTGAAGGCAGTGGTCCCAAGAACAATTGAATTGAAAATTATTGGAGAACAAGATTTGAAGCTATCGAAAAAAGAAGCTCTAGATCCTACAAGGAAAATTACTTTTGTTTCTAGCTCTTCTAATCCTGAATCTAACTCTAAAGCACCTTAATTGTTCATTGATTGACAGTTATTTTTATCTGATTGATTGATGATATCTGCTTAGTTATTTCTCTTTATGCATTTTATTTACTTTCTGTAATTAGTGTTATTTGTTTTATTTGTTGAGAGACTTAACTCAAATAGGGGGAGATTGTTGGTACCCTAGGTTTTTGATTTGAGTTCAGTCCTCTCTCTGTCTCTTGACCCTGATTTATCTATGGTCAAAGGTTAGTTGTTAGGTTAGATTCTCTAGTTGTGTAGATTGCTTTTTCAGATGAATATTTGGTTAAGTAGTTTTTTCGTTCGACTATAGTCGAACGTCGCTCGACTATCGTCTATCGGCTGATCGACTATTGTCTATAAGTTGGTCGACGTTCTGTCTGCGTTGATAGCTCGACTATCTGTTGATAGATCGACTATCTGTTTGTCTTGGTAGTTCGACTATCTGTTGATAGGTCGACTATCTGTCGTCTTTGATAGTTCGATTATCTGTCCTGATAGTTCAACTATCTGATAGGTCGACTATCTGTTGATAGGTCGACTATCTGTCCGCTTTGATAGTTCGACTATCTGTTGATAGGTCGACTATCTCTGTCCGCTTTGATAGTTCGACTATCTGTTGATAGGTCGACTATCTGTGTCGCTTTGATAGTTCGACTATCTGTTGATAGGTCGACTATCTGTGTTGCTTTGATAGTTCGACTATCTGCTTGGATAATTCAACTATCTGATAGTTCGACTATCTGTTGATAGATCGACTATCTGTTTTGTTTGATAGGTCGACTATCTGTTGATAGGTCGACTATCTGTTTTCTGTGATAGGTCGACTATCTGCTTGATAGGTCGACTATCTGTTTTTGTTTGATAGTTCGACTATCTGTCCTGATAGATCGACTATCTGATAGCTCGACTATCTGTTCTGATAGGTCGACTATCTGCTGAGGTAGTTCGACTATCTTCTTTGATAGTTCGACTATCTGGATCGTTCGACTATCTGTCTGATAGGTCGACGATCTCCGTGCGCCGTTCGACGATCTCCGAGGGTCGTTCGACGTTTTGCTGTATGCTCTTATTTAGTTTTGTCGTCTTCTATGATGTGACTAATTTCATATTTATTTTGGCATATTTATAATAGATTATCTGAATAATTTGTGACATTATTTCCATGCAATATCAGTTCTATTCTATATGCATAAGCTAATATTTTCTAACAAAGTTGTTTGTCTTATAGCTGAGATATGCAATCTGCTTTATCTGCCAGGCTGTCCTTTATAGCCGATAGACTCAAAAAGTCTTCCTTGGCCGTAAAGAGTTCTTTCTGATGTGACTTTCTCTTATATTATTTCATCAGAAGTATTTGCAGCTTCTTAGAAAGCTTTATCCTTTTATAGGATATCTGCCTGCAGTATTTTTGTTTTGCTTTATGCTTTTTGCAGCCTAGCTTGCAGAGTTCAGAAAAAGACAAGATTCAAACTCAATTAGAGTCGTTGCTGCTGCTGATATATAAAGACTTCTTTGAAGAAGAAATCAACGAGTCCACATAGAAAAGAGATCAACTAGTTCTCAGATTATATTCATTCAGCAAGCTTACAGCAAGAACAAGTTTAACTGCTCTCAGCAATCTTCACTCAACTGAGAAGTGTTAGCTCTTCTGCTCTTCTTCAACCTGAGTTCTCCTGTTCCAGGAAGTTCTGACTCAGAGATCTTTTGAAGAAGAAGAAGAAGAAGAAGATAGCTGCTAGAAGATTTTCATTTCTTACTTTATATCTTCTTGTACTTCTTCCTTCAGTATTTACTGAAGTGTTTCTGCACTGAAGCAAGACTTCACCTGGACGTTCTTTGAGCCAGGGGGAGCCTTGATTCTTTTAGAGCTTTCTAGCTCAGTGCAAGTTATTGTGCTTCTCTAATCTATTGTAAAATAGAGAAGAAACCTTAACCTCCTTTCCCCCTCCTGTACAGGGTTATTACTCCCTTCAAAAGTATCCCTTGGTGGCAGGGCACCTGATCAAAAACCTGTGTTTGGTTTTTAGACACCTGATCAAAAGTCTAAAGGGTCTCTTGATCTACCTGAAGCAGATCTTGTTGGTGGCAGGGCACCTGATCAAAAACCTGAGTGGATTCCTACCTTGTTGGTAGAAGAGTGGACGTACCCAAGTTGTTTGGGGAACCACTTAAATTCCTTGTGTCGTCTAGATTGCTTTATTTAATTACTTGCATTGTGGCTGTGATTAGATCTTAACTAGGTTTGCTAGTTGCTGTTTAGGTTTCCTAGCCTTAACTGTAATTACAGTTGGCTGCCTCTTTGTGCACATCACTTGTGTTAGGCTCTAAGGTTTAATCTCAAATATCTATAACTTTCATTCCGCATTTAACTCCAAGGGAGTTGAGTAGAAAGTCAACTTTGCTAGTGCAATTTTTGATTACTCTATTCACCCCCCCTCTAGAGTAGTATCTATCCCTTCTCTTTCAAAGGAGCTGTTTACGAGCCTTGAACCAAATGGTGGTGAGGTGAGTTTCGACGACGCTTCTAAGATCTCGGTTGAAGGAAGAGGATTAGTGGCGGTTGTGTTGAATGGGAAGGAGGTGCTCATCAACGGCATCTTCTACGTGCCAGGCTTGAGGAGTAACATCCTAAGCCTCGGGCAACTGGTGGAGAAAGGCTACTAGGTCTTATTAAGGGATGACACCCAAGCCATGAAAGATGGTCAAGGAAAAGAAGTGGTGAGGGTGAAGATGACGACGAATCGTCTCTTTACTCTGATCATGGATGTGAAGGAGACGGCGTGTCTCGCGAGAACTGAAGAGGAGGAAGAAGCTTGGTTGTGGCACCACCGGATGGGGCATCTGGGGTTCACAGGCCTGAAGCTGTTGTCTGGATCCAAGATGGTGGAAGGGCTGCCTATGATCACACTTCCTCAAAGGGTTTGTGAGGCATGCACGAAGGGGAAGCAAAGAAGGGAGATATTTGAGGGTGGCAAGTCCCGGAGAGCAACAAGGCCATTGGAGTTAGTTCACTCGGACATCGCTGGTCCGTTTGAGACTACTTCAATTGGTGGAAGCAAGTACTATATCACATTCAACGACGACTTCAGCAGGAAGTGTTGGGTTTATTTTCTAAGAGAGAAGGCCGAGGCTCTGGACAAGTTCTGAGAGTTCAAGGCGATGGCTGAGAAGGAAGTTGAGAAGCCACTGAAGGTGCTCCGGACAGATAGAGGTGGGGAGTACACCTCTAGGCTGTTTGATGACTACTGCAGAGAATGGGGGATCTCACACTAGCTGACGGTGGCATACTTGCTTCAGCAAAACGGAGTGGCAGAAAGGAAGAACCTAACCATCATGAACATGGTGAGGAGCATGGTGAAGGGCAAGGGGTTGCCAAAGAAGTATTGGGCGGAAGCAGCACGGGTAGCGGTGTACTTGCTGAACCGTTGCCCAACCAAGAGCGTCAAGTTCAAGACACCGTTTGAAGCTTGGTGTGGAAGGAAGCCCAGTGTGAAGCATCTGAGGGTCTTTGGGTGTGTTGCTTATGCTCACATCCCGGACCAGAGGAGGAGGAAGTTAGATGACCGGAGTGAGAGATGCATCTTTGTTGGCTACGCTCCTGCGAGCAAGGCTTACAAGTTGTATAACCCAGAGACAGAGAAAGCCATAATCTCTAGAGATGTGGTGTTTGAAGAAAGAAGCTGCTGGAGCTGGAATGAGGAGGTGAAGAACACCAAGGGGATGTTCTACAAGGATGATGAGGAAGAAGGTGGAGAAGAGGGTGAAGCCGAGATGGGTGGAGCGGAGCCACCATCACCACCTAGCAGAGGTTCAGGGGGAGCTCTCACCCCTTACTCTAGTGGTGCAAGCACAAGTGGAGGTAGCTCTAGCAGAGCAAGCACCAGTGGGAGCAAGGACAATCGACCTCAGCCCAGGATGAGGAGGTTGGATGAGATCTATGAGGATACGGCACCGGCACTTAACAATTTTTCATTGTATTGTCTTTTGGCAGATGTTGAGCCGTGCTCCTACGATGAAGCTGCGAAGGAGAAAAGCTGGAGGAAGGCGATGGATGCGGAGATCGCCTCCATCAAAAAGAATGAGACCTGGAAGCTGGTCGACCCACCTGCAGGCCACAAACCCCTTGTGGTGAAGTGGGTGTATAAGGTGAAGAAAAATAAAGATGGAGGCGTGGAGAAGCACAAGGAGAGGCTGGTCGTGAAGGGCTACCGCCAAGTTCAAGGTGTGAACAATGATGAAGTCTTCACACCGGTAGCACAGATTGACACCATCCGCTTGATCATCGCGCTAGCGGCTCATCATGGCTGGAAGATTATGCAGATGGACGTGGTCTCTGCTTACTTGAATGAGTACCTGGAGGAAGAGGTGTACATCGAGCAGTCTCCAGGGTACGTGGTGAAAGGGCAGGAGAGGAAAGTCTGTAAGCTAGACAAGGCATTGTATGGACTAAAGCAAGGGGCAAGAGCTTGGAACGGAAGGATAGATGCTTTCCTGCAGAAGCATGGCTATCAGAAGAGCCCGCATGAGTAAGCTCTCTATACCAAGGTGGACAAGGACGGAGGCATGATGATAGTGTGTTTGTACGTGGATGACATGATCTTCACGGGGAACAACACAGTTATGTATGAAGAGTTCCGGGAGATGATGAAGAATGAGTTTGAGATGACAGACTTAGGAGAGCTGAGCTACTTCCTGGGGGTGGAAGTGAAGCAGGGAGAAGACGGGATCTTCATATCCTAGAAGAAGTATGCGGAGGAGATTTTTAAGAAATTCAGGATGGAGGATAGCAAGCCTATCTCCACTCCTGTCGACCCGGGAATGAAGCTGAGCAAGGAGTCAAAGGAAGGAGCGGTGGACTCCACCTTATTCAAGAGCTTGGTGGGTAGTCTGCGTTACCTGACCTTCACTCGACCGGACATCATGTATGCGGTCGGGGTGGTGAGTGGGCACATGGAGGAGCCAAAGGAAGACCACTTCACAGCAGCGAAGAGGCTCCTGAGGTACATCAACGGGACGAGAGGCCATGGACTGAAGTATGCTACTGGAGTGGAGCTGACGCTGGTAGGTTACTCGGACAGTGACTACGGCAGGGATGTGAATGACCGGAAGAGCACTTCCGGATATGCTTTCAACATGGGAACGTGAGTGTTCTCTTTGAGTTCGAAGAAGCAGGCAACGATAGCTTTATCGTCCTGCGAGGAGGAGTACATTGCGGCGGCAGCTGGTACCTGCCAAGCCATCTGGCTAAGGAACCTCCTGGAGAGTTTGCAGCATGGAGTGGATGGGCCAACGACCATATTGGTGGACAACATGTCGGCCATCCAGCTAGCGAAGAACCCGGTGCTGTATGGGCGCAGCAAACAGATCGATACAAGGTATCATTTCCTGAGAGAGAAAGTGGAGCTGAAGACTGTGGAAGTCAAGTTTTGCCCGGCCGGAGAGCAAGTCGCGGACATCTTTATCAAGGCGTTGAAGGTGGACACGTTCTTAAAGCTCAAAGGCAAACTTGGCATGTGCTGCCAAGTTTGAGGGGGAGTTTGTTGGAGTTTGATTGTTGACATGTTGACCAGGCCCCACATGCATGAGAGTTATGTATTTGCTTTATTGTGTTTTAATAAGGAGAGAGAGAGAGTTTGTAATTAATAGGTAGTTGAGAGGTTGTTTTTGTTTGCCTATAAAAGGCTCCCCCTTTGTATGTTTTAGTTGCTGAAAAATAAAGAAGAGAAACCCCCCCCCCCCCAAGTGTGTTTTTTCGGCCTTGTGTGAGTGAGAGCGCTGCAGCGCTAGAAGGGGAGAACTCGGCTAGTCGGGCGGTCAGGAAGTGTAGCCGCGCGGGTAGTTTGTCTCGCCGCCGAGACGATTCTCGCAAGTGGTGAGCTCGTCGGTGAGAGGTGAAGCCGGGCGATTAAGTATCTCGCTGTGCGAGTTGGAGCTCGCAGAGGCTGCGGTCTCGCAAGGGTGTTGGGCTCGCAGGTGTGTGCTCGCGGGTTGGCATCTCGCCAGGTTGTGCTCGCTGGTGGTGTAGTCGCGCGGATAGAAGTGCGTAGCCGCGCGAGTGCGAGCTGCGGTTTGGTGGAGCGAGTGCGAGCTGCGGTTTGGTGTTAACCGCGAGAAGGGGTTTGCCGAGCGGGTAGGTGGTGCGAGTCCGAAGGGAGTTTGGTGAACTTGCCGGGTGCTAACCGCGCGGACTGGGCGGTCTCACCGAGGTGGTCTCGCCGGCCTGTTTTTGGTGGAGTTAGTCTACAGCAGGGACCCATTCACGTTTCCAACAGTGGCTTCATTGGAGAGGCAAGCAACATATAACCTCCACATTTCAGATCACGCTGATTCAAGAGGCATGCTTTTCACATTTGATAAAGCAGCCTGTGACAATAGTCATATAGTTTGCGATTTTTAAAACGTTTAAAATCTCTACTGCTAGGAAATGCTTGAAAGAGCGATGATTCTGCCACTGAAGCGGCTCGTATGATTGCAAATGTTCATGACAACGATGAGGATCCTCAGTTGTGTGCATCACTTGCTTGTGATGTTTACAAGCATTTACGATTAGCCGATCGAGGTAGATTCACTTCTTCTGCACTATTTTTTATTTAGTAATTAAATTGGAGTTTCTGAATGTTCTAAATTCATGCTTATAAATCTGCACAACACATGATTCAATTTGTGATCCTTGCTGGGCTGGGGTTTTGTCAATGTCTTTCTTTATGATTAATTTAGGATTTGTCCGGTGAGTTGAATGTGGGATTGATGAGAGGAAATCGGGATTTTACACTGGGTTGATCAGGCGAGGTAACTCTGTTTTGATGGGTAATGAGAAGAGTTGAAATTTCTTCGTAGAGATGATCACTCTCCACTTGTTGTGGTGCCTTCCTTGCTAATCCTCCGTTCTGTAAAGATATAAGTGCATATGTTTTTTGGAGAATGAACAGTAAATTAGCAACTCTGTGTCGCCTGCGCCGATCGAGAAACAACAACGAGCTGTGCCGATCTGCTCCAATCGGAAGCAATCATGAGGCCGTTGAACAACCAAAGATCTCCAAAAAAAAATTCCGCTTGGTGTCTCCTCCTCTGAAACATATGATTCTAAAATTTCATTAATTTATATATGAAACTAGTAGTGCTACCAGTTGATGGTTTTATAGATGACTTTATATATGAAACTCATACTCCTTATGTATTCTGTAAGGTGTTTATTCTCATTTAATATTTTTTGTTTGTGGGTTGAGGGTTCGGTTTGGTTTCAAGGTAATCAAATTTCTTGCGCTATGGATGGCTTACCCTGAGCAACCACTACAACTTTGATCAGCTACATTTTCTGTTTTATTTTAATATTCATTTCTTTGAAGAATGAGATATATGTGTTGTTGTTGTGACTATCTAGTTTATATTGTTGCTTGCACTTCATTCTTAATATATTGTTCGCTTGCAGAACTTGTTCATCCACCATACTCTGTGCTACAGTCGGTGAAAATAGAGTTCATTCTTTTATTCTAATAGACCTTCAATTTCTGTTACTATTGCTTGCTACAAATGTCTGTTATGGAATTAAAATTTGTCTTCTTTATTAATTTTGCTTCATCCATATTTCTTGGTTTTGAATGTTCAGTGAATTGGTGCAATGCATGTTGGATTCTGTTTTTTGGCCATACTAACTAGGTGAGTTAATTTTTATGTTTAACATGATTTCTGTGTTTAGTTGGTTCATAGATTTCTCTACTTCAATCAACCAAAAAAATTTTATTTGTTACTATTCACGCATTGATATGTTGAAACAATTATTTTCTTTTACTTGATGATACACTTCTAGTGTTTAGTTGCAATGCATTCTATTTTACTTTAGTAATTGGTTCATCATCATGAAGATTAGCTCATTGTATAATTATATTTTTATTCCCTAAGCGGTTGAGCAGGACGAAGCCTATGCCCTAGAATGATGTATGTTTTGCAACTGGTGGGAGTGATCATGTTGTGATCCGTTGGAACGATGCATGAGTGTGCTGCCAAATCCTTGTGACTTCCAACCTATTCATGGTTCAAACACATGTTTATAGTCTTCATGTATAGCAATACTAATAATTTCATTATTCTTTACTGTAATGTAATTATCCTATTACTGACACATTCATTTTTTTTGTTATTTGTGAATGTTCCAAATTTGAATCTTTATGTAGATAATCCAATGCTAGAACTATTCTTTTGTTATTAACTAATTGCAGGTAAAAATAGATGCGATGTTGGGTCCGGCGTTCCTTCACTTGACCCGTGGCGCTCTACTACTTATATAAAAAATTAAGTAGCACCCTCTCCAACAGTCCGGGCTTTTGGTGCAGTTGGGTATGCGCTTGATACTTCAATTGGTATCAGAGGAGGTCACGGGTTCAAGACCGGGGGGACGCTATTAAATCCTGATTTTTCCCTTCTACCTGTGTGGGTCCGGTGGGTCAGGCAACCGTGGACATGTGGTAACCCCACCTCTGAGCCGTGTGGGCCATGTGATAACCCCACCTCTGAGCCGACGGGTTGTGCTGGACGCCGGGGGGGATTGTTGGGTCCGGCGTTCCTTCACTTGACCCGTGGCGCTCTACTACTTATATAAAAAATTAAGTAGCACCCTCTCCAACAGTCCGGACTTTTGGTGCAGTTGGGTATGCGCTTGATCCTTCATGCGAGGATAGAGGTTGCCGACTATTTTTTTTTATTTTAAAATAGTAATTGCCGCGTTTTTGCTGCGAATGCGTATAGTCTTCCACCACGCGCGGTGGTAGCTTTTAAGAGCTATAGTGACGTTTTATCCAAAAATGCCGCAATGTGCTATGCCGACGGTCGCATTCGCCACGCTTTTACGGCGTTTTTATAACCTCCGTGAAAGCAATAGCGATGCTTGAAAAAGGCCACAAAAGGCCTAAAAACGCGACGGTAGACCTTCTTTCTGGTAGTGCGCGCTACCCACGCGACCGCCGTGGTCTGTGCACTCTGCACACTCCAAACTACGTACTTCCACTTAACACCCACTGTCCAGATGGGGTGGGGGGGTTTCAATCTGGCTCCGATCCAAGATCTAAGCCGGGGATTAATTTTTGGTAGTTTGTTGCGTGGAGCTAGGAATGAAGGGAGGCGATCAAAAACTAAAAAAACTAAGGGTAGTTGGGAATGTGAAATTAACCATCGCACCCATTTTTCATTTCAAAGCATGGATCAAAGATAAAAGAGGCGAACCTATTATAAGCACAAGGGACTGTTTGTGTAGGCGGTGTGAGACTAATCTTGACAATTTTTTTTATTCATGTTGGACCATCCAACACGCCTCCTCAACATGAACATTGGTCTTACACCATGTTAAATGAACCAATGCAGTCATTTTCTATTTCAAAACCCGTCAAAGATAGGATAGGCGGGACATATTATAAGAGCAAGTGGACCATCATCTGGATATGCGGTGTCAGACTAATCTTGACATGCCAATTTTTTGTTCATGTTGCACCGCCCCTTCAGCATGAACCTTCCTCAGCACTAAATTTCCATTCCAAAACCAGGGTCAAAGGTAGGAAAGACGGATGCCTATTATAAGCATGAGTTGAGCATCTAAGTTGACGGTGTGGGACTAATCCAACATAAAATTTGCACAATGAAATGAACATCCAGGTTCCAGACGGAATAATTCATCTCCCAGATGGGCGAAAATTGCTAGGAGAGAAGTGGAGTTTTTAGTCCTAACCCAATTCCCATGTTCAGTTGGGCCGAATTTAGTCGGAATTGAAATTTGGTCCAATCCGGTCAATGGAATTGAAATTTGGTCCTAACCCAATTCGAGCCCCTTATCCTAACAGGCTGAGCCCTAGCGTGCGACGAGTTCTCCTCTTCCTCTCCCCTCTCTTATTACACGTTAGGGTTTCAGCGGTCGACGGCGGGCTTTGAGGCTCTTCCTAAGCCCCCGTCCTCCGAAGCTCCACCTGCCCATTTGTAAAGACAAGTGTTCAGACACTGCGGCTCTCTGTAATAAGGTTCTTCTTACTCTTCCCCTTTTAATTGATTTCTTTGTTCACCGTGTTCTCAATCTCTTCAAAATTAATCAGCTCTCTGTTAAATTATAAACCAGGGCATTGACATACCTCTTTATGTGACCTGCTGTTGAATGCGGCGCACTGATGGGATATTGTCTGCGCCTCTGATTTTGTATCCATGCCTTGTTTTATTTCATTCAGCTAATTTCCTGCTCCTATATAAAGATCAAAACCTGTATCCTGTCTTTATGAATGAAAATCAGCTCACTTTTTTTTTTCTCTCCCCTGCATTTTCACTGTTTCTTTATTCTTTATGAGAGCACACTTGGGCATGATCAACATGTGTGTATTGCAACGTGTGCGCACACGTTAAGTAATGGGTTATGAGTATTGGACCAATTGAATGAGATCGAGATAGGTTTGGACATGTTTCTAGTTATCTTTGGCCAGACCGGTAGAATAGAGTTGGGATCGCGATCCTAAAGATCATAAAATCCGGATCGTGATCCCAGTCGTGGATGTGTCTATTTAGGTCCTAGATAAGATCTGAATCAATTTATAAAATCTGGATCATAGGATCATAAGATTCTACGATTCGGATCACAATCATGATAACATGAAGTTTTTGAATACCATAATCTCAGTAAACCAGACTTTCTTAAAGTCCTGTTCAACTTGAAGAGTAAGAAGTTGTTGCGGTCAATTGAAGTAGTCTTGAAGTCTTAAGAGTTGACTTAGGTTTTGGAGGTCGGAATAGAGGGTAGGCCACATGCACATTTGGCCACCCAACAAAATTTTAACGGACACCGAGAGCATTTGTACCTCCCTGAACAATGCAATAAGATGCCCTAACAACAAGAGCGTAAGAGGGCGATCCGGAAGACCGGAGCGAGGACGAGCCGAGGCGGAAGAAACCATGCTAGCATAAGAACCTGAGGAGAGACCGAGCTAGGCAGCACCCATTAGCCCACTCCGACAAGGCAGTCGAAGACACCCTAGCAAGAGGTCACTTAGGCTCTGTTTGGTACAGTTTATGCTAATTAATAATCTCTATTTAAAACGCAAAAACAGTTTTATAGCTGTTTGTTTGTGCAGCTTATATAAAATCACTTATTTTAAAATTGATGATAAGTTGATTTTTTATAAGCTATCCGGGTCCACCTTATGACTTCTCATAAGCGTTTATCTCTTAAAAAAGTCATATATGTGATTTTTTATCTGGATGTGATTTTTTCGTCCGAACGCGATTTCTTTCACCAGTGATTTTTTCAACCGAACGCAAATTTTTCGCCCGAACGCGAATTTCTCAGCCGCGAGAGAATTTCTCACCCGAGCGCGATTTTTTTGACCGGACAAAATTTTTTCGTAATGGAGCGATTTTTTCGCCCGGGCGCGATCTTTTCATTCGGGCACGATCTTTTCGCCCGGGCGCGATCTTTTCACCAGGGAGCGATCTTTTCTCCCGGACGCGATTTTTCCCTATGACACGTTTTTTTCGCCCATGCACGATATTTTTCGCCCGGGCGCAATATTCACCTCGTGCGAGATTTTTTCGCTATGACACGTTTTTTTCACCCGAGAAAGTTTTTTTCGCCCACGCACGATATTTTTCGCTCGGGCGCGATATTCACTCGTGCGGGATTTTTTCGCCCGGGTAAGATTTTTTAGCCCGGGGGTGATTTTTTCATCCGGGCGCATTTTTTTCGCCCGAGCGCGAATTTTTCGCCCGGAAGCGATTTTTTTTGCTCGAACGCGTATTTTTTTGCTCGGGCGTGTTTTTTTCGCCCGGGCATGATTTTTTCATCCGGGGGCGAATAAATCGCGTCCGGGCGAAAAAAATCATTCCCAGGCGAAAAAAATCGAGCTTGGGCGAAAACAATCTTGACCAGACGAAAAAAATCGTGACGGGCGAAAAAACACGCCCGAGCAAAAAATCACCCTCAGTAAAAAAAAATCATCCACGGACGAAAAAAAACGCGTCCAAACAAACAGACCCTTATGAATGAATGAAATTTTAGATAAATACTTATGAACAAACTATTCAAACAGTCGACTGCTTATTCATTATTGATTTTATAAAATCTCTATCCAAGCATCAATTTTCAATTAGCAGCTTATTCATCATCATAAGTTGTCCCAAACAGAGTCTTAGAACCGAAAATTGTGAATAAAATCGGAATCAAACAGTAACCTTAAAAAACTGAACCGTTCGCAAATCATTTAGTTCCGGTTTGAATTTTGGAACAATGAACAACAATGATCTGAGTACAGTTATTTTTATTTATTATCCAAATCGGAACCATGAACAACAATGATCTGATTTCAGAATTTCTAGATCCGATCCGAATCGGTTGAAGCAAAAAATATATATATTTGTTTTATAATGATATTATTGTTTTTTTAATATAATTCTATTATTATTCAAATCATTCCTTTCAGTAGCACGAGAGTGACTTATTATATATTATCATAATATACATTAGTAAATTCTTATTTTGTGAGGCTGTGAACTTGTCAGTTCTATCAAAACTCAAAAGCAAAAGTCTCTCAAAACCCATTTCAGATTCTTGATTGTCATGCCCTCTACAGCTCCAGTCTTTGGCTAGCTCCTTCGGCTCTTCCTCTTCCTCAACTCCAAATTGACCCATCTGCAGCTCTGCATCTCATAATCTCCTATTCCTCCCTCCATCTGCCCGAAGCCGTGTCTCGCTTTTGTTGAAAGTGAACATGACCCACTCATGTGAGTATCCCGTGTCGGCTCACATCTGAACTGCAGTCTGCTTGCCCAAACCCATCTTTGTACGCAGATCCGCACCTCACCCACACTGGAGTGGAACGTTGATGGGTATGAGGAGTGGTGTTAACACCCTCATAAAAGGAGGTCGGGGGATCGAGGCCGGGTGTTGACCTTGCCGACCTCAACAACCCTCTGTAGTGTTGTAGTGCATTCAGTAACACTCCGGTGTGGGTGGGGTTGCAGACCCGCGTATGGAGAGGGGTTGGGGCAAGAGGATTGTAGTCCGGATGTGAGTCGGCCCAGGATACTCACATGATCAAGTGGGATGACCCACTTTCAACAAGTTGACGAGCATTCGAGCCTCAACTCCAAAGAGGTGGTCGGAGCACTCCAAAGAGACGATTCTTACCACTGTGTCATAGTGATGCAGGATGGTTCTACTATTTCTTGTCGAGAAATGATTAGATTTAATATTAGGTTGAACATTCATTTTTTGAACTGTGTTAAAATTCATGAAACAAGTCTAAAACATATGTAATCAAGGCGGCCGAACCTTTGCTTGTATCTTTGTCATCTCCTTCTATGTATGTGATACGGATATTGTTATCCTTCAAATTGGCATCTATTCATATATATATGCCGTGTATTACTATTCAATAAAGATCAAAAGGAGATTGCCTCTTACAAAAAATATTGCGACATTTCTCTAAGGCTCGGTTTGGGGGGACTTATTTTCACCGGTCAAGCGGTTACGACCGCATGAACTGGATCTTAATTAAGGCTAGGTTCATGCAGTCATAATCGCTTGACCGGTGAAAATAAGTCCCCTTAGATGGGCTTCATTTGGTTTAGCGTTTTCGGACGGCGTTTGGAGTAAACGCCACTGGACGGAGGGTAATCAAACGAAACTCCGTCTCCGTTTGCTCCATTTGCACCCGCAGCAAGGAGGAAACACCCCCCCCCCCGAACTAGGATTTTTGCTAAGCCCGGGCACAAATATTTATAAATTATAAATAAATGGTGAAAATATTACGTCATTTATAATGAGGTTGAAATTATAAAATCCCAAAAAATTATAAATAAAGAGCAACATATGCAAAAATACACAAAATTATAATACCTTGTTCGTAAGCATTGACATAGGAAAACTCCAAAATCCTAATACCTTGTTCGTAAGTATAGTTCTATCTTTCCAGTATTTAAAATCACGACTTACAAAGTTAGGCTCACAACCTTTTTGTGGGAAGATGTAACAATAGAGACAATATGCAACATCTTTATCTATGTTATATTCCAGCCAGTCTTTAAACTCATTAAACCAGTTCTTATTAAAACGACGTGTTTTTGTCCAATTTCTGTTTGTGAAAAATTTTGTAACAAAGGTTGAATATGACCATTCTGCAAGTACTTCCTTCTTATCATGTCTTGAAGATTTACATCATATGAGATTATAGGTTGTCTCAATCCTGGATCTCCTGGTAAATTCTCTAAATCAAACTCAACTCGATTTCTTTTACCATAAGAAACTGTCATTTGTAATTCTTCAGAAGTTTGATTTGATCCTACTTTTGAAAAAAAAACTTCTCCATCGAATTTCACAACTAAAAAAGGAAAGAAAACTTAATAAATCAAAATATCACTACACGTCTACACTTAAATGCTTAACAAAATCAAATGATCATTTCGATAGAGGAGAGTAAGAGAAATAAAATGCATCAATTAGAAACTGAGGAGCAAAATCACCTGTTAATTGATCTTCTGTAGCAAATAGTTGTCAAAACACTGTTTCCTTCTTCCCCTCTGTTTAGAACACAAACCATTTTCAGTGAAACTAGGAAAGCCAGAGTTATGAAAACAATTAAAAGTGGCATTCATGTCAATGTAAGCAATTAAATAAGATTACAACAAATGACTTGCAGTTGCAAATCAATCCACTCAGATTCTCTAATCCCTCTTCCTCACTGATCTAAGTCACAGAACAAGTTTACACACTCAAATCAGAGCTTCTTCAACTCCAATCAGTAGAATATATAAAAAAGAAAAGATTAACATCTCAAACGATATGAAAAATCTCTCTAACAAGACATAACTTGCAGTTGCAAAGCATATTTATGTCATTATGTGGCGGGCCGGGCTAGGGCACGCGACCGATCAGCGGGAGCAGCGACGGCGGGTGGCCGGGCTAGGGCACGCGACCGATCAGCGAGAGCATGACGACACGCGATCAGCGAGCAGGAGCAGCGGCGGGCTAGGGCTGGGAGTGATTTGTTCTACTTCTCCCCCGGTACAAATCGCGAAAAATCACGCCCGGGCACGTGCCCGGGCGTGTCCGAACCTGGGTCCGCCCATGCCCCCCCCCCCACTGCTCCGTTTCGACCTCCATCTCCCCCCCCCCCCTCCGGTTCGAAAGCTCCGTTTGGAGCCGTTTACTCCTCCCTTCACTGTTAAACCAAATGAAGCCTTAATTAAACACCATTCTTTGATCTTATTTAACACCATACATTAATGTTTTTAAATGAAATTAAATTGAACTTTTTAATTTCAATTTAATTAAATTTGAGATTAAAATGTTCAATTGACTTTCACTTCTCCTACGGCGTGCCAAATGTCAAGAGGAGAGAGGCAGGCGGAGATTATTCACTAATGTGACATATAATATATATATTTATTTATAGATCCAGCCAAGTTAATAAAAACAACCCTATGCATTATTTTAAAATTTCAGTTAATTTAATTCGATGAAATCGACAATTACAAATTCTATAGAGGCCAGATGTGAAGTTGCTTCTCCATCAATAGTATATATATATATATATATATATATATATAAATATATATATATATATATACTATTATACGAAAACTAATCTTTGGTGAAACATTGCAAGTCTCCATATATTGCCCTTATAGTTGTATTCATAATTACACAAATATATATAACTTTATATTAATATATTATAAAGTCAATATCCTTTTAGGTAATTACACAACTTTGCAATATTTAAATACAAAAAATAAAAATAATAGGTATCCTAAACCTATGACCTATAACTAAAAATGACAAAAGAAAAATTAATGTTTTAACGTTAAAATATAATTTGTTTTACAAAATAAAAATTATCTTCTTGATTTATTTATTTTTATGGTCATTTTGAGTACTCATATGTTGCGGACGGGTACTGTACACGACAAATGTCGCCGCCCACGACAAATGTCGTCGCCCACGACAAATGTCACCGCCCACGACAAATATCGCCGCCCACGACAAATGTTGTCTGCACGACAAATGTCGCACCGCCGACGAATGTCGCATCCCGCCGAATGTCGCACTCCGACGAATGTCGGACACCGCCGATTGTCGCACCCCCGCCGAATTCCCCCAGGGCCGAAGGCCCGTGCCTGTCACTTGTATATATATTTGAAATTAAATTAAATAAAAATCATGGAATAACCTTTAAATATTTGCATTATTTAACAAAACTATATGCATTAAAAGGCCCATGGCCAGTTAAGTAATATGCTAGCTCCACTTTACAACTACCTTAAATACCCCTTGGAGGGGAGCTTAGAGAAAGAGTTTTATCTTATCCAACAGCCATCAAACTTGAATATTGTTTTCTATTAAAGCATTGACAAACAGCTTTTTTTGGTGCGATGAGTTTGAACAAAACATCATCGTCATAGAATGCATGTTCGGCATGCGAACTGTACAACCTCATATTCGCTGGGTAGGACCCAGAAGATTAAGACTTCAGAGGTCGGGGTTGGGCTAGTCCAGGGTCAGCCCAAGGGCGGACTGGTAGAGTTCTCGCCCTTAGGGAGCTCTCGCCAACCCATAGGCGAGATCGTTCGCGCTAGGACCCGGGCCTTCAGGCCGGCCTTAGACGTCGGGACAGTAGAGCTCCCGCCCGGAAGGGACTCCCCCTGTGGGCGGGCGAGAGCGAGAACCCTCTCGGCGGAAGGTCCCGTCAAGATGAGCCAAGTTGGGGCTCGGCGAGAGCCTTCTCGCCCGGGGTTCTCGCCAAGCAGGTCCATATGGTGGGGCCCGGCGCCCAGGAAAAGATTATTTTATTATCCCCGGGTAAGATTACCTGTATGCCCCCAGGATAAAAGCGGGATTCGTCTATCGGCAGACCCATCAGGGGTATTTCAGTATTTTCAGGTCAGGAGAAGACTATAAAAAGACCCAGTGGGGCTCTTTGGAAAGCAGGCTGTTATTATTCTCCAACTCCAGTGCTTTCTGAGGAGCTCCCAGTCCAGCTTTTGGTTTTGGAGGGGAAGCTCTCAGAGATCTTCCGGGTGTGAGGTGAGACCTCCCAGCTGGGTCTTTGGGTCAGTCTTAGGACCTTCGCAGCTAGTCACGGGTCGAGATTTGAGAGAAGTAAGTCTCGGCTGCACTTTGGTTTGTGAACATTCGTTGGGGTCAATTTTGGCTTCAACACGAACGGTTACGATCACCACCAAAAAACGATGTTTTTGAACATGAAAGTGGATAAAGTCACTTAGGTGAGGCCGGGCATTCATGAGCGACAATTCATAATCATCATGTTCATGACCGTCACTGACATGCCAAATGGTTCCATTATCTGCGCAACTAAACAAAGGAAATGTGGCCTTCAAATAAAGCAAAATGCATGATCAATCTAAAATATCTATATTAATTACCCTCGATGGTATGGATAGAGCTTTAGTGAGTAATTAATAGCGTAGATAGAAACAAAAAAAATTAAAAGACAAAATGCATATGGAAACAAGTAAATATTTATTTTCATTTATGCATACTTATTAATTGTCTTCTTCATTCAAATTGTAGAACCCTGTATTCGGCGAGTGAGATCAGCCGAGTCTAGCTCAAGCCTTGGGCGAACTGGGTCTTGGGCGGCGAGTTCATTCGACGCCCCCAGCCCGAGCGGCGAGTTCACTTGACGCCCCTTCCTTGGCGTCGCGAGCCCAGCTCGCACTCGCGCCTTCGCGAGCCCAGCCCGCCTCGGCGCCCAGTCCAGCTCGCCTAGGCGACCCGAGCGGCGAGTTCGTCGAGCCCAGTTCGACGAACTTCAGATCGTTCGTTGAGGCCGCGGCGGGCGAGTTGGGCATGCCGGGTCTAAGCTCGCCAAAGTGCCGAGCTGAGGCGGCGAGTGCCAGCTCCATCGAGCACTCGCCGCCCTTGTCGAGTAGAGGAAGTGGGGGCTATTCGCCCTGTATTGTGTGGGGTGTTTTTACCATTTTGCCCCTGCGGGCCTGCCCATAGCAAGTTAGAACAGCGAAGTCTCGTTGTTGGCAGACCCAGGTGGCCTGCACATAGCTGTTCCAAACAGCGGAGGTTGGCTATTTGCAGACCGTTTTCAGAATCCTATAAATATGACTCAAGGGATATCTCAGAAAGGCATGCTTACATGTGCCCAGTCTTCTAGTGCTTTCTGAGGTACCTTAGCTTCAACACTTGGCTAAGGAGGGGAAGCGCTCTAAGATCTTCTGGGTGTGTGGTGGGACCTCCGTGCTGGAGCCTTGGGTTTGTCCCTAGTCATTCCTTGGTTTTTCGGGCTCGCTGAAGAGAAGTACGTGTGCGATCACCCCTTCCTCAAGGGTGAACTCCTCGAGACCGAATTCTCGATTTCAACATTTTGGTGTGGTGAGTGTGGAGCGTGATCAACAAAGAAAATCTCCCGCAAGATTTCGATGACTAGAGATGAAGGACGAGGTTCAGGCGGGGGCAACTCACCACCCCCTCCCCCTCCCGCAGCGGTGATGTCGGCAGAGCTTAAAGAGGAAGTCCTCGGACTCGTCAGAGTCGCACTCGGCATGCGGGCTGAGAGAGCGACACCAGCAGTTCCCGTTGTCGCTATCCCGGCCTTGGGAGACGACGTGCCTATCCGGCGGGATGGGAAGGAGGTCTTTGGAGGGGGAGAGCGTGAGTTGCGGGGGCGAGTCCTATTCCCCGGCTCGACAGGAGAGTACCATTTCGGCAAGACGGCAAGGGAAGAGTACCCAGCTCGCCCGGCTATGGATGGAAGTCCTTTCAGCGAGCTCGTTTCTTCTGCCCCAGCTCCAGAAGGGTTCCGGGAGCCGGAGATGACCTACTACACCGGGAAGGGAGATCTGGTGCAGCACGTCCAATGGTTTGAGGACGTGGTTTCAATCCGACAAATGTCGGATGGGTTTAAGTGTCGACTCTTCGCCATCACCCTCAAGGAGAAGGCAAGAGAGTGGTTCCACTAGCTCCCGGCCAGCTCCATTTACTGTTTTGAGGACCTGCGTCGGGGGTTCATGCTGAGGTTCACCACGTATAGGCAGAGGAAGAAGGAGGCGGAGTCTTTGTTCCGCATTAAGCAGGGGCAGGCGAGACCCTAGGCAGCTACATGGATAGGTTCCAGGAGGAACTGTCCCAGGTGCAGGAGATGTCGGGGCACACCATAATGGTAGCCTTTACCCTGGGCCTCCAGCCCGGATTCTTCGCCATAGAGCTGAAGAGGACGCCTCCGGTATTTTTTGAGGCACTCATGGAGAGTACGGCCAGGGAGGCTGATATGGAGGCGGCACACCCGGAGTTCGCCCGGAGGTTGGCCCGTTGGGAAATAGAGGAAGAGAGGCCAAGGGGTGGCCTAGTTCAGGAGGAGAGGAGGGCTGAGCCCCGGCAGAGGGAGAAGCCACAGCAGCAGCAGCCCAGGTGGGGGCGTCAGGGGCCGACTAACCGGCAAGGGTAGAGGCCGAAGTTGCAGGACCAAGGGCCAAGGAGGGGTTATCATGGAGGGGATAATCTCCAGGGTGGCCACGGTCCGTTTTACCCCCTGGGCGGGAGGCAGGGTCAGAGACCCCTTCTCCCCGATCAGGAGGAGGCCATGGCGATTGCCCTGGGGGGAGGAGGAGAGGACAACCAAGGAGGAGGAGGGAGGTCAGGGTGGACCAACCCTATTGCGACTTCCATCAGGAGGATGGGCACGTCACATCCACGTTCCCGGAGTTCCTCGAGATGAGGGGAAACAGGGAGCAGCAGCAGCGATAGGACTAGCAGGGTGTGCGGATCGAGGAGGTCCGGCCTCGGGCGGAAAAGGACAGATACGAAGACCGGGCCGATGTCGGAACCCGAGGAGGGATCAGAGTGATCCACGGGGGGGGGGGGGGGGGGGGGGGGGTGGGGAGTAGGGGTCGAGGCTTTCCGCAAGGTGAGCTTCTACGTCATGTATCGAAGGAGCTTCGACTCAACATCCCAGACCCCGCCCCCGGACGAGAGGATCACCTTTTCAAGGGAAGATATGTCGAGCCATGAGGACCCTTTCTGCGATGCGCTGGCCATTCAGACAGCTATCGAGAACTTCACCATCGCCCGAATCCTCGTCGACAATGGGAGCTCCGTCAACGTCATCTTCAAAAAACCGTTCGACGCAATGAAGGTGGAGGGAAAGAGGGTGCTGGCCTCGGATGGACCTCTCTTTGGGTTCTCCGGGGAAAGGAAGGAGGTGGAAGGAGGAATGAGACTCCATGTCAGTCTGGGGGGGCAGTCCCGGAACTGCAGGTTCGTCATCACGAATGCCACCAACAGCTACAACGCCATTTTTGGGCGGCCCCTCATCAGCGCCTTTCACTGCGTCCCCTCGTCATTCCACCAATGTATCAAGTTCAACACGGAGGGGGTCCAGGTCCGAGTCCGTGGAGACCCCAGGGCGGCGAGGGAGTGCTACGTGACAGCTGTGAACTCCATCACCTGGCAGGAGGGAGACGAGGAGATGGATAGGAGGATGGAGTTGACCGGGCAGGGGTCCGAAGGAGTGGAGGTGGAAGCAGTAGAGGGGGAGGCCCCCATCCGGACAACGGAGGCGGAGGAGGTTCTGGAAGAGCTGGCCGAGGTGATGGTCATGGATGAGGTGGAAGTTCCTGTCCCTGGAGAGGGGGACGTCGCTGAGTGGGAGGAGCAGTCCAGGCTAGAGACAACAGAGGAGGTAGTTGAGATGGAGGTTCTCACCCAGGGAGGCAGGGTGGAGAAGGTCCGCATCAGCGGGGGGCTGACCCCAGAGGACCAGGGAAGGATGCTGGAGTGCATCCAGAAGAATGTGTACGTATTCGCCTGGAGTACGGCCGAGATGCCCGGGATCGACGCGGACGTCGCCTGTCACCGTCTTAACTTATACCCGGAGGCTCGCCCCGTCCAACAAAAGAAGAGGTCCACCGCGGAAAAGCTAGCCGAGCTAATCAGGGAGGAGGTCGCCAAGCTCCTCAAGGCCGGCTTTGAACCCGAAATTCAATACCCCGGCTGGGTCTCCAATGTTGTTATGGTTAAAAAAGGGGACGACCGGTGGCGTATGTGTGTTGATTTCTCTTTGCTTAATAAATCATGTCCCAAAGATTGTTACCCCTTGCCTCGGATCAACACGCTGGTTGACTCAGCCGTCAGTTTCCCTGTAATAAGTTTTTTAGATGCATTTTCATGTTATCACCAAATCAGGATGCACCCCCCCTCCCGATGTAAAAGATGTCTCCTTCATCATGGGGGATGGTTGCAACTGCTATAAGATAATGGCCTTTGGGCTGAAGAATGCAGGTGTGACCTAACAAAAAATGATGGACCGCATCTTCCGGGAGCAGATGGGGCGGAACCTGGAGGTCTATGTAGATGATCTAATGATCAAGAGCCGAGAGGTCGACTTCCACATCCGAGATCTGGAGGAGACCTTCGGTACCCCGCAGGAATACAAAATGAGGCTGAACCCTTTGAAGTGTGTCTTAGGGGCCAGCAAGGGGAAGTTCTTGGGCCACCTCCTCACTTCTGTGGGGGTGGAGCCAAATCTGGACAAGGTCAAGGCGATCATGGAGCTGGGATCGCCTCGGAATGCTAAGGAAGTCCAGCGACTGATAGGAAGGTTGGACGGACTCAGTAGGTTCCTCTCCCGGGCAGGGGAAAAGTGCTCACCCTTCTTCAAGGCGTTGAGGGGAGGCAAAAAATTTTAAATGACTAAGCAGTGCGAGGAGGCATTCTAGGCCTTGAAGAGGCAACTCACCCAGGTCCCACTCCTCCAAGGGCCGACGAAAGTGGAGGACCTGTCCCTGTATCTAGGGGTTGGGGCAGAGGCCCTGAGTTCTATGTTTATCAGGGAGGATGGTAAGAAACAACTACCTATCTACTACATCAGCAGGGTCCTGAGGAAGGCGGAACTCTGTTATCCCATCTTGGAGAAGCTGGCATTCGCCCTGGTCGTCTCGGCCTGGAGGCTCCGACTTTATTTCCAGGTACACTCTATTAGGATGGTGACTGACCACCCCCTCCACAACATCTTTGAAGGGGTGGAGCATTCGGGGAGGCTGGCCAAGTGGTCGGTGGAACTAAGCGAATTTGACATCTCCTTCGTCCCTCGACTCTCGATCAAGGCACAGGCGATGACCGACTTTCTAGCTGACTATATGGTCGAGGTGGAGGAGGAGGAAATCACTCGCCCCGTTCCTTGGAAGGTTATGGTGGACGGTGCTTCGGGAAGACACTCCCTGGGGGTTGGGGTCATCTAGGAAAGCCCCCAGGGGACAAGGACCGAGCAGACAGTGGTAGTGCATTTTCCCATCACCAACAATCAGGCTGAGTACAAAGCTATGATCGCGGGTTTGCGCCTGGCCAGGGAGTTGGGGGTGCATGATGTGGAGGTCCTCACTGACTCCATGGTGGTGGCTTCCCAGATCAACGGGGAGTTTGAGGCGAGGGAGCCCACCCTGCAATCGTACTTAACCAAAATCAATAGTATCATAGGGGTGTTTCAAACCTTCGCCGTCCGGCATGTGCCCCGGGAAGAAAACGAATGGGTGGATCAGCTAGCCAAGCATGGCCCCCGGATGGGGGTACCATCACTGACCTGTTCCGTCTGTCCATCCAAGAGGGGGAGATGATGGAGGTGGATATGCTTGCCCAAGGGGCTGCCTGCTCCTCAGGTCGCTCCCTCTACTATCCCCAGGGGTGGCCTGCTCCTCAGGCAGCCCCCTCTTCTTGCACAAGGGGCGGACTGCTCCTCAGGCCGCCTCATCTACTGGCCCCAAGGGCAGCCTGCTCCTCAGGTCACCCCCTCTGCTTGCCCAAGGGGCGGCTTGCTCCTCAGGCTGCCCCCTCTACTTGCCTCAGAGGCAGCCTGCCTTCTCCCAGTCCGCCCAGCCAGACAGACTGCTCACCGAGTCCGTATAAGCCTCCATGATGACGCCACTGGGCCCCGCTTCTAGAAGATCTTCCCCGGGCCTATAAATAGCCCCCAATGCCTCTCATTTGTGACGTGTAAGAGGAACACTATCGCTGCCATCAATACCTGCAGACTCAGTTTTCCAATCCTCCACAACTGATCATCAAGAGCTGCAGACTCGTTTTACCAGTCCTCTAATGCTTACCATCAAGCTGTGCAGCTTGCTTATAGCCTCTTTTTACTTAGCCTCTGGCAACTTCTTCCTTAGTCGCCAGCATCCCCCTTTGTACCCTTTATTGCTTTCTCATGTAAAGGAGTAATAGCAAGCTGCAATCTTGTTTCTTGATTAAAGGAAAAGCCCGTCGCAAGAGTGGCATTAAAGCCGCGATGGGTGAATTTTGTTGTTGTCGCTGCTAGCGGCCCCTTCTCTTTTCCCCTCTCGGTCTAACCATCAGAGCTCAACCGTCAAAGTAAACGTCTGCTCGACAGTTCCTGATCAAGCTTCTCTGCTGATCATCAAGCTTCTTTGCTGATCATCAACCTTATCCGCTGATCATCAAGCTTCTTCGCTGATCATCAAGCTTCTCCACTGATCATTAAGCTTCTCCGCTGATCATCAAGATTCTCCACTGATCATCAAGCTCCTCCGCTGATCATCAACCTCCTCCGCTGATCATCAACCTTCTATGCTTATCATCAACCTTCTTTCCCTTCCCAACTATTCTCAGCAAACCTCTCCGCTATCCCCGCAACCCTCTTCTTCACCTAGCTTGTGAGATCGAACAACCTGTTAACTAGAAGGCGCATTTCTTGCATCAACAGTTAACACGCGACTTTCAGATCTCGAACAGACAGTGAAATCAGCGGTTACTCATGATAGACCATCAACCAGTCGAGAACCTTGCTCCAAGTACCAGTGAAGATCCTCTTTGGGAGGCCTTAGAGCAATCTCGCAGAGAAATTGCACAACAGTTTCAAGCAATCAACCGTACTCTAGCTGCTATCACTCAACGATTGGAAATGTAATCTTCAGCAGCACCAGCCCCTCCAATCAATCCAGCACCAGCATCCTAGACTCCTCAAGTTTATCCATCGGCCTATCCGCCGGTCTATCCTCCTCTTTACACTCCAACCTTTCCGCAAGGTCCTGCAGCCCCTTTGCGGTATCAAAATGATTAGCTTACAGCTCGTCAAAACTTCTTCTGAGAAGCTGCCCGAGGAAGTCCAGCTAGATTCCTAAATTTTCAGGGAAGTCATCCCCACTCTTCAGCTCCTGCATTTACTCCTTTCACAATAACTTTTCCCTTCTATCCTCCTGCTCCTTCTGCAGCTACAACTTATGCTCCCTTTTTTTCCTTATGTAGTAGAGCAAGAAGAGCCATCGCCATTTACAGAGAATGTTCGGCATGAACAAACTCCAGTTAACTTCAGAGAACTGCGGTTACCAATTTACACTGGAGAGACTGATCCAGTCAAACATCTTCAAGCCTTTGAATCAACCGTTGCTCTCAAAACCCTCTCAGATGCTACCAAATGCAAACTCTTTGTGACGACCTTTGATGGTCAAGTGAGGGATTGGTTCTATGGACTACGTCCTCAGTCCATCTCTTCCTTTGCGGATTTGCGAAGAGAGTTTCTGCTCAGATTTTCTACCTATACAAAGATAAAAAGCGGTCCAGCGGACCTATTTGAGATCAAGCAACGTGAAGATGAGACTTGGTCTCATTTTGTAGATCATTTTCAGAGAGAAATCCTTGACATCGAGATCGTCGAGCAAGAGATGTATCGAGTGGCTCTCATTCATGGTTTGCGAGAAGGACCACTCAAGTTCGAGGTTAACGTCTGAGCACCGAGGACATATCAAGAATTGATTGGTTTAGCAAACTCATATATCCGCGGTGAGAAAAGCAATCCCAGCTTCATCTCCAGACTTGTAACAGAGAAAAATTATTCCTCTTACAAGCAGCCTCCGAGGTCTCCTCGGAAAGATTTTCCATCCTACTCAAGGAAGGGGAGGAAATTTCAACGTCATCAACATCCTTTCCCAGGCCAGGATCGTGCCCAAGATCAATTGTTACTATTTCCAGCCCCACCTCTACTAATAGCTTTGGTTCATCAGCCGCAAGATGATGACTTATCATACTCTAGACTTGATGAGGTCATGCTAGAAGTAAGCCAAATCATGATGGATAGGGCAAATTCCAAAAGGCCTTACCAGCCGACAAATCAAAAATCAAAAGATTCAGATCCAGTCTGTGAGTTTCACAAAGAATGTGAACATTTGACTGAAAACTGCCGAGTGCTTCGCCAACTTGTGCAAAAAATGCTGAGGCAGGGTAAGATGCGCGATCTGTTCCCGAAGGATGGCCACTCTAATCCGTCAACTTCAAAAGACAAAGAAGTAGCAGACATTTCTTGCAGCTCAAAGGGAGTGAATCAAATCAACAAGTATAATTGCATCGTCATAGGTGAGACCTTCGATGTCGATGACGAGGGCGCCCTCAGAAGGTTATTCGAAGCCGGAGGACGTCTCATTTCTAAAAAGCTCCTCGCGATCATGACTGTTTGTTGCTACTTTACTCTTCAAACATTTTCTTTGTAATATTTCTAAGTGTTCTTTCTTTTCATTTCAATAAAGTTTACGGTAGAGATCCTATACTGACACTTTTCCCTTTATGGAGTGCTTCCTCCTCTACTTTTCTCTTTGCCAAAGAGATCACTGAACCAATGAGATATCGCCAAGTCTTGTTGTTCCCTCCATAGATTGTTCTCCGGCGTAAGACTATGATGACCACATATAGCGGGGAGTGTTCGCATATGTGTAGTGGGGGCCGTTCAATCTATGATGGTGAACTTCAGACTTCGGATCCTAGCCGGTATCTAACACAAAGTGTGCATCAAGAGAGGTCCCATGTGTTAGCTCTGATGTGCTCCATTAAGGGATACGTTACAGTTACGATGATCTTTGTTGTACAAGCAATGACGATCAAGTGAAATCTTGTCTCTTTGATCATCTCACAACTAACGGACAAACACTATAAGGTACTCTCAATCTATGCCTTCGTGGGGCCCACAACTCCGCTGATCAATCCGCAGGCAAGCAATAGGCCACTTGGCACATCTAGTCTAATTGATCAGCGGTACTTGTAACCCGAGGCATGAGAGCAGTGTATTGTCGATAATTCTTAGGATTTTCTGTGCTTGTTTCTTTTGTGCCCTTCTAAAGGATACGCGGCTAGCCTGCTTTAGGTAGGACTACACCCTAGATGATTTTTTGGCAAGTGATGCATAAGGCCCATGAGTGTTCTCCTGTGGCAGCATTCAACCTTTTTTAGATCATCCTCAGGGTATATCCCTTTTTTTGTCTTTTTGCCTTCTTATAGGTTAACAGGTTAAATCCAACATATTCTAAAGATCTGTAATATCTTTTTGGCTTATGATCATCTTATATGCGATGCCTGTATGAAGTTCTATCAGATGATGAAACACAAGTTCTCTTATCGGATGCTAACGACACAAATCATTAATCAGAGTATCTGGTTCTCCTTGATTGACAAGCCATGATATTATAAGTCTAAATTAAGATGATTTCATCTTGGTGATCTGGATTTCATGTTGAGGACCTTATACATGATCACGCGAGATGATCATTATCACGTTTTGATCTCTATTCAGTTAATAGCAGAGCTCGACTGGTATCTCCTCAGTTATCCAACAATATATTATCATATCTGCATCTAACTCTTCTTTTGCAGAGATTAGCAGATATTAACAAGTCCTCTTCAGGTACTTGCAGCTTATTTCTCTATTATATCTGCATCTAACTCTTCTTTTGCAGAGATTAGCAAATATTAGCAAGTCCTGTTCAGGTACTTGTGGCTTAATTTTCTTTCATATCTTCTTGCTCGCTCTTCTTTTGCAGAGACTAGCAGATATTAACAAGTACTCCTTAGGTACTTACGGCTTAATTTTCTTTCATATCTGTGTGCTCACTCTTCTTTTGCAGAGACTAGCATATATTAGCAATTACTCATCAGGTACTTGCGACTTAATTTTCTTTCATATCTGCTTGCTCACTTTTCTTTTGTAGAAACTAGTAGATATTAGCAAGTACTCATCATGTACTTGCGGCTTAATTTTCTTTCATATCTGCTTGCTCATTCTTCTTTTGCAGAGACTAACAGATATTATCAAGTACTCTTCAGGTACTTGCGGTGTAATTTTCTTTTATATTTACTTGCTCACTCTTCTTTTAAAGAGACTAGCAGATATTAGTAAGTAATCCTCAGGTACTTACAGCTTAATTTTCTTTCATATCTGTTTGTTAACTCTTTTTTTGTAGAGATTAGCAGATATTAGCAAGTTCTCTTCAGGTACTTGCAGCTTCTCTATCATATCTGCATCTAACTTTTCTTTTGCAAAGATTAGTAGATATTAGCAATTCCTCTTCAGGTACTTGCGACTTAATTTTCTTTCATATCTGCTTGCTCACTCTTCTTTTGCAGAGACTAGCAAATATTAGCAAGTACTCATCAGGCACTTGCGGCTTAATTTTTTTCATATCTGTTTGTTCATTCTTCTTTTGTAGAGACTAGCAGATATTAGCAAGTACTCTTCAGGTACTTGCGGCTTAATTTTCTTTCATATCTGCTTGCTCACTCATCTTTTGCAGAGACTAACCGATATTAGCAAGTACTCCTCAGGTACTTGCGGCTTAATTTTCTTTCATATCTGCTTGCTCAATCTTCTTTTGCATAGACTAGCAGATATTAGTAAGTACTCTTCAGGTACTTGCGGCTTAATTTTCTTTCATATCTGCTTGCTCACTCTTATTTTGCAGAGACTAGCTGATATTAGCAAGTACTCCTCAGGTACTTGCGGCTTAATTTTCTTTCATATCTGCATCACTCTTCTTTTGCAGAAACTAAAAGATATTACCAAGTACTCTTCAGGTACTTGCAGCTTAATTATTTTCATATCTGCTTACTCACTCTTCTTTCGCAGAGACTAGCAGATATTAGCAAGTACTTTTCAAGTACTTGCGGCTTAATTTTCTTTTATATCTGATTGCTCACTCTTCTTTTATAGAGACTAGCAAATATTAGCAAGTACTCCACAGGTACTTGCGGCTTAATTTTCTTTCATATCTGCTTGCTCACTCTTCTCTTGCACAGACTAGCGGATATTTGCAAGTCCTCTTCAGGTACTTGCAACTTATTATCCTTTTGTATTTTCTCTCATCTGTATTTTTTCAGAGCTCAAGGGAAGACATTTACCCGTCTTCTTCATTTACCAAAGCAACCCAGGTACACATAAGATGTACCTCCTTTTGCCTGCATTGACTTTTTCTTCGCAGGGGAAAGATCGACATTGACAGATTTTTTCTGTGGAAAGACATCAGGTTCCATCTCTCCTTACCCCTTTCTCGAGGGAAGGAACACAATTTTCGTGGGTCTCTTACTTTTTCGAAGTTTCCTTCGGGACTTAAAAAATAATGAGGATTATGTTAACCCCAAAATCGGCAATCCCTCCCAAGGTATCTAGTTCGCAAGTCACGGCCCACTCAGAGGTTCCCCCGAGGGTCGTGATCTGCCTCATCCCTCCTTTTTTGGGCCAGGCGGATAGAAACTCCTATCCGCTCAGGTCGTGTGGCTAGGACGGTCTCCCTGGTCTAACCGCCCCAGTCGCATAGCTACCGCGTGCCCTGCGGGACGACAGGCTGCTCTCATAGCTCACCCTCGCAGGCCGCGCGGTTAGGCCTGCTAACCGCGCAATATTCTTACTTGCAGTAGGCAACCTAAAGCAGCAGGGGGTGATCTGTGCGATCTATTCCTTCAGTTCGCCAGGTCGCCCAGCTGGCATCAACCCTAGACTAACTCAACCGTCGCGAGCTCGGCGAACTCATTCTCCGACTCGACATTAGAGACGGATTTTATCTGCCCAGAAGGGTCGGCCTGCTCCTCAGGTTGCCCCCTCTGCTTGCCCAAGGGGCGGCCTGCTCCTCAGGTCGCCCCCTCTGCTGGCCCCAGGGGCAGCCAACTCCTCAGGCCGCCCCCACTGCTGGCCCCAGGGGTTGTCTGCTCCTCAGGCCGCCCCTCTGCTTCTCCAAGTGGCAGCCTACTCCTTAGGCCGCCCCCTCTACTGGCCCCAGGGGTGGCCTACTCCTCACGAAGCCCCCTCTGCTGGCCCCAGGGGAGGCCTGCTCCTCAGGCCGCCCTCCCTGTTTGCCAAAGGGGCGGCCTGCTCCTTAGGCCGCCCCCTCTGCTTGCCCAAGGGGCGGCCTGCTCCTCAGGCCGCCCCCTCTGCTTGCCCCAAGGGCGGCCTGCTCCTTAGGCTGCCCCCTCTACTTGCCCAAGGGGCGGCCTGCTCCTCAGTCCGCCCCCTGTGCTGGCCCCATAAGCGGCCTGCTCCTCAGGACGCCCCCTCTGCTAGCCCTAGGGGCGGCCTGCTCCTCAGGCTGCCCCCTCTATTTCCCCTAGGGACGGCCTACTCCTCAGGCCTCCCCCTCTACTTGCCCAAGGGGCATCTTTCTCCTCAAGCCGCCTCCTCTGCTTGCCCCAGGGGCGGCCTGCTCCTCAGTCCGCCCCCTCTGCTTGCTCAAGGGGCGGCCTACTCATCAGGCCGCCCCTTCTGCTTGCCCTAGGGGAGGCTCCTTCTCAGACCGCCCCCTCTGCTTGCCTCAGAGGCGGCCTGCCTTCTCCCAGTCCGCCCAGCCAGGCAGCCTGCTCGCCGAGTCCGCACAAGCCTCCATGATGACGTCACTGGGCCCCTCTTCTAGAATATCTTCCCCAATCCTATAAATAGCCCCCAATGCCTCTCATTTATGACGTACAAGAGGAACACTTCCACTGCCAGCAAGACCTGCGGAATCAGTTTTCCAGTCGTCCACAGCTGATCATCAAGAACTGCGGACTCGGTTTTCCAGTCCTCCACATCTTGCCATCAAGTTGTGTAGCCTGCTTGCAGCATCTTTTTACTTAGCCTCTGGAAACTTCTTCCTTAGCCGTCAGCTTCCCCCTTTGTACCATTTATTACTTTCTCATGTAAAGGAGTAATAGCAAGTTGTAATCTTGTTTCTTGATTAAATGAAAAGCCCGTCGCAAGAGTGGCATTCAAGCCACGGCGGGCGAAGTCTATTGTTGTCGCTGCTAGTGGCCCCCTCTCTTTTTCCCTCTTGGTATAACCATCAGAGCTCAACCGTCAAAGTAATCGTCTGCTCGACAGTTCCTGATCAAGCTTCTTCACTGATCATCAAGCTTCTCCGTTGATCATCAACCTTCTCCGGTTATCATCAAGCTTCTTCGCTGATCATCAAGCTTCTCCACTGATCATCAAGCTTCTCCGTTGATCATCAAGCTCCTCCGCTGATCATCAACCTCCTCCGCTGATCATCAACCTTCTCTGCTGATCATCAGCCTTCTTTCCCTTCCCAACTGTTCTCAGCAAACCTCTTCGTTATCCCCACAACCCTCTTCTTCACCTAGCTTGTGAGATCAAACAACTCGTTAACTAGAAGGCACATTTCTTGCATCAACAATGATAACTTCTCGAAACAAAGTTATCCAGTGCTTTATTTTGATTTAATATTCATCTTAATGAGAAAAAATGAATTAAAAAAGTAAAAAATATAAGTAAATTCATATCTATTTTATTTGTGGCTAACTTGGCTATTTTCCTATATTTTCTTACTAGAAATAACAAAGAAATCTGTCCGAAGAAGTAAAGCTAGACTTATATTTTTGCCTAGCAGGTTGTTGCAATAACCTAAAAAAAGTTATTGCAACGACTTCTGAATGGATTTTAAATTCAAAATTCAAATTTTGTGCCAAAATCAAAATTGGAAGGAGGCATCGATTGTGGGAGTGTTGCACGTTTTTAAGAGGAGAATCTAATGTCTAAAAGGAGATACGAAATACATTAGAGAGGAGAGTTTTGGAGAGCCATCATCTTGGAGAAGGAGAAAGAGGCTAGGGTTTGGAGATGCTGTCAAGAAAGAAGAAGGTTTTGATGCGAGATCTGAACACAAATTCCTGCAGCATTTAAACTTCTATAATCATGTCTAGTAAGATCTTTCTTCTTGTGTGGTTTGATCTCTCCATCATGAACTAATTAATTCCTAGGTCTTGTATGTTGAGAGTATTTTGATTTATTGTGATGATGTGATTTTATTTTCTCTTTTGTGATTGTTTGAAGAACTATCTTTATTGGTTTTATGTTTTATTTTGTGGAATCTTTGGATTAAGTATTCTTCTTCTAAATTACGTGGTGAGATTCGAGAGAGGAGTTATGTTATTTTAGAGTTAAATCCTTTATTTTGCGCTGTGAGATTCGAGAGAGGAGTCACGTAATTTTTAGCCAAATTCCATCTTTATACTGCGCTGCAAAATTCGAGAGAGGAGTATCGTAAGTGTAACATAAATATCAATATAGCATAAAGAGAAAGAGATTTCATCTTGTGTTAGCAACATTGATTTGTGCATTTTATGTTATTCTTGTTCTACATAAGTTAGAGATAACTAGGAGAATTATGGTAAATGAATTTTTGAGATCGAAAGATGATGACGTCTATTTCAAATCGTTGTAGGATAGTAATCAAACATTTCATAAAGGTTCACTCTAAAAACTTTTCACAATAAACAAAGGAAATCAACGTACAAGACTATTTCTCCAACTTGATAAAAATAATCTTAAGTAAACGTATTTAGTTTTATTATTATTTTCTTTTAATTTTCCATTAACAAGTTCATTTTAATTAATTCGCTTGAATTTAAAGAAAAGATAGAGCTAGTACTTGCAAGCACTAGATTAGTCACTAGATTCTCTGTGGGAACGATCTTAACTCACTTTATATTACTTGATCTGTCACGTGCACTTGCGTATAATATGTAAATCTATTTCAGGCGTATCAAGTGCATCAGTAATTGCGTTAGGGAGTAATTTGTGCTGACGAATGACGTCGCTCCGTTTCAATCACACGGATCACCATTTTTGCCAAAATGACAAGAGTGGACCCCCTCCCCCTGGGCAGTTCAGGCAGCCCAGGCAGGGTGCCCAAAGGCGGCGGCGACGGCCGGTGATGAAGGGGGCGGCCGGGTCTCGCCGGTGGCGGAGAGGTCGTTGACACCTAGTTGTGTCCAAAAGGCTCGGGCCCAGTGGGCCGGCCCGAGCTCGGCCCGGCGAAAGCCCGATTCGGCCCGGCCTGGAAAAAGCCTGGTCTGGGCCGAGGCCGAGTTCAGGGCCCTGATTTTGGGGGCTAGCACGGCCCGATACCCGACCCGAGCCGGGCCGGGCAAAGCCTGAAATTTGGGTCGGCCCTGGCCCGGGTCCAGGAGAAGCCCGGCCCAGGCCCACAGGCCGGCCCGGCCTTGCTGGCTTCAACGGCTCTTAGAGTCGTTGGAAGCAGCCAGCAGGGCTGTTGCGGACAGCTTAGAGTCGTTGGAAGCAGCCAGCAGGGCTGTTGCGGACAGCCCTGTCGGCTGTCAGCAGCAGGGATGCTGCTGACAGCCCTGTCGGCTGTCAGCAGCAACATCTGCTGTCTGTTATGGCCTAGGGCATAGGCAACAGCCTAGGCCTTAGGCCATTTAAAAAAAAATTAAAATTTTATTTTATTTTTTTTATTTTAAAAAAAAACCTATAAAAATACCACCCCCCCCAACCCGACCACCTCTCTCTCTCCTTCACTCTCTCTCTCTCTCACTTTCTCTCTCACTTACTCTCTCTCTTCCACTCACTTTCTCTCTCTCTCTCTCACTTATTATTTTTTTTAGAATAATAAGGGCCCGGGCCGGCTCGAGCCCCTTCCAGGGGTCAAAGCCCGAGCCCAGCCCGAGCCCGATATAGGAAGGGCCCGGGTTCGGCCCTTGCAAAGCCCGGGCCCGATCAGGCCCGGTCCAGGCCGGCCCAATCGAGTCTTTTGGACACGACTGCTGACGCCCCGCGGGCTGCCAACAGCGCAGGGGCGCGGCGCAGAAGTTTTTTCTTTGGTTTTTTTATTTCTTTGGTTGCACAGGGGTCGGATTTTCTTAAGTGGTTTGCAGTGCTCAGACCAAATTAGCCACGAACAAATATTTGGAACGCTTAAATTTTTTTTGAAAAAACTTTTGAAAATTTCTTGCTTCTATCTTTCCAGAACAAGATTTCTGAAATGAAAATCCGACCCCTGTGCAACCAAAGAAAAAAAAAACCAAGGTATGTATGTATGTATGTGTATGTGTGTATGTATGTGTATGTGTGTATGTATGTATGTGTATGTGTGTATGTATGTATGTATTTGTATGTGTGTATGTATGTATGTATTTGTATGTGTGTATGTATGTATGTATGTATGTATATGTGTATGTATGTATGTGTATGTGTGTATGTATGTATGTATGTATATATGTGTGTGTTTGTATGTATGTGTATGTATGTATGATACTATGATGGATGTGAGGAGCTATATTTTTTAACATCAGACAGGGTGTTTTAGATGAGGCAAATAATTTAATTAACTAGTATTCTCTAATGTACTTTCTCTCAAGTTAAAAACAACATATCCATTCTCATCCATCTAATAAATATTATTTTAGAAAAAAAAAACGAAATAAGTAAAATAAATTATAAAAAATGATGAATAAGATAAGATAGACACAAAATAAATATAAAATTTAATTTAATCATTTTTTACTTATTCACATGAGTAAAATTAATCCATGTATTGTTCTCCTGTGTCGTCTAGATCAATTTGCATTAGCAATACTAGCTTGTTTTATATATAAAGCTGCATTGTTCTCGTGTGTCGTCGTATGTTGCGTAAAGTTTAATTAGTTATGAATTGTACTAAGAGCCCTAAACTTTAAACTTTAATCCCTTTACCCTTAACATTAAAGATATGTATGTTCGGCGTTTTAAATTCATTTTCCGTGGGATAAACTTAAGAAAACTATAATATATAGACAACCTCTCAAAAACTAACCTAATTTGAAATCCCAATATTTCTCTCACTTCGGCTCTATGTAGCGCAGCTTTTTTGCTCTGGTTAGTTTAGACAAAGATGCCACCGCAATAGAATGTATGTTTGACATTAACAATAGTTATGACCGCTATCAAAAAAAGAAAACTAGTTTGAACATAAAAAAAAAGATGGAATTCCTTACGTGTGGTCGGCCGTTCATAAACAACATCAAAAACTTGATGCGCCGAAACAAAATCTTCATCTCTACGCACAACTCTAGTCCTCATCGCCCAAATAAATAAAGCCTAATTAGAATAATTAATAGAAACCCTAGTGAATGGGTGCATAAATATATTTAAAATAATTCATTAATTATTAGATGCAAAGAGTTAATTAGAAGATTTATAAAGAATAACGAGTGACAGGCACGGGGCTCCGCTTCTATGATCAACCGCGACAGTACCTCTGCATGACATTATTTCGGTCATGACATTGTCCCGGAGCGACAGCACTCCGGCCGCTTGCAAATCTCTAAGTGCTATACTACACTCATTGCTTATTTTTGTGTCATACATGGGGTTTGCAAGCGACGGAAAGAACAAATTTTTTATTGCAGTTAGAGGACTTTGCCTATATGAAAATAAAAAATTTAAAAAATTGAAATTTTTGTTTAAAAAGAGAGGCAAATTCGAAACCGAATATTTAACCAAAGGGTGTATAGATATACTGTTTAAAAAATGCATGAAAGAGAATTCTAAAAATAAAATTTATTTCCATCCTGTCATTACTATATAAATATATATATATATAGATATATATATATTATTCAATAAACAAAATTGTCTTTATCCCCACAAAATTTTCCTCCGGATATCTCAGCGAATTTATTTGATTTTTTTCAAATGGCAAAAGTGTAATTATGCATCACGTCAAGTTCATCCTCTCCAAAATACAATATCGAACACAGCTGCACTGAAGCCGGCGATGTAATACACGTGCATCAACGCTAGCTTCCAGTTGACTCCACCCTCTTCCGCATACAAAAAGCGCTCAGCTGTCCACCAGCAGCTAGCTAGCTAGCTATGGATCCGCCGGCCGGCGTCAGCGTCGAAGAAGAAGAACAGGCTTATTCCCCTGCCGGCCATGGCCGGTCCTACGACTGCAGCTTCTGTAAAAGAGGCTTCTCCAACGCGCAAGCCCTCGGCGGCCACATGAACATCCACAGGAAAGATAGAGTTATTGTCAAGCCTAAGAAACTAGGCGCCAGAGGCGGCGCTCGCCAACTCCACCTCGCTTCCATCGCCGGAACAGCTGCTTCTTTTCCTCGCTGGATAGCTTTCTCGAACGACGATGGTGGCCGCCGGCAACTGCAGCTTCTGCGACTGATGCCGACGAGTGAGGGAGATGGCGGTGATTTTCGTTGCAGAAGAAGCTCAGGCGAGGTGGGTGGTGGCGGGAATAAGCTGCTGGTTACTGAATTGGATCTTGAGCTACGGCTAGGGTTATAGCTAGCGCTAGGTTTGTTTCTGTTTCTTCATGGCTTCTGTGATTTGTATGGGTAAGCTGACTAAGCTCCGATCCACTTATTTCTTCATGTACAGATATATATGTGTAAATGAGGAGAAAAATAAAACTGCTGTGTTTGTTATATAATTCGAATAAACAGTTTAATTTCTCTGTTGCCATCCTCATGAGGAGTACTTGTATACAATTTCTGCAAGCAGCTTAACTATCTCTTTATAAGGGGAGAGAGAGAGAGAGAGAGAGAGAGAGAGAGAGAGAGAGAGAGAGAGAGAGAGAGAGAGAGAGAGAGAGTAACTGCTGTGCATGCATGCAAGTAAGAAGGCTGTGTATTCAAATCTCTATAAATATATGAACGTGGATCAAAGAATGCATTCATATCATGCAATATTAATGTTTTTTTCTTTTTTATAGTGATAAATAATAATAAGTAAGCTAACTTTAGAACAAGGATTCGTTTTGATAGGAAATTTATGTAATTTATGGATACATCTCGAGATTTGATAGAACAATTAACAAGCGCGTAGAAATTTCTCAACTGATCAGGATGCTCAAATAAACCACAAGAAGAACACTAAAATAAAATATAGGATTTATATGAAATGGAGAAATTAAATACAAGTTTGCTAGAACCAGATCATCAAGACAAATACACGGACATTAATACATATAAACGTACAGAGTTGAATGTGTTTGAATTTTAAAAAAAAACAAGAAATCAAACAAAACCGGAGAGAAATCCAAAATAAGAATAACTGCAACTTTCTGGGAACCACCTTTTGTTGAGAAATGAGCCGACTATTGAGAAGTGATCCAGTGGTCGTCAAATTAATTGAATGATTAATGTAATGGATTCCTTGAAACTTGCATATGGCATAGAATAAAAAGGGAAAAAAAAAGTACAAAGAAAATCAAATAGGGAGAATATTAAGCAGATTTTCCTGAACAAGCTCAAGGAATTCTGGGTGGAACCTCAATTCATCCGTCCAACAAAAAGTAGAAGACAACGCAAGTTTGGAGCAAAAATCCGCAGCACGGTTAGCTGACCGCCGTACGTGCTGGAATGAAACATGGGCGAATTCACACAAGAACTCCAGCCCATTCGCGTCTCGCGTCTCCCAAGCCGCCCCGATTTCCATGCTGCGCCTGCAATAAGTGATCAAATTGTTGTTGTCGCCTTCAATAATGGCCCCCGTCGCCGCGAAGAAGGAGGGCGGGAGGATGGTCCCGAGGGCCTTGAGCATGGCCATTTTCGCACCACCTGGGTTCCAATGTGTCGTTGCCTGGCCCGCAGCGAGGAGAGTATGACCGTTAGCATCCCGAACAACAACTCCAAGCCCAGCCAAGCGGTTTGCGCGGACGGCTCCGTCGATGTTAATGGATTCCAGAGGGACTTATAAGGTTGGAAATACTTTTTCATTTATGGTTGAGACCAAGGTTGTCAGGATCGCGATCCAGATCATAGGATCTTACGATCCTACAATCCAGATTTTGTAAATTGATCCTGATTTTGTAAAGCAATCCTCGATACGACCCCACTATCAGATCCGATCCTACCTCAAAACGATCTCATCTAGGATCTCGATCCTGACAACCTTAGTTGAGACTGTTTGAAGTCTGGAACTCCGCCTTCTATATAACCTGTCAAATGTATCAGTTACAATGAATGGAAAACTATTGAATGAATGCATTACCTCTTCTTCCCATTCTTCTTTCCACCTGCAAAATAGGGTTAATGCATAAGCTAATTTTTCCATTAGTGGTATCAGAGCTCTAGCAAACCTTGCAATTTCCATTGGAAAGATATGAGCGATCTGATTGGACAGATCGTGGAGACCGCCGCCGATCTGGCGGCTAGCTGTTGCGGATAGCCGGTTTTCGACTGGCTATTCTTCTCTCTTACGGTCTGGTTCAGAAAGCACTCCGGGAGGTAACCAGACGGTTAGCTTTGTCTAACCGCGGCTGTTGCGGTCTGCACTGTGAGACCGCGTAGTCTGCTTGGAGCTGACATGTTATCTAGCTCGCAGGGAGGCAGGCGGTTAGCCTGGTTTGCAAAGGCTAAACCGCACAGTTCGCTAAGCCTACTTATGCGGTCTGAAGCCAAAGTTCATTGGTGTTTTGGACGGTCGCGGTGCTGTGACAAGTCACCTTGCTACCTAATTCACAGTGTCTGCATAGTTGCGCGGTCTTCTCTAGAGTTTGTGAAGTCTGCTAAACTGCACAGTCTGGTTGCGGAGTTCGGCAGTCCGTCACGCGATAATAGTTCAGGGCGCATGACTGGTTTGATCAAGTTCACGTGGACTGAGTTTTCTGTCCGCTCGGCTATGCGAACTGGCGATGCTTTCCACGTAAGTGGTTATATGGTTTATAGTGCGCGGACTAGCTCGTGTGTCCGCACTTCTATGCGGATAGATGATTATTAGTGGCAGACTGATGTTGGTAACCGCACTTGTGCGGATACGTGCTACTAACTGCAGGATGACGAGCGGTTATTCTATTGCTAAAGGAGGTGATCACACTCCTCCTGTCGCCTATAAATAGGGGATCCTGACTCGTCATATATGACAAAAACAGTGAGAACTCAGCTCGTATTTTGATCTCGCAGTTACGATCTTCTAAATGGCGCGACTAAGTGAAGTTGACTTGTTTGCGTAGAATGTGTGGCTAGCACTGGGGGACTAGGCAACTAGTTAGAATGCTCGACGTAGAACAGTTCGTTTTTTCAGTCAGTGGTATACAGCAGGTCGCGGACTCAACGACTTGAAGTCACTTCCTCGGAGTTGTTATTAATTCGAGCAGTTCGCCCGGTCTATCAGCGGGTTCTACTGTTCAGTTCATCAGCTTTCAGTAACAGGCAGTCTACGCGGCTTGGTTGTAGTTTGGCAATTTGGCGGTTTCGGTGGACAGGGCTTACAGTCAGCGACTTGTGCGGTTACAGTTTGCAGACCGCGCGGTTTCTCTTGCTTGTATTTTCTATTTTCATTTGGTATATTATGAATCATGTCTCGCAATGTATACCAGGCCTTATAAATAAGTGTTGATAATTCCAAGTTTGAGACTATTGTACTTTTATTTTTTCTGATTTCTATTTAACTTGATTGTGGTTGGGTGTTCCTGTGACCTTTCTCAGTTTCCTAGAAAATTTTACATGGTATCATAGGGGTGTTGAGGAGTTAGCAGTTCATCAACCTCAGAGGTGTGTTATTCCTTAGAAGTTCAAGTAAATCAGATTTGAGCAATGGAAGCCGGTTATGCAAGAGGTCTTAGGATTGAGCTCTTGACGCATACCAACTTCAAGAAGTGACGGTCTTGCATGAAGAGCTATCTTCTGGGTGAGGACCTTTGGGAGGTCATCGGTGGAGACGACAGACAAGAGGTGGTAGTTGTTATCGGGAATGCTGAGGCGGTGAAAGCTTGGAGGAGGACCAATGTGAAGGCTGAGTTCACTCTTAAGCGGGCTATTTCGCCGGAGCTATTTGACCACATCATCGGATGTCGGTCAGCTGCTGAAATCTGGATGTCCTTGGATGACCTATTTGATAAGAAGAATGTAACTTGGCTACAATTCTTGAAAAATGAGTTGGCAATTGCCACTCAGGGTGATCTGTCTATATCATCCTTCTTCTTGAAGATGAAGAACCACTGCGCGGAGATATCGGCATTGGACCCGGAAGAGACTATCTCAGATGAGAAACTGAAGAGGCATATCATCTACGAGCTGTGGAAGGAGTATATTGCCTTTATAACTTCTGTGCGGGGTTGGGCAAATCAGCTATCTTTACTCGAGCTGGAAAACCTGTTAGCTTCGCAGGAGAGCTTGGCAAGGCAGATGGCTGGAGTTTCGATCTCAGGGATAGATGGTGAGGTTCTCTTATCTGGAAAGAAGAAGAGATGAGACAGGAAGAAGAAGTCACATGTTAGCGATAGTTTGTATTCTTAATCACAGTATGAGAGGAGCAAGGCTCCTAAGAAGGATGACATGAAGAAGATAGGAGAACCACGCTTCTATAGGTGCAACAAGCTTGGTCACTTCCAAAAGGATTGTAGAGTCATTCTTCAGTCGGGGCATGCAGCGGGAAAGGGAAAGGCTAAATCTAGAGTTGGGGAAGGAGAATGGGGGAGTGCATTTATGACGGGCACTTGTGTTTGTGCGCTTGGCTCCGTCAACTATCGGAAGGGCTGCATTGTGGACTCGAGGTGTAGTCATCACCTCACCGAGGACGAGTCAAAGTTCTTTTCACTATAGGAGTATAAAGAAAATGATGTTATTATTACGACTGATGATATTGTGCATGTTGTAGAGAAGGGAGGATAGTTTTTTTAGACAATAGTCGGGGGCCACTCGTGTTGAGGAGTGTGTATCACGTGCTGGGGATGAAGAAAAACCTCTTCTCGGTAACCAACGTTGTAGACGTTGGGTATCACGTTCTATTTGGCCCAACATAAGTGAAGTTTTTCCGAAATGTGTTAGTTGTGAAAGCTGACGTCACTCGTGTTGGAAAGAGGGTGAAAGACTTATTCGTTTTGGCGACAAGCTCCTATGTTGAGAAGATGAGGGCGAATGACAACGTTGTTATCTGACATGAGAGGTTGGGGAAAGTTGGGTTTGATAAGCTGAAGGCTATGGCGGCAAGAGGCTTGGTGTATGGCCTGCCTAGAATTTCATCTTTTGGAGACGGTCATTTCTGTGTGGGATTTTAGTATGGTAAGACTCATCACCTTCCATTTGATAAATCACAGACCAGATGCAAATCACCATTGGAGTGCATCCATAGTGATCTGACAGGACCCACCGTCACCCCCAGTCTCAGTGGTAGCAGGTATAAGTTAGTTCTGGTTGATGATTTTTCAAGGTATACTTGGGTATACTTTATGAAGGAGAAGTCAGAAGCGTTCGGGAAGTTCGCGGAGTTCGAGGAGCTTGTCGAGGGTCGGCTCGGTCTACGGATCAAGAAATTGAGAACTGATAATGGAGGAGAGTTAAACTCAAATGAGTTCTCCAACTTTTGCAGAAAGCTCGGGATCTACATGGAGCATACTTGTCTGTATACTCCGCAATAAAACGGAGTTGTAGAGTGAAAGATTCATCATTTGACGGAGACCTGCAAGTGCTGGATTCACGCCAAAGGCATTCCCAGGGCCTTTTGGGTGGAGGGAATGGCATGTGCGGCATATATCATCAAGCAGATGCCCCTTAGTCCAAACAACATGAAGTCTCCACATGAGCCGATGTTTAAGGAGAAGCCTAGAGTGGAACTTCTTCGGGTGTTCGGGTCAACCTGCTGCGTGCATGTTCCAGACGCACTCAGAACGAAGCTAGATGTGAAAGTATGGAAGCTAGTTTTTGTTGGTTATGATGAGAAGAAGAAGGGCTGGAAATGCATAGATCCAGAAACATGGAAGTTCATTATCTCCCGGGTAGTCGTGTTCAAAAAGCCCCCCGGGCCCGGGCCTAAACCGGGCCTCCCAGGCCCGGGCTTTCCCGAACCAGGCCCAGGACCTGATTGCAGCCGGGCCGGGCCGGGCTTCTGGCTCCGGGAGGGGCCTACTAAGGCCCCCAGGGCCTGGCCCAGGCTTAGCCCGGACCCTATTTTTTTAAAAAAAAATAATTTTTTTTAAAAAAGAAATACGCGTCTTTTTGAACTGCGCCTTCTAGGTACATTTTCGGGAGAAGTGTGCAACATGAAAGTTGTAGATCTTGATGATATCTACAACTTTTGTGTTGAACACTTTTTGATTTGAAGCCGTTTAGGCCCCCGATTTGGCCCCCCAAAAAATCACGCGGAACATTTGAAATGTTCCGCGTGATTTTTTGGGGGGCCAAATCGGGGGCCTAAACGGCTTCAAATTAAAAAGTGTTCAACACGAAAGTTGTAGATCTCGATGACGTTGTAGATATTGATATCATCGAGATCTACAACTTTCATGTTGAACACTTCTCCTGAAAATGTCCCTAAAAGACTCAGTTTTAAAAGGCGCGTAGGAGCTGGGCCCGGGATTTGCCCGGCCCGGCCCCGGGCCTAACCCGGGCCTAGAAACCGGGGAGGGCCTATCCCAGGCACGGGCCTAGCCGGGCTTTTACCGAGTCAGGCCCGGTTTTTATGCACACTCCTGCTCCCAGGATATGGTATTTGACGAATTGACTTCATACCAGGGTAGCTTAATTGTGGAGCTACAGGAGAGCAGGTCTGACGGAGGGCAAGTTCAAGCTGTTCAAGATCTTCTAGTGGGATTTTCTGTGTCACTAGGTGCTCTGGTTTCATCTAGATCTGGGGCGGAAGCTTCTGGATCTGGAAGCAGGGGGAGCGATGCTCCTGATGTGTCTGAGAGGAGAGATAGTTCAGAAGAAGCAGCAGAAGTAGTGGATCAGGGTCAAGCCATAAGGAGGTCCAAAAGGACATTATTCTACCAGCTCGATATAGGGATGGGAACATGATGAGTTTTGTCACATATTTCTTCGCAGACCACTTGGATGAGCAGGAGATATCATGCTTTGAAAATGCCACTGCCATCAAGGAGTGGGAAGATCATATGGATGAGGAGATGATCGCCCTTAGGAAGAATGAGACTTGGGACCTTGTGTCCAAGGTCGAAGGCATCACTCCTGTGATATGTAAGTGGGTTTACAGGCTAAAGAAGAAGGTTGACTGCAACATCGAGTGGTATAAGGCTCGCCTTGTAGCTCGGGGGTTCTCGCAGCAGTATTGGGAAGATTATGAAGAGACGTTCAGTCTGGTGGCCAAGATGACTTCAGTTCGGGTGGTGATTTCTTTGGCGGCTTGCAAAGGTAGAGGAATTGGCAACTTGACATAAAGAATGATTTTCTTTACGGCAAGATTGACAAGGACATATTCATGGTATAGTTATCTAGTTATATTTCTGAAGAACATCCAAGACACATCTGTAAGCTGAAGAAGGCCCTCTATTGTCTGAAGCAGACGTCTCGGGGGTGGTATGAAAAGATCGTAAAATACCTCCAGTTCTGTGGTTACTTTGCTTCAGATTCAGATTTAAGCATGTTTGTTAAGAAAAGGGGGAGCTTCAGGTCCTAGTACTATTTTATAATGATGATACAATCTTCATCGGGAACTCGGAGGAAGAAGTAGCTAGGCTCAGGACTGAGCGAGCTATCAGGTTTTAGATATAACGACTCCACCCGTTAAATAACATATAATATAAGGTTCGGCCGGGGCCCCACACAATATGCCACAAACAGACGGCGATGTCACAGGTTAATACCAAAATACCATCGCACCTAACCCAGAGCATTCTAGCAGAAGCTTATTACTTGCAAGAACTCAATCATTGAATGTCCACTACTATATAAATATCACATTTATATAAATAACCAGGAATGTATACAAGCACACCCCGCTCATGGCTTTAAGGCCTTACAAGTTTCTCTTTACAAAATATAATTTCATACATCGTCACGCAGGCCGGCGACACATGAAATCCAAAGCTTCGCACGGCCTTCAAGGGCCTACAAGCAGCAGCAGCAAGGGCTTCAGCCCGCTCAATCCAATCAGCCCGCAACACCTGCATATGAACATCCACCCCAAGGGTACGTGATAAACAAAGCAACGATCAGCATTCAGCTGACCAATTATAACGACCCTACCACTTACCTGGGGCAGTGGTTCCTTCCCTGCATGCAATACAATCACAACACAAATGCTGGCCTTCGTGCCAGACGCTCCGTGCACTCAGGGCACGCTTATGGTGTACCGAAATCCTCCAGGTCCCACCACCGATTAGAGGTTACTAGCTTGTTGGTTGGGCATAATCCTCCAAACACACGTTGGATACCTCTCGCACCTAATCCACTCAGAGGCGTTCACCTCATGGCAACAATGAGCACTATAGATCGACCTACCACAGTAGTGTAACATGCATTGTTACCAATCGACCGCTCACAATGATCCTCCCACTGAACTTGTTGGGTGGTCCACCCACTCAGAGGTTCTTCACTTGTTGGCCATGGGCATCAGCCTCCAAACTCCCGTTGAAGACCTCTCGCGCCCATCCCACTCAGAGGTATCCACAATCCATCGCATAACACAGGCACATAATACCGCTTTCCCATCTATCAACTAGCTCGTGTCAAGCATACAACCAAAGGAGCTATACAAATCTTCCTTACCACAATTCACAAGCGTCCTCACACTCTCTGCAAGCTATTTGGTTTATACATTGAGTCTTCTCCGGTTCGCAACATCACCAATCCAGACTATCCATCCAGATGAGGTTCACACGGCATGCCTATTTCGTACTACACACTTCTGGATCTAAATGACGACTCGACCACTGAAATCGCTTACGCTTTCCACCTCTTGGCGGAGGATCCCATGCACATGCATAAAGTAAGACTTCACTTGTCCAAGAAGGAGATCGTTACTAATAACTTCTCAAATGAAGTTATCTTTGCCTAATATTTCTACTTCTTAATTAATAAAAAAGAGCATAAATGGCAATAAATCTGATTAATTGTTGTTTCAATAATTATGATACTAAGTCAGCCTTATTCTATGGTTTTTATGCAAGGTTTGTTAAGGAAATCAACAAAGAAGAGTGATGTAGAATTTCTATTTTCGGCCTGACCAGAAACTGCAACATCCAATTCTGAAACTGCAACATGTGTCTGTCCGAAATTCAGAATTTAAAATTTGAATTCCCACCATTTTTAATTATGGAAGGTTGTGTCTCTTGAGGAGGATGGACGTTTTTAATGCCAAAAACTGATTAGAGGGATATTATTCATCATTAATTTCGGATCTAAGAGGGAGAGCATCATCTAGGGTTGGCTTGGGAAGAAAACCTCCATTGGAGAGCGCCGGCAAGAGGAAGAAGAAGGAGATCTTCGCACGGATCGAAGAAGCGACTCTAGGAAGAAATTCCTGCAGCGATCAAGCGTGAACCGCAATGTTTTGTAAGATCTATTTCAACATTTTGAGTGTTTCCTCCAATGCCATGAACTAATCCTTCTTTAATCTTGTATTATGAGAGTACTAGGTTGTGTTTGATGGATATTTTCTAAATTATTTTGTTGAGGATTCTTGGTGAATGGTCTTTATCAATCTTATGATTTTTATTTCTGAAATGTTTGGCCAATGTTTCATTTTTATGCTACGCTTCATAAATCGAGAGAGGAGTTGCGGTGGCATATCATAATTTTGATATAGCATTTGAAGAGAGAAGGAGACTTCCTCTTGGTGTTAGCAACTTAGGTCTTTGTTCTTTGAGCGGTTCTTATTTCACCCGAGGGGAAATATAGAACTAGGGATTGCCGATATCGAGAGATACGGTTATCTATTTTAAGATCGTTGCAAGGGCGATCACCACGCATTTTCACAACGATACATTCACATATCCGTCATACTAAACCTAGGAAATCATAATATAAGATTATATCTCTACCTTGATAAGAAAAGTTTTGCTCCTAAGATACGTAGTAGTTTTATTTAGAAATCTGCATTCTTAATTTTAGTAGTTCAAGAAAATCACCAATTTTGTCTTACTTGGATTTAAGGAAAAGGCCTAACTGGTATTTGCAAGCACTGAATTCACCACCTCCCTGTGGAGACGATTCTCACTCACTTTTTATTACTTGACACGGCACGTGCACTTGCGTTTAAATACGTAGACCATTTCGGGCGTATCAAGTTTTTGGCGCCGTTGTCGGGGAGGTGCGAAAAGTTTAGTGTTATTTTCTTGCAATATTGGTGAATCCCTAGTAATTAGAGATCAAGTTTTTGTTTTTGTCATTATTAGTTTTGATTATTATTGCTGCTTTGTTTTGTTTTTGTTTTATTTGTTTTGTTTATTAGCAATTATCAATTGTTGGTGTGATATTTTATGTCCAGATATCGATCACCTGAATTACTACCGTTAAACCTAGAGATCGAAAGGACGTGTAGACAGAATAGGAGAACGTTACGATTAGGGAACAATAACGTGATAATAATGAATCCTGATAATCATAATGCTCCTAATGAAGTTGACCAGGAAGGCTTAGGTCAAGAAGGTCAAGTAGAACAGAATGGTCACCCCGTTGAACAAAGGAGAACATGTCGTGATTATAACATGCCCTTCCGAGGAGGCTTGCAGTTTAGTATTACTAGACCCGCAATTGAAGCAAACAACTTCAAGATAGATTCTATGACAATGCAACTCGTTCAACACAATAAGTTTGGTGGCCTTAATAATGAAGACCCGAACTCTCACTTAAGGACCTTCATTGAAATATGTGACACATTCAAAATCAATGGAGCATCTGAGGAAGCGATAAAACTTAGGTTATTCCCATTTTCTTTGGAAGGAAAAGCAAGAGATTGGTTGAACTCTCTGCCCAATGGATCTATCACTACTTGGGCAACTCTGATAGAGAAATTCTTAGCTAAATATTTTCCTCCATCGAAAACTGCCAAACTTATGCGTGACATATCTACATTCATGCAAGGGAACGGAGAGACACTTTATGACGCATGGGAAAGATTTAAGGAACTATTGCGCAAGTGCCCACACCACGGCCTAGCCACACACCAACAGGTGTGGACCTTTTACAATGGCCTCCAGACGTCTACAATGATCCAAGTAGATGGAGCTGCAGGAGGATCATTGATGAACAAATATCCCGAGGATGCGTATGAAATTTTAGAGGATCTATCTTCGAATAATTATCATTCATTTGAGCGTCAAGGTTCCTCATCCATGGGAGGTGCGCACCAAGTTGACCAACTCACTTCTTTCGCTGCACAAATAACCGCACAATTCAACTCGATGAATAAGCGGTTAGATGCCTTAACCTTACATCAAAATCAGGTTCCAATGAACCCCCAAGTTAATAGTATAGTAGCTCCTCCGATTAATATAAATCCTTCACTTACGGTGGAGGAACTCATTAACAATAACGAGGAGGTCAACTATATAGGTGGGCAACCGAGGTACATGAATCACAATAATCATAATGCAATTCCAACTCATTACAATCCGGATTTGCGTAATCACCCTAACTTCTCGTGGAAGAATAACACCGGCACGGGACACCCGCCTGGTTTTAACTCAAACTCACGTCCACCTCAAAACGTTAATTATAATCAACAAGGACCTTCTAGAAAGTTATCTGATGAGATCCTTATCGAATCTATGCAAAGGAACGATGCACGCATCACTAGTGTAGAGGGTTCACTGCGTGTGATTGAGTCTCAATTGGGACAAATCGCGAACGCATTAAGCCTTAGACCTCAAGGGTCACTCCCAACGGATACCACACCGAATCCGAAAGGAGACCATCAATAATGCAAGGCGGTCACTCTACGAAGTGGTAAGGAGTTGGAGAGCATTCCACTAAGAGAGAAAAGTAAGGGTAGTAATGAAAAGGAATTAGAGGAGTTGATTCCTTGTATCCCTAATGAGGGGGCCATACAAGATGGGAATAGTCAGGAACCTGCGGTAGAAGTGTTAGAGAAAAAGAAAGAGCGAATTGATGAAGCTAAGAAGGAAAAAGAAGCTACAATAATTTATCCACCACCACCTTTTCCGCAACGGTTAAAGAAAAGCAAACTCGATCAACAATTCCAAAAATTTCTCGAGATTTTTAAGAAGTTGCAAATCAACATCCCATTCGCCGAGGCGTTGGAACAAATGCCAAGCTACGTTAAATTTATGAAGGATATCCTATCTAAAAGCGACGTTTCGGTACAAATGAGACGGTGGCACTCACTCGAGAGTGTAGTGCTATTCTTCAAAAAAGACTCCCACCTAAGTTGAAGGATCTGGGGAGCTTTACGATACCATGTTCCATAGGTTATAAGTTTGAGGGGAAGGCCTTGTGCGATCTTGGAGCAAGCATTAACTTAATGCCGCTCTCGATATATAGAAAGCTAGGTTTGGGGGAGATTTCCAAAACCTCCATAACTTTGCAACTAGCTGATCGGACCTTGGCATACCCAAAAGGGATAGTGGAGGACGTTTTGGTGAAGGTGGATAAATTTATATTTCTGGCGGACTTTGTCGTTCTAGACATGGAAGAGGATAGAGAAGTTCCGATTATCGTAGGAAGACCTTTCCTAGCGACGGGTAGGACTTTGATTGACGTGCATAAGGGAGAGTTAACGATGCGAGTGAATGACGAACAAGTCACATTTAACGTACTCAAAGCGTTAAAGTTCCCCCACCGGGAGGAAGATAATTGGAGGTGGTCAATCACGTTTCTATATGCGATTACATGCCTAGTTCACTTTCTGATGAACATGATATGTTGTTGACTCAATTATTAACGGAGGATGACCAATCTGATGATGATGAAGCGATTCAAGATTGCTTACAAGCATTTGAGAAGCAAACTGCTTGGTTTCGTAGGCCGGAACCATTAGAGATGCCCGAGAAATCCTTGTCAGCTAAACCGTCCATCGTTGAACCTCCATCACTTGAGTTGAAACCTCTTCCCGAGCATCTTACTTATGTATATTTAGGAGATGACGAGACACTACCGGTCATCATAAATTCCAACTTAACATCTGATCAACGGAAACGACTAATTGAACTACTTAAGCAATTTAAAATGGCCATAGGATGGACTATCGATGATATCCGGGGGATAAGCCCTTCATTATGTATGCACAAGATCCTTTTGGAGGAGTCATTTCAGGGGTCGATTGAGCCTCAACGCCGCTTAAGCCCGCCGATGAAAGAGGTAGTTAAAAAGGAGATTATTAAGTGGCTTGACGCGGATATAATATATCCCATCTCAGATAGTCCTTGGGTCTCGCCGGTTCAGTGTGTACCCAAGAAGGGGGGGATGACGGTTATAAGGAACGAGAAGGAAGAGATGGTCGCCACTAGGACGATCATGGGGTGGAGGATTTGTATGGATTATAGGAAGTTAAATAAGGCCACCCGAAAGGATCATTTCTCTCTTCCATTCCTCGACCAAGTCCTAGACAAATTGGCGGGGAATGATTTTTACTGCTTTCTTGATGGGTATTCAGGGTATAATCAAATTACCATCGACCCCGCCGACCAAGAAAAGACCACATTTACTTGCCCCTATGGGACTTTCGCGTTTAGGAGGATGCCCTTTGGTCTATGTAACGCTCCGGCTACTTTCCAGCGTTGCATGATTGTCATTTTCTCTGATATTATGGACCAGGGTATTGAGATTTTTATGGATGATTTTTCCATCTTTGGAAAATCATTTGACACGTGCTTAGAGTGTTTGGAGAAGGTGCTCACACGTTGTGTTGAGACAAACCTAGTATTAAATTGAGAGAAATGCCATTTCATGGTTCGTGAAGGCATAGTGTTGGGTCATCATGTTTCCAGGACTGGGTTGGGAGTAGACAAAGCAAAACTAGATGTGATAGAAAAATTACCTCCACCCAAGAATGTGAAAATGCTAAGAAGCTTCCTTGGACACGCGGGCTTCTACAGAAGATTCATCAAAGACTTCGCGAAAATAGCTAAACCCTTGAGTGGACTTCTAGAGAAGGATGCAAAATTTTCTTTTAATAACGATTGTTTGAGAGCGTTTGACGAGCTCAAATATCAGTTAACCACCGCTCCTATTGTAGTAACACCTGATTGGGAAGAGCCATTTATCTTGATGTGTGATGCGAGCGACTACGCGGTAGGAGTTGTTTTGGGACAAGTGCGGGAGAAGATATTTCATACGATTGCATATGCTAGTAAGACCCTAATCGATGCCCAGACCAACTACACTACCACCGAAAAGGAGCTATTGGCGGTGGTATTCGCATTCGAAAAATTTCGATCGTATCTCTTATGTACGAAGGTTATAGTGTACACCGATCATGCAGCGATCCGTTATCTTATGGAGAAGAGAGACTCAAAACCACGCTTGATTCGATGGGTTCTTCTCTTACAGGAGTTTGATGTAGAGATTAAGGATAGGAAAGGAACGGACAACCCGGTTGCAGATCACTTATCTAGGATTGAGAGTACACCACCGACACTACATTCTGAAGTGGAAGAGAGATTCCCTGATGAGCAGTTACTAGCGATTTCGGAGAATATTACGCCTTGGTATGCTGACTTAGTAAACTATCTAGCAAGCAATATTTTGCCACCTGAAATATCCTACCAACAAAAGAAACGATTTTTACATCAGGTACGGTCTTACATGTGGGATGATCCTTTGTTGTTCAAGGTTTGTGCCGACGGAATCGTACGGAGATGCATCCCCGAGGAGGAGATGAGAGCGATATTGGAGAAATGTCATAGCTCCCCCTACGGAGGTCATTTCAAGGGAACGAGAACTGCAATGAAAGTGTTAGAAGCTGGCTTCTATTGGCCTAATTTATTCAGGGACGCAAATGAATTTGTAAAGCAATGCGATAGATGCCAACGGAGCGAAAATATACATAAGAACGATGGGATGCCCATGAATATAATGCTGGAAGTCGAACTATTTTATGTATGGGGTATAGACTTCATGGGACCGTTCGTGAACTCGAATGGTAATCTATTCATATTATTAGCTGTGGACTACGTATCTAAATGGGTGGAAGCAATCGCGACGCCCAGGAATGATGCAAAGGTGGTCCTTAACTTCTTAAGACACCATATATTCAGTCGATTTGGAATCCCGAGGGCAATCCTTAGTGACGGTGGCAGTCATTTTTGTAATAACCAGTTCACTGCATTACTCAATAAATTCGGGATAACTCATAAAGTCGCCTTAGCATATCATCCCCAGACGAATGGGTTAGCGGAAGTATCCAATAGGGAGATTAAGAAAATTCTAGAAAAGACAGTGAGCGTCAACCGTAGAGACTGGTCACAAAAGCTAATTGATGCATTATGGGCATATCGCACTGCCTTCAAAACTCCCATTGGGCTAACCCCGTACCAAATGGTTTATGGAAAGTCTTGCCACCTACCTCTAGAACTAGAACACCGGGCATTCTGGGCAATAAAGAAAATTAATTATGATTTCCGCGACGCCGGCAAGAAAAGGCTCTTACAATTGAACGAACTAGAGGAAATTCGAATGCAAGCGTATGAGAACTCGAGAATTTATAAAGAGCGTACGAAACGATGGCATGATCGACGCATGAAGGAGAAAAACTTTGAACCGGGACAGCTTGTTTTACTATTCAACTCTCGCTTGAAATTATTCCCAGGAAAGCTCAAGTCACGCTGGTCGGGCCCGTTCAAGGTTAAAATCGTGCACCCCTATGGAGCTGTGACTATTTTAAATGAGAATGATGGAACCGAGTTCAAGGTAAATGGAGAGAGATTGAAGTTATGTCTGGGAGGCGACATTGACCGAGTAGTGTCGCGTTTGGAGCTCGTTTAATCAGGAGAAGTCCTGCCGGGACTCATAAATCAGGCGCTTGGTGGGAGGCAACCCATTGCATTTTTGTATTAGTTCTTATTTTTATTTTAAAAGTTTTACGTTTTTCATAATTATTAGTTTCTGTAGCTTTGGGATTGGATTGGAGGGGTGCTGCGCAATGACCACGAAATTTTATAAATAAAAAGAAATGAATAAATAAAATTTCGGCCAGATTTTGAAAAAAAAAAAAAACTGTGTTGTAGACAAGAGAAATGGTGTTGTCGTTTTTCGCCTACTGCCCGCTATCATAGAAATCGGCTAAGGAGTGAACCGGGATCCGGTTTAAGTAAACCGCCGGTTCAGCGGAAAATGACAACGCTAAAAAGGGAGGTTGTCATTTTGTTTTTACTGCCTACTACCGTCTGAATTGCTGTGTGGCGGTGAACCGGCGTCCGGCCTGAGCGAACCGCCATTTCCGGTTTACGGAAACGTTTCATTTCCAGTTAATCCGAGCGGTTAGGTGAGTAAAACAATATTAAGACTTATTAAACCTAAATCGCATTAATGAAATAGGTTTTAATTAAATTTAAATATAAAAGACCCCCTCTCCTGAAATTTTTCCCAGCCCGATTTCTTCCAAACCTCCGCCTAGGTCAAGCCATTCCTCTTCGCACTGGAGCGACGCGGCGGCCGGCGACCCCCATTCGCATCTGCTGAAGTGTCGAGCGGTGAGAGGCGGCTGCTTCATTGCCTTCGACTTTGCCGGACGCCGGCCTACATTCGCGCGGAAGAGGCGAATACACTCCTTGCGAACGCCATGGGAAAAACACGGCGGACGACAACAGTTGGATCGGAGAAAAGCAGCAAGGGCTCTACAGGTATACCTAGTACTCAAGTTTTCATTTTAGAAGCTCCTTCATCTAGGGAGAGGAGTAATAGAACACCTTAATCTAGGTAAAGACTTGAAGAGGAAGAAACAGGAAAAGGGGAAATCAATTGCTAAGGGCGGTAGAAAATTTCAGGATGATGCGGCTGAGTTAAGGTTCAGGGAGTTGAGGACCACTCCATTCATCATGGAGAGAGGATTCCAAATGGACACAAGGGCTTGGAACTTATCTTATGCAAATCAAATTGTTGCCCTAAACTGGGAGCACTTCTGTCATCCGAGAACGGAGGTTTCTCTATCCCTAGTCTATGAGTTCTACGCTAATGCCGTATCAGCGGGAGACGAGACAGCCATGGTAAGAGGTAAGGAGGTAGTGTTCTCAGCTGAGCGAATTTCTGACTTGTTTGCATTGGATGACCAAGGTCAAGTTGATTACACTACCGTCCTAGCGAAGGTCGCACCACAAGAAATGGCAGAAGCAGTTTGTATTCCTTCAGGACCGGTATGGACCAGCGCAGCATCCAAGAACATGAAAGCAACTTGCTTAACTAGACAAGCAAAGGTTTGGCTCCTATTCATCAATGCTACTATACTTCCGACAAAGCACCTCAACAATGTGCCTATCCACAAAGTTGGTATCCTATATTGTATACTCAAAGGCATAAGGTTCAATGTGGGGAAGGTCATCGCATATAGGCTGAAGGAGAAGATACGAGAACAAAGCCCTAAACAACTATGTTTTCCAGTTCTAATTACTGATCTGTGTCGTGCGGGTGGAGTGCTGGAAGAGGAAGAGGATGTGGTAAAGAAGTTGAAGGGTCACATAACAAAAACGGTGATCGAGGTGTGCATAAAGGTTGCGGATGACCCTCCCAAAGTGCAATCCTCTAAAGCACGAAATGATAAACCTATGAACATAGAAATTCACCAAGAAGATGGAGGCGGTGATCCTGACGCTATGATGGAGGAGATGCAATATATGAAGGCATACTTGAGATGCCACCACCTGTATGTGCAGGATGAACTAGATGATCAATGGGCTATTCTGCACAGTTTATTGGAAAAAGCTAAGCTTCCAAGGCCACAGTCCCAGTTGAGGATAAGGAAGCAGTTCGATAAAGAAGGTTACCTGCTTAACTCCGACTGTATTCGTGTGGATCCTCGTATTCGTAGAACCGAAGAGGAAGAAGGTGATGAGAGTGAAGAAGGTGATGACGAAGAAGACGATGATGCTGCTAAGGAGGAAGGTGATGTTGCTGCTGATGATGCTGATGATGTGGAAGGTGATGAAGAAAGTAACGAGGATGACGCAGATGGTGCAGACGACCAGGATGGAGATGACGAGTAGACAATCCTATGTTCTTTTGGTTGGTTGATAGTACATGATATTTTGGACAGTTTTACTTGTTGATTGAACTATATTTTGGACTGTTTTTGTGTTTAGTTGAATTATATTTTTGGACAAGTTATATTTTGCTTACCTTCACGCACGGTGAAACTTTTGTTGGTATATGAAAGCCCTATTTTGGCATTGACACTACTATATGTTTATATGAGGTGCTTTTGTTATTGTACGGAATCATGGTTTTGACGTAGCTCTATCATCATGTTACTACGGACGTAGTTTTGTTTCTTATGGATACACTGAGTTTATACTATTTGTTGGAATGTTGTGTCTCAAATTATTATTCTTCATAGCATGTTTTATGAATGGTTTATACTGATCTATGTTTCTGCTTGCGTGCTTCTACTGCTCATTAATTAATTATCGTGATGTAATCCCTTGTAGCACTGCTATTTTGTTGTGTTCTATGTCACTTTAACTACAGGGAATGCAATTTTCTTCACTAACGACGCTTCTAACGCAATTTGAGAGGCCCATTCTCGGACGGATTGATTCTTTCTACACAAGTCCTCACTTTTCAGGGGAGTTATTTCTTTTCCACTGTTTATTACTGATTTTTGTATGCTCATTTGATTGAGTCATGAATTACCAAAACACTCTAAGTGTGGAGGGGTCTAGTATGTGCATTACTAAGGTCTAGAAGTAGAGTTGCTAGGGCCTAGCAACGCTCTAAGTGTGGAGGGGTATAGCCCTTACACACTGGGTAAGGACTATTTTAATTCAATGATACAAATTTATGATTAATCTATAGGCTACTCTAGATTAAGTTGTTGATTGGTAGGGTGTGTCAATCTTAAGAACCCAACTAATGAATTTGAAATTAGAAAGATGTTGGTTTGTTTGAGCTCTTTTAAACAAATATTTTCGTGCACTAAAATGTAAAAAAAAAAATTTATTTACGTACTCCCATTGCAAGGTTTCCTACATTGTCCTCTACATCCAATGGGGAGTGGTGAGTAAGAGCTAAGTCAATGATGTACACCAAAGCATGAGGATAGTTGGTTAGCCTATTTTGATCATTCACTACAATAATTGAGCTTGAATCATTTTATACACATCCTTTCATGACTAAACTCCATACGTTCCTTCTAGTTCTGTCTTGATAAGTTAGCCTATTGTGGGTATATAAAAAAAAAGAGAACTCATAGTGATATGCGGCCTGAATATTCGTATACATACTTAGAATGATCCCAACTATGATAAAAAAAAGGGTAGAAAAAAAATGGAATTCATAGTGATATGTGGCCTGCGTATGTGAATGCATACTCAGAATGATCCCAACTATGATGCCTATCTATATATATAAAAAAAATGATAATATCATAATGTGGCCTAGGTATGTGCACTTATATTTGGAAAGATCCCTACTATGAGTAGTTTAAAATAAAAAAAACCCACAATATGGCGAACCTTCCAGATCATTAACTAGGGAACACCATTCCACTTTCAAAGTATCCATCAATGTTAATTCAAGCTTAAACATATCCATGTTTCATTGAACCTACTAACTCAGATGTAGGTTAAATCAATTGCTTAGCATATTCTTATCATTTCCTGTAGATGCGGGGGTTCAAAAGGAGGTATTGCATGAGAGTACATTATATGTTTTGTCACCACATACCACACTATGATGTTCATTTGAGCTCTAATCCATCATCTAACTAATGGATTTGTGAATTGTTGGATTTTTATTGATTGTTAAACCTATCATCTCAATAAAGCAAATCTTTTGAGTGTGCCTCGATCATTTGGTATCATTGAATCATGCACTACATATTGTCCTTTGCCCAGGTTATTATTTTGAACTTGTCCTTGCTAGGGACTAGCAAGATTTTAAGTGTGGAGGTGTGATAACTTCTCAAATGAAGTTATCTTTGCCTAATATTTCTACTTCTTAATTAATAAAAAAGAGCATAAATGGCAATAAATCTGATTAATTGTTGTTTCAATAATTATGATACTAAGTCAGCCTTATTCTATGGTTTTTATGCAAGGTTTGTTAAGGAAATCAACTAAGAAGAGTGATGCAGAATTTCTATTTTCGGCCTGGCCAGAAACTGCAACATCCAATTCTGAAACTGCAACATGTGTCTGTCCGAAATTCAGAATTTAAAATTTGAATTCCCACCATTTTTAATTATGGAAGGTTGTGTCTCTTGAGGAGGATGGACGTTTTTAATGCCAAAAACTGATTAGAGGGATATTATTCATCATTAATTTCGGATCTAAGAGAGAGAGCATCATCTAGGGTTGGCTTGGGAAGAAAACCTCCATTGGAGAGCGCCGGCAAGAGGAAGAAGAAGGAGATCTTCGCACGGATTGAAGAAGCGACTCTAGGAAGAAATTCCTGCAGCGATCAAGCGTGAACCGCAATGTTTTGTAAGATCTATTTCAACATTTTGAGTGTTTCCTCCAACGCCATAAACTAATCCTTCTTTAATCTTGTATTATGAGAGTACTAGGTTGTGTTTGATGGATATTTTCTAAATTATTTTGTTGAGGATTCTTGGTGAATGGTCTTTATCAATCTTATGATTTTTATTTCTGAAATGTTTGGCCAATGTTTCATTTTTATGCTACGCTTCATAAATCGAGAGAGGAGTTGCGGTGGCATATCATAATTTTGATATAGCATTTGAAGAGAGAAGGAGACTTCCTCTTAGTGTTAGCAACTTAGGTCTTTGTTCTTTGAGCGGTTCTTATTTCACCCGAGGGGAAATATAGAACTAGGGATTGCCGATATCGAGAGATACAGTTATCTATTTTAAGATCGTTGCAAGGGCGATCACCACGCATTTTCACAACGATACATTCACATATCCGTCATACTAAACCTAGGAAATCATAATATAAGATTATATCTCTACCTTGATAAGAAAAGTTTTGCTCTTAAGATACGTAGTAGTTTTATTTAGAAATCTGCATTCTTAATTTTAGTAGTTCAAGAAAATCACCAATTTTGTCTTACTTGGATTTAAGGAAAAGGCCTAACTGGTATTTGCAAGCACTGAATTCACCACCTCCCTGTGGAGACGATTCTCACTCACTTTTTATTACTTGACACGGCACGTGCACTTGCGTTTAAATACGTAGACCATTTCGGGCGTATCAGTTACCCTTGATAATCGCTTCAGAGCCATGCAGTAATTAGCCGGATGGAAATCACCGTGACAGCCTTGCCTCCACAACGCTGGCCTCGGATCTCGAGTCTGACCGTTGACGCTCCTCCAGTAGCCGGAACCCTTCTCCTTCTTCCTCCTCCAAGCTCTCCATTCTCTCTTCTTAGAAAGAGAATGGCCAAGGCAATAGAATAAGAAATACTTCTCAATCCGTGGTCTTATCACTACAGGGAGAAGCTTGGACCACAGGATCCAAATAGAAGGAAATGAACGGCCTTGATCTGCCCCCAAAGATCTATTTTTGGGCTGACACGGCCTGTGACACGCCCGTGTCATAGGCCGTGTTCCCTAAGCGGATAAGGAACCGACTCAATCCAAGCCAGAACACGGGCTAAGACACGCCTGTGTCAAGAACTGACACGCTCGTGTCACAAGGTACATGCCCGTGTCGAGGCGTGTGTTCCTCAATCGACACAGAACCAACTCCCCCGAGAAGGACACGGCTAAGGCACACGCCCGTGTCCTTAGCCATGTGCCAAACATGCCCCTGGGACATGCCCGTGTCACAAGCCGTGTTCTACACTCAACGCCACTCAACGTCACTTAACGCCACTCAACGCTGCCCGGTTTCCAACCCGAGCAGGACATGCCCGTGTCCCAGGCCGTGTCGCCTCACTCAACGATCTTCGACTAAAATTGTGTCGACAATTCGACACGCACAGTGAAGGACACGCCCTGGGACACGCCCGTGTCCCAGGCCGTGTGCCTCACTCGAGACACACTCGACGCCCACTCGAGTCCTACTCGAGACCCACTCGAGTACCGAGAGCTTTACACGCCCTGGGACATGCCCGTGTCCCAGGCCGTGTCATCCAGCCTAAACTCCAAATCGGGATTTGGGGTGTTACAACCCTCCCCTCCTTATAAAAATTTCTTCCCAAAATTTAGCGCAACAATTATATCAACACAACCACTCCGTTGCAATAAAAACCAAAACGATCCGGATTTAGAACTCAGAGGCCTCAGCTTGTCTCGCCCCACAACATCGCATAAACACATGTGTTTTCAACAAACACACATACATACAATATGTACATAGTACATCATAAAGGTAATAAAGTGCACACTCCACTTTATTTCAGCTCATCCGCGTCTCTCAGAATCTGCTTGGCGGCCTCCGTTAACTCCAAATTATGCACGTGATTTTGCTGCTGTTCATAATTTGAGCTTTGCGGCTCTTGTAACTCGAGAGTGTACATTCGAGGTTGCGCCCGAGATGCAGATGATTCTGCCATGGCTTTGCCCTTTTCGTCATAGGACGCACCTGTCTTTTTCTCACCCTTTGAAGAGCCACTCCAACAATATCGGGTGATATGCCCCTACTTCCTACAAGTTAAACATGTACGTGGCTCAACACGTCCTTGCCCAAACGTCACTCCCGAAGCAACATCCGAAGAAGTTTGTTCAGCAGGCCTGAACCGCTTCTTATCACGTTTCCTAAACTCTGATTGCTCCGACTGCGAAAGTTTGAACTCTGTCTTTTCCACCGCCAAGTTCTTCTTGTCCTGCACTCGTTTCAAATCTTTCTCCAGCGCACAGGCTGTATCGATTAAGGCTTGGAAGCCTTGGTTCACTGAAATCGGGAGAGCCAACCGCAGCTCATCATGAAGTCCCTCATAGAACCTATTCATCTTCCGCACCTCTTCCGCAAACGTCGACCCCGCATAGCGCCCCAGCCTGGTAAACTCATGCAGGTAATCATCAACGGTACGCTCACCTTGCACCAAACATTAGAACTCGTTCTCCATTGCAATTCGCCGCGAGACTGGCAAAAACTTTGCCCAAAATAATCTGGAGAATTCCTCCATCGAGATCTCTCCCAGGCCTCTGCCTGCCAATTGGTGCAACTCGATCTCATCCCACCAAAGTCTTGCCTCTCCTTCCAGTAGGAAAGTGACTAAAGTGACTTTTTGCCCCTCATCAATCATGAGCGTTGTCAGGATCCGCTTCACTCTGGAGAGCCAGTCCTCCGCCTGCGTTAGGGAATTCGCCCGACAAATGTAGCTGGATTAAAATCCATAAACTGCTTTAGTTGCTCGTCCGCTGCTTTCACATCAACCAGAACTTCAACACGCTCTTGCCTCGCCCCAACCGGTATGGGTTCCACTACAGGCCTTGCCTGCCCAATAGGCTGTGCTTGCATCATGGCAAATATTGCCTTCGCAACTAGGCGTACGGTTTCCGCAGAAGGAGGAGGTGTGGGCACCTCAGCTGGTGTCGCACTCTCATCTGAACGCTGGGGTTCAGACTCCCCAGCTCCACTCCTTGTCACCTATACGTGAACAAGACATCATTAACCTCCAATCCAAAATGGCAAACATGCCCAATCACTCACATTCCTAGTAGACATTCTTGAACTCATTTATGTTAACACGGTTCGCACGTACACGTGCTCTCCACCCCACAAAATAATTCGACCACGAATTCGAAAGCGGAAGACCGAAACAAGCTGATACCAAAATGTAACGACTTCACCCGTTAAATAACATATAATAGAAGGTCCGGCCGGGGCCCCACACTATATGCCACAAACAGACGGCGAAGTCACAGGTTAATACCAAAATACCTTCGCACCTAACCCAGAGTATTCTAGCGGAAGCTTATTACTTACAAGAACTCAACTATTGAATGTTCACTACTATATAAATATCATATTTATATAAATAACCAGGAATGTATACAAGCACACCCCGCTCACGGCCTTACGGCCTTACAAGTTTCTCTTTACAAAATATGATTTCATACATCGGCACGCAAGTCGGTCACACAAGAAATCCAAAGCTTCGCACGGCCTTCAAGGGCCAACAAGCAGCAGTAAGGGCTTTAGCCCGCTCAATCCAATCAGCCCGCAACATCTGTATATGAACGTCCACCCCAAGGGTGATAAACAAAGCAACGGTCAGCATTCAGCTAACCAATTATAACGACTCTACCCCTTACCTGGGGAAGTGGTTCCTTCCCTGCATGCAATACAATCACAATATATATATATATATCTGCCACAATCACATCACAAACGCTGGCCTTCGTGCCAGACTTTCTGTGCACTCAGGGCACGCTTATGGTGTACCGAAATCTTCTAGGTCCCACCACCGGGCACCGATTAGAGGTTATTAGCTTGTTGGCCGGGTATAAGCCTCCAAACACACGTTGGAGACCTCTCGCACCCAATCCACTCAGAGGCGTTCACCTCACGGCAACAATGAGCACTATAGATCGACCTACCACAGTAGTGTAACATGCATTGTTACCAATCGACCGCTCACAACGATCCTCCCACTGAACTTGTTTGGTGGCCCACCCACTCAAAGGTTCTTCACTTGTTGGCCTTGGGCATCAGCCTCCAAACCCCCGTTGAAGACCTCTCGCGCCCATTCCACTCAGAGGTATCCACAATCCATCGCATAACACAGGCACATAGTGCCGCTTTCCCATCTATCAACCAGCTCGTGTCGAGCATACAACCAAAGGAGCTATACAAAGCTTCCTTACCACAATTCACAAGCGTCCTCACACTCTCCGCAAGCTATTCGGTTTATACACGGAGTCTTCTCCGGTTCGCAGCATCACCAATCCAGACTATCCATCCAGATGGGCTTCACACAGCATGCCTATTCCGTACTACACACTTTCGGATCTAAATGCAGACTCGACCACTGAAATCACTTACGCTTTCCACCTCTTGGTGGAGGATCTCATGCACATGCATAAAGTAGGATTTCACTTGTCCAAGAAGGAGATCGTTACCCTTGACGATCGCTTCGGAGCCATGGAGAAATTAGACAGATGGAAATCACCGCGACGGCCTTGCCTCCACAACGCTGGCCTCGGATCTCGAGCCGGACCGTTGACGCTCCTCCAGCAGTCGGAACCCTTCTCCTTCTTCCTCCTCCAAGCTCTCCCTTCTCTCTTATTAGAAAGAGAATGGCCAAGGCAAAAGAATGATAAATACTTCTCAATCCATGGTCTTATCACTGAAGGGAGAAGCTTGGACCACAGGATCCAAATAGAAGGAAATGAATGGCCTTGATCTGCCCCCAAAGATCTATTTTGGGCTGACACGGCCTGTGACACACCTGTGTCACAGGACGTGTTCCCTAAGCGGCTAAGGAACTGACTCAATCTAGGCCAGAATATGAGCTAAGACACACCCGTGTCAAGCACTGACACGCTCATATCACAAGGTATACACCCTTGTCGAGGGGCGTGTTCCTCAATCGACACAGAACCAACTCCCCCGAGAAGGACACGGCTAAGGCACACACCCGTGTCCTTAGTTGTGTGCCAAACATGCCCCTGGGACACGCCCGTGTCACAGGACGTGTTCTACACTCAACGCCACTCAACGTCACTCAACGCCACTCAACGCCGCCCGGTTTCCAACCCGAGCAGGACACGCCCTGGGACACGCCCGTGTCCCAGGCCGTGTCGCCTCACTAAACGATCGTCGACTGAAATTGTGTCAACAATTCGACACGCACAGTGAAGGACATGCCCTGGGACACGCCCGTGTCCCAGGCCGTGTGCCTCACTCGAGACATACTCGACGCCCACTCGACTCCTACTCGAGACCCACTCGAGTACTAAGAGCTTGACACGCCAAGGGACATGCCCGTGTCCCAGGCCGTGTCATCCCGCCTAAACTCCAAATCGGGATTTGGGGTGTTACACAAGATGAAGGATCTTGGAGAGCTCCACCATTTCCTTGGACTCGAGGTTGAGAGGAAGAAGAGTGGAGTGATCATTTCCTATAAGGGCTATGCAGAGAGAATCGTTAAGCGGTTCGGCATGCGGGAAAGAAAGAGCAGCTTTACTTCTCTAGAGGTTGGTCTGAAGTTTTAGCCTGATGAGGAAAGGGTTCTTTCACATCCCTTGGTGTTTTGGAATCTCGTGGGGATTCTCATATATCTGACGATTACAATGTCGAATATTGTCTATGTTGTGGGACGAGTAAGTAGATATACGGAGTTCGAAAGTCCGTCAAGTTATATGGCTACACGGATGTTGATTATGGGGGATATTTTGATGATCGAAAGTTGACGTCAGGATATGTCTTCATGTACGTAACGGTAGCTATCTCGTGGTGTAGCATTGTACGCATAAAAGCACGATCTGCTCTAGAATTTCTAGAGTCCGTTATACTGTAAAGTCTGGTTGCGGAGTTCGACAATCCATCATTAGTGCGATAATGGTTCAAGATGCATGACTGGTTTGATCAAGTCCACGCGGACTGAGTTTCTGTTTGCTCAGCTATGCGGACTGGTGGTGCTTTTCGTGTAAGCGGTTATTTGGTTTATCGTGCGCGAAATGGCTCGTGTGTCCGCACTTCAATGTGGATAGATGATTATTAGTGGCAGGCTGATGTTGGTATCCGCACTTGTGTGGATATGTGGTGCTAGATGTAGGATGACGAGCGGTTATCCTATTGCTATGGGCGGTGATCACACTCCCCCTATTGCCTATAAAGGTAATGATGTTATTATTACGACTGATGATATTGTGCATGCTGTAGAGGAGGGGATAGTTTTTTTAGATAGTGGTTGGGGGAAACTCGCGTTGAGGAGTGTGTATCACGTGCTGGGGATGAAGAAAAACCTCTTCTCGGTGACCAACATTGTAGATGCTGGGTATCAAGTTCTATTTGGTCCAACATAAGTGAAGTTTCTCAAAAATGTGTCAGTTGTGAAAGCTGACGTCACTCATGTTGGAAAGAGGGTGAAGGACTTATTCGTTTTGGCGACAAGCTCCTATGTTGAGAAGATGAGGGCAAATGACAACACTGTTATCTAGTATGAGAGGTTGGGGAAAGTTGGGTTTGATAAGCTGAAGGCTATAGCGGCGAGAGGCTTGGTGTATGACCTGCCTAGAATTTCTTCTTTTGGAGACGGTCATTTCTGTGTGGGATGTTAGTATGGTAAAGCTCATCACCTTCCATTTGATAAATCACAGACCAGATGCAAAGCATCATTGGAGTGCATCCACAGTGATTTGACGGGACCCACTGTCACCCCCAGTCTCGGCGGTAGCAGGTATAAGTTAGTTCTGGTTGATAATTTTTCAAGATATACTTGGGTATACTTTATGAAGAAGAAGTCAGAAGCGTTTGGGAAGTTCGTGGAGTTCGAGGAGCTTGTCGAGGGCCGGCTCTGTCTGCGGATCAAGAAGTTGAGAACTAATAATGGAGGAGAGTTAAACTCAAATGAGTTCTCCAACTTCTGCAGAAAGCTCGGAATCCAGAGGCAGCATACTTGTCGGAGACCTGCAAGTGCTGGATTCACGCCAAAGGCATTCCCAGGGCCTTTTGGGCGGAGGGAATGGCTTGTACGGCATATGTCATCAACCAGATTCCCCTTAGTCCAAACAACATGAAGTCTCCACATGAGCTGATGTTTAAGGAGAAGCCCAGAGTGGAACATCTTTGGGTGTTCGGGTCAACCTGCTGCGTGCATGTTCCAGACGCTCTCAGAACGAAGATAGATGTGAAAGTACAGAAGCTAGTCTTTATTGGTTATGATGAGAGGAAGAAGGGTTGGAAATGCATGGATCAAGAAACATGGAAGTTCATTGTCTCCCGGGATATGGTATTTGACGAATTGACTTCATACCAGGGTAGCTTATTTGTGGAGCTACAGGAGAGCAGGTTTAACGGAGGGCAAGTTCAAGCTGCTCGAGATCTTCTAGTGGGGTTGTCTGTGTCACCAGGTGCTCTGGTTTCATCTAGATTTGGGGCGAAAGCTTCTTGATATGTAAGTAGTGGGAGCGATGCTCCTGGTGTGTTTGAGAGGAGAGCTAGTTTAGAAGAAGAATCATGAGTAGTGGATCAGGGTCAAGCCATAAGGAGGTCCAAAAGGACATTATTCCACAAGCTCGATATAGGGATGGGAACATGGTGAGTTTTGTCACATGTTTCTTCGCAGACCACTTGGATGAGCGGGAGCTGTCATGCTTTGAAACTTCCACTTCCATCAAGGAGTGGGAAGATCCTATGGATGAGGAGATGATCGCCCTTAGGAAGAACGAGACTTGGTACCTTGTGTCCAAGGTCGAAGGCATCATTCCTATGATATGTAAGAGGGTTTACAGGCTAAAGAAGAAGGTTGACGGCAACATCGAGTGGTATAAGGCTCGCCTTGTATCTCGGAGGTTCTCGCAGCAGTATTGGGAAGATTATGAAGAGACGTTCAGTCCGGTGGCCAAGATGACTTCAATTCGGGTGGTGATTTCTTTGGCGGCTTGCCAAAGGTAGAGGATTTGGCAACTTGACGTAAAGAATGCTTTTGTTTATGTCAAGATTGACAAGGACATCGTCATGGTGTAGTTATCTAGTTATATTTCTAAAGAACATCTAAGACACATCTGTAAGCTGAAGAAGGCCATCTATAGTCTGAAGCAGGCACCTCGGGGGTGGTATAAAAAGATCGCAAAATGCCTCCAGTTCTGTGGTTACTTTGCTTCAGATTCAGATTTAAGCATGTTTGTTAAGAAAAGGGGGAGCTTCAGGTCCTAGTACTGTTTTATGTTGATGATACAATCTTCATCGGGAACTTAGAGGAAGAAGTAGTTAGGCTCAGGGCTGAGCGAGCTATCAGGTTCGGGATGAAGGATCTTGGGGAGCTCCACCATTTCCTTGGAATCGAGGTTGAGAGGAAGAAGAGTGGAGTTATCGTTTCCCATAAGGGTTATGTTGAGAGAATCGTTAAGCGGTTCGGCATGCGGGAAAGAAAGAGTAGCTTTACTCCTCTAGAGGTCGGTCTGAAGCTTTAGCCAGATGAGGAAAGGGTTCTTTCAGATCCCTTGGTGTTTTGGGATCTTGTGGGGGAGTCTCATATATCTGACGATTACAAGGCTGAATATTGCCTATGTTGTGGGACGAGTAAGTCGATATAGAGCAAAGCCGCAGAAGCCTCATTTGGTGGCAGTTAAGAACATTCTGAAGTACGTGAAGTCTACCTCGGATATGGGCCTCTTTTACAAGAAGGATATGAACTTCAAGCTATATGGCTACACGGATATTGATTATGGGGGAGATTTTGATGATTGAAATTCTATGTCAGGATATGTCTTCATGTACGTAACGGTAGCTATCTCGTGGTGTAGCAGTGTCTGCATAGTTGTGTGATCTGCTCTAGAGTTTCTGGAGTCCATTATACTGAACAGTCTGGTTGCGAAGTTCGACAGTCCGTCATTAGTGCGATAATGGTTCAAGACGCATGAATGATTTGATCAAGTCCACGCGGACTGAGTTTTCTGTTCACTCGGCTATACGGACTGGTGGTGCTTTCCGCGTAAGTAGTTATTTGGTTTATCGCGCGCGAACTGGCTCGGGTGTCCGCACTTCAATGCAGATAGATGATTATTAGTGGCAGGCTGATGTTGGTATCCGCACTTGTGTGGATATGTGGTGCTAGCTATAGGATGAGGAGCGGTTATCCTATTGCTATTGGCGGTGATCACACCCCCTATTGCCTATAAATAGGGGATCCCGACTTGTCATATATAACAAGAATAGTGAGAACTCAGCTCGCGTTTTGATCTTGTGGTTACGATTTTCTAACTAGCGCGACTAAGTGAAGTTGACTTGTCTGTACATGCTATGCGGCTAACACTGGGCGACTAGGCAACTAGTTGGAAGGCTCAGTGTGAAAAATTTTGTGGTTACAGTCAGTGATATACAACAGGTCATGGTCTCAGTGACTTGAAGTCACTTCCTCAGAGTTGCAGTTAGTTCAAACAGTTCGCCCGGTCTATCTGCGGGTTCTATTCAGTTCATCATCTTTCAGTAACAGGCATTCCGTGCGGCTTGGTTGTAGTTTGGCGACTTATCAGTTTTGGAGAACAGGGCTTCCTGTCAGCGACTTGTGCGGTCTATGCGGTTACATTGTGAATCATGTCTCACAATATATACCTCATTTTGTAAAGAAGTTGTTGATAATTCTAAGTTTGATACTCTTGTGCTTCTATTGTTGTTAATTTCTACTTGAATTGGTTGTAGTTTAGTGTTCCTGCAACCTTTCTCAGCTTCCTAGAAAATTTTACAGGGAACTCTATGATCACTGGGTTGTGAAGATGGAGACTCTACTTAACTCACAAGATATTTGGGAGATAGTTCAAAACGGTCCAAAGACTAGTGGGAAGAACAAAGAGGGTGAGGAGGCAAGAATACCCAAGGGAGAAAGACAAAAAACTCCATGGCACTCCTCATCCAACAAGCTATCACGTCATCTATCTTTCCACGGATCATAGGATCAAGAACAACAAAGGCGGCGTGGGATATCCTCAAGGAGATCTACCAAGGAGATTAAAAGGTAATCTCCATACGAGGGTGAACGTAAAAAGACAATTTGATGCATTGTCAATGCAAGAAGATGAGTCAATGTTCGACTTCATGCTAAAGATGACAAATCTCACAAATCAGTTAGCCAATCTTGGAGCTCCTTTGCCAGAAAGAGAATATCGCTTAAAATTCTCACAAGTCTCCCAAAAACATATGACCATATAGCAGCAGCTATTGAAGAAAGTAATGACCTCAACACATTGCAAGTTGGAACTCATTGCGAAGATTCAATCCCATGAAGAACGTCTCAAGAGGCACATGCCCAGTTTAACACAGGCTTTCCAATCCAGGATGCAGCTTGGAAAGACAAACCCCAATGACAGAAAATCCAAACATCAAAACAAATATCTACATCAGAAGGAAGACAACAAATCTCAAGAGATGCAGAACCGTCCAAACTATAAGCAAAAAAGAAAAAGTGGCGTTGATGGTATAGGTGAGCTTTATTGTATCATGTATAAAACGTCAATCCATGACACCTCAAAGTGTTACTATAAATTCAAGAGGTGTAAGAAGCCTATGCATTTTGACCATGATTGTTGGTATAAGAACAAGAAGGAAGCCAAATTCACGGAAAAGGATGATGAAGTTGAAGAAAAGGCCTTCGTGTCCCACTGCATTATCTCCATAGGGCCAGAAAAATCATCATTGTGGTGCATTGATTCGGGATGCTCGAGTCACATGACTCATGACAAAAATCTGTTTACAAGTTAGATGAGTCTGAAAAGTCTCTTGTCTTCTTGGGAGATGGTCACTCTAAGAAGATAGAAGAAAAATGTAGTATATTGGTGAAAGATAAAGAAGGGAGAAACAAAGAAATTACAAATATTCAATTTGTTCCTGACCTGGCTTGGAACCTCCTCAGTGTCGGGCAACTAACGATAGAAGGCTGCAATGTAGTTTTCATATCAACTACATGTAGCATCATTAATGAAGAAGATGACTCCATTGCCTCAGCCAAAATTTCTAAAAATAGGGTCTTTCCTCTGACCCTAAATGCTCCAAATCATGAGGCCTTCTCCACATTGGGTTGCCCCTCTGATTTAATGTTTATATAGCATCACAGGCTCGGGCATTAAAATCATGGTTACATGAAACTCCTGGTGAATGAAAAGCTTGATGAAGGCCTGCCCGAGTTGAAGTTTCATCATTGCTAGTGTGAGACCTGTGCAAAGTGTAAATCATACAGATTGCCTTTATCCTCATCTCAACACTACAACACTCAACCCCTTGAGCTCTTGCACTGTGATTTGTGGGGTCCCTCCACATCTTCAACACTGGGTGGCAAAAGGTTCTTCTTCATCATCGTGGATGACTACTCAAGATATATGTGGATTAGATTCCTATAAAATAAATATGAGACATTCACTTATTTTGTTGAGTTTAAGAGGGAGATGGAGAAGAAGTAAGGGAAAAACATAAAACAATTAGATGTGATAATTGTGGAGAGTTTGTCTCTCGTGTTCAAACACTTTTATTCTAATCATGCAATAAGGCATGAATTGACTGTTATCGGCACTCCCCAACAGAATGGGGTAGTGGAAGGAGAAACGGGAAAGTTATTGAGATGGCCAGAACTATGCTCACTCACAAAAATCTGCCAAAATATTTTTGGGGTGAAGCAACCAGCACAGCAGTGCATATATTGAATAGGTCACTAACCAAAGCACTAACCAAAACCACACCATATGAAGTGTTGAACAACAAAAACCCAATCTTAGTTATCTCATAACCTTTGGGTGAATAGCTTTTGCACATGTGCTCAAAGAGAATAGAGATAAACTTGATCCAACTAGTGTGAAATGTGTGTTTTTTGGATATAGTGAGGTAAACAAGGCATATGGGTATCTAATTCCAGCAACACAAGATAATTGTGTTCAAAGATGTGTTAATTCATGAGGAGGAAGCTTGTAATTGGGCATCATAAGTAGAGGAGCCAATCAACCAATGCCCTAATGCCTCGATTGAGCTTATGCAAAACTCCTTCCAGAAGACGCAAGGGGTTGATCATCTTGACATCCTAGATCCAACAAGTCTAATGGCTCAAGAAATATCTAACTCTGAACTATCTAATTCATCATCACCCAAGAGGTTCAGATTTCTACAAGATATATATGAAGACACAAATACAACCCTCTTTCATTCAACCCCCTCAAGTTTTAAAGAGGCATCAAGAAATAAAAGCTGGAGAGAGGCTATGAATGAAGAAATGAGATTGATTGAAAAGAACAACACCTGAACCTTAGTCCCAAAACCACATAACAAAGGTGTAATCGGGCTAAAATGGGTATACAAACTCAAGTGCAATGAAGAAGGGGACATTTTAAAACACAAGGCAAGAATTGTAGCAAAGGGTTACTCACAGAGGTTTGGAAGGGACTACGAGGAAACATTTGCTCTGGTAGCTCACATCGACACAATAAGATTGCTCTTGGCCATCGCTGCAAACAACAATTTTCCAATTTACAAACGGAGAGCTGACAGAGGAGGTTTATGTAGAACAGCCGGAAGATTATCAGAAAAAGGATAAGGAATGCTATGTTTCTTGTCTCCATAAAGCCTTGTACGGGCTGAAGCGGGCCCCTCGTACTTGGCATTCAAACATTTCTACATACTTCATCAAGGAGGGACTCACAGCTAGCAAATATGAACCATCTCTATTCATCAAGCAAGTGTCTGAAAATCAGAAGCTCATAGTTTGCTTATATGTCGATGATCTCCTAATTACTAGAGGATGTGAAGCCACTATTTAGGAGTTCAAAAGGAAAATGCAAACCAAGTACGAAATGGCCGATCTTGTCCATCTAAGAATTTTTCTTAGCATGTAGGTGAAGCAGCTACCCGATGGATACTTTTTATAACAAGAACTCTATGCAAGGGAATTACGCAAGAAATTTAGGATGTCTGAATGTAATCCTTCCCAGACTCCTATGTGCAATAATGTGAAGTTGTGTAAGTATCAAGAGGGAGATGAAAGGGTAGATTAAGAGTCCTATAGGAGTTTAATAGGATCTCTAATCTACCTAACCAACTCCAAACCCGACCATGAACATGTCGTAAATCTTCTCTCACGGTTTGTTAGTTCACCAACAATTCATCACATGGAGGCAGCAAAATGACTTCTCAGATACATCAAAGGGACAATGACCCATGACACCCTTTACAGCATGGATCTCAACCCAACTCTCACAGGGTATTGTGATTCTGATTAGGGGGGCTCGCTTGACGATCCTAGGAGCACAGAGGGGTATGTTTTCTTCTTTGGGTCAAGCCCTATTTCTTGGCGATCCAGAAAGCAACAGACAGTGGCACTCTCAAGCATAGAAGTTGAATATATGGTCGTGTGTTCAGCCATTTGCGAAGGCATATGGCTCAATAGGTTGACTAATGAGCTTAGTACCTCTGAGAAGAAGCCATTTCTTCTCAAATGCGACAATATATCAACGATTGATCTTTGTAAAAATCTTGTATTTCACAACCGCACCAAGCATATTGCAATCAAGTATCATTTCATCAGAGAAAAGTTAGAAGAAGGAGCAAAGTTGGAACACTGCCCTACTGAAAGTTAGCTTGCAGACATCCTTACCAAGGCATTGCACAAAAATAGATTCAAGAAGCCGAAAGAAGATCTGAAGGTTTCTCCACTCTCGACTCAAGAGGGAGTGCTGAGAAATGAGCCGACTATTGAGAAGTGATCCAGTGGTCATTGAACTAATTGAATGATTAATGTAATGGATTCCAAAGGGACTTATAACCATGGAAATACCTTTTCGTTTATGCTTGTGACGGTTTGAATTCTGGAACTCCGCCTTCTATATAACCTGTCAAATGTATCAGTTACTTTGAATGGAAAACTATTAAATGAATGCATTACCTCTTCTTCTTCTTCTTCTCCCTGTTCTTCTTTCCCCCTGCAAAATAGGGTTAATGCATAAGCTATTTTTTCCATTACCTTTGGCGTCTTCTTCGGTTTGGATAATTGAAAGTGAGAACCACACAAAGATGTACTAGATCCTTTATTTTGGTAACAACGTGGAAGAAAAAATGACGAGAAACGGAAACAGCAACCACGGAGAATTGAAGAGAGAAGTTAGAGAGAGTAATGTATCCTTTGCTCCTGCTTCTACTTCAAGCGGCTACTATGTTATGAGATAAAAAACTAAGAGCGAGAGAAAAAGAGGGTTATATCCAGAAAATCAATATATATTCCGCCCTAAGCTTCAAAAACTTGTGAATTGATAATAGAATGACATCTCGTCGCATGTTGAGATGTAGTCAACCTTATGTGTCGAATGCAGAAGGAGAAAATGTCGATAGTGGAAGAAATCGACGGTCGTTGATTTCAGTTTTTTTAATCGTGCGTTGAATTGTAGGCGAGAGGAAGGAAATTGAAACAAGTCCAACCAACCCGCGAAGGCACTCAAATGACCTATTAGATGGAGGCCTCGTGATGATATCAGCGGTATAGTCTTGACTCTGCACATACTCCATGCCAATAATTTCATCAAGTACTTTTTCACTAACAAATGATGTTTGATCTCAATATACTTTGTCCGCGCATGACATACATAATTTGTAACAAGCTTCAGCACACTTTCATTGTCACTACAAAGCAAAGTAGGGTTCCAAACCTTCTCGTGAATATCTTCCACCAACCTGTGCAACCATATGCATTCTTGAGTCGCAAGGACGATGCCTTGTATGCCTCAGTGGTGGAGATAGACATTGAGTCATGCTTCTTACTACACGAAATAATCGTTGATCCGCACATGAATATATACATGATGTCGACTTTCGATCATCAACATCTTCATCAAAATCAGCATTTGTAAATACGTGAAGGTTGAAGGATGTGCCCTTTTCATACAACAACCTCATATCAAAGGTTGACTGAACATACTTCAAAATATCCTTCGCCTCTTCCAGATCATGAAACTTCTTAGGCTCCTGCATATAATGACTTACAAGATCGATAACAAATGAGACATTTGACCTTGTAATCGTCAAGAAAATCAAACTTCCCACCAGAACCCGGAAGGGACTAGGATACAAGAAGACCTTAAATTTGTCCCGACAAAGATTCAACCCAACTTCAAGTAGAGTAAAGTTGTTCTTCTCATCCTACAAGCTGAATATCTCCATGATTCGTTCGGCATATATAAGCTTTATGGGACACAAGCAAACCACCTTTCTGTAAATTTAGAATGGAGAAATTATGGCATAAAAAGGCAGAGGAAAACTTGTATTATTTTAGCCAACAACTTACAAAACTCATACAGTTCCTTACTATTTATATTATTTATATATGAGACTATTTTAATACAATATTGTAGGGATACTAAGCTTTATCCTAATCAAACCCCATATGGAGGTAATCCCTTGATCCATATCAATAGGTTTTCTCTGCCTTAACTTGTCTTCTTGTCATATCTGGCAGGCTGTTGGATCCCTAGTTGGATTTGGGCTAGGTTCACTAAGTTAGAATATGACCCAACATGTATAGACTAGGGTCATGGTTGTGTCCTAGAGTCTAGGTCAAGTCCTTAGAGTCAACAATGCCAGGGATCAGCCTTCAACAAAGTCAGAGACTCAAGACTTAGAGAATTCAAGACTTAGAAAAAGGAGTTCTACGTTCGTCGATCTCCGGTCGACGAAAGTCGTGCTCAGCTCGACAAACTCAGAGACAAATCTCTAAGCTCAGCTCGACGATCTTGGACCAGCTGGACAAACTCAGTTCTCAGGGCTCAGAGGTCGACGATCTTAGATCTCAGCTCGACGAACTTGATGCACAGAAGAAGAAAGTTATCAAGCAGCATTCAGAGGTCGACGATTTTGGATCTCAGCTCGACGAACAACTATTCTCAGCTCGACGAACTATGGACTCAGGTCGACGAATCCAGTCTTGGCTGTTTTCCTCTTTTGTCCTTATTATGTGGCAATGATTCCTGAATAATTAATGCTCTAATATTCTCTGAATATTACCGTTAGACAAGAGCATTAATTACGGTCTTCATCAGGATTATTGTCTGCCGTTTTTCCAAGGGACAGTTGGGGAAACAAATCAATGCCAAATTATTCCAAGGCCGTCAGCATTAATTATAGGAAGAATTTCAAAATTCAAAAGGACTTCCACATGGAAAATATAAAAACGAGAAGTTCACTTTCTTCCAATACACACAGAGACACAATCTAAGAGACATACAGATTTCTTGAGAACCAGATAATCGATCAGTCAAGAAATCAACAATTGCTAGACCTGAAGAAGAACAATCTCTCTGAAGAAGAAGAACAACCATCCAAATCAAGAATCTTCTTCTGTCATACTCTCAGGAACCTTCAGTAGGACAACAATACTACATCTGTCAAGAAGTTCCTAAAGTTCTTCGGGTTAAAGCAGAAAGCTTGAAGGTCTATCACCCTGAAGAAAAATTTCCATTCCTCCCTGAACAAACTCAATATTTCAGGGGGAGCTTTTTGTTAACATCAATTCCACTAGTCTTCTCAGTTGTATTTGAGAAAGAGAAGACACCATCACTCTCTCACCCCCTATGTAAAAAGGGTTCTCTACTCCCTTCAAAAGTGATTCCTGGTTGCAAGTCTCCTAACCAAAAGACTTGAGATTTGATTTTTGAGCACCTGATCAAAAGCTCATTGGTGGCAGTCACCTGATCAAAAACCTGAGTGGATTCCTACCAGGGTGGTAGAAGAGTGGATGTACCCAGGTTGGGGAACCACTATAAATTCTTGTGTTGTCTGGTTGCCCTCTTCTTCTTATTCTTATTGTGGCTGTGTTATTTAGCTTTTTTGTGATTTCATTTATTTCAATTTGGTATGTTGTGATATAGTATCTAAGTTTAGGTACAATCTGTATAGTTCAGAAAAAGTTTTAAAATATACATACATACTCTATTCACCCCCCCCCCCTCTAGAGTATATCGGATCTAACTCTAACTTTCACAGGCTGCAGGATTAAAGCTATCATCCCCCTCTAAATCATGTGATCTGATTATGCCAAGTTTCTTTCCCAATGCGTCAAATCGATCTTGAGACAATGGTTTAGTAATTAGATCTGCAATTTGTGTCTCAGATTTGTAGAATTCAAGTTTGATTTCATTTTTTCAACTATATAATTGTCAAAAAAAATTGATGGCGATGTTGATATGTTTGGTCCGATCGTGAAATACTAAATTGTGTACAATTTATATAGTTGATTGACTATCACAATACAGTATAATCAGGTTTATGTGTTTTTGTTCTTCCTCCTTGTCTTCTTTTTCCTTTTCTTTATTCTTCTCATTCTTTTCGATTTGTTGTATCACCTTCAACAAACGATTTAACCATATGGCTTCTGTGGCGGCATGTGAAATGGAAACATATTCTGCTTCAGCGGATGAGATGGCTATAGATTTTTGTCTTTTTGCACTCCAAGATATTGTTTTAGTACCCAGGAAAAATATATATCCACTTGTGCTACTCTGATCTTCAACATTGCCGCCCCAATCACTATCACAGAACTCTTTTAGTGAGTTTTCTTTTTTCCTTCTGATATTTAATCCCCGGATCTTTGGTGAATTTTAAGAAGCGCAAAATTTGTTTTGTTGCGATGAGATGATTTTGAGTTGAATTGTGCATATATCGAGCCACAATTCCAACTGCATTATCAATATTCGACCTTGATTGGGTTAGATATATCAAGAATCCTACAAAACTCTGATAAAATTCATCATTGGCTTTGGGTGAAGGATCAGATTTATACAATTTTTCATATGTTATCATTGGAGTTATAACAATATGAGATTGATTCATTGAGAATCTATTCAACAAATCACTAGTATACTTAGTTGGATTGATAAGATTCCACTTGGTTGTTGAGAGATTTGTAAACCCAGAAATTAGCTCATCTTCCCCAAGTCAGACATAACATACTTATGCATCATGCTTTCTTTAAACTAAAGGGGTGAACTTTGTCTAGTACATGTATAGATTAAGGCTCCGTTTGGGGGGACTTATTTTCACCTTTCAAGCGGTTACGACCGCATGAAACGGACCTTAATTAAGGTCCGGTTCATGCGGCCGTAACCGCTTGACCGGTGAAAATAAGTCCCCCCAAACGGAGCCTAAATCATCCACAGATAGAGCAAGCATAAGAAAATTATTTTTACTTCCCCTTTTTAGATATAACGATGCTTCAGAGGGAGATCATGATCGGAGAGCTTGTTTTAGCCCATATAAGGCTTTCTTTAATCGATATACTTTAATTTCTTCTTCTGTAACAATGTATCCTTCTGGTTGATTGACATAAATATACTCTTTTATAGTTTCATTTAAGAAAGCTAACTTTATATCCACCTGGTATACTGTTAACTGTAGTTAAGCAGATATGGCTAGAAAAGTTCTCACGGTTTCTATACTTGTAACCGGGGCATATGTTTATGTAAAGTCTTTGTCGGGAATTTGAGTAAAACTCTTAGCTACCAGCCGGTATTTATATTTGTCTATTTTCCCATTCTCTCTATTTTTTATTTTATAGATCCATTTTATCCAAATAATAGCGTTATTTTTAGGATTTATCCACTAAATCCCATGTTTTATTTTGTTCGGTCATATATATTTCTTGATTCGTAGCAGCTACCCATTGTGTCTACAGACAAGATTCAATATAACTGTGAGGTTCTTCAGTGAACATCAGAGCAACTTGTTCATCCCGGTAAAATTCTAAAATTTTCCTGTATTTCTTAGGAGTAGATGATGAATCTTCTTCAACTGCAATTTGTCTTGGTGTTTGTGATTATGTTGAGCAGGATGGTAGATCATGATCAATTGTCCCATGATAATTATCATCTTCTTCAACCACTAATAGCCACACTTTATTATGATCCTCCTTTCTAGTCCAATCCGAAGATTTATTTTCTTTAATGATAACATCATGAGAGGTTATCAATTGTTTGGTCATGGAATTATAAAGTTTATACCCCTTTGATTTTGAACTGTAGGCATAATGCAATTTTCACTTCTTTTATTTAATTTATCTATTGCTTCTTTGGTTACAAAATCACATGCTACACATCCAAAAGTTTTTAAATGTGAGATATGAGGTTTTTGGTCATACCACATTTCATATGGAGTGTTAAGCTTAAGAGCTCTTGTTGGAGCTCTATTTAAAAAATACACAGCACAATTGATAGCTTCTGCCCAAAAAGTCTTGGGTAGTTCTTTAGCTTATAACATGATTCTATCCATCTCCACTATTGTGTGTTTTCGTCTTTCCACGACACCATTTTGCCAAGGAGTCATCCTAGTGGTGAGTTGCCTATGAATTCCATGGTTTAAACAAAAATTAGAAAACTTTTCTACTTAGAAACTCACCACCTCTATCACTCCTTATGGCTTTGATGTTGTAAACAGATTTAATCAATAATTTGAAGTATAAGGAATACTGATATGCTTCTGGATTTTGCTCCATGAATTAAACTCATTGCATTCTAGGATAGTCATTGACAATCAGTAAAAAATACTTGTTACCTACTAGTGATGGAGTTGAAGTCGGGCCCCATAAATCCAAATGAACACATTTAGGAGGTTGTGTAGCTCTCTAAATAGAATCTTTGGGAATGCTAGATGATGTTGTTTCCAATTATACAATGTTCACAGGTTTCTATAATATATTTAATAGAAGGAAGATCATGAACCAGAGACTTTGAGTTCAATTGAGACAAGTCACAGTAATTTAAATGTCCATATATTTAATGCTATAGAAGGGACTCTACTTCTTCATTCTCCATGCTTATGAAGGCAGTGTTGTAGTGCATGAGTAAAGGTAAAATTTTATTTGTACCAATTGGTATGGAATATATTAATTGTTGTGTTGCCTTTCAACTATTTGACAACAATTAACATCAAACACTACTTTATACCCATTTTCAATAAGTTGTCCAATGCTCAATAGATTTTGAGCCAATCGGGGAACATACAACACATCATATATCACTTTTGGTATACTTTGCGTGCTGCATACAACAATATTACTTTTCCTTCTATTTGCAAAGTTTTTTCATCTCGGATACAGACCTTTGCATGTTGAACTGGACTCAACTCAAGAAAACCCTATCGGTTATTGTGCATGTGATTGGAGCATCCACTATCAACAACCCACAGATCCTTTTTATCTTCTTCTGTTGAAATGCAAGTGTAAAATACCTTATCAGGCTGATCAACATCTACCGGATTTATCTTGGTGAAGTGATTTTTTTGTTTATTTTTGCTCCAACTGTTGGTACCCTAGTTTGATTTGAGTTCAGTCCTCTTCTTTGTGCCCTTGACCCAAGAAGTATCTATGGTCAATGGTTAGGAGTCTAGCTGTAGAGTCCTCGCTTTTCCAAATTGAGAATTTGGTTAAGTAGGTTTTTCGTTCGACCATAGTCGAACGCCGTTCGACTATCGTCTATCGACTGATCGACGATCGTCTATCAGTTGGTCGACGCTCTGTTCTGCGCTGATAGTTCGACTATCTGTTGATAGTTCGACTATCTGTTCTGCGCTGATAGTTCGACTATCTGTTGATAGTTCGACTATCTGTTCTGCGCTGATAGTTCGACTATCGGTTGATAGTTCGACTATCTGTTCTGCGCTGATAGTTCGACTATCTGTTGATAGTTCGACTATCTGTTCTGCGTTGGTAGTTCGACTATCTGTTGATAGTTCGACTATCTAGTTTGTTTTGATAGTTCGACTATCTTTTGATAGATCGACTATCTGTTTTCTGAGGTAGGTCGACTATCTGCTTGATAGCTCGACTATCTCTGTGCGCTTGATAGCTCGACTATCTGTCCTAGATAGATCGACTATCTGGTAGTTCGACTATCTGTCCTGATAGTTCGACTATCTGCTGCGGTAGCTCGACTATCTGTTTGATAGCTCGACTATCTGGATCGTTCGACTATCTGCCCGGTAGTTCGATGATCTCCTGGCGTCGTTCGACGATCTTCGAAGGTCGTTCGACGTTTTCTGTCTGCCTTTGGATTTTGTATTTATTTATTATATTTAATTATTTAATACATTTTCTGGCACGATATTTTAAGCTGTATGATAAAGTTTCCAGGCATTATTTGCTCTATTTTTATTGCCTGAGTTAAAATCTTTTAAGATAAAGTTGTTTGTCTTATTAGCTGTCTATTTAAATTACTTTATCTGCTGTCAGCCCCTTTATAGCCGTTAGACTGAAAAGTCTTCTTTTGCTATAAAGAGATAGTTTCTGATGTGACTTTATTTAGTCTATCTGATTATTTGATTTAAGCCTGCAGCTTCTTAGAAAGAGGTTTATTCCTTTTTATGGAATGTTTTGCTGCAGAGATATTTCTGTCTTCTTGATATTTACAGCCCAGGTCTCAAGGCTCAGAAGAAGACAAATTAATTCAAATGAAAGAGAGCCGTTGCTTGCTGATGATTATATAAAGAACCCTTTGCTGAAGGATTCAAGTTAGTTAACAGGAGTTAATAGAAGAGAGTGTTACATACATATTCAAAAGCACTCAAGCCTTCATCAAGCTAAAGTTTCCTGTTCTCAGCAAACTCCATCTAACTGAGAAGTGTTAAGATCTTCATCTCTTCTTCACCTGAGTTCTCCTGCTTTCAGGAAGTTCAACTCAGAGTTTCTTTGAAGAAGAAGAAGAAGAATAGCTGCTTGAAGAGATTTCTTTTTGTTATTTATTTTCTTCCTGTAGCTCTTTCCTTCAGAATTTTCTGAAGAGTTTCTGCACTGAAGCAAGACTTCACCTGGACATCTTTGAGCCAGGGGGAGCCTTGATTCTGTAGAGCATTCTAGCTCAGTGCAAGCTTTTTGTGCTTCTCTAATCTATTGTAAAATAGAGAAGACATCTTAACCTTCTTCCCCCTCCTGTACAGGGTTATTACTCCCTTCAAAAGTATCCCTTGGTGGCAGGGCACCTGATCAAAAACCTGTGCTTGGTTTTTAGACACCTGATCAAAAGTCTAAAGGGTTTCTGAATCTACCTGAATCAGATTCTGTTGGTGGCAGGGCACCTGATCAAAAACCTGAGTGGATTCCTACCGTGTGGGTAGAAGAGTGGACGTACCCAAGTTGTTTGGGGAACCACTATAAATCTCCTTGTGTCGTCTGGATTCAACTGTTTAATTCCTGTACTGTGGCTGTGAATAGATATAACTAGGTTGCTAGTTGCTGTTTAGGTTTTCCAAGCTTTAACTGTAATTACAGTTAGCTTGTGTTTGTACACAACACTTGTGTTAGGCTTTAAGGTTAAATCAATATCTATAATCTCTTCATTCCGCACTTCACTCCAAGGGAGTTGGGTAGACAGTTAAGTTTTGTATTGTGCAAAATTTGATTACTCTATTCACCCCCCCTCTAGAGTAGTATCTATCCCTTCACTTTCAATTGGTATCAGAGGGAGGTTGACTGACTGTATAGGCTAACACCTAAGTCACAAGATCCTGATAGATACCAAGAGTTTATAGAAATTCACTATCATGGCCCAGTCTAAGGATTATTCTAGCACCAGACCTCCAGCATGCAACTTAGCAAAGTTTGGCATCTGGAAGGCAAGGATCAAACTTTATATGAACTCTATTGATGAGAGTATTTTTGCTTCTATTTTGTCAGGTCCCCCAAGAGCACCTGCTGCTGCCACTGCCTCATCATCTGATATGAGTGCAGTGCCTCCTCCAGATTATAATGATGAGTACAAGAAGGCCAAAATTGCTGATGCCAAAGCAATGAACATACTGGCTCAGACTATGTCTGATGAAGTGTTCCAGAAGGTGGCTGACTGCTCCTCAGCTAAGGCCATGTGGGACACACTGAACCAGATTGTAGCTGGTTCAGCTGATGAAAGGAAGGACAGGAGGTCCAACCTTATTTCACAGTATGAGAACTTCAAGAAGACTGATGCTGAATCAGTTGAAGCGATGTACACCAGGCTCAGCTCAATCATCAATGAGCTGAGGACCCTTGACAAGGATATCTCATTGACAGAGGTCAATGATAAGATCCTTATGTGCTTTCCTAGCACATGGGATTTGAGGATCTGGCCAATCAAGGAAGCCAGAAGCACCAATGAGATATCAACTGAAGCCCTTCTCGGCAAGCTCAAATCTTTTGAGCAAGTGCTGAAGACAAGGGAAGCTGAAGCAGAAGCCAAGACCCCCACTCCAACAAGAAAAGAGCAATCTCTAGCTCTTAAAGCTGCTGAAGCCTCAGAAGGCAGCCAATCAAATGAGGAGCTCATGGCATTGTTTGCCAAGAGATTTCTCAAAATGGGGAGAAAAGAGTTCAGAAGAAAATCTTCAAAGTATGAAGAAAAGCCAAGGTATGATCGTACTCCAACTAAAGAAATTATTTGTTATGGGTGCAGGAAGCTTGGACACATCTTGCCAGAGTGTCCAGAGGAGAAAAACAAAGAAAAGAGAAAAGATAAAGAACAACACAGGAAGCACTCCAAGCCATCCTCCTACAAAAACAAGAAGAAGGAGAGAGGTTTCATTGCTGAAACCTGGAGTGATTCTGATGAAGAATCCTCATCCTCAAGCTCTAGTGAGGATGAAGAAGAAAAGAAGGCAAAAGAAGTTTGCCTCATGGCAATAGATGCCTGCAGCAACCACTCTGCTGCAGAGAGTTCTGACTCAGATGAAGAAATTCCTACTGAAGATGAGGTACTTTCATCTTATGATTTTACTTCAGAAGAGTTTAAGTTAGATTTTAAATCTCTATGTTTAGATTTAATTAGTTCAGAAAAAGAGATAAAAGAACTTAGAAATAGGCTAGCTGACTCTGAATCAATAGCCTCTGAAAATGTTAGGTTAAAGGAAGAACTCACTACTTGTAGTGAAGAAATCAAATTTCTTAAAATGGAATTAGCTAAGTCTAAGAGACTAGAAGAGTCACTTAATGGTAGAAGCCTTAAGCTGTTAGAAATTACCAGCATGACTAACACTAGGTCAGGTAATGATAAATTAGGCTTAGGAGCTTCTCCCAGTGAACCCCCAGTCTTGCTTAAAAATAATCTTTCAACTCCAGTGAACTTCATTTCAGCTAGTGGAAAGAAGAACACTGAGCAAGTAAACCTTGTAAATAAAACATTAAATAAGGCTAAGAGAGAAAAGAGAAAGAAGTTTTTCAAAGAAATGCAAAGAGCGTCGAACGCCGCTCGACGATCGGATGCTCCATGGTCGAACGAAGCTCGACGATCTGAGCGCCCATCGTCGAACGTCGATCGACGATTTCAACATGATTTTCAAAATCATAATCCATTCCATAGAAACCTAAATGAAAATAGAAACCCTAGGTTTGTTGACCCATCATCTGCATGGAGAATCCCACCTAGGAGATCTCACCCTCTAGGTTATCACCCTCAGCCTGCATTTTCTTATATCTCCAGTTTTTCTTATGTGAAAAACAAGGGACCCAAGGTTACCTGGGTCCACTCTGTCTAAATAGTTGTTTTGCAGGTGAAGGCCTATCCAATCACTCAAAATAAGTGGTATTTGGATAGTGGATGCTCTAAGCATATGACAGGAAACAAAGAGCTACTGTCAAAGTACAAAGCAAAGCTCGGCCCAAAGGTTATCTTTGGAGACTCCAGCTGTGGTCAGACAGAAGGATATGGCAAGATCACAATTGGAGCCGTTACATTCAAGAGAGTTGCTTATGTCAGTGGACTGAAGCACAACCTGATTTCAGTTAGCCAGCTATGTGATGCTGGCTACCAGGTTTCTTTTTCTAACTCCTCTTGCAATATTACTTTAAATAATAATGTTGTTTTAATAGGTAATAGAATAGGCAATATATATTTAGTAGATTTTAATTCATCTCATTCTGAAATCTGCCTGTTTAATGAATTAACCCTTAATAATAATTCTTTATGGCATAAAAGGCTTAGTCATGTAAACCTCAAGAACATATCTAGGTTATCTAAGCACAACCTTGTTAGAGGTTTACCTTCTTGCCCCTACAAGAAGGAGAGCCTATGCAAGGCTTGTCAGCTAGGCAAGCAAACCAAGAATTCATTTAAATCTGTTAATAAAAGTGATTCTCCTAGAATCCTGTATTTATTACACTTGGACCTTTTTGGCCCAATAAATGTACAAAGTCTAGGAGGGAAGTATTACACATTAGTAATTGTAGATGACTTCTCTAGGTTCAGTTGGGTTTTCTTTTTGAGAACTAAGTCTGATAACTTCAAAGCCCTTACAGACTTTCTACTTTGTGTGCAGACTGAGTACTCTACTCATGTGGCCTTGATCAGAAGTGATCATGGTACTGAGTTTGACTCTCTTCTCATGCAAGAATTCTGTGAGAGAGAAGGTATCAAACATAGCTTCTCAGCTCCTAGAACTCCCCAACAAAATGGGGTAGTTGAAAGGAAGAATAGAACACTAATTGAAGCTGCTAGTACATTGTTGGCAGATGCTAACATGCCTCTATCCTATTGGGCAGAAGCTGTTAGTACAGCTAACTATGTCTTGAATAGAAGTTTGATACACAAACTTAAGTGTAAAACTCCTTATGAGTTGCTTAAAGGAAAGAAACCAAAAATTAATTACTTTAGAATTTTTGGCTGTACTGTTTATATTCATAACAATAATAAAGAATATATTAGAAAATTTGAAGCAAAAGCTTCAATGGGAATCATGCTTGGATATTCCCAAGTAAGCAAAGCTTATAGGGTTTATAACAAATCAACCTGTAAGATAGAGGAATCTGTGCATGTGACTTTTGATGAGTCTCAGATGTTTTACAAAGAGAAAGAAAATTCTTCTTCCTCCAGTTCTTTGCAGGTACATGATGCCCCTCAAGAAATCCTTCAACTTTCAACTCTTCAGATCACTGAATCAGACAGTGATGAAGACATTGCTGAAGCTGTTGAAGCTGTTGTTCCACCAACAGTAGATCAAATTCCTCCTGAGGAATTAATCCCAACTGTTGCTGAAGATCACATCCCACCTGCTGATATTGTCACACTTAGAGATCATCCCACATCTCAAGTGATTGGAGACATATCAGCTGGTGTGCAAACAAGACATCAATTAAGACAGGATGTGATGCATGCTTGTTTCCTCTCACAGGTTGAGCCCCTCACCTTTAAAGATGCAGAGCTAGATCCCCACTGGATCATTGCAATGCAAGAGGAGCTAAATCAGTTTGAGAGATGTAAAGTTTGGACTTTGGTTCCAAGACCTAAAGGCCAACTGATCATAGGCACCAAGTGGGTGTATAGAAACAAGTTAGATGCAAATGGAATAATAGTAAGGAATAAAGCTAGGCTTGTAGCTCAGGGCTACAGACAGGAGGAAGGTATAGACTATGACCAAACCTTTGCTCCTGTTGCAAGGCTAGAAGCAATAAGGATCTTCTTGGCCTATGCAGCCTACATGAAGTTTAAGGTGTTCCAAATGGATGTCAAAAGTGCATTCCTAAATGGTGAGCTTAAGGAAGAGGTGTTTGTTGAACAACCACCAGGGTTTGTTTCATCAACTCAGCCTTCTCATGTTTTCAAGTTGCAAAAAGCTCTTTATGGACTAAAGCAAGCTCCTAGAGCCTGGTATGAGACTCTAGCTAGTTTCCTGTTAGAGCACAACTTCACTAGGGGAGTAGTTGATAGAACCCTTTTCGTCAAGCATCACAAGGACACAATCCTGTTAGTTCAGGTATATGTAGATGATATTATCTTTGGCTCCACTGATCCCAAACTTTGCAAAAAGTTTTCCAACTTGATGCACTCTAAGTTTGAGATGAGTAGCATGGGTGTGCTGTCTTACTTTCTTGGTCTCCAAGTTAAGCAAGATGCTGATGGTATCTTCATCTCCCAATCCAAATATGCCAAGGAATTGGTAAAGAAATTTGGGATGGCTGATGCTTCAGCAATGCCTACACCCATGGCTACTAATGTAGTTATTGATTCTGATGATCACGGCAAGCCAGTTGATCAAAAGAATTATAGGGCCATTGTTGGTTCCCTATTATATCTAACTGCAAGTAGGCCAGATATAATGTTTGCTACATGCCTTTGTGCTAGATTCCAGGTCAACCCCAAGGAATCTCATCTGATTCTTCTAAAGAGAATCCTGAGATACCTGAAAGGATGTCCAAATCTAGGACTGTGGTACCCAGCTGAGTCAGAGTTTGAATTAATTGGATATTCTGATTCTGACTATGCTGGTTGCAGAGTTGACAGGAAGAGCACCTCAGGAACTTGCCAGTTCCTGGGAGAGAGATTGGTCTCTTGGTTCTGTAAGAAGCAGGCTTCTGTCTCAACTTCAACTGCAGAGGCTGAATATATAGCTGCTGCTAGTTGTTGTTCACAGATTCTGTGGATTCAAAACCAGCTTGTGGATTATGGTTACTCACACAAGAACACCAAGATCATGTGTGATAGTACCAGTGCTATCTCAATTGCACAAAATCCAGTGCACCACTCTAGAACGAAGCACATTGAGATTAGGCACCATTTCCTGAGAGATTGTGTGGAAAAGAACAAGATCTGTCTTGAGTTCATATCCACTGAGTTTCAGAGAGGTGATATATTCACCAAGCCTTTAGATGAACAGAAGCATCTGTTCTTTTTAGTCCAACTAGGCATGATCAATGGACGAGACTAAGTGTGACGATATCTGCCTATGTTGAGGTCTGCTTGAAGATCGTCGAACGATGATCGAAGATCGTTGAACGGATTGAGCCTATCGTCGACCTCTGGTTAATGATAGCTCATCTGTTTGAAGATCGTCGATCGACGTTCGACCATCGTCGAACAGGCTGAGCTCATCGTCGATCTCCGGACGACGACAGCCTGTTGTTTGAGAAGCCAGAAATAGTCGAACGATTGTCCGACTACTCTGCTTCTGAGCCGATCGTCGAACGGCCGTTCGACTATCGGTTCAAGATCTTTTTAAATAGACCGACTATATCCGGTTCAATATAAAGCCGATAGTCGACCTAGGTTAAAAGATCTGTTGCTTTATCGTCGACGGAACGTGCCCTTTCGCATTCTGCTTTCCCGCTTGCGATTTTCTGCCGCTCCGTCCCCTTCGTCTTCCTCCTCCTTCTCGCGTTTCTCCAGCGATTCAATGGCGATTTCCCCAGCTGTTCTAGCCGTCGTCAAGTTCGATGCAGGATTCAGTGTAGATTTTGAAGCTTTCAGCAGTTGCGATGCCGGCATAGTGGAAGTTCTCCAGCTCTGCAGAGATCAAGGTTTAGAGAAGCTGATGTCTGAAAGGATCAAGATTAACATTCCAGAAATAAAAGAATGGGCTTTCACGTCGTCTTCCACAGACGAATCGATGATCGGTACCATCGGCGGAGTAGAAGTTATCCTGACTCCGGCCGTTCTTTCTGATGTTTTTGGTTTGGTTATTGGTGATGAAGATTATGAGCAAGACGCTCAGGAGTTCGGAAGGATGCTCGTCGAGCTAGGACATGCTGAAGGCATTCCCACCAAGCTGCTCAAGGTAAACTTTCCCTTCAAGATAAAGTTCCTCGCTGAGGTCGTCGGAAAAGTGCTTCTGGGCAAGCATTCTGCCCATGATAACATAACAAGGCAACAATTCGCACTTATGTGTGCAATAGTTAATCGGAAAAGGATCGATTGGGCTGCTGTTCTGTTTGATTTAATCAGGAAGAAGACAGGAAAGAAGGAAGTCACCCTGGGAAGGGTTATTGGAATTTTCCTGAAGGAGAAATTCCCCCAGCTGCTGAGTTCTGCCGCAACTACCATCAATGCCAGCAAGAAGATGGATCCCCATCTGTTCTCAAAGTGGAAGAGGACGTTCGTGAAATCTGCTCCAGCACAATCTGAGGACACTAGGACTGCATCAGTCGCTCCTCAACCTATTAAAGCTGGCTCAGCTATCCCTTCCTCCTCCTCTGTTTTGCCGTCTACCTCAGTTGAAGTACCATCAACTTCTGCTGAGGTACGACCCTCTTCTTCTGCTGCACCTGAAACAACCGTGGTTGTTCCTCTGTCTCCTCCAGCCTCTCCTCTACCTGCATATCTGGCTAGGATATCTGCTCCTAGCTTCGATTTGTTAGGTTCAGAGAGAATTCTTACTCCTCATGCATCTCCCGTTAATTCCCCAGTTCATTCCCCATCCCCTGCTCCCTCTCCTGCTGCATCTCCAGTTCGATCCCCTGTCCCCATTATTTCTCATCCCAGCTCCCATACCATATCTGCTGCTGATCCATCCACCTCTCATCCATCTTCGTTTGATATCTCTCCTGAGATTATCATCCGCATCGTGGAGCTGATTACCCCGTCAATCAAAACCATGATTGACGAGGCAATCGCTCCCCTTGCTGCCTCCATTGACCGTCTTACTGCCTCCATCCAATCCATTTCTAAATCTGCTGAGCCATCTTCCTCTAGGGGCCTGGTTTCAGTAGCTACTGAAATCAGGCAGGGGGAGATGTTCAATGAAGATGTCTCAGACCTTCCTGCCTCTACTCCAGCTGAAATAGAAATAGCTCCAGATGTTGTCTTGTCTGCCCAGCCAGAATCTGCTCAAGTTGAGCCAGAAGAAGTTCCAGATGTTGTTATGACTGATCAGGAAGAGACAGCTCCTGCTGAGGAAGAGATTGTTCCAGCTGAGAAAGTGGCAACTCCAGCTGATGAAGTGGTTGCTCCAGCTGAGGAAGAAATTGTTCCAGCTGAGGAAGAGATTGCTCCTGCTAAGAAAGTTTTAGCTCCAGTCTTGACTGAGAAGGAAATATCAGATGGAATCCTGCTATCAGAAATTGCAGTGAAAGTATGCTTAGAGGATCTAACCTCTCCTATGATTGCCAGATTCCTGGAAGGAATCATAACTAAATATCTGAATGACTGCTGGGAGATGGTTAAATATGAAGGTAATTCCCTAATCCGGTTTATTGATGAGTCAATTTATTTGCTTGCTGGTGAATACCTTGAAGGGATGATTCAAGCTTATTTAGCAGATCTGTGTTCTTGATTCTACAGATATTATTAAAGAAGATTTAGCTGCCCAGAAAATAGCAGTTGTGTCTGTGGCTGCTCCAAGTGATTCTGATACTCAATTAGATCCAGAATTGGATGTGTTTTTAGATGATAAAGAGGATGAAAATCAAGAGGAAATCAAAGTTGATTCTCCTGTTTTAAATTTGGAAGAAATTCAAGCAAGGGCTGCTTGGGACTTAAGAGTTCAATCTCTAAAAGAAAAAGAGAAAGATTTGCAATTTGAGAAGTCATCCATCTGGGATGACTCTCCTGGTTTAGATTTAGACTCCCTTCTGGCTATGGATGCCCTGGAAGAAGAAAGGGAGAAATCTGTCTCAAAGCTTAAAGAAAAGGCTGTCTCAGAAGCCTATGATCCCTATGAGAACCCTCCATCATCCCATTCTGATGATGATGATGATTCAGATGTGTCTGAAAAGTCAAAGAAAAGGAAATCTGCTACAAAGAAAAGAAAAGTTGCTCCTCCTCCACCTCCAAACAAGGATAATGACACTCCCTACTATATTCTGAAGGGCATTGACCCCAAATCAAAAGATTTTAAGCATTGGATGTGGTTTTCGAAAAATCAGCAAAAAGAAAGGAAGAGAACTAAGAGGTATGATAGTCCAGTCTCCAGATGGACTCCCAAAGGTCCTCCTCCACCTCCAGGTGCAGGAGCCTCTGGGAATCTACCTGCTAATCAATCTGCTGCCTATGGAAAATCTGTGTCTGCTCAGCCCCAACCAAGACAAGGTCATCAAAGTTCGCAAAGCAAATCATCTTATGGTTCTCAAAGACCAATGAAGGAGGTTGTGGCCCAAAGACCAACCTTTTCCCCACCTCCTTCTCCAGTTCAATCTGAGAAAAGTGTTTCGAAAGGTAAATAGTCTACAGTGTTTTAAAACCTTCTAGCAAGTCCCTTTTGCTAAGTTTATTCTAATGTCTTATCTAGATATAATAGCTGCTGCTTCTCCAGAGCCCGTATATGAAAATCCTGAGCTCGATCCTAATTTTAGGATGGCTCGCTTTCAAGAGCTTGTAGGAGCAGCCCAAATAAGAAAAGCAAGAGCCGAAGGCAAAGATACAACTGGCTTTACTACTATGTCAGAGTACAGAAAGAAAGAATTTGAGAAATTCCAAGTCAATCCTGAGATATTTGATCCAGCAAAGTACATGGAAAAACATCCTGAAGCTGTTGTCCCCAGAGCTACAGAACTAAAAATCATTGGGGCTCAGGATCTGAAGATGTCAAAGAAGGAATCAGATGACCCGCTTAGAAAAATTTCTTTTGTCTCTAGTTCTTCTGATCCTTTACCTGACCCTAAAGATTCTTAATAGTTTGATTAACTGCTGTGATATTTTTGATTATTTATTTATCTGATTGATAATCTGTCAGTTTATTGTTAACTATCTGCTGAATTTATTTTTAGTATTCTATTGCTAGCTGTTTTAGTTTTTGAGAGACTTAACTCAAATAGGGGGAGATTGTTGGTACCCTAGTTTGATTTGAGTTCAGTCCTCTTCTTTGTGCCCTTGACCCAAGAAGTATCTATGGTCAATGGTTAGGAGTCTAGCTGTAGAGTCCTCGCTTTTCCAAATTGAGAATTTGGTTAAGTAGGTTTTTCGTTCGACCATAGTCGAACGCCGTTCGACTATCGTCTATCGACTGATCGACGATCGTCTATCAGTTGGTCGACGCTCTGTTCTGCGCTGATAGTTCGACTATCTGTTGATAGTTCGACTATCTGTTCTGCGCTGATAGTTCGACTATCTGTTGATAGTTCGACTATCTGTTCTGCGCTGATAGTTCGACTATCGGTTGATAGTTCGACTATCTGTTCTGCGCTGATAGTTCGACTATCTGTTGATAGTTCGACTATCTGTTCTGCGCTGGTAGTTCGACTATCTGTTGATAGTTCGACTATCTAGTTTGTTTTGATAGTTCGACTATCTTTTGATAGATCGACTATCTGTTTTCTGAGGTAGGTCGACTATCTGCTTGATAGCTCGACTATCTCTGTGCGCTTGATAGCTCGACTATCTGTCCTAGATAGATCGACTATCTGGTAGTTCGACTATCTGTCCTGATAGTTCGACTATCTGCTGCGGTAGCTCGACTATCTGTTTGATAGCTCGACTATCTGGATCGTTCGACTATCTGCCCGATAGTTCGACGATCTCCTGGCGTCGTTCGACGATCTTCGAAGGTCGTTCGACGTTTTCTGTCTGCCTTTGGATTTTGTATTTATTTATTATATTTAATTATTTAATACATTTTCTGGCACGATATTTTAAGCTGTATGATAAAGTTTCCAGGCATTATTTGCTCTATTTTTATTGCCTGAGTTAAAATCTTTTAAGATAAAGTTGTTTGTCTTATTAGCTGTCTATTTAAATTACTTTATCTGCTGTCAGCCCCTTTATAGCCGTTAGACTGAAAAGTCTTCTTTTGCTATAAAGAGATAGTTTCTGATGTGACTTTATTTAGTCTATCTGATTATTTGATTTAAGCCTGCAGCTTCTTAGAAAGAGGTTTATTCCTTTTTATGGAATGTTTTGCTGCAGAGATATTTCTGTCTTCTTGATATTTACAGCCCAGGTCTCAAGGCTCAGAAGAAGACAAATTAATTCAAATGAAAGAGAGCCGTTGCTTGCTGATGATTATATAAAGAACCCTTTGCTGAAGGATTCAAGTTAGTTAACAGGAGTTAATAGAAGAGAGTGTTACATACATATTCAAAAGCACTCAAGCCTTCATCAAGCTAAAGTTTCCTGTTCTCAGCAAACTCCATCTAACTGAGAAGTGTTAAGATCTTCATCTCTTCTTCACCTGAGTTCTCCTGCTTTCAGGAAGTTCAACTCAGAGTTTCTTTGAAGAAGAAGAAGAAGAATAGCTGCTTGAAGAGATTTCTTTTTGTTATTTATTTTCTTCCTGTAGCTCTTTCCTTCAGAATTTTCTGAAGAGTTTCTGCACTGAAGCAAGACTTCACCTGGACATCTTTGAGCCAGGGGGAGCCTTGATTCTGTAGAGCATTCTAGCTCAGTGCAAGCTTTTTGTGCTTCTCTAATCTATTGTAAAATAGAGAAGACATCTTAACCTTCTTCCCCCTCCTGTACAGGGTTATTACTCCCTTCAAAAGTATCCCTTGGTGGCAGGGCACCTGATCAAAAACCTGTGCTTGGTTTTTAGACACCTGATCAAAAGTCTAAAGGGTTTCTGAATCTACCTGAATCAGATTCTGTTGGTGGCAGGGCACCTGATCAAAAACCTGAGTGGATTCCTACCGTGTGGGTAGAAGAGTGGACGTACCCAAGTTGTTTGGGGAACCACTATAAATCTCCTTGTGTCGTCTGGATTCAACTGTTTAATTCCTGTACTGTGGCTGTGAATAGATATAACTAGGTTGCTAGTTGCTGTTTAGGTTTTCCAAGCTTTAACTGTAATTACAGTTAGCTTGTGTTTGTACACAACACTTGTGTTAGGCTTTAAGGTTAAATCAATATCTATAATCTCTTCATTCCGCACTTCACTCCAAGGGAGTTGGGTAGACAGTTAAGTTTTGTATTGTGCAAAATTTGATTACTCTATTCACCCCCCTCTAGAGTAGTATCTATCCCTTCACTTTCACCAACGATCTTTATCAAGATGATAAGGGTTTTTACAAGTATTGCATTTATATAAGTAATCTTTCATATCATGATTTGTGTGTTTACATACTACACAAACTGATTAGTTTTTTCAACATATTTTTGATTTGGCTGGTCCAAGTAAGGCTTATTTGGTTTCCCCATATTAGGACTGACATATCTTCCTCCTATACCTTCTCTTCTCCTTCCTCTGTTATTACCTCTCCAAGTACTTCTTGTAAGTCCTCTTGAACCCCCACTAGATGAACCTCCAAACAGGTTTAATTCCATTACTGGAGCTTTACTTTTGGTAAACTTTGTTTGTAAAGCTTGCTCAATAGGAGGATTAAACTTATTCAAGCGCTCTTCATTGGCTTGAAGTGATCGAACTTCCAAGTTCAAGTAGAGAATATGTATTGAAATCTGTCCCTTCTTCCATAGCCATAATAATTTGGCTACACCTTAGTAGTAAATTGTGGATTACCTTTAAAACAATTTGTTTATCTTTAGTTTTATCACCCAAAGTTCTAATATCATTGACTAACATACCTAGACACAAAAAGAAAGTGGTGATGGTTCCATTTTCTCTGATCTGTTGGTTGTCAAATTCGGTTCATGTTGATTGTAACTTTATAATGATTATTCTATCAGATCCTTTGAATTTTGTCTGTAATGAAATCCAAGCATCTTGGGATGATTCAGCTACAATTATACTTGGGAATATAACCCTACTTACCCCATGTTGAATATAGAGTAGCGTTTTAGCATCTCTCTTTATGCTTTCAACATATTCAGCTTTTGCAACTGAAGCATCCCAAGTGGTCAAAGGGTTTAGTAGTTGGCTTATCACAGCCAACTGATACAATTAATAGTCCACAACCCTTAGCATGTGACAAAAAACAATTTTTGCATTTGAATTTGCCATTGATTAGAGTTATCACCATCAAATATACGTGCTTCATTTTGAGTAACTTGAAAAGAGGATAAGGTAGATGACGAGGTAGAAGTCATACGATGAAAAACCTTTATGCAGGAAGAATGGAAAGATAATTAAGAATGGATACTACTTTTTAATGGCAAACAACCCTCTGATACCAATGTTAATTCAGAATGGAGAAATTATGGCATAAAATGTAAAGGAAAATATGTATTATTTCAGCAAACAACTTACAAAACTCAAACGATTCCTTACTATTTATATTGTTTACTTAAGCGGCTATTCTAATACAATCTTGTAGGGATATTAAGATTTATCCTGATCAGATCTCGCATGGAGGTAAGCCCTCAATCCCTATCAACAGGTTCTCTCTGCTTTAACTTGTCTTCTTGTCTTATCTGACGGGCTGCAAGATTAGGGCTAACATCTTCTTCCTCTCCAACTCAAAACCAAAGAAATGATGCAGCTCCTCCAAATCCTTCATCTTAAACTAGAGATATTCCGCCCTAAGTATTTCCAAATCTTCATCATCATTGCATGTCACAATTAATCATGTCATCAACATACATCAACATAAAAACATGAAGTTCATCATTTTTCTTCACAAACAAGCTCGGGTCAGAATCTAATGCATAATATCAAAAAACTGTAAACACTGCAATTTTCTCATATACCAAGTCTGAGACACTTGCTTCAGACTATAGAGAACCTTCTTCGACTTGCATACATACCCTGAATGTGGCTCAGATATATACCCTAATGGTTGTACCATACAGATTTCATTGTCAATCTCGCTGTAAAGAATTGAGTTCTTCATGTCGAGTTGCCAAAGCCTTTAACCTTGGCAAACCGCCAACCTTGGTAAGCCGTCAATGCAATTACTACTCACACCAAAGTCATCTTCATCACAGGGTAGAACATCTCCTCATAATCTTCTCAATACTTGTGTGAAAAACCTCAAGCTACAAGGCGATCCTTGTATTGCTCCATATCGTCGTCGACCTCCTTCTTGATCTTGTGCAGCAACTTGCACGTGACTAGAATGACACCATCCGTCTTGGTCACATGATCGATCCCAAGTCTCATTCTTCTTGAGGGCATGTAATTTATCATATATGGCATCTTCTCACTCTTTCACGCCAGCGGATTCCTCAAAACTTGACGGCTCCCACTCGTTAAGAGGTCCTGCAAAGAAGCACGAACACATACTAACTAGATTATCTTTCATGCATCGAGACGGTGGGAACATGGTCCTATTCGACCTCTGTAAGGTCGAATCACTCTTCACCGCTCCTACGACATCCTCTACATCAACTCCCCCGCTAGTGTAACTTAGAACATCGCTCACCCTGTTTCTCTGATAAATTCATACTTATCAGTTGGTGATCTTAATGATAGAAAGAGCACATGTGGTTTCAAATTTTTCCTCGGACAACCTATAGCTTGGTCTTCGAAAAATAGAAATCCATCGCATCACCATCAACAGAAACAGAATACAATGGTTTAGCCTAAGTCACAAAAAGCTAGAAGCCTTGTGATTAATGCAGATGTTAAGGGAATTTCAAAAAAAATCATTGTTATCAACTGCGACAACAGTCAACAACTGCACTTGCCAATAATGAAGTTTTTCACAATCGCAACAAGCATGTGGACTTAAGATGTCACTTTATTAAAGAGAAGATAAAAGAGAAGAAGATAAGAGTAGAGTTTTGCCTCACCAGAAGTAATTAGACAGACTGCTAACCAAACCCCTTCCCGGGGAATGTCGCATTTGCCTGAGCAGGGTGGTCAAAGTCCAAGAGATTCCAGCCTAGTGGGGTGCGAGAAAAGCTTTGGAAGCTATAAGACAAGGATTTGTAGAGGAAGTAACACAAGTAGCAGTCGTAAAAGACAGGTTAGATAAGTTGAGATGTGCCATTGTGTATATTATTATATGCTTTTTAGCCTTATGAAGACCTACATTTAAAGGTCTCACATTGTCATGAAACACAATTTGAATGAAAATGAAAGAATAGTATGCCTACCCCCCCCCCCCCAAATCAAAACTTTGTTTTCTAACTTTTGTTTTCTTATGATGTGTTACCTATCCATCCCTTTTTCTATTGATAGATGCTTTGAATCGTGTGGGCAAGACATTTATGCACAGTTTTTTTTTGCTTAGTTTATAGAGAAGGTTGCTTTCAAGAAGGCAGTTATGAAACTCTACTTGATGACTCTTATGTTGATCCTAATGTCTCATGGAAAGTTATGTTTTCACATTTAAGGATAAGTGGAAAGAACGTAATTGGAGTATCAAAAGGTCGTGCGCCCCCAAATAAAAAATCTTGGTGGTGGAAAGAGGAAGTGCAAGACAAAATGAGGGTAAAGAGAGTCAGTTATAAATCACTCTACGCTTATAAGAATGATGAAAACTTAGTCAGGTATAAAGTTGCCAAAAAAAGCTAAACAGACAGTAAGTAAAGCAAGAAGTCAAGTTTATGAAGAATTTTATAAGCGACTAGATACCAAAGATGAAGAGCGTGATATATATAAAATTGTTCAAGCTAAAGAAAGAAAGACAAGAGATTTAAGTCATGTAAAATGCATAAAGGATGAGACTGAGACAGTTTTGACGATTGATATGAATATTAAAGAGCGATAGAAAAGATATTTTTATCAACTCTATAATGAAACAAAGGACAATGAATTGAACTTGGAAGAGTTAAGTAAATCAGAGAAGTATAAAAACATAACGTTTTATCGTAAAATTCAAATATTAGAGGTAAAATATATTTTAAATAAGATGAAAAATGGAAAAGCGGTTGGGTCAGACGATATACCCATCGAAGTATGAAAATGTTTAGGAAATGAAGAAATTTTGTGGCTTACATGTTTTTTTCAATAAGATACTGAAGTCAAAGAGGATGTCACACCAATGGAGAGAGTATCTTGGTACTTTTGTCTAAGAAAAAAAGGATATGCAAAATTATGATAATTACAGAGGAATTAAATTAATGAGACATACCATGAAACTATGGGAACAAGTAATATAAGAAGATTAAGACGAGAGACTAACATCTCAGAGAATCAATTTGGATTCATGTTAGGGAGGTCAACCATGGAAGCTATACATCTCTTGAGGAGACTCATTGACAACTATCGAAAAAGAAAACAAGATTTGCATATGTTGTTTATTGATCTTGAGAAGGCTTATGATAGAGTTCAAGAGAGATCTTATGGAGAGTCTTAGAAAAGAAAGGTGTAAATATATAATATATTGACACAATCAAAGATATGTATACAAATTTAGTGACAAGGGTGAGGACATCTGGAGGATTAACACAGGAATTCCCTATCACTGTTGGCTTACATAAAGGTTCAACTTTAAGCCCTTATCTCTTTACCCTTATCTTATATGAGCTCACCAGACATATCCAACAAGCAATACCTTGGTGTTTATTGTTTGCGGATGATATAGTTTTGGTTGATGAGACGCGCGAGGGTGTAAACGCAAAACTTGAATCTTGGCAAGATACTTTAGAAAAGAAGGGTTTTAGGTTGAGCAGGGAAAAGACAGAGTATATGGAGCTTAAATTTAACAGTACAAGAAGGACAGATGACTTAGTTATTAAGTTGGGTGATCAAGATAATTCCCATAGTGAGTGTTTTAAATACCTTGGATTGATAGTTCAAAAAGACGGAGGTATTGATAAAGATGTGACACAGAATCCAAGCGGGTTGGTTGAAGTGGAGAGGCGCGTCAGAGATCTTATGTGATCGTAAAGTACAACTAAAACTTAAGGCAAGTTTTACCGTACTACAATTAGACCCGCGATGCTCTATAGTTCTGAGTGTTGGGCAGTGAATTGTGTACATAAGCAAAAAATGAGAGTTGTTGAAATGAGAATGCTTATGTGGATGTGTGGACACACGAGATTGGATAAAATTAGGAATGAAAGTATCAGGGATAAGACAGGAGTAGCACCAATTGCAGAGAAGATGCGAGAAGCTCGTCTAAGATGGTTTGAACACGTACAAAGGAGACCATTAGAGGCACATGTTAGGCATTGCGAGAGTCTAGTCGCTAGGCATGTTAAACGAGGGAGGGGTAGACACATAAAGACTTGGAATGAAACTGTAAGAAAGACATGATGTACTTAGGCATTAGTGAGATTATGACAAAAGATAGGGCACAATGGCAACAAAGGATCCATATAGCCGACCTCACTATAGTGGGATAAAGGCTTGAATGTTGTTGTTGTAGTTTATAGAGAAGGTTGCTTTATTTTTAGTTCCGAGTTAACTCCTCTTACAATTTGCCTTGGGCAATGAGCAATGATGAGAGTGCATTCAAATGATAAGTTCTTCAATCCGACTTCCAATAGACTATACAATTGTTTAAGGTGTATTTTATTTGGCATTTAGTTTGAAACTTTATATTATAATTATTTTGAAAAATACATCTATACTGAGATAACATATCAACTCATCTAAAATTTAGGTCACACTGCACATGAAATATCACATACATAACTAAGTGTGCCATCACACATGGGCATTACAATGAACATGTATTCTTGTGTTGTGTGAATGAATGAATTTGCCCTGTGTCTACTATCCCTACAAGCTTTGCTATAGATAGAATTAACAATGCTGCATGTTGCATATATTATATATACTCAAAAAATCTAATAATTAATCAGTCAATAGTAGAGTGCATATATATATATATATACATACAATAATAGCAGGTTATATAAGCCTCTTGCTTCTGGTGTTAGAAAAAGATTGTAACAGTTCATAGACTGAATTTTGCAGCTGAAGTTCCCAAGGCTTCCCCTTAAGGCTGAGGCAATCATTTAAATAAATAAAAATGTCCAAAAAATTTTGGTTGCAATCAAAATCTGTACAGGACCGGCTAAAAGCAGCGAGAAACAGATAGGAAGACTATCATCTGAATGGTACAACAAAACTAGGTACATGTGCAAGAATTGGAATCCAATCTTCGAATGGGCGATTGTGCGTGCACGAGAATTATAATTTGATCTTCAAGCGGGTGATTGTGCGTGTGCGAGAGTATGCCACCACCCGCAAGAGACATTCACCACACGGAGGTTGTCGATCGGCACCTGAGACGGTAGGCTCCGGTCAATGGAATCACCCAGGCCAAGCTGCGCAACAGAAGATTTTTCAGCAAAAAAATTTCAGCAAGCATTCAAGACATCAGATGAGGAATTGCAGAATAATTATTGTAACTCAGCAACAACTTAAAAAAAACTCTTTTTTGTGCAAATAGTTTTTTTATTATTTGTGGGACCTCTCTCTCTCTCTCTCTCTCTCTCTCTCTCTCTCTCTCTCTCTCTCTCTCTCTCTCTCTTTGTCTATTCACCTCCAAACCTAGATCTTCCACTGATAAACAACTCAAAGCTGAAATTGAAAGGGTTTAAGATGAGATAGGAAATTTGAAAGAAGAATAAGGAAGAAGACAAACCAATCCAAAGGAGCTTGAATGAAGCCATCAAAGTAAAACCTCTACTGCGGTTACTATGTTTAATCTTAACAAACTATATTCTTGTACGGGATGAAATCCTCAAATTGGGAAAAACTTATTAAATCCTGTCTTTAGCAGATTAAAACCATTTTTAGTTTAATCTCTTAAGATCGTTTAATTTTATGTGCACACAAGTTACATTGATCACAATATATAAAGGAACCAAGTAAGAAGAAAGCCTGGTTTTATTTCTGTAGTAATTTATGTTACAAAGTTGCATTTATTTATAAAGGCCCAGTTAAGTGACATGGGCTTTTTGCGGATTACATTGAAATTGAGTTTATCTCTGTCTTCTTTGATAACTCTCTTATCTTCAGTGAAGGCTTTTGTGGCTTTCTTGTCTTTGTGTTTTATCAGGTGTCACTGTTGTTGGCATCATGAACTCCCTTAACCCTTTTCTTCTGGTGTCCTAGCTGCTGGTGTTGCCATGGCCGGAGTTGTCATGGCCAGATCATTTGGTCTTCTCCTTCACCCCCTCTTGATCTGGAGACAGTCTGATTCGCATGGCTTCTCTCAGGTTGACGAATTGACCTCGTGGCAAAGGCTTTGTTAGCAGATCTGCTAACTGATATTTTGTTTTGCAGAATTCCAAACATAGTTTTCCTTTTTCGATTTCTGCACGCACAAAATGGTGTCGAACTGCTATGTGTTTACTGTGACTATGGAAGATCGGGTTTTTTGCTAGGGCTATGGCGGAGATATTATCACATCTAGTTCTTTCAATTTCATATTATCATTAGTGCTTACCTCTTCAAAGTCTGAATTTTGCTAGAGCATAGTTTCTTTGAAGTTGTTTATCATTGCTGGACAATTTCCTGTGATGGGAATATCATCAACATAGATGCATACATTGATGATATCAGTTTGTATTATTTTTGTATACAAAGAAGCTTTCACTGGGCATTTTATGAAATCATTTGTTCTTGGAAATGTATCAATGTTATCTTTACATGCATGTGGTGCTTGTTTAAGCCCATAAAAAGTTGTCTAGTCGATATACAGCTCCTTTCCCCTTTATTTCAAATGTTTTGGGTTGTTCTACAAACACTTCTTTTAAAACTACATTTAAGAATGTGGATTTGATGTCCAATTGATACAAGGGATAATTCTTTTTAGTTGCTTGGGCAATAAGGAAACATATGGTCTCCATACGGGCTATAGGTGCAAAGGATTCTTGAAAATCTATGTCGGGTACCTGCGAGTATCCTTTTGCAACAAGGCGCTTTATGTTTTACCAACTTACCTTGTTCATTGATCTTTACTTTAAAAATTCATTTAAGTCCAAAGATCTCCTTTGTTGCCGGTTTTTTAGTGAGAGCCCAAGTATTCTGTTGGTTTATCGTATCTATTTCATCTTGCATTGCCATTTTCCAAACCTTCGTGTTTGTGGCTTCTGCTATTGTACTTAGAATAGAGTACATAAAGCCAATTCACATTGTTCATATATATCTTTTAGGCGTTTGGTTCTCAGGGGAGGGGAGTATGGAGAGGATTCAGTGGAAGGTGTATCTTCTATATCAGATGGACTTTCATTGGTGGCATCAGGTGCTGTTTGGAGGGTACAGGGGGTGCAATCCCCTTATTCAACCACAGCTGGTGGTTGATTACATGTCTCGATATCTGATCCCCAATTTCAAGGTTGGTTTTCATTGAACTGAACATCCCTTGAGATAACTAAGTGATTTGTTGTGGAATTGATTAAACGGTAAGCCAAGGATATCCAATGAATAAGAGTGTTTCACTCTTTTCATCTAATTTTATTTTTCCTTGTTCTAATGCATTCAAATACTTTACAATGAGCAATTGAAGGTTTTCTTACAAAAAAGTGTTTCTTAAGGAGTGCTCATTTGTAAAGCTCTTGTTGGTGTTCTGTTTAACAGGTAGACAGCTGTATTGGTTGTTTCAGCCCAATACGCTTTTGGCAGTTGCATAGGTAGCATCATTGCTCTTGCCATTTCGACAATAGTTCGATTTTTCCTTTCTACAACACCAATTGTTGTGGACTTTTTTGTGTTGTTAATTCTCTTTTAATTCCTTCTTTCTCACAGAAGTTGTTGAATTGTTGGGATAGGAATTCTCCTCCCCTATCTGTTCTTAGAGCTTTTATGGGTGTTTCAAACTATTTTTCAACTTTTGTTTTAAACAGTTTAAATATTTCAAAGGTTTCTGATTTATTTTCAAGGTAATATATCCACATGTACCTTGAATGGTCATCTACTAAAAGAAAATAGTACCTTTACCCTTGTAGGGATGATGTTTGTGTCGGACCCCAAACGTCTGCATGAATCAAATCCAGTGGATGGCTGCTCCTCCATGTAGCTTGTTTTGGGAATTTCATTCCACTTGCTTTTGCTTTGACACAACTCTCACATAATTCGTCTCATACTTGTTTTAGTGGCATTCCTGTCACCAAATTTGGTAGCATTTTTAGGGCTTTCCAATGGATGTGTCCTAACCGTTGATGTCATCAACAGAGCTGAATCTGATTTAGGAGGTTTAGTTGGTTGTGTTGTAGTGATAGCATAACAAACAGGCATAGTTTCGAGATAAAAAACTTTATTTTGTGTCATCTCAGCCGTAGTTATTGGCTTTTAGTTTGTTCTACTATTCGACAATTCCTGCCAATAAAATGTACAGCATAGCCTTTGTTCTGTAACTGTCCTACACTGAGTAGGTTTTGTGTTAGATTAGGTACCCATAGTACATCATGGATAAGTTTGACAGCTCCAGATTTTGTTTGTATTGCTATAGTTCCCTTGCCTTCAATTGTGTGTTATGTTCATCACCTAAGTACGCAGGTGCTTTTATGGTTTCATCTAATTGCAGAAAGTGAGTTTTTTCACCACTCATGTAGCTGGAGGCACTACTGTCAATATACCACCTTATTTTTGTTGGTAGTGATGGTTCAGTGTGATCTCTTGTGAAGAATAGGGCATCAGTTCCCCCTCTTTCAGTGAACTTTGTTTCCTTTCTATTCCTATACCAACAGTCTTTATCAAAGTGGGTTGGTTTCTTGCACCTTTTGCATCGATTAAAACAATCTTGTGTTTTGTGTGTTGGTTTTTTACATAACTCACACTACATAGGAGTGTTAGGATGCACACCTCTACCCCTCTCTTTGCCTTTCTGATTGTAGTTATTTTTCTGAAACCCTTTTTGTGATAAACCTCCACTGTTGTATGGCCGACCATAGGCAAGATTGGTTTGTAGGGCCTGCTCCACAACAGGAGCATGTTTTCTTAATCGATCTTCATGTGATTGTAATGAACTCATTAATTCTGTTGTGGTTAACAGGTCCATATCATGAGCTTCTTCTATGGAGGCTACTACATGATCATATTTCGTTGGTAGACTTCTCATAATTTTGTGAACAAGTTGTTGATCTTCAACAATTTTTCCAAGATTACGGATTTGATTTGTAATATTAGAAACTCATGCATAGAAATTCAAAATGGATTCCTCTTCTCTCATTTCTACAGCATCTAATTGTCTCCATAACGTGTGAACTTTAATTGAAATTACCCCATGTGTCCCTTTAAACTCCTCTTTAAGAGTGTCTCATGCCTCCTTGGCAGTAGAGGCACTCATGAACCGAGGAAAAATAGTGTTGGATACTCCTTGTTGTATAAGGAGCAAGGCTCTAGCATTTTTCATTCGCTCTTCTTTTGTACCAGCTTTTATAGTGGAGGTGAGCTCTATTATTTTCAACGGTGATGGGGCTTCGTTTTGTTGTTCTCCTGTTTTTATGCCCTGCTCTATAATATCCAAGAGATCTTGCGAATCAAAGAGGGTGAGCATATGAATACTCCAAAACTCATACATCTCTCCATTGAAAATGGGCACACCTGTTTGGCTATATAGGGGAATATAGGTGGTAGGTGATGAGGTCATTTCCTCTTCTTGGCTTGCTATTAACAAATAGCAATTTGCACTAGTGAAGACAACTTCACCTTGATCACACCAAGATGGCTCTGATACCAATCTTAGGATTGATTTAATTTTTTGTGCACACAAGTTCTATTGATCACAATATAAAAAGGAACCAAGTAAGAAGAAAGCCTGATTTTATTTTTGTAGTAATTTTTGTTACAAAGCTGCAGGTATTTATAAAGGCTCTGTTAGGTGACATGGGCTTTTTACGGATTACATTGAAATTGAGTTTATCTCTATCTTCTTTGATAACTCTCTTATCTTCAGTGAAGACTTTTGTTGCTTTCTTGTCTTTGTGTTTTATCACAGGTGTCACTGCTGCTGGCATCATGAACTCCCTTAACCCTTTTCTTCTGATGTCCTAGCTGCTGGTGTCGCCATGGCCGGAGTTGTCGTCGCCAGATCATTTGGTCTTCTCCTTCATAATCTAGCCTGGGGACTTGACTTCATTACATAAATCCTAAATACTTCATAAGATGCAACCATCCATGAAGACTAGACCCCACAGATTGTAATGCTTTTAGACCAAAATGGGAAAAAAATAATCTTTGTATCTCTTGGAAAATGAGAAATTTCTTTTCTTAACCATAGTTAATACTATATCCACAATTCATAACCCTGTTTCCTGTTGGATTCTTTAGACACTAGGGCTGCTAAATTGGAGAGGGTTGCGGTCAATCTTGGAGAACAGATGACTCGGTAGAGAATGGTGTTAGAAAATCAAACCCAGCTAGCATTTACACTATGCTCACGTGAACGATGGATATCTCTAGGCTACATCTGCAAGACTACCCTACCCGATAACTCGCCTACTCGGATCTCACCCATTTAGATCATGCTTATCTAGTTCTCGCTAGGTCCCATCTCGCGGTAACTCTGCACACCCACAATCATGCATGGATCATTCGAACACCTTTGGTGAGGTTTACTTTGCCTCCTGTGAGGTATCATGGCTTACCCCACGGCACTCTTAGCAAGTACACCTCTCCCATACTCCCCTCTCTCAGGGAGTGCTCCCTTCTATCTCTGAGAGTGCTCCCCTCAATTCTAGCATTACTCTTCTTCTTTGCTTGCAAGCACTCCCATTTTTCTCGCGAGTGCTCCAACTAATCTTAGGCTTAGCACCCACTATTTTTTATCAAATTTAACGCTATGTCAGATGATAAAGTATTATAATATCATCAAGATTACTCTTTTGGAGGATAATCAACTTTTCAGATGATAAGCGTGTTACCTAATATTTGTTTAGCTCTATAAGACAACATTTATGATAATGTTGGCCTTTGTGGTGGGATCCCTTCATTTATTGTTTTTCTTTCTTCTTTTGGGCTCCTCAAACGAATCCACGAACAGAGAAATGTTGAGATTTTTGATCGGAGAAGCGCAATCCCCAGGAACAACTAAATATAGAGTCACAAAAAATATGTAATTCGCACAGTTTTATTAGCACAATAAAATTAGGGTGTTGTTATTAGCAAACCCCCTTTCGTTTCTAGCAAACCAGAAAAAAACAGATTTTTTGCATTTTTTCTCTTACCAAAAATTACTACTAGCAAACCAATCTTGTTTTTTGACAATTTTTGCATTTTTGAATTTTGAGCCACAAATATTTCTCATTTGAAAAAGTGATCAACATGAAAGTTGTATATCACATCGAGATCTACAACTTTCTTGTTGATCATTTTTTGATTTGAAGCCGTTTAAGCCTCCAATTTGGGCCCTAAAAAAGACATGCACGGAACGTACAGATTTTCGGCGTGACTTTTTTCGGGGCCCAAATCGGGGGTCTAAACTACTTCAAATCAAAAAGTGTTCAACATGAAAGTTGTATATCTCGTCGAGATCTACAACTTTCATGTTGAACACTTTTTGATTTGAAGCCGTTTATGCCCCCGATTTGACCCCCGAAAAAACTCACGCCGATCTCGGACGTCCGTACATATGTACGACGTAACTTTTTTCATGGGCCAAATCGTGGGTCTAAAGTGCTTAAATCAAAAAGTGTTCAACATGAAAGTTGTAGATCTCGACAAGATCTACAATTTTCATGTTGAACACTTCTCATGAAATTGTACATATAAGACGCAGTTCAAAAGGTCGTATATATTCTTATATACACTTAACTCGTATATACAACACATCCTTATAGGAATTAGAAATCAAATATATTTCTAAACCGACCGATATTTTGTTTAAAGATTTTGGTGCAGAAAATGATATTTTGTTGAAAAAATAGTTTTGGACATCCAAAACATTTGCGGCATTTTGACTCATTTATAATCCTAACATAAGTGGTTGAATGAATACATTTGAAATCATTTGTAATGTCATTATATACAGCGGGTTATTTTGAAAGAATGAATGTTTTAAACAAAATTTATTTTTTTTTTTAAAAATTATCTTGGTTTGCTAGTAACAAAATGATTTTCAAATAACCATTTTGAAAAATGAGGGTTTACTAATAGTAATGGTTTGCTAGAAACCAAATTGGGTTTGCTAGTAACAGCACCCTAAAATTAATAAGTACTCAAATTAAGAAATACAAATCCAAAAATATACTGCAGAAGAACTCGGATTACGAAAATTCGCAGGAGTAATATGAACTTAACTGCAATCCGTAAAACGGACGCACAAGATTCGTCGTCGTCAGACAACCAACCATCGTTGCCACCATAGAAAAGAGATCTAAGTCAGGACTTGACCCTACCGCGAACGCGCAGCCCCCAACGTCATCACTTGTGCACAACCACCACCGCCTACGAGCATGCAACCATCGAGCACTGCACACCTTGTCGCAGCCTGCAAATCAGACGCTTTGCCGCTACCCGCACGCTTTCGCTCTTCGTTGCCGATGCAGACCGCAATCAAATGTCGATGCTCACTGTCGCCTTCATTCGTCCACTACCGCTCTCCTCTACAAGGCTTTACTTCTCTTTTGTCTGGTTTTTGGTGTGATCTTCATAGCTTGTCATCTTCCCCTTTTATAGAGTCATTTCACATGTCTTAGCCTCTTTCCAAGAAGCTTTCTTGCATGTGCCCATTCAAAGCACATGGGCGGCTTGGAGAAAAGTCTGCATTAGCAACCGGTAGGTGGAGATAGTGAAATATAAGCTTTGGAAGTTCAAAACCAACTTAACAATCACCACCTTGGTTTAAATTTCAAATATCATATTCTGCACAAAGCATCATTTGCACGAAGCACTGTCCGCACGAAGCAATGTCTATACAAAACACCAATCTGCACGAAGCACCACCTCATGTCTGAGGCGTCAGCCGACTTATCGCAAGTCGAACTTCATCTCTGTTTTGGTTCACCCGTGAGATATCGACACACCAGAATTGCAAAAACTGACTCGTCGAATCCGAGCCACAGAAGGGCGATTCACTGCACCACCTCAACCATCCACCATATCACCTGCAGAAATCATAAGCATATCATCTCGCACTTTGGTCCACATCAATCGGTATAGACTCTCGAACTGCACAGCCTTCATGAGAACAATACACCCGCATGTCACCGTCAGAACTCCTTTTTTGCCGCAAAACTGCAGTCAGTCGAGTCTAAACTGGCCAACTTCTGTGCACATTGCGGGCAATTTCTCCTGATGTGACCGCTCTGTCTACAGTGGTAATAAACAACTCTCTTCTTCGACACAGACCGAGCCCGTGCACCCCTCGATCCCCTGTCGAATACTCTCCCCCGCCCATCTACCATCAAAATATGCTCACCTCCAGGAGCGGGGTCCTTCAGCATCTGACTGGACAGTAACGCCGATATGACCTCCTCCAGCCCCACTATATCCTTTTCATATAGGAGTGTGATCACCATGTGTTTAAAGGACGGTGGGAGCGAGGTAAGAAAAAATATGGCCTTATCTTCTTCCTCCACCATCACACTAACCGCATGCACATGGTTTTGAAGTCCATTGAAAATATTAAAGTGCTCATGCAGGTTATCACTCTCCTGCATCTACAGCTCATACAATCGTTGTTTTAACAACCTTGTGGTCAACGACTTAACTAGATACAATCTCTCAAGCTTCTCCCAAAACTTGATTACAGACTCTACAACGACGATGTTAAAGAGAACTTTGTCGTCAACACACATCCTGGTGGCGCTACTGGCACGCTCATCTAAGTCAATCCACTCCTCGTCCTTCACTTCAGCGGCCAATTTTTCTCATCTCTGCAAAACCCGCATCAGCCCCTGTTTCACTAGCATATCTTTGACGCGAATTTGCAACAGGATAAAATTTTCGCTACCATCGAACTTCACCAAGTACCGAGCCAAATTTGCATTCTTCCCTGCCATAGTTTTCCTCCAGTAAGACTAGGAGACTTTATTAATTCAAGGTTGAATTTGAAAGGATGGCAAGAACACCTAGTCGTTCACCACGCAGACAAATTTTTCCTTAAATGTCCAATCATTCGCCTACAGAACCTGACTTTGATACCACTTGTTGGGATTTCTCGTCGCAGAAGCGCAATCCCCGGGAATAACTAAATACAGAGTCACAAAAAAATACGTAACTCGCACAATTTTACTAACACAATAAAATTAATAAGCACTCAAATTAAGAGAAACAAATCCAAAAATATATTGCAGAAGAACTCGGACTACGAAAATCCGCAGGAATAATATGAACTTAACTGCAATCCGTAAAACGGACGCACAAGATTCGTACCAGAACGAACCTTCGTCGTCGTCAGACGACCAACCACCGCCACCACTACCGAGAAGAGATCCAAGTCAGGACTTGACCTTGTCTCGAACGCGCAGCCCGTCAACGTCACCACGTGTGCACAACCACCACCGTCTACGAGCATGACACCATCGAGCACCTTGCCGCGTCCTGGGAATCAGACGTCTTGCTGCTACTCGCACGCTTTCACTCTTCGTTGTCGATGCAGCCCGCAATCGGATGATGACGTTCACCGTCGCCTTCGGTTGTGCACTACCACTCTCCTCTTCAAGGCTTTACCTCTTTGATTTGACTTTTGGTGTGATCTTCATAGCTTGTCAACCTCCCTTTTTATATAGTCATTTCACATGCATTGGCCTCTTTCCAAGAAGCTTCCTCACATGTGCCCATTCAAAGCACATGGGCGGGCGTCTTGGAGAAAAGTCCGCATTGGCGGACGGTAGGTAGAGATGATGAAACATGGGCTTTGAAAGTTCAAAACAAACTTAACAAGAAATAGGGCCTCGCTAACTCAATTTTTGATAGGAGAATGCGGGAAGAACGAGAGGGAGATCTCTCTGTAATCTCTCTGGTGTGGGTTGTAACCTTCGGCGATCTCTATTGTCGTCGTTCTTATCTAAAGTAGGGACTTCTTCGACTACGGACAAATCGGGGTCCAACATCATAAGAAACTACAAACTGGCACGTGCAAATGCTAAATATATATATATGATGCGTGCAATTTGTAAGGTGCGCATACATGAATGATTTTTTGTTTGTGACACCTGCACATATATGAGTGATTTTGTATTTTGCATCTCCAAGACCGATAGGAAGAGAGATAAAGAGAAAGTGAACATGAAACATAAGAAATTGGAGTATTAACCAATGGAAGGCAGTTTACTAGTTTACGACGTTTTTCTTTCGTACCTGCCCATATTTGTTCCATCCCCAGGAGAACACTCGGTTATCATCTGCAAAAATAAAATGCTACATCACTGATATAGCACGGAAGAATAAATAAGCATTATTATGCTTTCTAAGGGGGTTAATTATTTCCCTTGTATATTTTGCATTACTACCTGTAACTATGGCATTGTGTCGAGCACCACATGAAACTATTTTAGCATTTGTGCTCTCTAGCGATGAGGCAGTCAAAAGCTTGGGAATTGTCTGTTATGATTAGAAATCCATCCATAGTAAAATTACAAAGAGGCATATTGCATAATTTTTGACAACAGAGAGGAATGTAAAACCAACAGGCATACCTCTGCTTGATCTAGACCAGTTCCTAGCTGTCCAAACTGATTTCCACCAAATGCATAGACCCCTCCATCAATTGAATTGCAGAGTGTGTGCCATAAGCCAGCAGCAATTCCTAGAATCCTGATGCCCAAAAGGGAAGATACACATTTTGGACTGAGCTCATCTTCTGTGGTCCCATTTCCACACTGGAGGTTTAACAAATTGGTGGAGAGTATAAAAGAGTAGGAATGATCAGTCTTTGTGAGAAACCGTCATATTTGAAGGGGGAAAATTGAAAGAAATATAGGACTATCTTTCCATGATACAATGAACCTCATCTTCAACAAAATACTTGCTTTATCCCCATCTTTTCTACTATACCTACATATTGATCCTGGAAAGCTGTTAATATTTTGGTGGAGCAGGAACAACAACACAAGGTAGTAATCAACGATTTTATTGTAAAGTAAAATACAACTTTGATGTTCTTGTATACACAATCCAGTCGGTAGAAAATTGAAGTGACGAGTATCTAAGGTTCAAAACATTTGCACCGTCATGAGCAGGAATCAACTCATCACACAAATTGAACTAATACAAGTAAACAAAGCTGCACAGTTGAGCAGCAGAGTAATACAAAATTTACACACCTAAAGGAAGAAAAATAACCAGCCAAAGCAAACACTGAAATGCAAAGGCGGGTGTCATTTGGCACACCAAAATAACCAATCTACAAGTGAAGATCAATATGCTTGTTTTACATCCAGGAAATCCAAAAGATTTGAAGCCTTTCAATGAAGTTTCACATGATTAACTCCAACGAGGTTTAGAAATAATAATGAATTCAATAACTACTTTTATGAAAACTAAATAGCACGCATTGAACAAGTGTTGTCCCCTAGTAATAAACTGATCCAAAACTGTAAGGATCTTGAGAATGAATCTTACTAATATATCACTAACAGATAAATCCTGAGAATGTTCTAATGATTACTACTGTGGAGATATAGTTTTTTAAGTTGTCAAAAAGCAATCCTACGTCATATAATCAAAATATTGAGATATTTTGGTACCCTCAAGCATTCGTCGGAGCAGCTACTCCTCGTCGGGACCACCGGAGATTATGTTACCGTTACCCTCACGCATTAGCCGGAGCGTCTACTCCTCGTTGGGACAACCCGAGATTATGTTCCCCTCACGAATTCACCGGAGCGACTACTTCTTGTCGAGAGCATCGGAAATCGCATATAAAAACCGTCGTGATTTGACAATTAATTATTACTAATTAATTGGTTAATGATAATTAATTATTATTAATAAAAAATATTAAGTTATATTAATTAATTAATATTAATTATATTAAATGTGTTGTCTTATTATGTGTGCCCTCCCTCATCTATATAAGGAGGGGTATGTGAGTTGTTTTCGACTTTGGAGCACTAGTCTTTTGGGCTCTCATTTGAGAGAAGACTCTTTGGAGGACCTAGCCTCCGAGAGTTGGTTGGAGCTTGCTTCGGAATATATCCCGTATTCGCTTCAATTAATGCAATTTTTTGTTTGTTCTTGATCGCGCAACTTTCATCTTAGTAACAATGTTCCAACATGCGGCTCTCCGCTCGCTGCCCTTGCAGCCACCGGGAACCAGCACCATCCTCAACCTAAACCTCGTCCACAACATCTATAACGATGCGCGGGCTTTTAGTGACCTCATTTACAAGCACATGGCCACGGTTGCACGCATAAAGGAGCAGTCTGCTCCGACACTCCACCGGCTAGCCGTCGTTGACGACCAACAGTAGGATACCCCCTTGCCGATCAGTTCGGAAATGACCCCAACGAGTCTCATGGAGGCACCAAAGTTGCTGCCTCTTCCAACATCGGCGCCACCCAACCATCGTAGGGGTCTGATTACTCATCCTGCAATATCGATCCACCTTCATTTGCAGTCCCGTGCTCCACATGCGTCAGGACCAACGGTGTTGCTTCATTCTATCCCCGCATAGATAGCCGGCCCACAGAAGGCCTTCCAATCGCTTTTTGGCTGACCCCTACGGCACCGGACATGCTCTGACTAGCCAACAACGCACCAACGCCAGCGCCTGTGACGATTTCCCTGATAACCACTGTATCGTCCATCCTCCCGAGCTCTCAATTCCTCCCTCAAGCCCTATACGCCTTCCTATCTGTTTGGTCTTCCCGTGTTTTCTCTGCCTCGCCCCTATTTCAACAACTTTCTCGGCCCCGCACCACTCGCTCCACCCACTCCAAGCTGCTTATGGACGACGAACCAGATCAGTAGAGCCCTCGCAAGCCAGAGCCCCTCATACTCCTTCTGTCTGCAGTGGTTCCCTGCTCCTGGATCACATCCACCCTTCTCGAGCCCCGCCCCCACCGTTACCCAAGTCGTGAGGCATCATCCTACCAAAGCAAAGGCAGGCTGCCAACCACCCATGCCCGACGTCTAGCCCTCGGGCCCCCCATGCATCAGTAGGGGTGTAAATAAAAATTAAAACAAACTGAATCAGGCAGAACCGATCAAACCAAACCAACCTTGGGCCGAACCGATCGGTACGATTTTGGTTTGGAAGGGCTGAAAACCGACCCCATTCGGTTCGGTTCGGTTTCCCCCGTGGGAAATGCGGTGGAACCGAACCGATCACTGCTCCATTTAAGCCAGGAATCCAGGATTTGACAGACTAGGTTGACTCGGGCATATTTGATATTAAATATAATGTAACTATAATATTATATTACTTAAAGTTGCGCTTAAAAAACCGCACGGTCCGCACTTCCTATATTTTCTTTTTTCATCTCTTTTACTAAAAAACTACACTTCTTATCTTTGCTGAATCGCCGGTGACTTTGAATCGTCGGTCCCACACCCGCAATCGTCGGTGACTTTGAATCCCCTTGAGTTAATCTTAATCGATCTCCTCTGCCGATTAGGGAGGACCAGCAAGGCCGTGAGTGTCGCATCGCACAGAGCCAGAGGTCGGCGAGATTCAAGGTATGCATCTCACATCTACTGTTTTCAAGGATTCAAATCCTCTCTTACTTAATCCTCTATTAATCTCAGGCTTCATTTGGCTCGGCGTTTTGGTCGGGCGTTTGGAGCAAACGTTGCCGCAAGGCGGCAAACCAAATGAATCATCGTCTCTATTTGCCGCATTTGCTCCTGTTGCAGGGAGGAAAAACACTGCAGTCGCTCCATTTCGATCCCCACCTCCGTGCTTCCACTTCGAGCCCTCCCTTTGGACCTGTCGGCTGCTCCCTCCACCTCCGAACTATATAAAGCCCACATCAGCAGTCCAGCTCCGCGCCTCCACCTGCAAGGGTTAAGGGTTTCAACTTTCTTGGTTTTAAGGCTCTCGCAGTTTAAGCTTTTAGGTATTATGCTCGACTAGTAATCTTTCAGATTCATAGTTTCAAAACTCTTACAGAATTAAAAGATAGAAGTCAAATACATAAAAAAAAACATAAAACACCTTCGAAGCAAATAAAGAAAATCGAACCGGCGACTAAAAAACTGAACCGAAACGACATGCTTACAGGACTATGCATCAGTCCCCCTCTCATTACGCCACACGTTACCCCCCTTAGCTATAAAATATTCATCTTTTTCCAATATTTTTGTTACACCTACCCTTTTACCCATTCCCTCATCCACACTAGTTGTCAAAGTCCCTCCCTTTCCCCATAATTTTGTGGCACCCACTGGCCTAACCATCCCCTCACCGCCCATAGAGTAGAATAAGATGATTTGATTGTGAAAATTAGGGTTGGCCCGGAAACGGGCATATATAGGTACACGGGAAAAACAATAAATAACATAAATAAATACAATATTTAACTCTCCCCCTCAAGTTGGGAATATATATTGATCATTCCCAACTTGTTTGTGTTGTCATTGAAGGTGTCGCTGCATAAACCCTTGGTGAAGACATCCGCAAGTTGATCAAATGAGTTCACAAAAGGGGTGCAAATGTTCCCTTTGTTAAGGTGATCCTTGATGAAATGTCTGTCAACCTCCACATGTTTGGTTCTATCATGTTGCACTGGATTATGCGCAATACTGATGGCCGCTTTGTTGTCACAATAGATCATAATAGGATTGTTCGGCTGAAGGCCAATATCCAGAAGGAGGGTCCTCAACCACAACCCTTCACAAACACCTTGTGTCATTGCCCTATACTCAGCCTCTGCACTTGATCGAGCCACCACATTCTGTTTCTTGCTCCTCCACGAAACGAGGTTGCCTCCCACAAAGGTGCAGTACCCTGTGGTAGATTTTCTATCGTCTAGGCTACCAGCCCAATCCGCATCAGTGAACACTTCAACTTCTAAAGATTTTCCATTCTTGAAAAGGATCCCACGACCTGGTGCCTTTTTGAGATACCGGAGCACTCTAAAGACCGCCTGCTGATGACGAACAGAAGGGGAGTGCATATACCTACTTAGGACTCCCACAGCATAAGTAATGTCAGGGCGAGTATGGGATAAGTATATGAGACGTCCAACCAGACGTTGGTATTTTGAGGCATCCACCTTTTCTCCACTAGTATCTGCATCGATTTTGTGATTAGCCTCAATAGGTGTGTCCACAGGAGCACACCCAAGCATCCCAGTCTCTTCAAGAAGATCCAAAGTATACTTTCTTTGGGAGATGAAAATCCCTTGTTGAGACCTCGCCACTTCAATTCCCAAGAAATATTTCAGCTTTCCTAGGTCTTTAACTTCAAACTCTTTACTCAGTTGCTCCTTCAAGTGAATAATCTCCTCCGAGTAGTCCCCAGTAATGATGATGTCGTCCACATAAACAATGAGAATAGAAACCTGGTCACCCTTTCTCTTAGTAAAGAGAGTGTGGTCAGCATGACTTTGGGTGTATCCAAGTTGAAGCATGAACTTGTAGAAACGACCAAACCAAGCTCTCGGAGACTACTTCAAGCCGTATAGGGATTTTAGAACACGACACACCTTTCCCTTGGACCCTTTGATAACAGAGCCCGGTGGAATATCCATGTATACCTCCTCCTCCAAATCACCATTCAGAAAGGCATTCTTGATATCAAGCTGAAGTAGTTCCCATCCTCGTCTTGCGGCAATAGAGAAAAGCACGCGGATAGAGTTCATTTTTGCAACAGGAGCAAAAGTCTCATGGTAGTCAATACCCTGAGCCTGGGTATATCCCTGTGCCACCAAACGAGCTTTGTACCGCTCCACTACACCATCTTGATTTTGTTTAACTGTGAAGACCCAACGAGATCCGACCGTCCGCTTCCCTGGAGGAAGGCTCACCAGCCTCCATGTTTTATTCTTGTCCAAGGCACGCAGTTCCTCTTCCATTGCGGTTTTCCATTCAGGTATCTGATCAGCCTCCTGCCATGTCTTAGGGATAACAATAGATGAAAGTGAAGAAATAAAGGCTTGATGTGCCTTAGAAAGGTGATCATAATGAATGTAGTTGGCAATGGGATGTTAATCGGAGGAGCGGAGGTGAGAGGAACGGGAGCAGGAGGAGGAATAGGAGCAAGTGGAGGAATAGGAGCAGGTGAAGGAATAGGAGCAGGTGGAGGAATGGTAGGATAAGCAACAATAGGAAGCGGGGAGTCGATCAGCTCGGCATCAATGCTAGTCATCTCCCCTGGCGAGAGTCAAAGTACGACTCCCCCTCACGAAAGGTGACATCAACAGTACAATAGTACCGACGTGTTGGAGGGTGATAACATCGATACCCTTTGGTGGTAGAGGAATAACCCACGAAAACACACCGAATAGACCGCGCATCAAATTTGTCACGATGCGGGCTATGGACATGAACAAAGCACAAGGAGCCAAAGATACGAGGAGGAAGGTGAGATGTATGGACAATATGTTTTTTTTCAAGACAAGAGATGGGCGTATCGAAGGAGAGAGCGCGAGACGGAAGACGGTTAATGAGGTGCGCGGCAGTAAGAACTGCATCCCCCCAGTAGGATTTAGGAAGGTGCATAGAAAGAAGTAAACACCGAGCCACCTCCAGTAACTGCCTATTTTTCCGTTCGGCCACCCCATTTTGAGTAGAGGTGTGGACACATGTAGTTTGGTGGATGATGCCATGGTCCGCAAGATAGGCCCCAAAGACATCGCGATCATCGTATTCTCCACCATTATCACTCCGTAACACGCGTATTTTCCCACCGAATTGTTGAATCACCATTTTATGAAATTTTAGGAAGCAAGAAAGGACGTCACTTTTCTTATTAAGCATATAAAGCCAGGTTGTACGGAAGTAGCAATCAATAAACGTTACAAACCATTTATAGCCGGATAAAGAGAGAACACGGGATGGGCCCCAAACATCAGAGTGAATAACATCAAATGGATACAGACTAGGAACAGATAAATGAGTAGAACGACGACGAACATGTTTAGATTGTTCACACGCATCACATGAAAAAGACTGAAATAACTGATGAAAAACAGGAAACAATTTAGTAAGATATAAAGGAGACGGGTGGCCAAGGCGCTGATGTCATCGTCGAAGATCATCAAGCGTCGGAGATCTGGTGGAGGATAGGGCACTGGGAGAAGACTGGTTCAGCAAATACAGGTCGCCGACATTCCTACCACTGCCAAGTGTCCGCTTCGTAGTCAGATCCTGAAAAACACAAACATCAGGAAAGAATGTCACAGAACAGTGTAAAGAGGTTGTCAAGTGACTAATAGAGAGTAAATTTCTAGGAAAAGAAGGGACATGCAAAACAGAGGAAAGTGATAAGTCAGGGGAACACGGAACCGTCCCTTTACCAGCAATGGCAGAGAGAGAGTCATTTGCAGCAATAACCTTATCACGACCAGAAAGAGGAGAGTATGAGGTAAAACCTGAGGCAGAGCCAGTCATGTGGTCGGTCGCACCTGAGTCGATAATCCACTCGGAAGGTGTGGAAGACACGACATGAGCAGTAGACAGGCCTGAAGTGGCAACAGCAGCGTGAGAGGAAGCAGGAGCAGAGTCAGTGCGGGAGCGCAACATGTGTCGGAAGGCCTCTAGCTCGGCAACAGACAAACCACCAGTGGTGTCCCCCAGAACCTCAGTAGAGTGAGCAGAAGACTGAGGACGGTCACCAGAAGATCGGCCACCGCCACGATAGCCACCTCTACCACGAGTACCAGAACCCCGACCAGTAGGTGCAAGGTGCGGATGCAGGCGAAAGCAGGAATCTTTGATATGGCCCGTTTTCCCACAGTGACTGCAAACAGGAGGGGGACGGCGGGAGAAACCAGCGAGCGCAGAGTGGTCAGTCGAAGGGATGAGACTGCGGCGACGGTTCTCATCACTGAGGAGCATGCTGAAGGCCTCCCGAAGGGAGGGAAGAGGCTCACGATGGAGAACATGTAGGCGAACAGCATCAAACTCCATGTTAAGGCCCATAAGAAAGACATGAACACGGAACCGGTCTTTATCCTTCTGAAGAGCCACAACATCAGGTGTACAAGCTGCAGTAAAGGTGCTGAAGAAGTCCAACTCCTGATAAAGGCGCTCAAACTCAGAATAGTAGGAAGCAACGGGCTGAGTTCCTTGTCGCAGTTCCAGAACACGGCGAGTGAGCTCATATATCAGCATCGAACTACCTGCCTGGGAGTAAGTATCACGGGCTCGCGTCCAAATGTCGTAAGCGGAGTCCAACAACATATAACTCTGGTACACCTGAGGAGACATGGAATGAAGAAGCCACGAGACGACCAACGAATTGTCCGCATCCCATTTACGCCAAGAGGGATCAGTACGAGATGGCTCAACGAGAGTACCATCAATAAGGCCATATAACTGGTGGTTGCGGATCGCATGTTGAGCCGCCCGAGACCATTCCAGGTAATTTGTGCCATCCAAGGCAACAGTAGTAATCTTCAAAGACTGGCCATGACTCTGAGGAGGATCACCCGAGGGACTGTGCAAAGTATCGGATTGGAGGGCCGTGGAACCGGGAAGAGCACCGGAATGAGACGCAGAGGAAAGATCGTCCATAGTAGAGGACAAGGAGCTCAAATAGAGGAGAAGGACATCCTACGAGTGTGGGCTAGATCTGAAAGCCGAGGAACACACCCGAGGATGGAAGAGAGGCGCCCCCGGCAGCCCCCATGAGAGACAAAACACCACCCCCAGCCGCTGTTTACGCCAGAAGGCTGAGGGTAGCGGAGATGAGAGCTGGGGGGCGGAGCGGCTGCGCTGGCGGACCGCGGGAGCGGAGGCGACGCGCGCTGGCTGCGACGCTGCGCTGCGGAGGTGGAGGCGCTGGCTGCGACGCTGCGCTGCGGAGGCGAACGCGCGCTGGATGCGACGCTCGCTGCGGAGGCGGAGGCGGAGCGACGCGCGCTGCGAAGCGAGGAAGAACGATGTCGGCGCGGCTTTCTCTCGTTCCCTCTGATACCAAGTAGAATAGGATGATTTGATTGTGAAAATTAGGGTTGGCCCGGAAACGGGCATATATAGGTACACGGGAAAAACAATAAATAACATAAATAAATACAATATTTAACTCATAGCTCCTCACAAATTTTATCACCACCCACCAATCATACCCAAAATATGTTCATATTTTTCTTCAATTTTCAAGGGCGATGTAATGTTACTGACGCAGAACGAATCTATAGGCGGCGGATGAACGATGACCAAACCCAACATGTAATGCAAATCTGACGGTGAATTCAAATTAAGCAATAAATAATTAAATCACACGCGCATGATTATAGCAAAAGGAAAAAATTCTTTAGGCAAGCGGGTTTAAGCTTTCCTCCGCGTGAAGGGCCAAAGTAAAAGCGCACGGCGAATGGTTCCTGCAAATCACAAAATAATCTAAAAGCAAACATACACGATACAAGAGATCCAAACAAGTATAAGATCATAACACAATATTTTAATAATGAAAACAAGAGTCCGTACAATAAGAAAACTCACAAAAGCACAGGGGTTGCCTGTGGCACGAAGATCCGGTGGAGTACGACGCGGTGGGGACGATCTGGGAGGAAATTAGGGGCTAGAATTGTAGGATCTGGCGGTTTAGGGTGGGATCGGGGCTGTAGAGGGTAGATATGGGTTGGCGACAACAATAGGGATAGAATGGGGCGGAAAAAGGGCTGGATTGGGGCGGTCGCGGCAGCAGGTGGCTGTTTGGGGGTGGCGGTAGCAGTGGATGGTTGATTGGGGGCAGCAGCGGCCATAAGTGGTTGGACTAAGGCAGTGGCGGCAAGAGGGGTGGCTGAAAGGGGGTGGTTTTGGCTGGACAGCAACTGAATGATGGCGGCTAGGGTTTGGAGGGTTGTGGAAGTGGCGGTGGGGGCTTTGGATGGTGGAAGAAGAAGCCTAGGGTTAGATAATACCTTGGTGAGGGAGATAACCACCTAAGAGTCGTCACTTAGGGTTCCACAGAGTCGGCACCGTGGAGGGATCGCCGGATTTCGTGATTCTTGACTCCAAAATCTGCAATAGCCCTAAACACTCTATTTATAATAAAGAGAGAACTAGGGCATCCTACCATCGACGGCTATGATTGGTCGGAGGTGGGGTAACCCGATAACATCAAAATAAATGCAAAAATAATAAAATAATATATGAAATTGTGTCGGAACGACGGGTCGGACGCATCTGTGGATAAGGTAAGTAGTCAATTGGCCCCGAATGGGCCCAAAACTTGTCCTTTGTTGCGGGTCTGCATCTCCATTCCGCATCATTCTCCCCGGCTTGAAAGAATTCATCTCCTGAAGAATAGAGATCGAAATTCTCTCAGTGTATGTCAGGTAAGACATGATGAGGTCCACCATAGGCCGTTCAAGTATCGTCGATTGTGAAGTATCCTTGCCAATGGTACTCATGTATCTGACTGATTGGTGCGACTATGCATGCATGAGCCACGATATCAATAATGTTCTCAAGAATCCATTGATGTACTGGAAGTCTCGGTGCGATCACTAGTGCAGATGGTGAAGTCATAGGCGACTGACCCAAAGACAGGTGGGCCTCAGAAGTAGACTGGGAGCAGGACTGATGATGTGAAAATGTAGGCTTAAAAGGATGTGGGGGAGTGGGCTCAAAAGGCTGTGGAGGTGTAGGCTCAAGAGAATCTCCACAAAATAAGTCTGCATACTCGTGAGGCTTGTAGTGTGGCATCAAATCCTCGACATAAAATATGGGACGGATACTCATGCTCGTCAGGATATCAAGATCATAGATATTTGTTCTGATCCATCTCATGATTGTGTACGGATCCATTCGCCTAACACTCAAACTTTCAGCAGACCTCCCACGGAGCCTCACAATGCAGATCCTCTCTATCACCTACTCACCTTCATGAATTACCTGCCCTTGTCAATAAACATTTGCATGTGATTTATAAGATTTATTATTAGTATTGATTTTTCGTCAGACCGACTCATGACACATGCAAACGATGAACAAACAACTCAACGAACGCATGCAAATGATGAAAAAATGACTCAACAGACTCATGCAAATGATGCAAATGAAACACGACAGACACAACATGCTCTCTATGGGGCAATCTGACAATGACCTGAAAATATATAAAATGAGGTGGCCTATCAGGAGGCTCTCTCGGTGAAGTGTAGGAAAACTCATCCAATGTGTGGAGAGTGTCCAGGTGACCGTGTGAGACGTCACCACCCAAAGAGGAGCTTATCAAATGCCAAATGCCTCTTGGGGATTGTGACGCATCAGGGGGCCAGCGGGAGCCGTATGTATGAAAATTCATCACGGATGCGACAAACACCTGTGTGGATACCAGAAACACCGACGATAGGATGTGACTCAAGAGGGTGGTGAGTGCCTCTGGAAAGAAAGAACTCATCCGGTGGGTCAGCAGACAGTGTGTCCCAAAACCCATCAAGAGTGCGATGTGTCATAAGGTAGGTCCTCAAAATATCAGGAGTATGTCCAAGTGTACTCAAGGAAGATCTTACATATGTAATGCTCTACTCAAGATCCATTCTCTAGGGTAAGACCAAAGATGATAACGAAAGAGACATCAATAACTCGAAACTCATAAATGAGTGGCTCACCTGAATCTCATCCTCACCAGGACATGGTGGTTCAATAAGAGGATCAACAGGGAGCTCGTCATAGAACTACTCAACAGGATCATGATCCTCCGGATGAGTTTCATCGTAAGGGGTACTGTCCCCACAAATGGATGAGATAGACACTACGAGATCAAATGTGGCTCAGGACAATGACAAGGGGAGAGTGACATAATAGACCTACTCTCAAGAATGGGTCCATAGGTGCAGTGTCAATAAATGAGTCTATAGCAAGGATGCTAACTAACCCAGGGCATGACAAAAGAAGGGGTGTAGGTGAGGGACACATCACTATAGAATCAATAGGTCACTCAGATTAACTCTCAGTCGGGTCACCAGAGAAGAGTTAGAAACAATTGACAAACCACTCACCGGACTAAGTACCTCACTGGGGTGAGAGAAATCCGTATCAGGTATCATTTTTGTCGTGTCTGACAAGACAATGGCAGGCAACATGGTGACCTCGGAATGGGAGATACTCATATTGCGGTGGTTAAGGTGTGAATCCAATCGACCGGCTCTTGCAGATCTCAAGTACTGTTCATGAACTAGGGCGAGCTGATATGTCTGTTCAAGGGACTTCGGGCTGTAATAGGCTAACTCAGTACGTATGTCAGATCGAAGTCCAAACCGAAATTAGGAAGTGGCCAAAGCTGGCTCCTCTCGGATAACACTCCTCACCACTAACTCATTAAAACGATCATTGTACTCAGCAACAGACATGAATCCTTGCTGAAAGGAAAATAATCGCTCGAGCAAGTGACTGATACGATGGAGGCAAATACCTCTGACACAACATACGCTTCATATCCACCCAACTAGTGATGTGATGAATACGATCTCGCTCGTGGGTCCTCTCAATGCTGTACAAATATGCTCACGCTTGATCTAAATTCTAAGTTTTGCAAACTTGATGCGTCGCTCACCAAATAACTCAAAATGATCAAGATAATACTTCATATCCACGAGCCAATAACTAAAAGACTCAAGACTCGATGAGCCATCAAAAGGAGCATCGGTACAAAACTGCCATTCGAGGTCCCTCTCAAGACGTTGATCCTCATATAATCATCACTAAGATAATCGAGTCATGTTGAAGGATCAACACGATCTGCTCGCGTGCGGGGATATGAACGACGACAATCATCATATTTATCGTCTCTAGCATAGTGAGATCATGTCGGTGAATCAACACGATCTCAGGAAGTGGTGTGCTGCGATCAAGAATAATTATTATAGTAACGTGAGGATTTTCCTGACGGGTCTCTATGGGAGCGGGTGTAAGTAGGCTCGAGATCCCCAAATATAGGAGAGGAGTATTGGTGATACCTAGCCATGAAGGAACGTATAGACTCTACAACTGTGTATCAAAAGAGTGTTCGTAACCTACCTCTAATACCAATTAACACAGGACGAATATATAGGCGGTGAATTAATAATGCCCTAACCCTACAAGCAATGCAAATCCGGCGGCAAATTCAAATTAAGCAATAACGCACATGATTATAGCAAATACGCTTTAGGCAAACAGGTTTACGCTTTCCTCCGCGTGGAGGGCCAAAGTAAAATTGTGCGGGAAATGGTTCCTGCAAATCACAAAATAATCTACAAGCAAACAACCACAAGACAAAAGATTCAAACAAGTATAAGATCACAACACAATATTTTAATAATGAAAACTAGAGTCCATACAACAAGAAAACTCACAAAAGCATAGGGGATGCCTGTGGCGCGAATATTCGATAGAGCACAGCGCGGTGGGGATGATCCTAAAGGGAATTAAGGGTTGCAATTGTAGGATCTAGCTATTTAGGGTGGGATCGGGGTTGTAGAGGGTAGATCTTGGTTGGCGGCAGCAGTAGGGCTAGAATAGGGCGGCAATACGGCTGGATTGGGGCGGTGGCAGCAACAGGTGACTGTTTGGGGGGTGGCGGCAGCAATGGATGATTGATTGGGGGGAGGGGGGAGGCGGTCATAAGTGGCTAGACAGAGGCAGTGACAACAGGAGGGGTGGCTGGAAGGGGAGGTTTTGGCTGGACAGCAAACTGAATGTTGGCGGCTGGGGTTTGGAGGGTTGTAGAGGTGGCAAAGGAGTCTTCGGATGGTGGAAGAAGAGGCCTGGGGTTAGATAATACCTTAGGGAGAGAGATAACCACCTAGGAGTCGTCACCTAGGGTTTCACAGAGTCAACAACGTGGAGGGATTGCTGGATTTCAGGATTCTTTACTCCAAAATTTGCAATAGCCCTAAACAGCCCCTCTAACACTCTATTTATAAAAAAGAGAGAACTAGGGAATCTCACCATCAACGACTATGATTGATCGGAGGTGGGGTGACCCAATTACTCCAAAATAAATGCAAAAATAACAAAGTAATATATGAAATTATGTCGGAATGACAGGTCGAACGCATCTGAGGAGTCATTTCATCTATCCGGGCACACGATATATGGTAAGTAGCCAATTGGACCCGAACAGACCCAAAACTCGTCCTCTGTTACGGGTCTGCATCCCCATTCCGCATCAGTTGCCCTCACGCATCGCCGGAGTAGCTACTCGTTGTCAAGACCACCGAAGATTACGTTATTATTACCCTCACGCATTTTCCGGAGCGGTTACTTCTCGTCGGGACCACCAGAGATTATGTTATCCTCACGCATTTGCCGGAGCAACTACTCCCTGTCGGGACCACCGGAAATTGCATATGGAAACCGCCGTGATTTGGCAATTAATTGGTTACTGTTAATTAATTATTACTCATTGATATTAATTAATTTATATTAATTAATTAATTAATATTAATTATATTGTTGGCTTATTATGTGTGCTCTTCCTCATCTATATAAGTGGGAGGAGTTTGTGAGTTGTTTATATCTTTGGATAACTAGTCTTTTGGGCTCTCATTTGAGAGAAGGCTCTTTGGAGGACCTCGCCTCCAAGAGTTGGTTGAAGTTTGCTTTGTATTGTATCACGTGTTCATTTCAATTAATACAATCTTTTGTTTGTTCTAGATCGTGCAACTATCATCTTTGTAACATCTTCATATAAAGATAAAGAGTACAAATAACATATATGTTGGAACCAGAACTGGCTCCCAGAAGAGTTTGGACCCAAAGGAGGTAGCCTGCACCTACTTCTCCTGAGCAAGAGTGCCTGACCGATGATTTAAAACTAGGAAAGAACCCTGAACTGCAGCGTAGAGGTCCGCCACACACCCGGAAGATCGAAGAGAGTCCCTAGCCAATGCTGACCTGGGCACCTTGGAGGGCACTGGAAGCCAATCAAAGCTAACCAGAGGAGGGAAAATCCAAAGAATCGGATCCCTCCCAAAAGTGTTCTTAAGTCTCTATTTATAGTTTTCTAAACCTGAGCTGCAAATAGCAGAAACCTGCCTTTTGGTTCTACTATACGCAGCCCGAATTGGTCTGTCAATAGCAAAACTCCGTCGTTTGGAGAGGCTATTAGCAGACCTAATGAGGTATCCTAGGAGCCTGGGCTCGCCCTTGGGAGCCTGGGCTCGCCCCTGGGAGCCTGGGCTCGCCCCTGGGAGCCTGGGCTCGCCCCTGGGAGCCTGGGCTCGCCCCTGGGAGTCTGGGCTCGCCCCTGGGAGTCTGGGCCTATTCTGCACTCGTCCTAGGAAGACGAGATCCTCCAGGCCATCCTTGGTCATCTCTGATCTCGACGAATTACGGGTTATACACAATCCCCGCTTTTTTTCGAGCTCGGCACGAGCTTAGAAAAAACAATGTAGAACTCATGGTTCTGAGAGAGGGGCGTTAAACAACACGTCACTCAAAGTCCCCCAAAGGGGGAGCTCGACTGGTGATAGAGAGGAGAAAGATCTCGACACCTCCCAGGAGCCAAATTCAACTAGAGGTGGAGGAAGCTCAACACCTCCCAGGAGCCAGGCTCAACTAGAGGTGGAGGAAGCTCGACACCTCCCAGGAGCCCGGCTCAACTGGAGGTGGAGGAAGCTCAACACCTCCCAGGAGCTCGACTCAACTGGAGGTGGAGGAAGCTCAAGACCTCCTAGGAGCTCAGCTCAACTGGAGGTGGAGGAAGCTTCCCGGGGGCCTTTCCGAACCGAGACCACTTATTTTTCATTTGGTCACCTAAGAGATCAACCAATCATGCCGGCTAATGAGAACCTGATCAACTTGATCTTTTTTGGACCCTTCAACCAAAACCACTTGCTCATTTCAACCTGCTACTCTGAAAGATCAGCATGTCCTGCCGGCTAGTGAGAGTCTGGTCAACTGAATCTTTTTTGGGGCCTCCAACAAAAACCATTTACTCATTTCAACATGCCTCTCCAAGAGATCAATTTGCCCTGCCAGCTAGTGAGAGGCTGGTCAGCGGGATCTGCTTGGGACTACCACTCAACCACATCTTTCCATGTTCAACCTGCCACCGAGTGGCTTCCAATTCTACCAGCTAGTGAGAGTCTGGTTAGCGGGTAAGCTCGGGGTCATCAATACCACATAACTTTCTTTCAACCTGCCACCGAGTGAGTCTTCGGCCCTGCCAGCTAGTGAGAGTCTGATCAGCGGGTCTGTTCGGGGCCATCAATACCGCATAACTTTTTTTCAACCTGGCACCGAGTGAGCCTTCAGCCCTGCCAGCTAGTGAGAGCATGGTCAACGGGTCTGCTCGGGACCATCAATAACACATTACTTTTTTTCAACCTGTCATCGAATGAGTCTTCGTCCCTGCCAGCTAGTGAGAACTGGGTCAGCGGGACTGCTCGAGGCCATCAATACTATAACTTTTTTTCAACCTGTCACTGAGTGAGCCTTCGACCCTGCCAGCTAGTGAGAGCCTGGTCAGCGGGTCTGCTCGGGGCCATCAATACCACGCAATTTTTTCAACCTAACACCGAGTGAGCCTTCGGCTCTGCCAGCTAGTGAGAACCTAGTCAGCGGGTCTGCTTGGGGCCAACAATACCACATAACTTTCTTTCAACCTGTCACCAAGTGAGTCTTCGACCCTGCCAGCTAGTGAGAGTCTGGTCAGCGTGTTTGCTCGGGGCCATCAATACCACATAACTTTCTTTCAATCAGCCACCGAGTGAGCATTCGGCCCTGTCAGCTAGTGAGAGTCTGGTCAGTGATATGCTCAACCATCAATATCACATAACTTTCTTTCAACCTGCCACCGAGTAAGACTTCGGTCCTGCCAGCTAGTGAGAGTCTGGTCAGCAGGACTGCTCGGGTCCATCAATACCTCATAAATTTCTTTCAACCTGCCACCGAGTGAGTCTTCAGCTCTGTCATCTAGTGAGAGTCTGGTCAGTGAGTCTTCAACCTGTCATCGAGTGAGCCTTCGACCATGCCAGCTAGTAAGAGTCTGGTCAGCGGGTTTGCTCGGTGGCATCAATACCTTATCTTTCAAATATACCTTGCCACTGAGCGACTTCCAATCCTGCCAGCTAGTAGGAGCTTGGTCAGCGGGATCTGCTTGGGGCCATTATTCAACCACATCATTCAAATATACCTTGCCACTGAGCAACTTCCAGTCCTGCCAGCTAGCGGGAGTCTGATCAGCAGGATCTGCTCGGGGCCATTATTCCAAACAATATCACATTACATAAGAAAGAACATGTGCAGTAAGAAAGAGTACTGTGAAGGTAAACTTTTTTACTATAGAAGCTCAAGGGTAAAAACGCTTCAAGTCAAATTCACTCCATGTGTGGTCAAGGGGGTCCCCTTCCACATTTCGAAGGTGGTATCCCCCTAACTTTAAGGCCTCCACTATGTAGGAGCCCTCCCAATTGGGATTGAGTTTCCCAACCGCCGCCGACCTACCGTCCGCATCGACCTTCTTTAGGACGAGGTCTCCCTTTACAAACGGCTTGACCTAAATGTGCTTATTAAAGTACTCGATCATCTGGAGCTTGACTTCTTCTTGACAAATGGACGCCAGGTCGCGGAGTTCCTCCACGAGATCCAGCGAGAGCCGCAACTCATCTTCATTCTCCACTCTCCACTCCTCATTGCCTTCCCCTGCGGTGATCTCACGTGGTGACTTTACCTCAAACTCCACTGGCAACATGGCCTCAAATTCGTGGGAAAGCTTAGAAGGGGTTTCTCCTGTAGATGCGTTGGGTGTAGTTCTAAGGGCTCAAAGGGCCGAGGGGAGCTGCTCCACCCAGTTATCCCTTAAGCGCTCTATATTCTTTTTCAGAGCTTAAAGGATCGAGGGGAGCTGGATGTATAGTAGCCCATTGAGTCCCTACCTCAAGTACAAGCCGCTATGCATGATTATACTAAGTAGGGATATTCGTGACACCACGAGAGGAGAAATCGCGGGACAGAGGACGCGCAAGCTGAAACCTCGCGAGAAGAGTACTCGCGGAAATAGGGAAACTGGAACCGCAAGCATGAAACCTTGCGAGAGGAGGACTCGAGGAATAGAGGATGGGAGAATTTGCCATCTCAAACCCTCATGAGAAGAGAACACGCGGAATAGGGGAGGAGAGGACTCTCCAACTTGAAACCTTGCGAGAAGAGAACTCGCGGAACATAGGAGGGAAGGAGCACCTCGGGGGCATAAAGCCTTGAAACAGATAAGTTTTTGAAGAGGGCATGTGAACATGAACTCGCTGAGTGTAAACCGCCGACGAAATTATCTCGCAGGTATAACCGGGATACCTACATAATACAAAATCAGCACCATCGCAGGTCGATGTCAATACTTGCCGAATATACACCTTACGTCCATCCCCCTGTGGTGCTCGCCCCCATGGCTTGAACTACTAAGATGATACCATTGCGTGCCATATGTAAATACTTGTGGGCTTTACCAAAGTACCCGCGGGTACTAGCATGCATCGTGTATGGCAAGATGATAGTTTCTACCAAAATGGGGAGAAATCCGGCGGGGTGAATGCCTCAAACTTATGACCATATGCAAGATGAATCGGGTCGCCTCGCTTTTTGCGAGTAGAACATGCCTGAGTACTCGGTTACTCGCCTGAGTACTCGCACTGGCAAAGGAGCACCTTGAGCTCTAGCCTAACACCTTGAGCAATCGCCCAACACCTTGAGAACTCACCAGAATTCTGAGTACTCGCCAAGAACACAAGTACTCACCTAGCACCTCGAACACTCGCCAAAATTCTGAGTGCTCGCCCAGAACACAAGTACTTACCTAGCACCTTGAGCACTAGCCAGAATTCTGAGTGCTCTCTCGGCCCCCAGATCGTCAAAATTCTAGCTAGATTTCATCTCGCATCTTGCGAGTGGAGCAGCACATAAGAGTAGGACATAAGTGGGTACCTGCGATTTGATTGAGCCAGAACTTGCCTAAGCTGGAACTGGCTTAGCTGGAAGTCGCCTCTTCTAGCACTCGCCCAGCTGGATCTCACCTCTTCCAGCACTCGCCCAGTTGGATCTCACCTTCCTGCCCCTCGCTTCCGGCCATGGGACTTACTCAAGATTTTTTGTGCAAACTACAGTCCACTCTCACCGCACCATAATGTCGGAACTAGATCCTGGCTCACAGAAGAGTTCGGACCCAAAGGGGATAGCCCACACCTACTTATCCTGAGCAAGAGCGTTTGATCGGTGATTTAGAACTAGGAACAGACCCTGAGCTGCAGCGTGGAGGTCCGCCACACACCCGGAAGTTCGAAGAGAGTTTCCTCTCCCTAGTCAATGCTGAGTTGAACACCTTGGAGAGCAACCAAAGCAAACCAGAGGAGGAAGAAGCCAAAGAATTGGATCCCACCCAAAGGTACCCTTAAGGGTCTATTTATAGTTTTATAAACCTGGTCTGCAAATAGCGGAATCCCGCCTTTTGGTTCTACTATACGCAACCCAAATTGGTCTATAACAAAACTCTGTTGTTTAGAGAGGCTATTAGCAGACCTAAAGAGGTATTCTGGGAGCCTGAACTTGCCCCTGGGAGACTGGACTCGCCCCTGGGAGCCTAGACTCGCCCTTGGGAGCCTGGGCTCGCCCCTGGGAGGGGACTTCTTTTGCACTCGTCCTAGGGAAATGAGATCCTCCAGGTCATCCTTGGTCATCTCTGATCTCGACGAATTACGGGTTATACAATACATGTTTGACCAAAATCAAATCACTAGAGTTCCAACTTCCTAATGCTACTGCATTCTACGCTCCAATGCTGAAGGCCATTTCTTCTCAATTATGCGTGCTTGTGGTTTGTTTAATGAAATTTCATTGCATTTTAACCATTTACCTTCAGTTGAAACTTTGCAATGTTTTCCAAATATTGCAACAAAATTTCTTCTGCAATGGCCAATGGGTGTGTTTTGTCAGTGAAAACATTTATCTTCGTCAAAACCTTTCTTTTGTAAATTCATTGTAAACAATTTGTTCGTTTTATAGGAAATTACATCAACTTTACTCGCATTTTTATTATTCTAGTGCCCTAGCGTAAGTTTGGTCCAGTATTAAACACAAGCTCTAACCTAGTAATTGAACCTGAGCATGAAATGACATTAAAATCCGATCTTGAGCTTGATCGTACCCCCCCCCCCCCCCTAGAGAAAAAAAAACCTAATCAGTAATCACAGATATGGAATCGTGCCTATTGCAAGCACAACTTTATGGTTCATTCTCCATTTTTCTTTGTCCATTTTAAATAAATTATGATTAGAAGATTCTTGGATGCAACAGATATTAGAAAGCAGCGTTGAAAATATTTTTTGATCAGTGATGCATCACACAAACACTAGGTTTATTATACTTTTTTTATATATTGCATACTTTGGCGTGCATTATTTTTTTTATTTATTTACCAACACTAAATAATTTTGTCTAGCATGCAGTACTATTCTATATAGTATATAGGAGGTAGCGAGTTCTACACTGGATGAGTCGGCGAGCCCTACGATAGAAGTCGTGAACCCTGTGTTGGATGAGTCGGTGAGTTCTATCGCAGGAGCGAAGAGATTAGGCGCTGGATAACTCAGAGGGTAATGCGGCAAGAGGAGTCGACAAACCCTGCAGCAGCAAGAGCGACGAGTCCTAGTTCTGGAGAGAAGTTGTTGGCGAGCACAGCAGATATCCTGAAGGTTATCAAAGGCGGAGGGGGTGTATAGTTTTTGCTGAGGAAACGAAAATGAGAGCTCAATCAGCGAGAGACGAAGCTCAATCATTGAGAGTGTTACTTCAAGAATCGTGCGGCTCTGATACCATGTAGAGAAGAGAAATATGGAGTGTAGTAACTTTATTACTTCACGTTAAGTAGTTAAATACAAGATCATGCACACATACATAAGTGGGAGCAGTGACGCCTTAACATACTTCTTGTATAGTTGGGAGGAGCTCAAAGGGCTTTTACAAGCATACTTCTTTTATAGTTGGAAAAAATGAAAGTGATTGAATTGATTTTTTGGTCGGGTAAATCATCTTATTTACATATTGGAGGGTCCCATATAAATGGAGCTAAAAGATAATAGAAAAAAAATAAAATAGCATATACAATATATAAATACGGTGTCATGGCAAGGATCGTTGCACCTCCAAGAGAACATGGGGGTAGTGTTAAATAGGAAAGAGCCCTCACTTATTAGACGCCCTAGGAAAGCAGATATATACATATTGGAGGGTTCCATATAAATGGAGCTAAAAGATGAGAGAAAAAAATAAAATAGCATATACAATATATAAATACGGCGTCTTGGCAAGGATCGTTGCACCTCCAAGAGAACTTGGGGGTAGTGTTCAATAAGAAAGAGCCCTCATTTATTAGACGCCCTAGGAAAGCAGATCGTAGAATTTGTGACCGACTTAAATTTAGAAGTTGGAATATATGTACACTAACGGGAAAAACGATGGAAGTAGTGGATATGATGATTAGGAGAAAGATAAATATCTTATGCCTAGACAGGTAGGTGAAAAGGCTAAATTTTTAAACAATTTATGTTTTAAATTACGATACACATGAAAAAATAAAACAAGCAATGCAATAGGTATTATTGTGGATACCACTTAGAGGGATGGAGTTGTTAGGGTAAATAAAAAAGATAATAGAATCATAACTCTTAAATTGATCATAGAAAAGAAAACTAATAATATGATCAATACTTATGCGCCTCAAGTAAGATTAATTGAAATTAATAAAGTACAATTTTGAGAAGACTTAAATGATTTAGTAAGAGAAATCTCACAAAAATAAAGGATTTTCAGAGGAGACTTAAATGGACATATTGTGAAGAAAAATATAGATTATACAACCATTCATGGATGATTTGGGTATGGAGAAAGAAATGAAGAATGAATAACCATTTTAGACTTTGTCATAGTATATGAGGTAATTATGACAAATACGCTCTTCATGAAAAGAGAAAAACATTTAATTATGTATAACTGCGGATCAAATAAGTCACAAATTGATTATTTTATGACTAGCAAAATAGATTAAAAAATCGATAAGAATTGCAAAGTCATACCAGAAGAAAGTTTAACACAACACAGGTTAGTGGTGTTGGACGTGCAAATTAAATATAATAAATTTAAGACAATGACAAAAGTGTTGCAATAAATCCGATTGTGGAACTTGAAGACGGAAAAACAGGCTATTTTCAAGACAACAATCATGGAACAACTAATTGATTATCTTATATTGATCATAGTGTCTCATGAAAAGTTCTGTCTTCACATTTAAAGATAAATAGAAAGAACGTACTTGGAGAGTAAAAAGATCATGCGCCCCCCCCCCCCCCCCCAAATAAAGAATCTTGGTGGTGAAAAAAGGAAGTGCAAGACAAAGTAAGGGCAAAGAGAACCAGCTATAAAACACTACGTTTATACGAATGATGAAAAATTGGCAAAGTATAAAGTCGACAAAAAAACTAAACATTCAGTAAGTAAAGTAAGAAAAGCTTATGAAGAATTTTATAAGTGTCTGGATACCAAAAATGGTGAGCGTGACATATAAAATTTCTCGAACTAGAGAGAGGAAAACAAAGGATTTAGGTCAAGTTAAATGCATAAAGGATGAAACAGATTTGGTTTTGACGGACGATGTGGCTATTAAAGAAAGATGAAAAAGATATTATTATCAACTTTAAATGAAGCAAAAGATAATGAACTGAGCTTGGAAGAGTTAAGTAAATGGAAAAAGTATAGGAACATAATGTTTTGTAAAATTCAAGCATCGGGGGTAAATGATGCTCTAAAGAAGATGAAAAATGGAAAGACGGTTGGGTCAGACGATATACACATCAAAGTATGAAAATGCTTAGAGAAAGAAGAAATTTTTTGACTTACATGCTTATTCAATAAGATACTGAAGATAAAGAGTATGTCAAACTAATTGAGAGAAAGTATATTGGTACATTTGTATAAGAACAAAAGAGATATACAAATTTGTGTCAATTACAGAGGAATTAAATTAATGATTCATACTATGAAACTATAGGGACGAGTAATAGAAAAAAGAGTTGGACGAGAGACCAGTATCTCAGAAAACCAATTTGGATTCATGTCAGGGCGGTCGGCCATGAAAGTTATACATCTCTTGAGGAGACTCATTGACAATTATTGGGAAAGAAAATAAGATCTGCATATGTTGTTTACCAACCTGGAGAAGGCTTATGATAAGGTTCCAATAGAGGTCTTATGAAGAGTCTTAGAAAGAAAATGTGTAAATGAATCATGCATTGGCATAATCAAAGATATATATAAAATGTAGTGACGAAGGTGAGGACATCTGAAGGATTAACACAAGAATTCTCTATCACTTTTGTCTTACATCAAGGGTCTGCTTTAAGTCTGTCACTTTACCCTTATCTTAGATGAGCTCACCAAACATATCCAACAAGCAATATCATGGCATTTATTGTTTGTTGATGATATTGTTTTGGTCGATGAGACGCGAGAGGGTGTAAACACGAAATTTAAATCTTAGCAAGGCACTTTAGAAAAGAAGGATTTTAAGCTCAGCAGGGAAAAGATGGAGTATATGGAGCTTAAATTTAGCAGTGCAAGAAGGACGGATGAATATGTTACTAAGTTGGTGATCAATATATTTCACGCAGTGAGTGCTTTAAATATCTGAGATCGATAGTTCAAAAAGATGAAGGTGTAGATAAAGATGTGATACATAAAATCCAAGCAGATTGGTTGAAGTGGAGAGGTGCGCCAGGGATCTTGTGTGATCGTAAAGTACCATTAAAACTTAAAGGAAAGTTTTAACGTACAACAATTAGACCAGCGATGTTCTACAATTTTGAGTGTTGGGCAATGAATTATGTACATGAGCAAAAAATAGGAGTTGGGGAGATGAGAATACTTAGGTAGATGTGTGGACACACGAGACTAGATAAAATTAGAAATGAATTTATCAGGAATAAGACAGGAGTGACACCAATTATAAAGAAGATGTGAGAAGCTCGACTAAGATGGTTCGGACATGTACAAAGGAGACCATTAGAGGCACCTGTTAGGTGTTGAGAGAGTTTAGTCACTAGGCATGTTACACGGGGAAGGGGTAGACCAATAAAGACTTGGAATGAAACTAAAAGGAAAAACACGGTGTACTTAGGAATTAGTGAGACTATGACTAAAGATAGGCATAATGGCGATAAAAAATCCATATAGCCGACCCCACTATAGTGGAATAAAGGCTTGAGTGTTGTATACAATATCTTTCTCCATGGCATGCAAATTGGAGTATACATGTCGCATGAACCAAGCTTGGAAAAGCACCAAAGATATAAAGATCATGACAGAAGTTTGGTGAGATGTTGGTGATCTGCGAGGTATAAAAACATGTTAAAATTGGATCTCTCGAAGCTTATCCTTGTCTCTGATGAAGTGAATTATTTTTGATGGCTCTGTGCACCCATGAAAGACTAAATTCTCTGTGTTTTGGTTATCACAGAAGGGAATCGCAAAAGACAAAAGTGATACACCAAGGTCGATCGATAGGCTCTTAAACCAAGTGAGCTCGGAAATTACTAAGACTATCAAGCGGTATTCGGCCTCGGCCACAAAGCAAACAACTTGTCTCTTCTTATTTTCCATGTGATAAGATTACATCCAAATATGTGCCAAATCCACCGGTGGGTCGATAGTCATCCACAGATCCAACACAGTTAACATCGAATAAGCCACAAGGTAAAGATTGGAGGTCAACTGATAAACGAGTCACTAGCTAAGAGTGTGCCTAAGATATCGAAGAATGATCTCAACTTCCTATAAATGTAATATTTTCTGAGTTTATGTTAACTGACTCATAGCACTCACGGGAAATGAGATAATTGAACATGTGACCGATAAATAGATCATCTTCCCAACAAATTCGGACAATACTCAAGATTAGACCCAAACAATCGAGAGTAGAGGTAATAGAGAAAAGATACACATGTCTGTTACGGGTCCACGGAGGGGTGACGAAGAGTCTCCATGGGCGTTTGTATTTTTAATTCTCGACAGTATTTTGATAATTTCTATGTTATTGCATTTTTACTCAAATGTACGATTTGTCAAAGAGTCTGCATCTCTTCATCCATTGGTGCATGCCACCCTGGATGCTTTGGTGCACATGGATTAAAGATGAGGTGGTCACAACAAAAATAGAAGTAGCAAATTTATGGAGAGGAGCCAAGCGGTAAAAGAAAATAAAATTCAATAAAGGGTGAGAAGTGTATAAATGATTAACTAGGAGTGGGAACATGCATTGAAACATGAGAGCTCTTGCAACCTCAAGCAAATGATGATTTTTGTTTTTGACCAAACCATTTTGTTGTAGCGTATAAGTAAATGAGCGTAGTGAATAATGTCAAAGTAGTGCATGCCTCCTAAAATTCATGACTTATGTATTCTCCGGCCTTACAAATAAAGAGGATTTTGACAACAGTGAAAAATTGAGGGCGAATTTCAATAATAATCAATAGAAATTTTTGATGCCTCAAAAAATCATGCATAAAACATAACCGGATGGTCCATATCAATCTAAAATAATCATCAATATGTCTGACGAAATATTTAAAAATAGAAATACTAGGAGACTGTAGATACATCGAAGTGCATTAATGAGAAATGTACATCGCTACTCGATGCTTGAGAAGGAAAGGGAGAATGATAATATTTCTCATATATCCAAGATTGACGTGAAGAGCCGTTTGAAGGATCGAGAGAGGTGGATGAATGTCCGAGTTGGTGGTGCCATTCAACCCTGGAAATGGAAGCAAGGGCATGAGGTGAGATTATGCTTAGAAAATTTTGATCACAAGTCTCGAGCTCACCCAGCCCGATTTGGGCTTGATCACGCGCAGTTGGACGGTTCCGACTGTGCGTCGATCAGTATTGCACTTATTCTGACAACCGTTTGCCCCCATTTTTTCAGGAATGACCTATATCTAGATAATCTATGTTTCTTCTTAATCTCACCTTGATCTAATAGATATTTCTCTTTGAGCTACAAATCTAAGGTTTGTTCTTGGTTTGAAAAACCTGCATTTCTTCCTTTTGGGGCAAGCTCATTTCTATTTAGGATATGCTGAAAGTGGAAAAATCTCATCTCACTCCACCTTCAATCCCAACACTTATATCACCTCTTCCTAACGGTCTAACTCGGGGGACTCATGATCAAAACATACAGACCGCACCCCAAATTACTACCATCAACTTGGATAATACTAATTATCTCTCATGCTCGCGATCAGTTACTATTTTAACACCCTCATCCGTCACACAGCATATAACAGAAGGTCCGGTCGGGACCCGATGTCATATACCACGGACAGACCAAGGAGTTACTAAATTGAAACCAAAATCCAATATTTCATATCCTAACACAGAGTGCATTCTAGTGGAAGTAATTTAGAGGTTATAAATAGAACCCAACAACAACATGAATGTTCACTACCACAACTAGGAATGTAAAGAAAATACACAAATAAGTCTTGGCCTTAAGGCCTTACAAGGTTTACTCAAATTAAACTGTCTTGCATACATCAGCACGCAGGCCGGCCACACATGAGAAATAAATAAACAAAACGGGCAATTCGCTCTGGCCTTCAAGGGCCAGCTTAGCTATAATGGGCTTCAACCCGCTATTTCCCGCTTGGTTCAGCTGCACCTGCAAGCAACATTCCACCGCAACAGTGGCAAACAAAAGCAACGGTCAGCATTAGCTGACCAAAATATAACGACCTCACCCCTCATCCGGGGTGGCGGTGCTCCTTCCCTGCAGGCATTAGCATAATCACAATATGGCAATCGGAACGTGCAACTTAAGCACCATTCGCAGACGTTGGCACAAACGCCCAACGCCCCGTGCTCTCAGGGCACATTCTTGGTGCACTGGACCTCAAGGGTCACACCTTCGTTCTCTGCGATGGTTAGCAACGTTTGAGCATTCTAGTCTATTAGAGCCAAAGACAACGCCCATATGGCTACGACAAAGTCATGGTGACTTTAAATTCACACTTTGACTCACTCAAGGTCGATCGGCATAGGGTTGGGTGCAGTTCAACCATTTCCCGGTGCTCAAATCGTCGGGCGCAACAAGCCAAGACGCAAGTCAGCATCCCCTTTCTCATCTGTACGATTCATAACACTGTTATGATCCTAGGCTAGCACTCACGGCCACCCAAGCTGAGCAGATTAAGCTCACGCTCCAAAAATTAGGCCCTCAGGTCTCCACGAGAAAGGCCTCACAGTAATAGCCCTCAGGTCTCCACGAGATAGGCTTCTCAACAATATATTGCTCACAGGAAGCTAACGCCGGCGGTAGCACTACCACCGCGCGATAGGGGAAAGACTATCGCTTGTTCTCCTTAATCGGGTGTTTTCCTGGAGACTACCCCCAGTACTCTCAACGCAGTCATCTGCACACCCCGTGACTCCGAAAATCTACGCGATTACCACAGAGTCTTCTCCGGCATACAAAACATACAACATCACCAATCCAGACCAACCCGTCCGGATGGGCTTCACACAACATGCTTATTCCGTACTTCGATTCCGGATCTAAATGCAAACTAACGGGGATACACAGATCTACCCGTCGGGAGACCTCTAATGCAAAAAGAAAGGACTTCACATGTCCAAGGAAGATGATCGTTACCCGTAAAGCCCTCTTTGGCGTCATGGGAGAAATCTAGACGGTTGAAATCGACCGCTCCGGCCTTGCCTCCGTAGATCCGAACTAGCTTTGCAAACCCGAACTCTGAATCTCGAACAACGGTGTAAACTCCCCTTTTCGGCGCAGCTGCTCCGCCTTCAGAAAACCAGGCCAAGTTCTCAAACTCCAAAGTAATGAAGTGAAACGGCCGAACCAGCATTATAAACTGAGCTACCGCTGCGCGGTACCGTTATTCAACGCTCGTTTCGAGTGTAACCGTCCTGGCCTTCCAATCACAGGCCGACACGTGGCTACTCGGTTACAGAACCACTAACGCCACACGATAAGTAATTACCGCCAAGCGGTACCTGGCGTCGGTTACGAAAAGACCACCCACGCTATCGCCGCGCAATAATTGTTACCGTCGCGCGGTAACAACCCGAGAGCTCTGTCAAATTAATTGACCCTGCTACCGCCAGCGGTAATACTTTCGTCGGGCGGCAGCTCAACTCAATACTCTCGACTCTCTCAACGCTTGCTACCGCTGCGCGATATCCCGCTATCGCCGCGCGATAGCACTCGACGCCAGTTGAGTCCACTCAACGCTCTCGACGCCTCTGGCCAACTATCCCGGAGCTACCGCCAGCATTAGACCTAGCGTCGGGCGGTAACTTCCAGACAACCCTTTTCCTGCTTCGAAAATCTTGGGGCGTTACAATTATAGCCCTCAAAATTCGGGGATTGTTGGAATGTTAGAGGTACTACTCATGTGCCACCACTGGATTCTCCAGGTTGGCTTCAATGGGATGCGGGGAACTCCTTGGTTATGTCACTACTCATTGACTCAATGCAAGAGACTATAGCACACAATTACCTCTTCATTGATGTTACAGCAGACATTTGGAAGCATACAGAGCCCACATACTCACAGAAGGGTAATGCGACGCAGATATTCTAGCTTGGTAACAATATAGTTTTGCTTCGACATGGCAAACGACCTACATGCGCATACTACCTGGAGTTTACATAGTTATATCATGAGTATGGTCATTTTGATCTTATGTTTATGGTATGCAACCCATAAGCGCTACTTGTAGGGACCCGGGAGGAACACAATAAGGAGTCTGAATTTTTACATGGAGTCCACTGAGACTTCGAGTATATTATTATTCACATTCTTGGTCATCCCCGGCTACCCACCTTATCAGAAGAAGCATTCAGCATCGTGCAACAGGATTTTGACCAACAACAACATGGCATGCCGGTATCGCTTCTGCTGGCTCAGCTCTTGCCGGCTCCGCTCTTGCTATTACTCACCATGGATATATGTTTTTTAAGCCAATTTAAGCAATCTCTGTGGACCACAAATCTCGATGTTGCTCATATGATCCTGAGATACTTGAAAGGCTTACTGTAAGAGGCATATTGTACACCCCACACACAAAGTTAAAGATCGAATGTATGTTGATGCTGATTGAGTTGGATCTGTTGATGACAGACATTCTACATCGGAGTACTACATTATGATTGGTGGAAACCTAGTTACGTGGAGGAGCCAGAAGCAACAGGTGGTCTCCCAATCTAGTGTTAAAGTTGAGTTCTGACTATGGCCAAAGGGATTTGTCAAGGTCTATGGCTTTGTTCGTTGATGAGTGAAATACGTCAAAACGAAGAGGGCATATCAGACTATTATGCGACAATAAGGGTGCCATTAGTATTGCTCATAATCATGTTCAACATGATCGAACTAAGAATATTAAGGTTCGCTCATAATCATGTTCAACATGATCGAACTAAGAATATTAAGGTTAACTGACACTTTATTAAGAAAAACATTGAGAAATGAATTATTTGTACTTTATTTGTTCCCTCTGAAGGACACCTTGTTGATGTTCTCACCAAGGGTCTAAGTGGAAGTGTTTTTGTGTTAGAATATGCGTTACACCTTTTCCCGTTAACATTTTTGCCCTTGTTTGCATCTCTCTTATATATAGGAGAGGTCTCTCTTCTTTAAATAATAAGATTTTACTTTTCCTAGCAAATTATTTTCCAAGTAGATCGATGTTGACTTGATTCCATTTTCTTTGCATCAATTTTATGGTTCATCTAGCTTATCATGTTGTCAAATTACAAACGGATTCACCGAGACGCTTGGATCAAGTTCTATCGATAACTTTTTTGCAACAAAAATAGAGTAGAAAATACACGCTTCCCAATTCTAGTGACTTTATATTTCAAGGATGTGAACAACCATATCAAAATTTTATATAATGCTTTTGACAGGAACCGGGGAACATCATACTGCAGAATTAGCTTCTGTAGAACAAGACCAATTGCATAAAATAATATTTCCATCTATGCTCACCTGTCCATAAAGTCCCCAGCCAAAAGTAAGTACTGCACCACTATCTGCAAATTAAAAAAATACAGTTACTACAGAACATAAGAACATTAATTCATGGTTAAACAAAAAATGATTCAAGGTAAATGGGAAAGTAGCATCAAGGGATGTAACACTGTCTAGATACACAACACCGAAATGTTATAAGAAACTTAGAAAAGTATATTCATCCACTCTGAAAGTAGTAAACCACCTAATCTGAGCAACAAAGATGTTTGTGAGCTTGTATAAAAAAACAGATTAATATTAATTGTAGTCTTTTAGGCATGTGCAATAAAGATAATGCCTTTAAACATAATAGAACAAGAATATTATCACATAAATGTATAAATGAGTGCTTGAATGAGCATACATAAGCAAGCTCAACAAAGTTGAGCTTCAGCAACAAATATTATCCCTGTCAAGTGTAAAGATTTCTTTGTTTGTGGTCCTACCCTAACTAGCATTGAACCGGAAATTTATTGCGAACTAGATTTTTGTACGAGCGCGAGAGAGACACTCAAAACGGAGCGAAAAAATCAAGGTGATTGCAAGAGGGAGAGAAATCAAAGAGAACGAAATCGCATTAAGATAAAAACAACAAGATACAAACTCGAGAGACAAGCTTCTGTCAAATCTCAGAGTTTGGGCCCTCGAATGAGATTCTCTCCAATGAGAGCCCAAAAACATAGGGATCTAAAGATAATCAAAAACACTACTACAATTCCCCCTTATATAGATGAGGGAGGTAAGCCAAAAAAACAACATTAATATAAGTAATATAATCAATATTAATTAATCTAGTTACTTACAAAATTACACATTATCTTCTCAATTTTCAAGGCTGATTTCCAAATGTGCACGCGTGGCTCATGTTGAGTGTCGTTGGACATAGACATGAGCGTGTCCCATCATAAATGGGAGGGGAGCTGCGTGGGTGTGTGAGTAATACTATTACGCCGTTGAAAATCAACCTTGTCTCCAAGTTCGAGTTTCAAATGTTTGACGGGATCTTTAAGAATTTCGGCAACGTATATAGATTGAATGAGAGGTGGCAGTCACTGTTGTGGCAGGGAGGAGAGATGATTGCTATAAAATGTTAGAAGATAATTGGTGAGGCAGTGAGTAAAACAGTGAAACACAAGGAAAAAGAGATCATTGAGGGTGGGGGAAAATGTGTTATCGAATATCTGGACTTTATAGGGCCTGAGAGTGGAGTGTTGTATGGGCGCTAGGACCATGGGGGGCTGAATGTGGGAGCTGCTAGTTAGAAGTTGAAGGAGACGACTTGTAAGGCGGTGTCATATTTTATCGAATTTGGCATGTGTGGGTCTTCCAGCAATAATTGCAGGTGGCTCGTGGGGCACGATAATGGGAGACTGACAAGTCGATGTTGGGGGAACTAGCAGGCGAGTGCGGGAATCAAAAGTGGAATGAAGGGGGAAGCCAAAGGAGATTAGACGCAGCACGCGGGCGGTGATAGGCTCATCATGCGGAAGTTCTGTTTTGGAGCTCGTAACAGGGAACAGGAAGAAGTTGTGCAAGAATGGGGAAGATGGAAGTGCATGGGAAGAGGACGAAAGGAGGCTCTTGCTTGCCACTTCCAGTGATTAGCGTTGGGGAGGATCCGTGACGAGAGAGAGTCATGTCATGGTTTGATTGGCCCTGAGGACATTGGATGGAGGGCAAGTGCGGAGCGAAAGGGTGGGGACGCAGTTGGGGTGGCAATTGCATCTGTGCGGCGCCTAAGCAGGGAACAATGTTGATGGACCAGGTGGAGCAAGTAAGGAGGTGTGATGAACTGCAATGACAGTCAGCACCTGAATTGAGGGAGATGGGTTTCAGGAGGTGGTGCGACAGTTTTGTGTACTGAGGAAGAAACTGTAGGGGGGATGATCCTGTGACCGGTAGGGAAGTCATTAAGGCAGACAAGCAAGTAACGGACTATCGATCCAAATAGGGCATCAACTATTGAAGCGATGCGTTGAGAGAGATGAGGGTAGTCGTTGTAACATCTTTATCCTACTAGATCCCTTGATAGTGTTAGGGCATGACAAGTGTCATGACATGTGAGTTAAGGCAAGAATGTGACCCTAGGGTTCCTTGAACCAAGGTGAACTCACATGGTGCACCCAATGGAGCACAAGTCAACTTAGGTCAATTTACCTCAAATTGAACTCACAAGCACAAATTTACCTCACCAGTATGCACTCGACCACCCACAGCAACCCTCTCCTGTGATGGCCAGACCACTCCCTCCTCAAAGTTGTATGCCCCACCTCATCTACCAGTGCTAGAAACCAGCCTTCCCACCTTCCTCTTGCCGCAATCCCAACAATCCTACTTCAAACATCCCCCTATAGTCGTCTACAACAACCACACTATAACAGCCCCTCTACATTGGTTCACGACCGCCTCTTCCTCCAGAGAACTTCTGCTACCGCCACCAGTTTTATTTGCTAGTGAGTATTATTACATTGTGTTACTTTTTTTGTATTGAATATTGGAGGGGCATGCTATAATTGCTTGGGTATTGAAACTTGTGGTGCTATTATTTTATTTTTCCTATTTCTTATAAGTTACCATTTGTGAAATTATAGTTGAAGACACTTATAGAGAAAGTGAGTTTCAAATTCTGTTGATTTGCTTAACTTTTATAATTTTATTTGCTAAAATTCTATTCTGAAATTAATTAAAACATACAAGCATCATTTAGGTTGGGTTTGTTCGGGTCCATTCCGCACATTCACTTAGAATTGTATTAGCTTTGACACAACCACCTCTTACAAAATCTATCCTGCGTCAAATTGGTATCAGAGCCCAGGTTCTAGCTTAGTTTAAGAAACACTGGACTAAAGTCTATATCACCTAATGTCATATCACAATGATCGTCGCTACTCTAATCCTTTATTTGAGGAGTCATAGCCCGTCTATGCCTTTAGAGAGATCTTCGAATTATTGCGATGATCATCGTCATCCTCAACCCTCCACTCATAGAAATCATGTTAACCATTTTCCACGATTTGATAGTCCTATAGGTGATTATTACGATGAATATCATGGATCTAATAGATGGTTTTATAATGAGGATGAAATCACGTGTAAATTTAGGCTAGATGCATCATCATTTGACAGCCAATTGGACTCAAAGGCGTTTACTGACCGGTTATTAGGCATGGAAGACGGATTTGACTGGCATGAGGTACCCAATGAGTGTCGTGTTAGATTTGCCCAGATAAAGCTTAAGGTCAAGCTAAGATTTATTGGACTACTCTAGAGCGTAGAATTGAGCGTGATGCTCTTCGCCCATTTCTCAATGGGCAGACATGAAACGAATATTAAGGGAGACATCTTTCGGTACCTTGGAGGAATTAGCTCCTTGACCAGTTACATGAACTCCAGCATGGTTGTTGTTGACTATATGACTCGATTTCATGAATAAGTAGAGAGGAGCGATATTCAGGAGGAGCCAATTGCGGTCGCTTCTCGATTTCGATCCGGACTCCACACTGAAATTCATGGAGAGCTAATTTATCATCGTTTAGAGTCTCTCGATCAGATATTTCACCTAGCCCCACATTTCGAGTAATATCTTATATCCACTAGATCGCAGAGAGTTGACCCGTGTCTTGGACAGCCCACCACTAGAGATCTTTCCTCGCTAAGGATCACAAGTGCGCAAATTTATGACCACACCGACGCAACATCTCAATCCCCAATTATCAAGTTCTCCCATTCTAAGGAGATTTTGTGTGTTATCGTACAGAATATAGGACACATAACTACCCAGTGCCCCCCCCCAATGAGTTAATCCCTCGATAGTGAGCATGAGCCTACTCCTGACTTGATAGTGTATGATGAGGGAGATAGCATCATGTTTGATGAAATTATTTCTGAGGGTGGAACGAATAGAGCACTAGAGTTAGGAGAGAATGAGTAGTTATTGCCCACATCCATTCATGATAGGGATGAGATTTTGATGAGTGATCCATTTATGAGCACCAGAATCTTGACATCTCCTCCAGTCATATTTATGTGTCATCCCACCCCTAAGGTTCCCAAATTTAGTGTGGCGTATTTACTAATTCTACCTCTTACGCTTGAAGTCACTCTTGATATTTCAGGAACCTATACTGGTACACGTTGCATTTACGATGAATTTCATTACACCGCTCCCGGCAAGCCACCTGATGAGTTAACCACTCGTGGAGACCTTCGATGCACTCCAGAGCGGTATCCTGGTGTCAGTGTCTTGAATGTTTTTCCGAGTGACTATCGCTTTCACGATGAATTTTCCTACATACCACTTATTGAGTCTTTTGGAGAGTCACATCCCATGAGTGATATTTGATGTCATTGACTCGTACTTTACTGTTGGTACTTCATGTAACTATGTGATTGTTCATCGCATACACGACAATTACTTCCACACTCCACCTCGAGAGCCTCCTGGCAAGATCCCGCTTGTTAGGTGCTTGTATATAACTAGTCAGTTAATTGAGCTTGCAGTGCTCTCAATGACCCAAAGATCTATTTTATCACTGTCATCACTCTGGGAGACATTCAACAATAAACATACTATAGTATCATATTTATTTGTTTATGTCTATGGTGATTATTCGAGTGATCATGTCATTCGCAATGAAATTTTCCACACCCTATCACTCGAGCCTCCAGACCATGTACCCATCTTAGGAGTTATTCATAGCACCAAAGAACCACAGTGTAAGGAGTTGGTCATGTCAGTTGTTCATCTTTTACATTTATTGCATGATCATTTAGTGCATAATCCATCTGTGTTGCATATTCACATCTATTATATACTTTCATCATTTGCTTGAAATGCACAAATTAATCCAGAAAAAGTTTATTAGCAGTAATGAATTATACAAGGTACAAGCAGATGAACACTGGCGTGAGCAATATTTTAAGTGGGAGAGTAGGTCATGATTCAAAATCACATTGGGAGGCTCCCAAAAGGATCTACTACGAAGCTACAATTTAAACAAATGGATCCTTATAAGATTATAAAGAAAATTGAAACAAATACCCACGAGATTGATCTTGCTGCGGATATGGGTATTCATCCCATATTTAATACAAAATATTTGACACATTCTTTTGAGCCTCTCAAATATAAGGATCCCTGCCTTAAACCACTTCGAGCACTCTCCCTGTTACAATTTGGCACTTTGACCCTTTCCCTGACCACCTTGAACGTGCACCTGAGGGCTTGTCGGCATCCCCCATGATTCCAATGGTTCTTCTCGATCCACCAGCATGAGAGATGAGAACTCAAAGCATTGCCGACATTGTGGTGCACGGGTGCACCGCCATCCTAGACAGCCCTTCTTATCGTTACTTACTGCACTGGAGTGGACGCCCCACCTTTAAAGACACTTGGTTATCGACGATGGAGTTTGATAGACTTGCCCCCAATCGTCGACGTCACCTCGATCATCTCCATTCATTGGAGATGAATGTTTTTCAGTCAGAAGGGAATTGATGAGGATTGATGTTGGACTATGGACCACTATTCGATGAGGCCCACATTTATGTACTTGCGCAAGAGGCGTTGATTAGATCGACGATCCGAGACCACAAGCGTGTTCGGAGCGTCGTTTTAGTATTATGTACCTTGTTTTTTTAACTTGCATAGTGTTTTAGGACACCGGTCATAATGTCCAAGCATAGTAGTTCACACCGGGTGCTCAACCACCACTCTCGTCATAAATAGGAGCGGGGGTTTTCATTTTCAGTGGTTGTTGATTTTGTGAGCTAATCCAGATCCGACAATCATATTGCGGTGCGACGTCGCGAGACCCGTGGGTGCGACGTCGCGAGACCCGTGGGTGCGACGTCGCGAGACCCGTGGGTGCGACGTCGCGAGACCCGTGGGTGCGACGCCCCGATTATTTTTTGGTTTTCCCTTTATTCCTATAGCCCTACTCTATGTATCCTCCACAATCCCACCTCCACATCACATAATCGACGTTGTTTTTTCCCTCACACGATCTCACAAACAGACATCCCTAAACCAACGAGATCGATAATTCTTCCCCTTCTCGATCCCGCTCCAAAATACTTCCCCATGTGTCGATACCTCCATTCCTCTCCTTCCTGGACATTGTCGCCCCCAGCCCTAGTCGCAACCCCGCGTAAAACCACATGTTCTACTGTCACACCCATCACATCCTCTTCCTCCATTTCCGTCGCTTAACAGGTCTTCCCCTACCCGCACATAGTAGATATCACCCTTCTCACTCGACCACCCACAACAACCCTCTCTCATATATTTCACGGCCAGACCACTCCCTCCTCCAATCCTTAAGCCCCATCTCATCTACCAATGCCGAAAACCAGCCTTTCCACCTTCCTCTTGCTGCAATCCCAACATTCCTACTTCGAACAGCACCCCTACAGCCATCTACGAGAGCCCCACTATAGCAGCCTCTCTATATTTGTTCATTGACGCCGCTTCCTCCGTCGGAACTTCTTCTACTATCGCCATCGGATTCCTTCACTTATGAGTATTATTGTATTGTGCAACTTTTTTGTATTGAATATTGGAGGAACATGCTATAGTTGCTTGGGTATTGAAACTTGTGGTGCTATTAGTTTATTTTCCTATTTCCTTATAAGTTACCATTTGTGAAATTATAGCTGAAAGCACTCTTAGTGAAAGTGAGCATGATCTTGCTTACACATCGGGAATTGAAGTTCACATTGTGAAAGTGAGCGCTCTTAGTGAAAGTGAGCATTTTTTATAATTTATTTGCTAAAATTTTATTTCAGAATTATTTAAAACATACATGCATCATTTAGGTTGGGTTTGTTTGCATTCATCTCGCGCATTCATTTAGGATTGAGTTAACATCAGGTCAACAATCATCTGTCACAAAGCCTACCGTGTGTCACCTGGAATTGATTCAATGTAAGAACTTACAGCAACCAACCTACAATCAATTTGTTGTAGGTTGTAGGTGGAGGGGCACATAATCTATATTGATGTACAGATGTAGTTAAGGTCGCAATAAGATTTATAGCTTATGGTGGAGATTTAGGCTTCGTTTGGCGGGGCGTTTGGACCCGCCGTTTGCGGCAAACGCCGCCGCACGGCGGGTAACCAAATGCCGCACGGTGGTGTTTGTCGTGTTTGGACCCGCCGTGCCTTGAGAAATGGAGCAAACCGCTCCATTTCGAGCTGCAGCCTCCTCCCTCTGTTTCCAAAATCCGCCCGTCTCCTCAAGCCGGCTGGTCCAAACACCGAACCAAACGAAGCCTTAAGGTCTTATGGATTGAGTTCCCTTAGGAGGCGTAAGAGGAGAGGCAGCTCACTTGAATAGTGTACCTATGGTTTCCTAATATGGGCATCCTACCGGCATAGATAAATGTAGGCGATAAAATAATAAGAGAATCCTTTAATATTCTCTCTGAATAACTAATAAATGAAGAAAATTATCTCTCAATTGTGAAAATAAATATTCCAATTCAAATAGTTCGTCCAGGTATTATCTAAGGATTAACAAAACATTCTACGATATCAAAATTATCCAAAGCAAGTGACAACTCACAGGATTATAAGTCTTACCCTAAGTTTTTCTATGGTTCTGTTACAACCAAATTCTGATGTCTGCCCACAACAACACCACACAGGAACAATCACCCGAACAGAGCAATGAACAACAGCAAATATGAGATTAACAGCACCTGGATAAGCAGCAACAGTAGAAATACAAAAATGGATCAATCCTAAGGAAGGTTTAACAGTTGATCCGCTAAGGAACAGGGATTCACCGTTCTCCACTCAGCAGCACCTCACGGAGCACAGTTCACAAGTTTCTTTTCACATACCCCAAACCCTACCACAACACACAATTTATACTTAGGTTAAAACAAAGACAAACTTACTGAAATGCCCCCCCGCCCCGGTCCACGGCACGACCGGTTCGCCAAAATTGATCGTATCAAATGCCCTCCCCATCCGTTGTTCCTTGTCCCCGTGGAACAAAGTGAGGCTACTTCTTCTGTAGCGCCCACAGATCCTCCCATGTTGCGTCAGCACGAGAGCCGTCGACCCACTGCACTAGGAATTGGGTGACGACCCATCCATCCCGATTGATGATCCTCCGGCCCAAGCATTTCATTGGTTCAATCAGCACATTGCCCTCCGTTGTCGCGGCTGATGGTAGCTGCCCCAGTTGCTTGGAAGGCTCCCCCTTGTGTTCTTTCAACTGCGAAATATGAAACGTTGAGTGGATCTTGGCATCTGCCGGTAGGAGACCTTGCCCACCTTCTCCAACACTTTAAATGGCCCGAAGAACTTGGGTGACAGCTTCTGACATCCGTGCACACGTAAGCCTATCTGTCGATACGGCCGCAGCCGAAGGTACACCCACGCACCAACCTCCAACTCCCTTTCGCGGCGTCCCCTATCCGCAAGGGTCTTCATTCTATTTTGTGCTTGTGCAAGGTTTTGCTTGAGGAGAGAGATCACCCGCTCCCGAGCTTCCAACGTGCGGTCCACCACCGCCACTGAGGAGGTTCCTTCCATGTACGGAGATGGTAGTTGAGGTTCTTGGCCGTACACAACCTCGTATGGGGTCATGCGTATTGCACTATGAAACGTGGAGTTGTACCACCATTCCGCTAGAGGGAGCCACTTGGTCCAACTCCGTGCCCTCTTGTGGCACATGCACCGCAAGTACCCTTCCACACACCGATTAACCACCTCCGTTTGTCCGTCGCTTTGCGGGTGATAAGCGGTCAAGTGATGCAATTGTACCTGGAAAATTCAAAACAACTCAATCCAAAAGTCACTTAAGAAAATCGTGTCCCAATCGCTTACAATCGAAGTGGGTAGGCCATGTAGTCGAAAAACCGAGTTGAGAAATACGCGAGCCACCTTCTCTGTCGTGTACGGGTGTGCCAAGGCCATGAAGTGGGTCTGCTTGCTTAATCTATCCACCACCACAAGTATAGTAGATTTCCCTTGGCTCTTGGGTAGCCCTTCTATGAAATCCATCGAAATTCCTTGTCATATACGCTCCGGAATAGGTAGGGGCTGCAATGAACTCATAGGTAGTTTATTCACAGCCTTGCAGGTTTGACATACGGGGCACCGTTGTATGTACTCATAAACATCCGATTTCATTTTCTTCCAGTAGAACACCCTCTTCAATTGGTGATAAGTCGTGGTAATGTCGGAGTGACCTCCCATGGCGCTATCATGGTACAATAGAAGTAACCGATGTTTTAGCTCCTTATCATTGTCGACCACTAGCTTCCCTTTCCGCTGCAACACGCCTTGCCTCCATTGATAGTTTGATTTGTTTGACTCGCCGGCCTCCTTGGCTGAAATAATTTGTCGAATGCGATCATCGTGCTCCCATGAATTCCGGACAGCCCGGAGAAATTCCGATTGGACCACCACCATGGCCTTGAGCTCCATCTCCAAGTGTTCATATTTCCTGGATAAGGCATCCGCACAAGTGTTTTCTTTGCCCTGTTTATACTGAATCTGGAAGTCATACCCCATCAACTTAGCGATGTATCGTTGTTGGGCGGGGGTGGCGATCCTTTGCTCCAGCAAGAATTTAGGACTTTGACGGTCGGTCCGAATGATGAAGGGGGAACTCACTGAATAGTGTCTCCATTTTTGAACTGCAATTACCACTGCCAAGAGTTCCTTCTCATATGTTGAGAGTCAGGCATTCTTCAGCCCAAGCGCCTTACTGAAATACGCTATAGGCCGATCTTCTTGTAGGAACACCGCGCCCACGCCGGTGTCTGCGGCATCCGTCTCCACCACGAAAGGCTTCCGAAAGTTCGGAAGTCATAGCACGGGAGGTTGTGACACAGCTTGTTTCAGTGCTCGAAAAGCCGCCTCGGCATCTTCACCCCACTTGAATTGTTGTTGGTGTAGCATGGAAGTTAGTGGATTGGCCAACAACCCACGAATGAAATGCCGATAATACCCGGTTAGCCCCAAAAATCCATGTAGTTTCTTGAGTGTTGTGGGAACAGGCCATTCCAACATCGCCTGAATTTTGCTAGGGTCGGTCACCAGCCCCTGGCTTGATATAAGGTTGCCCAAGTACCGTATCTGCTACAACCCAAAATGGCATTTACTACGCTTCAAGAAGAGTTGTTGTCGCAAAATCTTTAAGGTGGTGTGTAGGTGACCCAAGTGATCCTCCCAGGAGCGGCTGAAAACAAGTCTATCATCAAAAAACACCAATATAAACTTCCGTAGATGTTCCTTGAATATCGAATTCATCAAGCTTTGGAATGTCGATGGGGCATTAGACAATCTGAACGGCATGACGAGGAATTCGTAATGTCCATGGTGAGTGTGAAATGTTGTCTTGGAGATGTCGCCTGGTGCCATCCGGATCTGATGATAGCCCGCCCGTAAGTCTAATTTTGAGTAAAAACCGCTCTGTGTAATTCCTCAATGAGTTCTTCAATCACTGGAATCGGAAACTTATCTTTGATTGTGTCTTTATTGAGCAGTCGGTAATCAACACACAGTCGCCACGTGTCGTCGCTTTTCTTCAGTAGTACCACTGGAGACGCGAAAGGGCTATTACTATGTCGAATCATTCCCGTGTCCAACAATTCTCCCACCATTTTCTCAATAACCGCCTTTTGCAAAGGCGGATAATGGTACAGCCGGATGTTGATCGGTGTTGCCCCCTCCCGTACCGGAATGCGATGCTCATGGTGACGACTCGGTGGCAGTCCGCTGGCTTCGGCAAAAACATCCAGGAAGTAGGCCAAGACCGCCTGTAGTTAAGTGTGCTTGACGGGCCCAAGCTCCTTGTTGCCCGAGCCCGGTTGTATGCTGGAATCCGCCGGACTCTCCTCGGCGTCTGTCGTAGTGAGACGGAGTTGGCATAGTGCTAACATATTGAGCTCTCCAGCATGATTAATTAGTTTCTGCATCTTCCTCGGCCTCATCCAAGTGTTAGTCGAATGTTTCGAGCCACGTAAGGAAATCCGGCACCCTTGAATACAAAATTCCATCTTCAAATTATGGAAGTCTCATTGGACAACTCCCAAGGGTGACGAGCCATTGTACCCCTAAGACCATTTCACAGCCCCCCAAAGGCAGCACCCACATGTCTGAAGTAAATAATATGCCCTGCATCTGCCACTTGAAATTCAGTACCTTATATGAACTGGCAATCTTTTTCCCATTTTCTACCGCCACATCAAAGCATGGAATGGAGGTCATCGACCAATTTAGTCTCACCTCCATATCCATGTCGAGGAAATTATGTGCTCCCGGAGTCAATCAGCGCATGCACCGGTTCGCCTTGGTAAGATATACTGTGACCCGCATGGTTTGAAAACGTGTCGTCCCATCCAAAGCATGCACTGACATGGCATTGGTTCCCCCTCCTGCAGCTCAGCCACATCTGGTTCCCCAGATTGCTCCACTTCCATATCCTCCTCCCCATCAACCTCAGTCACAAGCTCAAGGGCATACGACTTACGGCGCTCCAAACAGCGATGTCCAGGGGTGAATTTGTTGTCGCACCAGAAACACAAGCCTTTACTACATCGCTCATTTATGTCCGTCGACGTGAGTCTCGTCCCCGTCTTCCCGTGGTGACCACCAGTATGACCGGTTGGGTGTAGTGCCCTATTGTGGACTCTGTGGTAGCGTTGTGGGGGGGTCGGGTTGTGCTTGCCTTCCAGGATATTCCGATCCCAGGTTCCGGCGGGGAACCTCCTGCCCGTGAAGGTCAGTTGTTGCTCCTGCAGTCGTGCTAGGGAAAAAACCTCCTGAAGGGACTTGGGCTGAAACATGCGTACGACATACTCAATTTCTCCTTTCAGACCGGCCAGACAGAAGCTGATGGCATGCTCTTCGGGAATGGCAACACGATGTAAGAGGATGTCGAACTCGTTCAAATAACTTTGTACCGATCCTTTTTGTCGCAGATTCTTCATCTCGTTGAGGGGGTCATCAAATAGCATGGTGCCAAAACGATTGTTGACGACCTTACAATATTCTTCCCAGGAGGGTCATTGTCGCGTGAGGCGGTTTTTCATGAAGCCTTGGTGCCAGTACAGTGTCTTGTCTTCCATGTGGACGGAAGCGAAGCGAACTTTCATGTCCTCCGGTGTTCCGTCCACTTCAAAAAACCGATCACACTTATAGATCCAGTCTAAAACTCCTCCAAAAAACCACGGAAACTCAAGGCGAGAAAAACGAGTGGCAATGTGATGGGGGTTGGAGGATCGCAGCCGGTTATAATGGGTGTTGAATGACCCTCCGGCGCTGCTCGATTTGTCCGCCTTGAGGACGGGCAGGATCTCACGGACCTCCTCGCAGGTGCGGTTTTGTTGTTCGGTAAGAGATTTCAGAGAGCGAGCGAGATCTTCTTGGTGGTGGCGAAGGGCGTCCAGGTCACTCGGGTCGTCCTTCGACCTAGTGGCGACGGATACTGGCATGCTGCGGTGGAATTGTGTTGGCTTGATACCTTGTTACAACCAATTTCTGATGTCTACCCACAACAACACCACACTGGAACAATCACCCAAACAGAGCAATGAACAACAGCAAATATGAGATTAGCAGCACCTGGATAAGCAGCAACAGTAGAAATACAAAAATGGATTAATCCTAAGGAAGGAAACCTTCCTGAACAGTTGGTCCACCAAGGAAGAGGGATTCACCGTTCTCCACTCAACACCCGACGGAGCACAGTTCACAAGTTTCTTTTCACATGCCCCAAACCCTACCACAACACAATTTATACTTAGGTTAAAACAAAGACAGATTTACTGAAATGCACCCCCCCCCCCGGTCCACAGCACGACCGGTTCGCCAAAATTGATCGTATCAGGTTCACCCATCAGCATGAATGGCATATGTTCGCAACTGAACTTGGAGGCCGCCTACATTTGTACCTATAGCGACTGTGTCCATCCTTAGACAAAAACTCTCTACTTGCGGACATCTATGGTCACTCGTAGTAACATCTTTTTTACATTGTCTTGGATGGTTTTTAGACTTTCTAAAAACCTTTATAGAGTCTCTCAGTACCTTCTAAATTACTGATCCTCCACGATCAAATACGCTTAGCAAAATTGAAACTTTTGTTGTGTGAACGATATGGAAAAATGAAAATCACACAACCACAAACAAAAAACACGATATAATTTACGTGATTCATCGAGAAATACCTAACATCCACGGGAAGGGGATATCCACTATAACCTGTGGGGGAGAAAAAGAGAGGGCAATACAGTATTACAATTCCACACACTCATCCCAAAATAAGAACTCTACCCATTTATATTTATATGGGAAATTAGGGTAATCCAAAAAGACTAAACGCCTCCAAAACAACAATCTTCACCTCATCTCTTATTTGACACAAAACAAATATGAGATGACACAATAAACAACAACACAAAATCGGATGCGTCAAGGTGGCCGCCAACGTACTCCCCCCCCCTCCCATGGAATCAAGTCACGCGTAGTTCTTCAAAAGTGCACCTCAAGGCACTCACCTCTGAGTTTGAACGTTCACCAAACTTTTGAAATACGTGAAATTTTGGACCGAAAGCACCTTCGTGAGCATGTCTGCTAGATTCTCCTTGGTATCAATCATTTGCAAGAACCTCGCATGTCTCGATCAAGTCTCGAACAAAATGGTACCTTACATCAATATGCTTGGTACGAGCATGATGCACTGAATTTGTCGCCAAGAAAATCGCACTTTGACTGTCACAAAAGATAGTTAAAGTCTTGTGTTGCACACCCAGATCATTCAATAGGTCTTGCATTCAGATAGCCTCATTCATAGCTTCTGTCACTGTCATGCATTCAGCCTCTATTGTAGATAAAGTCATTGTCGACTGCAGAGTCGACCTCCAACTCACTGGACCTTTTACCAATGTGAATAAATATCTGGTCGTAGATCTGCGCTTATCTATATCACCTGCTAATCTGAATCAGTGTAGCTTACACACAACCCAACACTGGACTATTGTCTCTCATACACTAAGCCAACATCAAATGTACCCTTGAGATACCTCTGAATCCATTTAATTATCTGCCAATGACCTTGGTCGGGATCATGCATGAATCTGCTCACCACACCAACAGCTTGTGCAATATCTGGCCTAGTACAAATCATGAGATACATCAAACTGTCCACTGCACTGGCATATGGAACTAGCTTCATTCTCTTCCTCTCTTGGCCGTCTTTAGGACACAAGTCAGCACTCAATTGAAAATGCGTTGTCAATTGTAGAGTCACTGCCTTTGTAGTGTCATCAATCTCAAACTTATTCAGCACCTTCTCAATGTACGCTCTTTGAGTAAGCCAAACCTTTCCAGCTTTTTTGTCCCTACAGATTTCCATCCCACGAATTTTGCGAGCCTCACCTAACTCTTTCATCACAAACTGCTTTGATAACTGACTCTTCATTTTATCAATCTTTGTCTGACTTGAACCGGCAATCAACATATCATCAACATTTAATAGAAGATAGATGAACTCGCCAGTAGTCAATTTTTGGAAATATGCATAGTGATCATACTAACTGCGTGTGTACTTCTGTCCCAACATAAAATGATCGAACTTTCTGGACAACTGTCTCGGTGACTGCTTCAAACAATAAATCGACTTATCCAATTTGCACACTAAGTCACTTTGAGCCTCATATCTAGGTGATTCCTTCATATAGATCTCTTGCAATCTCCGTGTAAGAATGCAGTCTTCATATCAAGCTGCTCCAAAATCAGACCATAATGCGCTACTAAGACCAAGAAAACACAGATTGATGGATGTTTGACAACTGGGGAAAACACCTCATCATAATTAATACATTCACGTTGAGCAAAGTCTTTGGCCAACAATCTTGCCTTGAAACACACATCAGCAACACAATGAGATTCTTCTTTCTTCGCATACACTCATTTGCACCTAATTATTTTTCTGCTGGGTGGTAACTTCACTAATCTCCACGTAGCATTTTTATTTAGATAATTCATCTCTTCATTCATTGCATCCCTCCAAAAATATGCTTTAGGGCCTACAGCCTCCTTGAAGTGATTAGGGACTTCAGCCTCAAATGCTGAAAGTGCAAATACAATGTGTTCCCTCAACCAAGCTGGCTTCGGGATATTCTGTCTCCTGGTCCGGCTCCTGGCAATCGAATCCTGAACATGACTCTACCTTAACTTCCTCCACCTTCGGATCATCAGCACTAGGTACCTCATTAACAGTTTCATCATATACTTCATCAGGAATGCGGGGAACTGGTGGAACTAGGGGTGCAAGTTGAGTTGAGTCGGCTCGTGAGAACGATGAGTCGGCTCGTGAGCTCAAATGAGCCGGCTCGAAAAAAGCTCGACTCGAGCTCGAGCCAGTTGAGCTCGAGCTCGAGCTCGAGCCAGTTGAGCTCGAGCTCGAGCTCTCCTGTTGTTGTTCATGAGCTCGCGAGCCGGCTCACGAGCTTTCTTTTTTAACTTTTTTTCAAAAAATATATAGAAATATAAATAAATAATGGCTAATGAGCTAAAAAGCTCGTGAGCGCTCGTGAGCTCGAAAGCTCGAGCTCAATATATTGGTCTCGAGCTCGAGCCATGCAAAATGAGCTTGTTGAGCTCGAGCTCGAACTTGAGAATTTTACCAAGCTCGACTCGAGCTCGACTCGTTTACACTCATAGTGGAACAAATGGAGTCACATCAAACTCCTTCTGATCAGTAGTAGTGATCGACTTGGAACTCTCCACCTGCTCTGAGTCTCAAGGTTTCAGCAAACTCGCCTCATCAAAAGTAATATCCCCTGCTAATGACAATCCTCCTCTCTGCTTGATCATACATTTTGTATCCCTTGACTCCACACCTGAAGCTAATGAAGATCGTCATATTTGCTCGTGGTTCTAGTTTATCATTCTTTGCATGATAATAAGCTGGGCATACAAACACTTTTATGTGTACATAATCTCTAGCAAGATGTCCCGACCACATCTAATTCAGAGTCTTCTTTCCAATAGCTGTAGAAGGCAGACGGTTCACCAAATAGCAAGCATAGTCAAGGGCTTCAGCCCAGAAAATCATGTCTAACCCAGCATTAGACAACATTTATCAAACCTTCTCCACCAAAGTTCGGTTCATGTGCTCTGTCACCCCGTTCTGTTGTGGTGTCTCCATGATAGTGAAGTGATGTTCTATACATAATCTTAGGCCCTCTTGCAAGAATGCATTTGATGTGTATTCGTCTCTATTGTTTGATCTGATACATCGAATCTTTTTATCAGTCTGAGTCTCAATCCACTTTTTTCAAGTCACAAATATTCCTAGAACTTCGCTCTTATGCTTCATGGTGTACACCCAAACATATCTAGAATAATCATCAATGAAGGAGACAAAGTATCGTCGCCTGGTGAAAGATTTCGTCATCGTCGGACCCCAAAAATTTGTGTAAACATACTCTAAAATACCTTTTGAACTGTGGACGGTAGAGCCAAAAGATACTCGTGTGTTCTTGACAATCACGTAATGCTCAAAGAAATCCAATTTGCAGCTTCTGGCTCCCTCAATCAACCCTGGTCTTGATAAAGCCCGAAGGGAAGCCTCTCCAACATGAGTCAAATCTCATATGCCATAATGTACTAGCAACCAAAGAATCATCAGCAACGGGCACAGTCCTGGTAATTGTACTCCCATGAAGATATTATAGATTGTGGTGGCGAACTCCTCTCATAAAAACCAAAGCTCCACGACTAATCTTCAGAACTCCTTCCTCAATCACTACCTTTGTAGCCTTTGGCCTCTAAAGTCCCAACAGATAGCAAATTTTTCATGATATCTGGAACATGTCTGACCTCTGTCAACTCTCTCACTGCACCATTATGCATCTGAACAAGAATACTCTCAACACCAATATTACAACAAGTCTAATCATTGTCCATAGTAACAGCACCAGTACCCAAGACTTGTAAGTACAGAACCACTCCCGATTGTGACAAATGTGATAGGTAGCACCAGTGTCCAGAATCCAACATGAATCGTTCGTAAATAAATATTGCAGAGTGATACAGAGAAAAATATCAGACTCATCACCACTAGTAACCTCGTGAGTAATATGAGTCTTTGCCTCTGAGAAACCACTCTTGTTTTCCCTTTTAACTTGAGGCAATCCTTCTTCCAATGACACGTCTCTAAACAAAATGCACACTAATTGCGCCCAAGACTGCGACTGCATGAACTATCACGCTTCTGAGTATTGTTATTACTCTTTTTGTGTCGATTCTTCTTTTTCTCATATCTTCCCTGATTAGACGCAAGTGTTTCAGCCGACTCCGCCTTCGATGACTCTTTATCCCTTCGACGGAACTCGTGATTCAATAACGTCATAGACGTCTCACTATACTTTAAGACCTCCTTCCCATGAATGAGACACATCGTGAACTTCTCATACTCATCTAAAAGTGAATTCAATAGAAGGAGAGTTTTGTCTTCATCGTCAACATCCTCGTCCAAATTAAACAGATCTGCCAAGAGTTTCGTAAACTCATTCAAGTGTTCATCAATCGAGACTCCATATCTCATCTAAAACCGGTACAATCGATGTTTCATGTGGAGACGGTTCTCCACGTTCTTCGTAAGATACTTGTTCTCCAGCGTCCTCTAAATATTTCTCCAGACGTCACTAACATAATTCGTATTTGATCTCCTGAGTCGGACAATTTCTAATCAACCCGCAAGCAATTCGATTCATCTTCAACCAGGCTTTCTCTGTCATCCCATCAGGACATTCATCACCATCAAGAATGTCTTCCAAATTTAGAGAATAAAACGCATCCATCACCTCGCATCGCCACATGCCAAAGTTACTCTTTCCATCGAATTTGGTAACATCAATTTTCACCTTATGTGAACCCGTATGATGGATCGTTAATTTTGTCGCTCCGGAGTCTCCCTTTTTCGGTTGAGTACAAAAAAAGCACTTCACCAAAGCACCACAAAGCAATAAAGTATTTTTTTGATTAGTTAATCCAAAAAATAAAATAAAATTTCGTTACCTCTTCCAGATCACGACTCCAAGCACAGACACAATTAGAATAAGAGATGCAGCCATTTCTTTATCTCGCGTCGCACACCTTCACAACCAAAAAAAATATTGTGGCCTCCACAACCAAGAAGATCTACAAACAATGTTTTCTCCGGTCACACCAGCCCTTCTTTTTCTAGCTTCCCTCGTGTACCGCCAGAGAGAGAGAACGAGATCAAACAAAAAAATTTGCTCTTGTTGTTCCGCCGAAGAGAGAGAGCCCCCCCCCAATTTTTTTCACTGTCTGACGCCTACCACCAATGGAGACAGCCAACCAAACAAATTTTTTTCTAAACCACTGTTGTACCGTCGATGGGGAGAGAGCCCAAACAAATTTTTTTCTTTGGTTTTTCCAGTTCCTTCGCCTTCTCTTTGCCGGAGAAGGAAAGGCCTGCCCAAAATCCTTTTTTTTCAATTCGCTAGTCCACAGGCTGCCCTTTGACAGAAGGGAAACATCATAAAGGAAACCTTCCTATTTCTTTAGCCAGGTGGCGTCTCAAAACCTGGCAATAGGAAGGAAAAAAAAAAAAACATTTTTCCTCCTCTGCCAAGAACGTGAGAAACATAAAAATTTTTGAAAGTACACTCTGCAAATCTCCTCTACCCGCTGCAAAGAACAAAAAAATGGGAGATCCACCGGCCGAGCCCCGCATACCTTCAGACAACCGGAAGAGCTACCCGACGCCAACTCTTCAGAATAATCGCTCCGCCGCCTTGTCCGGGCTGCTGCAAAAAACGAATGAACAAAAGCCCCCTTTTCTGATTGGATCGGCACCTCTGAGCGCACCGCAGCCTAGCTCTGATACCACTTGTTGTGCGAACGTTGAGGAAAAATAAAAATCACGCAACGATAAACAAAAGAACACATGTGATTTACGTGATTCGGCGAGAAACGTCTACGTCCACGGGGAGGGGCTATAGTCATCACCGGTGGGGGAGAAACAGAGAGGCCGATACAATATTACAACTTAACACACTCATCCTAACATAAGAACCCTAACTCCTTTTATATTTATAGGAGAAATTAGGGCAAACTCAAAAAGACTAAAACGCCCCCAAAACAACAGCTGCCTCAACAAATAACAGGTTTCTTCATAAATTATTATCTTTTCTAATATTTCAACATAGCACTTTACTGGGTTAAACCATGTTTCTTTTCTCCTCACTTAACTGGGTTAAACCGTGTTTCTTTTTTTAAAAAATTATTATCTTTTCTAATACTTTAACATAGCACTTAACTGAGTTAAACCATGTTTGTGATAATATATCAAATTGCATAAGTACGTGCTAAGAAAGACACTTGAAGAGCATATTTTCTATACAGACAGCACAATTAAACTGAAGAAATAACTAACAATTGTATGGTTTACTCATCAGAACTAAGAATTGTATAGTTTACTCATCAGCTAGAGTATTTATAACGTCCACATGTAACCCGCTCCTAAAAGAAACAAACGTGGATGACATGATTAGCAGGAACATCTACTATCACAAAATGTAGACAAAATAATCATGGCAAAATGGATATGCCCCAACAACACTATTGGTTTTGGCCAAAAGATCATTTTTTGTTTCACTGCAGAAAGAAAATTGTGCATATTTAACTCGTAAGACGAGCTTAAAAACAATATCAGCATGTAATTTGTATCATTTTTAAATATGTTTGTACACATCACTTTTGCTAGAAAAAATGTGAATACTATAAAACAACTTGCATTCATAATTGTTAAAATTTGGCACATCACCCAATTCATAGATCCATTGTTTACCTGTCACTGCTGCACTATGACGACCTCCACATGCAATAGCCTTAACAAAGCTCCCAGTAACCCTGTAAATCTGCCCTTCTGAACTCGTAATTCCTTTATTATAACCTGATGCTTTATCTTTACCGTAAGATGCTGACTCGATGCAAGGTACAAGATGGGGGGAAGAAACCATCCGTATTCGAGAACCCAAACCAAGTTGGCCTTCACCTCCATATCCCCAACCCCACACCTGACCCACATCTGAAACCTTGGAAAAACAAAGCAATTACCAATGTGTTGCTTACAATATTAGTCAGGTCCTACTAACTTCTCATTAAAAACATGGAATAATTACAAAGAACTACTTTGGGACTTCACATAAATACGGCGACCTTGGTAATTTTGTGTACATGTATGCTAAAACTGTAAACTAAGAGGAGGGATCTTGGTAATTAAGAAGATAGAGGAGGTCCCTGTAAATTATCAAAGTTGAAGGGGAGGTCCCCGTAAATAACTCTTAAACACAATATACATCAAATGAATGATGAGACATAAACAGTCAATGGAAAAAGTAGATTCACCTGACAAAGCAAGTGTATGACGACCACCAGCAGCAACAGATGTAATCTTCACGCCTGCACCAAGTGCGACAATACAGGGAAGTGTTGCGAGAGCATCATCACCTGATGATAAGCTCTCATGGCCTTGCTTGACTGAAGATAGCCTTCTGCGTTTTGTGCTCTCCTCACTGCTTTTGCCTTCATAATTAGCTATTGTTCCACTGTTTGGGCTCACTGCAATTGAATTGCTCCAGTTTATCATTTCAGGAAATAATGCAAAGAAACTCTCTCTCCTTGAGTTCTACTTGTAAAATAAAATAATCAATAACATCACCTTGTTCATTCAGAGACCCACATTGTTTTTCATCCTCCAAATTTCCTACTGCTCGTTGATCTGCAATCACCTTCCCAGTTGGAACACACTCTTTCCAACCCCATGTGAACACCTCCCCATTACCTAATGCATAAGAATTTTTTAAATGTTATTCCATGATAGACTCAACAGCATTCACTCGCAAACTAAACAAAAATGACCACGCAACTTAAACATAGCTTGGTTAAGGAAAATAAGAGAAATAAAGGAGAACAGAGAAAAGAGAGGGTGAAGGGGGTGCTATGGGCTACGTGCCCAGTTATTTTGATTATTATGTTTTATTGTCTATTATGTTGTAGTTTGTGTCTTAGGTTTCATTATATTTTACTATGATGTGTCCTTAATTATTTTTAAGTCATTATATCCTCTATTTAAAGGATCCATTGGGTCTTTTAATAGTATGAAAGAAGTTATTCTTCATTCCTTGTCTTGAGTAAGAGATTTTGGTAGCTCTCTCCTCTCGAGCAAGGCTCACCTAGGCAGTCGAGGTTCCGGCTCCGAAGTATCCCCTCCGCCTCCGTCCACCTCTCTGGCAAGAGCACACAACAACTTGGTATCAAAGCCATTTTGATCCTCCTCTTCCACCGAAGCCGCTGTCAACAACTAGCAAACCCTAAATCCTTTTTTCGAAGTCGCTGTCATTTTGATCCTCCTTTCATCTTTTGGTTCCAGCAAGCGTGCAGCCGCATCTACGATCCATCCCAGTGATGTCTTCATCGTGCCCTAGATTCCTTTTTGCATCTTTCAGCGACCAGGGCCCGACGATTCCTCATATTTATGTCGATGTTGCTCGTCTCTACACCGACGACTGACGATGCTTCACACGATCGACTCCTCCAGCGGGCTCGTTCACATCCAGTGACGAACAACGCCTCTACCTTCAACATCCCAGTCACTAGTGTCCAATTTTGGGGGCGCTCAATTCCCTTCCAAAGACCCCCACATCCCACCGATCACGACCTCCTAACCGTTGGTGTCAAATTTTTGGGACTGGCGCGCCCCCTCTGCTTATCCGTAAGAGTTTTGATGCTCCAACAACCATCCCCCTTGAGCAATCACAGAAACTGCAGCCTCCTCTTCACTTGTATCAATCAATAGGCTCTTCTTTTTTTGCCTCATCGAAGCATCGCCTCTTTCTCGGCAACTCAAACTCAGCCGTCTTCGAAGAATCCAGCCGTTTAATCACCCGCTCTTTAGCATGTGATACTTCCAATTCATTGCCGAATGTACTCCGCACTATGGGGGGCTCAGCCACGCTAACAGATACTATGAGTGGCCTCATGCAAGCATTCATGACATCCATAGAGGGATGCTTTCGAGAGGCCGAAGCGCAACGTCGGGGAAACATGGTCTCACTCACAAACATGGTCACACTCGCCATGTCATCCCGATGACGTGCTCATAGTTCCTAAAGGTGTGCATCCATGACGGATATAATAGTATGGAGCCAGTTCATGGCCTCCAAGAAATTGGGGGAGTCTTTCATATGATGAGCGGAGCGAGAGAAAGAAAGGGTAAGAGGGCAGTCTGATTACACTGAGTTGGATGATTAGGAATGTCCACAAGAGCCACGTCATCGCCCAATGATAGCAAAAACAAGTACTTCGAGCTTACTATGTGGGGCAAGCAGAGTGACGGGGCGGAAAAGCTTGTTTGCGGCTCTGGAATGGCGGGGGGTTTAATAAAAAACGATGGGGAAAACGTGTGCGGAGGAGTATTTATCCAGACCGGTCGAACTGAATCCTCTTTACGTGAGTGGGAACAAGATCGAGGGTGATTGTGCGGGGCTCGAAACGGCAAATGTGTGTGGCGGCGTTGGGCTCGACGGGCATGAAGGCGCAAAATCGCAGAGAAATGTGGCGGGATGACTCTGGTGTAGATTTGTCGGACATGCTCCGTCGAGAAGAGTCGGTTGAGGGGTGGAAGCTACGGCTGGTTGTCGCAAATGATGGCGTTGAAGCAGGCGATGGAGCGGGAAGCTAGCGAAGCTACTGGTTAGACGTGGACTTCTTCTCTGAAGCAGTGGCTGGCTGTTGGAGAAAGACGATGGCTGGTGTTGACGAAACAGTGGTTTGATGAAGTAGCAGCGGAATGGAGTGTGCGGAAGCGGTGCCGGAGCGACATTGGCGTGTGTTGGCTGAAGAGGAACGAGAAGCTCTCGGATACCAAAGATGTTAAGGACCTATTCAAACGGAGGCCGGAATAGTGGTCGTAGGTGGAGAAGATGGTGATGGAGGATACAACGGAGCCTTAATCGCGACTGCCTAAGGGAGTTGCCCGTTAGAGGAGAGAGTCGCCAATGATCTCAACTCTTAACTTATGTATTCATTAGGATTATCGGTCCTAATGATTTTGATATTAGTTGAAAATTGGTTGCGAATTTTTGTGATAAATGAACGAAAGACACGCATTATATTATAATGATCACTGAGTAAAATACACTTAAGTCATGTCATAATGATCATCAATACAACAAATAATGATACCTAGATAGATTATCAAATTTATAAGGATCTTCTGCAAGATCTGGAATGAATTAAAGAGAAGGGAGAACAACTCCTAATCCATTGGGCGAACAAAACGATGTTTTCCATAGACACGTGATTCACAAGAAGATCAGAAAAACAAAATTCAAGAAGAGCCTTCCACAAGATTGGGAGAGGAATCTGGTGAAGGAGGTGATGCTAGTCAACAGAAGTAATGGAAGATAATGTTGAGGGAGGGATATTTGAAATGTAGAACTCAATCAATGGACATCCCCTACCACTAATCTTTGCGTCTGAAGATCATGTAGCACAGAGGAGTAAGAAGAAAAGGTAAAAGAGCAATCATAAGTAAGACGACTAACAGAAAGAAGATTAAAATGTGAGCTAGGAACATGAAGTACAAATCATAGAAAGATAATTGAGATAAGGGACATGTCGACGGATCCGCTAATCCTGGTGGTTTTTCCATTAGCAACTATAATGAACATGGGACAAGTAGTAGTGTCCATGTATCTCGAGAGTTTCTGTGGAGTAATATGATTTGTGACACCATAGTCCTCTATTCAAGATGAGTTATAAGAGAGACATGTTATACCTTCATTACAAGCTTAGGAAATAAGCCCTGAGGCTCGAATAGCTAGCCATCGGTACTCTAGAGTTCCTTTCTCTATATATCAATTTTAAATCGAGATGTGCTAAAGTGTCCAATGCATGAGAAGATTGATGAAAAGAAGTTTGTTGATGTTGGGAGAACCCATCTTTCGATAGCATGTTGACTCGGTGTGATTCCTTGAGCCACAGTAGATACACAAGCAGGTGTTCTTTCCCTCGGGATAGGTACAACCATCTTGCATCCTCGTAGACACGAAAGACGAGACACCTAATACAGAATTATCTCACTCCCAACTTCGGTCTGAATTTCAGTCTGAGATATATAATGAGTTGGTTCATCACTGCTTAGAGTTTGCCGAACAGACATTTCAGCTCGTCCTCCATTACCAGCAATTCTTTAGACCTGCCAGTGTTGATTGAGTAGACTCAAAACCTTACGACCTGCCATGAGGAGTTCACCCAAGTCCAATGCCACCATTGTGCCTACTCGTGTTCTCATGGACGTGAAAGATGGGACACGTGATACAGAGTTATCTCACTACAGCGAAGTTCAGTGTTCAATGAGTGGTCTATCATTAGAGTCTGACCCATACAATATAGAATCGTCAGAGTCACAGTATGAGCGACACCATGATCCAACAATGGCATGCCCTTCCCCTACTCCTTGCATTGACCTAGTTATTACTTTGATCATGGGCCCACCTTTAAGTATATGTTCATCTGATTCTTTTTGTTTTGTAGTGACGAGTCATGTCCCAAAAGTTGAAGGGCTAATTTTGACCTTGTAGTGACTACCTCACCTATTATGAGAACATTACATATGTCAATGATACTGATGGGGAACGGGCCCCGCCAGTTGATCGTATGGCCGATCGGACTCCGCGATTGCGTCTGGAACATCGTCGCGAGTCAAAATGATATATTAGTTTTATTTTATATGTTTATTTTCAGGTATCTTGATAGCGTTTCCCATCGGCGAATCTGGGCCCTTGATATTGCTGCCCTAAATTAGCTTATTATAAATAAGAGCCTTAGGGCTGCATAAGGGGGATCGATCATTTGGAGAAAAAACAGCCGCCGGCTTCTTCTTCCTCCCGATCGTCGGTCACGCCCGCCGGTGCCGACTCCGGGGGCTCCTCCTTGGTGCCGACTCCAAGAGAGCGTGTATCTCCTCCTTCTCCAGCTCGCAGCAGCCCCGCCCGCAGGTTAGCGAACCAGAGCAGCCCGACGCCTGCGCCTCCTCTGCGTCCCGCAGCCCCGGCTCCTCCCAGCTTCCCGCAGCCACCGCCGGCGGCCTTCCCTGCGTCCAGAGCCCGCCGCCGCTCCTTCCTGAGGCCGCCCCGTCTCCAGTCTTGCGAACCAGGACCGCCGATTCCTGCGGGAAGCCCGCTGCTGTCCTTCCGCAGCTAGCCGACGGCCCCTCCCCTGCTTCCCTGCAACCTCACGGCTCCAGCCCACCCTGCAGCAGGCTCAGCCACCGGCCCCTCCCTGCTCCCGCAGCCGCCGAACGCAGTCCTCCAGCCAGCCCGCTTCCGTCCAGCAGCAACAGCCACCGCCTCCCTCCACTTCTCCCTGCAGTTGAAGGTCCTTGCAGAAGCTTGCCCAGATTTTGTGATAAACATGAGGGAGCCCTATATTTTGGTACAAGTTTTACAAGTTTGTTGTTTGTATTTTGAATTCCCTGTTTGACAGTAATTTTGGTATACCAAACCCTTGTGTTCCCTACCTCCCTACATCAAATTGGTATCAGAGGCAATCGAAAAGTTTTCTCAAACTTTTCAATCCTCCTTTTCTCGAAAATCGTTTGTATACACTCATGCCGCTTGCTTGTTATTACGATTCCGACGATTCGGACGATTATGAATCATATGTTTCCCCACCTCCCCGCTATTCCAAAGTTCATTCCTCTCGTGAGCGTTTTTATTCGCATAGATCCTCATATGCCTCCCCCACTACATATTCCTCTCATGAGTCGAGGCGAACCTCTTCACCCGCCTACGACTCATATTCTCCTCCACCCACTAAATATCCTTCATCCCGTCATTCCGACCGCCACTCTCATTTTCATCATGACACTTACTATGCTCATTTTACCCCAAGGGAGAGTTATGACATTGAGCAAAAATTAAAGGGGCAAGCTAGGGAGAAGGAGAGGAAGGAAAGAGAGAAAAAAGATAATGCCATCTGGGCAGGTTATGTGAAGAAGTGGCGTGAGGAAGATGCTGCGATGTTATTTGAGCGGCAAAGGCGTAGAGCAGCAATCTTGATACAGTCTCACATCCGAGGGTTTATTCAGTGCCGTTCCTACCAGAGGATGACCAGAGCAGTCCTCGTGCTTCAGTCACGCATGCGAGGATTCTTACAGAGACAGTGGTACCAGGCAGTGCAGAGAGCTACTATTATCGTTCAGCGTTTTGCCCGCCAGTGGATTGAGCGCAGAAGGACATCCAGTCTGATGGTGGTAGTACCGCCCTATGAGCCTTCGCGCCGTCTGCTCACTTCTATGGATTTGTCGCCGTGGAGTGATCAGCCACTTCTCAGCTCGGCTAGGGACTCTTTTCTGATGTTCGATCATGCCGCTGAGGGCAAATCAGTTGGTTTGGATATGAGCCCAGATTGGATAGGGCTTAGTGATGATTTGTTGCAGTTTGATCAGGTTGATGGGGACCCAGGTTACTTTCTGATTCTGCGATCGGGGCCGCCGCCCAAGCCTCCCTACATCAGATACTCATTTGGAAGATCGTCCTGTTATTGATGAGTTATTTGATGAGCCTCTCGATAAGCCATCGCTTCTTTGTGATGATGAGATTTAGGTGCGGAATATCAAATGGGCGTTGCAATCTGGACCGTCGTATGCTGGAAGATTGACCACCACCTGGAAGAATTCAAAGCATCAGATTTAAATGTTTTAATGCATTGTCTTAATTATCTTCACTGTATCCGTCCACTTTAAAATCTATATATTTGTAATGCAGTAATCAAAATGTTTAAGCAATATATCTATCCTTGATGTTTCCCAAATCTCTTTCTCCACTTTGTTACTCTGACTATCTCACACTGGTATCAGAGCCTATGGCATGATCTTTGATTTCTCTCCCATAAGTCATGGCATCATCATCCACCTCATCTTCCTTCTCTCGGACCTTTGTCCCAGTCTATATTGGTGATATGTATGATTTTTTGGAGCATCAAGATGAGGACTCTACTTGACTCTCACGACCTATGGGACATAGTGACCGTTGTATTATGGGAACTACTTCTGCTAAAGAGGCATGGGATACTTGAAAGGAAGATTTTGTTGGCTCGGAAAAGATTGTTTCCATTAAACTACAAATCATGTGGAGGGAATTTGAAAACCTCCATATGAAGTCGGGTGAGAGCGTAAAAAACTTCTTTGGAAGGATAAATGCACTCATAAATCAAATGCGGGTTATGGGTGAGATCATTGAGGATTCCAAAATTGTTCTCAAAATCCTCAGATGCCTTACTTTCACCTACATTCCAGCAGTCTTTTTGAAGAAGCAAGAAATCTAAAGACTTTGACCCTAGCTGAGCTCCAAGGGTCACTCATGGCCTATGAAGAACGTCTCAAAAAGGAACTAGGAAATATGGAAACAGCATTTCAAACAAAACTGCATCTCCACAAACACAATAACCGGCGCAAAACCGTGAATGCTTCTAACAACACCTCCCAGGCCAAGTCTTCTTCCATGCGGAATACTTCCTCTGCAGGATGAGGGAGAGGAAGGCCAACATCACATCATCCAGAAAAAGGTGATCTTTTTTGCTCACTATGCAAAAGAACCAATCATGAGTTAAAAGATTGCTTCTTTAAGTGTAAACAATGCAAGAAAGGCGTGCACTTTGAGAAAGATCGTTGGTTCAATCAAAAGGAAGAAGCAAATGTCTGTGAAAAGGAAGTCGCAGACACCAAAGGAGAAGCACAAGAGAATAAAATAGAAAGACTATATGTTCTCTGTTTACAAACTGAAATGAAAAAATATTGTGATTGGATTATCGACAGCGGGTGCTCCAATCATATGTGTCACTCACAATCCTTCTCCAACATTGACATCTCATATAAATCTGAAGTGTTTCTGGGCAATGGTACAACTAAGAAGATTGAAGGAAAGGGTTTGTTGAAATTCTCACAAACAAAGGTGACTTAAAGGTTATGTATGATGTACTTTGGGTTCCTGACCTTGCTCAGAATCTACTGAGCATGGGCCAACTCATCAAAAGAGGCTTTATTGTTACCTTCCAAGATGATCGATGCAAAATTTCTGATAGGCCCTGGTGACCCATTTGCCACAACACTGATGTCTCCCAATCAGAAATTTTCCATCAAATTATTGCTTGCTCGTCACAAGGCCTTCGCCTGTAAACAGGGTTGCCTTAACAATAATACCCTCTGGCATCACAGGCTGGGCCACTTTCATTGGGAAGGAATTCAAAAATGATTCATCACCAACTTGCTTTAGGCGTACCACGATTGAAAATGCAGAAAGAATTATGTGTGGAGTGCACTACTGTCAAATCTCATCGGATCCCATTTCCTCGGCAATCAACCATCCAAAGCACCCGACCTTTTGAGTTCATTCATGCGGATTTGTGGGGACCCTTGCCGTGTGACTCCATTTGTGGAATGAGATACTTTCTCCTTCTAGTTGATGATTATACACGTTTTATGTGGATTTATTTCCTCTCCCACAAACATGAAACTTTTGAACCTTCAAAAATTTTAAAACCCAAGTTGAAAAACAACATGGATATCTTATTTTTGCTCTCAGAACTGACGGGGGGGAGAATTCTTATGAAATTCCTTCTCTCAGTTCTGTCTAGAGCAAGGTATCCGGAGGAAGTTGACTGCACCCCGGGCCCCCAGCAAAATGGAGTGGTTAAACGCAGAAATCGGACCATTCTCGAGATGGCACGAGCCATGATGTTCACCACTAATATGCTCAAGTTTTTTTGGGCTGAGGGTTGTAACACCGCGGTGTATCTGTTGAATAGGAGTCACACTAACTCCTTAACTCTCTCTACACCTTATGAGGCCCTCTATAATAAAAAACCTAACTTACAACACTTGAAGAATTTTGGTTGTGTTGCATATCCTCTTAAAGAACAAGCAGATAAGTTGGAATCAAAGGCAGATAAGTATGTCTTCATTGACTACTGCAGTAATTCAAAGCCTCAAAGGCCTACCGGCTATTTGATCCAATCCACAATAAACTACTTATCTCTCGGGATGTCACCTTCAATGAGTCTCAGGGATGGACCTGGGAAGAAACCTCATCGGCAGTTCCAAGTGTCCTTACTCGCGGGGTTGAGCCATGGTTTGATGTTGGCCCCTTCCAGCCGGAAATTGAAGCTCCTCCAACTGAATCCCTTCATCCAGAACATGAAGATCTTATTTTTAAAGATCCTGAAAGTCCACCCTCATCATTGCCTCGGAAGATGAGATCCCTGGAAGACATTTACTAGTCCTGCAACTTTGCTGCCTTTCCTGATACACCAACTTCATATCAAGAAGCCGCTGAGGCGCCACTCAGCCTGAATGGATCCAGGCCATGAAAGACGAGATCGAAATGGTGAAAAAACCAATACTTGGTAGTTGGTACCTCACAGAATGCCCTCCTCATCACCAGATCATGGGGCTTAAGTGGGTATACAAAGTAAAAACTGATGAAGAAGGAAAAAATCATAAGGCATAAAGCACGGATTGTTGCAAAAGAGTTCTCTCAGATTCCTGGAAGAGATTACGAAGAAACATATGCCCCGATGGCGTGTATGGAGACAATTCGAATGCTCATTGCTACTGCCATTCACAACCGTTACTCAATCCATCAAATGGACGTAAAATCTCGGTTCTTGAATGAAATCAACGCGGAGGAGATTTATGTCCAGCAATCTCAGGGCTTCGAGATTCCTGTAGAAGAAGAAAAAGTTTACCGGCTTGCAAAAGCCCTCTATGGGCTAAAGCAGGCTCCGCGTGCATGGAATAGCAATATCGACATGCATCTCATCAGGTCTAGCTTCGAGCGGTGCCCTGTGGAACCATTTCTTTATACTAAAAGAAGCCAAGGTGAAATCATCATTCTACTTCTCTGCGTAGATGACTTGATTATCACAGGATCCTCACCTGAGATGATAAGAGAATTCAAGATGAATCTAATGCAACAATACGAAATGCCTGACCTTGGACTAATGAAGTTTTTTCTCGGCATCCAAGATCAGCAGGCGTCCAATTTTATTTTTCTCTCACAAGAAAAGTGTGCTAGGGTTTTGCTCGTCAAATTTCAATTAGATGGTGTCAATTCAACTACATCTCCCATGGCAACAAGTGATAAGCTGGGAAAAAGAAAAGAAGAGGAAGAAAAGTGCAACTATGAAACCTACAGATCCCTGATAGGATCCTTGATCTATCTCAAGAAAACAAGGCCTGACCTTGAATACTCTGTGAATGTTCTCTCCCGATTCATTTTTGATCCTGGCAAACAACATTTTACTGCGGCCAAACGTGTTATGTGATACATTAAAGGTACTTTATCTTATGGTCTGTTCTACCAGCATCATCCCAAAAACAACATTACAGGGTATTGTGATTCTGACTGGGGCAGATGCATCGACGACCGCAAAAGTACCAGTGGATACTTGTTCTTTCTAGGTATCAACCCGATATCATGGAGCTCAAGAAAGCAACAAACACAATGGCATTATCCTCCACTGAAGTGGAGTACATGGCGCTGACAGCTGTTGGGTGTGAAGGCATCTGGCTTGAAGAAGCCCTAAAATTCATTAAGAAGGAAGAATAGAAAGGTTCAGCTACTGCCTTGATTTTGAAGAGCGACGACTTCTCATCCATATCTCTAGCTAAGAACCTGATCATTCACAACCGCAGCAAGCACAGTTGCGCTACCACTTTATTCGGGATCTTGTCGATAAGAAGAAAATCCAGCTTAGTTTCTGTCGATCTGAAGAACAAATTGTTGATGATATGACCAAAGCATTACCGCGTCTTCGTTTCAATGAACTGCGTTCAATGATGGTCGTCACCTCCCGTCCATCTTGAGGGAGGGTATTAAATGGGCATTGCAATCTGGACCACTATATGCTGGAAGATTGACCACCACCTGGAAGAATTCAAAGCATCACATTTAAATGTTTTAATGCATTGTTTTAATTATCTTCATTGTATCGGTCCACTTTAAAATCTATATATTTGCAATGTTGTAATCAAAATGTTTAAGCAATATATCTATCCTTGATGTTTCCCAAATCTCTTTCTCCACTCTGTTACTCTGACTGTCTCACGGGGAACTCATTTGTGAGACTGGATCATTGAGTCTCAAGTCATATATCTGAGCTCGCCTCCGAGTGAGGAACTTAAGCTTATGATTGAGTATGTAGAGTTTGTGGCACATACAATTGAGAACACTCTCAATAATTCAGGAGCCTACCCATTTTCCCCTTACACTCTTAACAAGTTCTTGAAAGTCTCGGTTGTTGATCCACCTGATGAGTTTTCTCCTCTTGGAGACATTCAATACACTCTAGAGTTGTGTCCGGTTCTCGAGGTCTCGGGTATTCATTTAGGTGATCAGAGCATTCGCGAATAATTTTCCTACATACCTCCCAGCGACCACACCCTTTGAGAGACATTCGATAAGTCATGGACTCGTTTCTTAGTGATGAAGCATTGCATAATTACTTTGGTGTTCATCGCACACTCAATGAATATATTTTACATCTCGCCCAAAGAGTCTCCCGATAGACCACCCCTTCTCAAAAACATTCAGCGTACTGTAGAATTCCAGGTCCCCTGAATGATTTCCAGGATAATCTCCCAACTAAGGTCAGTTTTGTGGATTGGCTCGTCCTCATTACCAAAATAGAAAACCTAAATGATTATGATAATTTAAAAATTAATAGACATTAAATAGAAAAAATCAAAAAAGAAAATACAAATACCCCTGGAATTAAAATAAAACCTACAATAATAAATAATAATAACATGATAACAGAAAATAATAATTTGCACCATCATTGAACATAGAAGCTGAGTTGTTAGCAGAACATAAAAAAATGAAAACCTGTAACTGCAACACAGTGAGCCCACCCAGCTGCTGCTTTAACTATATCAGCTTCAGCGGGAAGAGGAAAAGCCTCTGGAACTTCCTGCATAAGATCCCCATGGCTTGTTACTAGAATTCCATCAGCTAAATTAAAGAAAAATCAAAAACATTAGGTCACAATAATTAGTACCTCGTGCTTTCCCGACGTAAGGTAACTCTGGCCCATATCGTCCGTGGATCCCCATGTGATGAGTTTGCCTGATTCTATTAGGTTCAAAGATCGATTATGGGACCTTGTTAATTAATCTCCAGAAACACAAATCAGCAGGAAGGACAAGAGCGCGATCAAACAACCGCATCACGCAGTTAAAAACGAAGCAGAGGGGAAACGGACTTTGCGGATTTAGGAATAGAAGACACGTGAAATCAAGTAAAGATAAAGAGATATAGAGAGAAAAAGAGGGTTTCAGATGAGACACCTGAAATGGCCATCGCGAAGCCGCATCCCCCGCCGGAGACATCTCTCCACGCGTCTTTGTTAGCGGATTCTGGCCGGCGGACGGGGACTGGATGAAGTAACGGCAATCTGTCAGGGGAGACTCCAGGAAGGTAGCCCCACATCAGTACAACGTCCTTCTCTTTCTTCTCCTCCTTTTCCAACTCCCGACGGTCCTCCATCTCCTCCTCTCCCCCGCAACCATCCATTCTCCACTTCCCTTTTCTCTTCTATACTTCTCCAACCACTGATCCACAGAGGAAAGCTCTGCCTTCTCGCTTCTCTCCTGCTTTCTGATACCTTTCTCTCCTGCTCTGAAGAAAGAGTGTCTGAGGAAGAACGGGTGAGTAAAAAGGCGGCCAACGAGCCCTTAGCCCGAATCATTTGCTTGGGTAGCGCAAGTGCCACGTGAGATGGCAGTCGAGGTGGTCCCTGACACGTGGCGGAACTTGGTCCAGTTATTCGCCCAAGCGTTCCAGTCCACGAGTAGTGGCTCTCTTTGGCTTTGGGGGACTTATTTTCACAAATGAAGCGGTTACAATCACATGAATCAGACCATTAAGGCTTCGTTTGATTCACCGGTGGCGGGAGGAGTAAGAGGGTCCAAATGGAGCTTCGAACCGGAGGAGGGGAAGCGGGGGTCGAACCGGGGGGAGGGGCGTTTCCTCCTTGTTGCAGGTGCAAATGGAGACGGAGCTTCATTTGGTTACCAGCCGTCCGACGGTGTTCGCTCCAAACGCCGCCAAAAAACACTGAACCAAATGAAGCTTAAGTAGGTCTGGTTCATGTGGTCGTAACCGTTTGACCTGTGAAAATAAATCCCCCCAAACGGAGCTTTGTTTCCTACGGCAAACTCTGGGGCTTCATTTGGCGCAGAGTTTGGACCCGCAGTCTGCTGCAAACGTCGTGGCACGGCGGGTAACCAAATGCCGCACCGTGGCGTTTGCCCGTTTGGACCCGCCGTGTCATGGAAAATGGCGGAAATACCTTTGTTTCGATCCGCGACCTCTCCACTCCATTTCGATCGACCGGGTCGTCTCCACCCGCCCTGTCTTCTCCCACCAAAACAAATAAAGTCTCAGCAAATGCAGCGGTTCTGGGCAGGAGGGGGAGGGGTGTGTCTGGAAACAGTGACGTCAAGAAATTGGTAATGGGAGGGGCTCAAATTTTTTTCAAAAAAATAATAAGTCAATATTATATCTATGACAATATAAAATCATACAAAATTACATAACACTGAAAAATACAAAATATACGAGTTAATTATTATATTTGAACACGACGAGTCCTCATTTTTTGAAAACGGTTGATAACATCATCATCGCTGACTTTAAAAAATATTTCTCGCTCAATAAAAGTCGCCGGACAATCATTCAACATTTGATCACCAAGACTATTGCGCAACTTATTCTTGACATAATTTATGTTCAGGAATATTCATTTCACACTTGCAGTAACCACGTGAAAATCTATACGAACTTCAAAAGCTTATATATTTGTTGATAAGCAGCAAGTTTATCGGTTTCAACAAGCTTCAAGGATAGGGGGAATACCGGAATAGCGATCAGCGATGAAGTCGAGTTGTCTAGGGAAAGAAAAAAACCCTAGCGATGCGCGATGTTTGGGCTTGGTCTGTAGCCCGCCTTTACGAATTACGCTGGTATACGTTTATTTGAGAATGGTAGGTGTGTTAATATTTTAATTTTATAGTACTTGTAGAAAAATTCAAAAAATAATGGGGGGCGAGTCCCTGCGCCCCCCCCCCCCCCCCCTAGATCTGCCAATGTCTAGAAACCCCGCTTTTTGCGTTCCGCAAAGACAGGGTGGGAGTAACCGTTGTCGTCACCTGTTTCCGCACATTTGGTTTTCCACCGTGAGGTGGCGGTTGCTCCTGTAATGGAGTTCCACTAGCGCGCGAAACAGAGCCTTAAGGAAACATTCGTCGTGGAACGACCGACTTGACATGTCATAGGATCGCGCTCAACCCTGATTAAGGTCTAGTTTGTTTGGGCATTTTTGCTCTCTCGATTTGAGAATCTATTTTGTAAGCCTCCAATTTTCATCGTCGTTAATGTTATCTTTTGCCCGACAATATTTTTATTTTATTATTGTTGCGGTCAAATTCGATGCCCCGGTCGGACCGGAATAACTTGCATCATCTTAGCTCACGGAGCGGTCGAGCACGCACACAGTCACAGAGAAAAAAAGTTTACAATGCAATTATATTTTTTACATGGAAAACTTGTCAACTTGGTGAAAAATCACGTGCCCGGATCGGTGCCGACCAAACCTCTATTAGATCTGAGTGTTGTTACATGACACCCCTATAAAAAATGAATGTGCAGAGATTTTTTTTAGTAGTGGGTCAGTGGGTGTTCCTGTAGTCGTTGGATTAATCCAACGGCTACTACAGGATCTTCGCGTAAATTGTATATATCAGCGGCCCGCTGATATACAGTACTCCCATATTTCTTGATCGGCCGTCATCATTTTTATAGGTCTCTTAAACCTATGATAATATGGTCTTCTAAACTTTTATTTTCCGGAGGACTCCTATCCTATAATGTGAAATTAAAATTTAAATATATAAATACGAGTGCCCGACACAGGACTCTGCCCCTACGGCCATGCGTGACAGTACCCGGTCGGCGACGGAGGGCTACGCCCGCCCCCGGCGGGCTTTGCCCCGCCCCTGACGGGCTTGGCGGGCTTTGCCCGCCCCCGACGGGCTTGGCAGGCTTCGCCCACAACTTATACATATGAGCACTCAAAATGACCGTAAAAAAATATAAATCAAGATTATCATTTTTATTTGTAAACATTAATTTCTATCCCTCTCTTTCTTTCTTTCTTAATTCTTACTCTCTCTCCCTCTCTTTCTCCATATGGGCGCTCTCTCTTTCTCTCTCCCTCTCTCTCTCCATATTATTATTATATATAATAATATATCTCACTCACTCTCTCCCCCCATCACACACTCTCTCATGATCAAACGACTCATACTAATTCTTTGATGTGCTTTGGATAAACATATTGTTTTATATAATATAAGATATATATAAAAATCAAGACTGTCCGTCATCATTTTTATAGTTCTCCTAAATCTATGATGATAGGATCTCCTAAACTTATATTTTCCACAAAAATCCTACCATATAATGTGAAATTACAATTTTACCACTCTACTTCTGAAAAAATCCTAAGAACTGCTACTTAGCACCAAAATTGGTTGGCAGTTCTGATTAACCGACATGTTTTGGTTCAGCCCGTGCACCCATATGTTTTAATTTTGACGATTGTTAACCGCAACTCGTTATTGGCTAGCCGCACCCCAAAATCTCCTAACTTTTCGTGTCTTTTCGAAATACGCCTTGTACATGCAATTTCAGGAAAAGTGTTCAGCACGAAAGTTGTAGATCTACAACTTTTGTGCTAAACACTTTTCCTGAAATTACATGTACAAGGCGTATTTCTGAAATGCGCAAAATCTGGGCATAGTTCCAATCTACATCTTGTACATACATTTTTAGGAAAAGTGATCAACATAAAAGTTGTAGATCTCGATGAGATCTACAACTTTCGTGTTGAGTGCTTTTCTTCAAATAGCATGTACAAGACGTATTTCGAAAAAGCGCGAAAAGTTATGAGATTTTGTGGTGCGACTAGCCAATATCGGGTTGCGGTTAACAATCGCCTTAATTTTTCCGCCGCTCTGAGTGGTGCGCAAACTATTAGAATTCGCTCCTAAAACACGGAAAATTTTGTTATACTCCATGTGGGACTAAAATCTGGACTGGCCGGGGGTAAAATGAACAAAACAAGGAAGAGGCGGCGGGTGTGTAAACAGAGTGGGATTTAAACGGACGGGCAGGCTAATTGAGTGGGAATGGGACTTCAAACAGAGGTGTTCTCTCTTGCTAGGAAATAACAATGGGATTCCAACTCAACCCAAATCTAGAAATACATTAATGACTATTCACCACACCACTTTGACATTGATTAATTTATTTGAAATCTTTTTAAACATATACAAACGTTAATAAAAAAGTTAAATAAATAATTTATTATATCTATCAATACTATATTTTTTGGGATTACAACGCAACCCGGGTACTATTGCGCGCGGCATAGGGGGTCTTGCACTGTCATTTGCGTGTGCTCACACACACACACGAGTGACAGACACTGGGCTCCGCCCCTACAGCCCCGCGCGACAGTAACACGGGCCTCCACGCCTACAGCCCAGCAAGACAGTAACACGGGGCTCCGCCCCTACAGCCCCACGCGACAGTAACACGGGGCTCCGCCCCTACGCATCATGACAGTACCCGGCCCGTGATGGCGGGCTTCGCTCGCCGTGCCCGCGCTATCGCGGTTATTATAAATTATTTAAATTAAAAGAAATTATAAATTATTTTTTACAGAGAGTTGGATTAGCTCGGTTTAATTAGCATTTTTTCACTATATAAGTTTATTTTTTACAAAGAAATGATAGCGGATGTCAATCAAACCTGCATGCATGACTGCGGGCACAAAGCACTTACCGAAAAGTAACATAGTTGGATTTCATCAAACAATTCTTCATCCACATGAATAGATCAAGAGCGGCTTGAGCGTAATCTTGCTGAGCAAATCCAATCAAACATTTTTAATTAACATTATTTACAAAAAAACATGTAGAAATTCAAGAACTTCTTAATTCAACTGTAAAAATTTGATAACTTCTTTATTCGCCTACCTGAAAGCTTGAGGTCTTCACTCGTCTCCTTGAAGCATTGCATCTTGGGCGAGCGCAACGATGGTTGATGCTCATGTTTCCCCTGCAGATATACCGCATGAGGTTATGGTTAATTTTTCTTCCTCTTTATTTTTCGATTGTTAATTAATTAATGTACAGTTCTCTTACATTGCAGTGTCTTGATCAAACTGTCGAAGATATGAGTGATTGGGAGCTTGAGCAGGCCGCCACCAAGAGCAGTGGGGAGGAAGGTGTTGTTGAGGAGACCGCCACTAAAAGTCTGGGATTGTGCCCATGTTCTGGCCAGTGGGGATAGTCCCGCTCATTCGAAGGCGGATGGTTGATATGTTCTTGATTTGATTTACTGTTACAAATTAGATTAGATTTTATTTTTTTTTCTAAAATAAACTGTGAAATCTCGATTTGTTTCTGAATTTAGTTCTTGACAATTAGTTTTTGTTCTGATTTTTTAAAAAAAACAATGCATTTGAAATCTTGAATTCTTGATTTGTTTGTAAAATGCAGGAGGATTCAGAAATAATGCATTTGATTTGTTTGCCAAGTGTGGCGTCATAGAATATAAGTTTGAGTGTTTGATAAGAAAATGATTATGGCCGGATAAAATTGTATGGATTGGTGACAATGAGTATGACCGTCTGTGTGTGAGAGCAAAAGATTTACAAAAAAAAGAAGAAACTCGAGAACTTCTTAATTCAATTGTAAAAATTTGATAACTTCTTAATTGGCCTACCTGAGAGCTTGATGTCTTCACTCGTCTCCTTGAAGCATTGCATCATGGGCGAGTGCGACGATGGTTGATGCTCATGTTTCCCCTGCAGATATACTGCTTGAGGTTTGGGTTAATTCTTCTTTCTCTTCATTTTCGATTGTTAATTAATTAACGTATAATTCTGTAACATTGCACTGTCTTGATCAAACTGTCGAAGATATGAGCGATTGGGAGCTTGAGCAGGCCGCCACCACGAGCAGTGGGGAGGAAGGTGTCGTTGAGGAGACCGCCACAAACAGTCCAGAGGATTGTGCACATGTTCCGGCCAGTGGGGACAGTCCTACTCATTTGAAGTCGGATGGTTGATCTGTCCTTGATTCGATTTACTGTTACGGATTAGATTAGATTTTGTTTTTTTTTGAAATGAACTGTTAAATCTCGATTTGCTTCTGAAATTTAGTTCTTGACAATTAGTTTTTTTTCTGATTTTTTTTAAAAACAATGCATTTGAAAACTTGAATTTTTGATTAGTTTATCAAATGTGGGAGGATTCGGAAACAATGTATTTGATTTATTTGTCAAGTGTGGCGTCATAGAATATAGGTTTAAGTGTTTGATAAAAAAATGATTATGATCGGGAAAAATTGTATGGGGTGGTGACAGTGAGTATGGTCGCTTGTGTGTGAGAGCAAAAGATTTACAAAAAACATGTAGAAATTCAAGAACTTCTTAATTTAACTGTAAAAATGTGATAACTTCTTAATTCACCTACCTGAGAGCTTGAGGTGTTTACTCGTCTCCTTGAAGCGCAGCACTGCATCCTGGGCGAGCGCAACGATTGTTGATGCTCCTGTTTCCCCTGCAGATATACCGCATGAGGTTAGGGTTAATTCTTCATCCTCTTTATTTTCGATTGTAAATTAATTAACGTACAGTTCTTCTATATTGCTGTGTCTTGATCAAACTGTCGAAGATATGGCCGATTGGGAGCTTGAGCAGGCTGTCACCACGAGCCGTGGGGAGGAAGGTGTCGTTGAGGAGACTGCAACAAACAGTCCGGAGGATTGTGCCCATGTTGCGGCCATTGGGGTCAGTCCTGCTCATTCGAAGGCGGATGGTTGATCTGTTCTTAATTCGGTTTACTGTTACAGATTAGATTAGATTCTGTTTTTTTTATGAAATGAACTGTGAAATCTCAATTTATTTCTGAAATTTAGTTCTTAACAATTAGTTTTTTGTTCTGATTTTTTTTTAAAATAATGCATTTGAAATCTTGAATTCTTGATTTGGTTGCCAAATGCGAGAGGATTCAGAAACAATGCATTTGATTTATTTGCCAAGTGTGGCGTCATAGAATGTAGGTTTGAGTGACATAAGAAAATGATTATATTCAGATAAAATTATATGGGGTGGTGACAGTGAGTATGACCGTCTGTGTGTGTGAGCAAAAGATTTATAAAAAAACCTGTAGAAATTCAAGAACTTTTTAATTAATTCAACTGTAAAAATTTGATAACTTCTTAATTCGCCTACCTGAGAGCTTGAAGTCTTCACTCGTCTCCTTGAAGCATTGCATCCTAGGCGAGCGTGACGATGGTTGATGCTCCTGTTTCCCCTACAGATATACCGCATTAGGTTAGAGTTAATTCTTCTTCATTTTTATTTTCGATTGTTAATTAATTAACGTACAATTCTCTTACATTGCAGTGTCTTGATCAAACTGTCGAAGATATGGGCGATTGGGAGCTTGAGCAGACCGCCACCACGAGCAGTGGGGAGGAAGGTGTCGTTGAGGAGACCGCCACAAACAGTCCGGAGGATTGTGCCCATGTTCCGGATGGTTGATCAGTTCTTGATTCGATTTACTGTTACGAATTAGATTAGATTTTGTCTTTTTTCTGAAATGAACTGTGAAATCTTGATTTGTTTCTGAAATTTAGTTCTTAACAATTAGTTTTTGTTCTCATTTTTTTTAAAACAATGCATTTGAAATATTGAATTCTTTATTTGGTTGCCAAATGCGGGAGGATTCAGAAACAATGCATTTGATTTGTTTGCCAAGTGTGGCGTCATAAAATATAGGTTTGAGTGTTTGATAAGAAATTGATTATGACCGGATAAAATTGTATGGAGGTGGTAACAGTGAGTATGACCACCTATGTGTGCGAGCAAAAGATTTACAAAAAAACATGTATAAATTCAAGAACTTCTTAATTCAATTGTAAAAATTTGATAACTTCTTAATTTGCCTACCTGAGAGCTTGAGGTCTTCACTCGTCTCCTTGAAGCATTGCATCCTGAGCGAGCGCGACGATGGTTGATGCTCTTGTTTTCCCTGTAGAGATGTCGCATGAGGTTAGGGTTAATTCTTCTTCCGCTTTATTTTCGATTGTTAATTAATTAACATGCAGTTCTCCTATATTGCAATGTCTTGATCAAACTGTCGAAGATATGGGCGATTGAGAGATTGAGCAGGCCGCCACCACGAGCAATGGAGAGGAAGGTGTCGTTGAGGAGACCGCCCCAAATAGTCTGGAGGATTGTGCCCATGTTCCGGCCGGTGGGGACAGTGCTGCTCATTCGAAGGCGGATGGTTGATCTGTTCTTGATTTGATTTACTGTTACAGATTAGATTAGATTTTGCTTTTTTTCTGAAATGACCTGTGAAATCTCGATTTATTTCTGAAATTTAGTTCTTAACAATTAGTTTTTGTTCTGATTTTTTTTAATACAATGCAATTGAAATATTGAATTCTTGATTTGTTTGCCAAATGCCGGAGGATTCGGAAACAATGCATTTAATTTGTTTGTCAAGTGTGACGTTATATAATGTAGGTTTGAGTGTTTGATAAGAAAATAATTATGATCGGATAAAATTATATGGGGTGGTGGCAATGAGTATGACCGCCTGTGTGTAAGAGCAAAAGATTTACAAAAAAATATGTAGAAATTCAAGGACTTTTTAATTCAACTGTAAAAATTTGAGAACTTCTTAATTCGCCTACCTGAGAGCTTAAGGTCTTCTCTCGTCTCCTTGAAGCATTGCATCCTGGGCGAGCGCGACGATGGTTGATGCTCCGGTTTCCCCTGCAGATATACCGCATGTGGTTAGGGTTAATTCTTCTTCCTCTTTATTTTTGATTTTTAATTAATTAACGTACAGTTCTCCTACATTGCAGTGTCTTGATCAAACTGTCGAAGATATGGGAGATTTGGAGCTTGAGTAGGCCACCGCCACGAGTAGTGGGGAGGAAGGTGTCGTTGAGGAGACCGTCCAAACTAGTCTGGAGGATTGTGCCCATGTTTCGGTTGGTGGGGACAGTGCTGCTCATTCGAAGGCGGATGGTTGATCTGTTCTTGATTCAGTTTACTGTTACGGATTAGATTAGATTTTGTTTTTTTCTTAAATGAACTGTGAAATCTCAATTTATTTCTGGAATTTATTTCTTAACAATTACTTTTTGTTATGATTTTTTTTAAACAATGCAATAGAATTCTTGAATTCTTGATTTGTTTGCCAAATGCAGGAGGATTCGGAAATAATGCATTTGATTTGTTTGTCAAGTGTGACGTCATAGAATGTAGGTTTGAGTGTTTGATAAGAAAATGATTATGATCAGATAAAATTGTAAGGGGTGGTGACAGTGAGTATGGCCGCAAGAGTGTGTCAGCAAAAGATTTACAAAAAAACATGTAGAAATTCAAGAACTTTTTAATTCAACTGTAAAAATTTGATAACTTCTTAATTCACCTACCTGAGAGCTTGAGGTCTTCACTCGTTTCCTTGAAGCATTGTATCCTGGGCGAGCACGACGATGGTTGATGCTCCTGTTTCCCCTGCAGATATACCGTATAAGGTTAGGGTTAATTCTTCTTCCTCTTTATTTTCGATTGTTTATTAATTAACGTACAGTTCTCCTATATTGCAGTGTCTTGATCAAACTGTCGAAGATATGGGCGATTGGGAGCTTGAGCAGGCCGCCACAAAGAGAAGTGGGGAGGAAGGTGTCGTTGAGGAGACCGCCACAAACACTCCGGAGGATTGTGCCCATGTTCCGGCCGGTGGGGACAGTGCTGCTCATTCCAAGGAGGATGGCTGATCTGTTCTTGATTCGATTTTCTGTTATAGATTAGATTTGATTTTGTTTTAATTCTGAAATTATCTGTGAAATCTTGATTTGTTTCTGAAATTTAGTTCTTCACAATTACTTTTTGTTCTGATTTTTTTTAAAACAGTGCATTTGAAATATTGAATTCTTGATTTGTTTGCCAAATGCAGGAAGATTCGAATACAATGCATTTGATTTGTTTGGCAAGTGTGGTGTCATAGATTGTAAGTTTGAGTGTTTGATAAGAAAATGATTATGACCTGATAAAATTGTATGAGATGGTGACAGTGAGTATGACCACCTTTGTGTGTGAGCAAAAGATTTACAAAAAAATGTGATAACTTCTTAATTTACCTACCTGAGAGCTTGAGGTAATCACTCAACTCCTTGAAGCAATGCATTCATGGAGAAGCTCTGCTCGTCGGAATGCTACGGCAAGTGCCCCAACATCATAGATCTCTACTACAACCTCGCCGTCGGTGAAGGTGAGCTCCACAGCCTCCGGTGCCCACATTCCAGCCCAGTATGTGGCCCTCGCCGTCGGTCGGGCGGCTTCCTTTTCCAATGAAGACTACCACCCCGGATGGCTGGGACGGCTCTGTCTCGGCCGCCGCCCCGAGCGACAGCTCGGAGCATTCGATCGATAGTGCTTTTGATGTACTAAACGCTGATCCAGTTCTGATGTCGGCGCAGTCTCCGACGTGGTAGTCCAATACGCAGGAAGACGACCCTGTAAATAAATTATGGTAACATCCTTGACTGAACTTGTTGTGTTGTGAGCAGAATTAAGGTCTTATTAACAAATCATTAGTTTGTAAATAAGACCTTAATTTGAAAATAAGACCCTGATCTTGTTTTATACTCGGCTCGAAGTTTTTAAATCATTTGAGTTGTCTTCTTGATCTGCGTGCATGCTAGCTATAAAAAAGACCAAATATCCCTCACATATTAATTATTTTCTTTCTTCATCTCTCCCGCTCTTGCTCTCTCCCTCTCTTTCCCTCTCTCATCGTCCCGATGGCCAAGGACAAAGAAAAGAAGGATGAGGGGCAGGACAATCGGAAAGTTGAGTTTATAAAGAAAGCACTCGGAATTCAGGCGACTCAGCCCAGGAACATGGAAAAAGGAGAGCCATCAAAGGATCCGGCAGAGGTTTCCACATCAAACGAGCCCTCTTCGCCATCTAATATGAGCACAGACATCCCGCCGGCCATACTTTCGTCACCCTTGAAAAATGTCCATCGATCCTTCATCATCCTCTAACATGACGATGGTTGATGCTCCTGTCTCCCCTGCAAATATACCGAATGAGGTTAGGGTTAATTCTTTATTCTTCCTCTTTATTTTCCATGGTTAATTAATTAACAGTTCTGCATTGCAGTGTATTAATCAAACTGTTCAAGATATGAGCGAGTGAGACCTAGAGCAGGCGACCACCACCAGCAGTGAGAAGGAACGTGCCCTTGAGGAGACCGTCGCAAACAGTCCCGAGGATTGTGCCAATGTTCCCGCCGGTGGGATATGGCTGCTAATTCGAAGGATGGATGATCTGATCTTGAATCGACGAATTAGATTAGATTTTTTATCTGAAATGAACTGTAAAATATTCTTGACAATTAATTTTTGTTCTGATTTTTTTTTCAATTGTCTAATTGTCCATTTGTTCGCACCAGTAGAGATCTTGTTCTTACTGTCATAAGTGTTCTTCTATGTCTTCATTTATAATTTTGAACTTAATTAAAGTTAATTTAAAAATGAATGAATACGCTTAGGTGAGGTACTGAGGTCAAGCATTCTTGAACGGATGTTAATAATCATGGCGTTCATGACCGTCATCACCGTGCCAAATTTAGCCTTAAAACAAAGTGCAACTTAAGGTTTAAGAATATCTAATTCATTATATAATTTCGTCTTCTACAAATTGTATCTTAAAAAATTTATAGTTTTTTTTAAAATTGTTAAATTCATAAATATTTTCGATAAATTTACGAGTTCAATGAAATATGAAAGTTGGAGGGCACGGTTTTTGGCGCGAGATTTTACGTTTCTGCTTCTGTGAGTTTTTGTCATCGTCATAGAATACAAGTTCGACAAGATAATGGATATGCCAGTCAACAAGAAAAAAACTAATTTTGAACATAAAAGTGTATGAAGTTCCTTAGGTGAGGGAGGGGCTGTCCTACATGTCCGGAGGATTGTGCCCATGTTCCGGCCAGTGGGGATTGTCCTGCTCATTCGTAGGCTGATGGTTGATTTGTTCTTGATTCGATTTACTTTTAAAGATTAGATTAGATTTTTTTTTTATTTTCTGAAATGAACTTTGAAATTTCGATTTGTTTCAGAAATTTATTTCTTGACAATTAGTTTTTGTTCTGTTTTTTTTTAAAACAATGCATTTGAAATCTTGAATTCTTGATTTGTTTGTCAAATGCGGGAGGATTCAGAAACAATGCATTTGATTTGTTTGACAAGTACGTGTGACATCATAGAATGTAGGTTTGAGTGTTTGATAAGAAAATTATTATGTCCAGATAAAATTGAATGGAGTGGTAATAGTGAGTATGGCCGCCTGTGTGTGTGAGCAAAAGATTTACAATAAAACATGTAGAAATTCAAGAACTTCTTAATTCAACTGTAAAAATTTGATAACTTCTTAATTCGTCTACCTGAGAGCTTGAGGTACTAGATGCTGATACAGTTCCGGTGTCGGCGTAGTCTCCGACGGGTAGTACAATACGCAGGAAGACGACCCTGTAAATAAATTATAGTAACATCCTTAACTGATCTTGTTGTGTTGTGAGCAGAATTAAGGTCTTATTGGCAAATCATTAGTTTGTAAATAATATCTTAATTTTAAAATAAGACCCTGATCTTGTTTTATACTCGGCTCGAAGTTTTTAAATCATTTGGGTTGTCTTCCTGATCCGCGTGCATGCTAGCTATAAAAAGACTCAATATCGCTCACATATTAATTATTTTCTTTCTTCATCTCTCTCGCTCTTGCTCTCTCCCTCTCTCTCCCTATCTCATCGTCCCGATGGCCAAGGATAAATAAAAGAAGGATGAGGGGCAGGACAATCGGAAAGCTGAGTTTATAAAGAAAGCACTTGGAATTCAGGCGACTCGGCCCAAGAACAAGGAAAAAGGAGAGCCATCAAAGGATCCGACAGAGGTTTCCACATCAAATGAGCCCTCTTCGCCATAAGATATGAGCACGGACATCCCGCCGGCCATACTTTCGTCACCATCAGAAATGTTCATAGATCCTTCATCTTCCTCTGACACGATGATGGTTGATGCTCCTGTCTCCCCTGCAGATATACCGAATGAGGTTATGGTTAATTCTTTCTTCTTCCTCTTTATTTTCCATTGTTAATTAATTAACAGTTCTGCATTGCAGTGTATTAATCAAACTGTTCAAGATATGAGCGAGTGAGACCTAGAGCAGGCGGCCACCACCAGCAGTGAGAAGGAACGTGCCCTTGAGGAGACCGTCGCAAACAGTCCTGAGGATTGTGCCAATGTTCCCGCCGGTGGGGATATGGCTGCTAATTCGAAGGATGGATGATCTGATCTTGAATCGACGAATTAGATTAGATTTTTTTTTTCTGAAATGAACTGTAAAATGTTCATGATAATTAATTTTTGTTCTAATTTTTTTCAATTGTCTAATTGTCCATTTGTTCGCACCAGTACAGATCTTGTTCTTACTGTCATAAGTGTTCTTCTATGTCTTCATTTATAATTTTGAACTTAATTAAAGTTAATTTAAAAATGAATGAATACGCTTAGGTGAGGTACTGAGGTCAAGCATTCTTGAACGGATGTTGATAATCATGGCGTTTATGACCGTCATCACCGTGCCAAATTTAGCCTTAAAACAAAGTGCAACTTAAGGTTTAAGAATCTCTAATTCATTATATAATTTCGTCTTCTACAAATTGTCTCTTAAAAAATTTAGAGTTTTTTTTCAAATTGTTAAATTCATAAATATTTTCGATAAATTTACGAGTTCAATGAAATATGAAAGTCGGAGGGCACGGTTTTTGGCGCGAGGTTTTACGTTTCTGCTTCTGTGAGTTTTTGTCATCGTCATAGAATACAAGTTCGACAAGATAATGGATATGACAGTCAACAAGAAAAAAAATAATTTTGAACATAAAAGTGGATGAAGTTCCTTAGGTGAGGGAGGGGCTGTCCTACATGTCCGGAGGATTGTGCCCATGTTCCGGCCAGTGGGGATTGTCCTGCTCATTCGTAGGCTAATGGTTGATTTGTTCTTGATTCGATTTACTGTTACAGATTAGATTAGATTTTGTTTTTTTTTTCTGAAATGAACTTTGAAATCTCGATTTGTTTCAGAAATTTATTTCTTGACAATTAGTTTTTGTTCTGATTTTTTTAAAAATAATGCATTTGAAATCTTAAATTCTTGATTTGTTTGTCAAATGCGGGAGGATTCAGAAATAATGCATTTGATTTGTTTGACAAGTACGTGTGGCATCATAGAATGTAGGTTTGAGTGTTTGATAAGAAAATGATTATGTCCACATAAAATTGTATGGAGTGGTGATAGTGAGTATGGCCGCCTGTGTGTGTGAGTAAAAGATTTACAATAAAACATGTAGAAATTCAAGAACTTCTTAATTCAACTGTAAAAATTTGATAACTTCTTAATTCGTCTACCTGAGAGCTTGAGGTACTAGATGTTGATCCAGTTCCGATGTCGGCGCAGTCTCCGACGGGTAGTATAATACGCAGGAAGACGACCCTGTAAATAAATTATAGTAACATCCTTAACTGATCTTGTTATGTTGTGAGCAGAATTAAGGTCTTATTAGCAAATCATTAGTTTGTAAATAATACCTTAATTTGAAAATAAGACCCTGATCTTGTTTTATACTCGGCTCGAAGTTTTTAAATCATTTGAGTTGTCTTCTTGATCCGTGTGCATGCTAGCTATAAAAAGACCCAATATCGCTCACATATTAATTATTTTCTTTCTTCATCTCTCTCCCTCTTGCTCTCTCCCTATCTCATCGTCCCGATGGCCAAGGATAAATAAAAGAAGGATGAGGGGCAGGACAATCGGAAAGCTGAGTTTATAAAGAAAGCACTTGGAATTCAGGCGACTCGGACCAAGAACATGGAAAAAGGAGAGCCATCAAAGGATCCGGCAGAGGTTTCCACATCAAATGAGCCCTCTTCGCCATAAGATATGAGCACGGACATCCCGCCGGCCATACTTTCGTCACCATCGGAAATGTTCATAGATCCTTCATCTTCCTCTGACACGATGATGGTTGATGCTCCTGTCTCCCCTGCAGATATACCGAATGAGGTTATGGTTAATTCTTTCTTCTTCCTCTTTATTTTCCATTATTAATTAATTAACAGTTCTGCATTGCAGTGTATTAATCAAACTGTTCAAGATATGAGCGAGTGAGACCTAGAGCAGGCGGCCACCACCAGCAGTGAGAAGGAACGTGCCCTTGAGGAGACCGTCGCAAACAGTCCTGAGGATTGTGCCAATGTTCCCGCCGGTGGGGATATGGCTGCTAATTCGAAGGATGGATGATCTGATCTTGAATCGACGAATTAGATTAGATTTTTTTTTCTGAAATGAACTGTAAAATGTTCTTGACAATTAATTTTTGTTCTAATTTTTTTCAATTGTCTAATTGTCCATTTGTTCGCACCAGTACAGATCTTGTTCTTACTGTCATAAGTGTTCTTCTATGTCTTCATTTATAATTTTGAACTTAATTAAAGTTAATTTAAAAATGAATGAATACGCTTAGGTGAGGTACTGAGGTCAAGCATTCTTGAACGGATGTTGATAATCATGGCGTTCATGACCGTCATCACCGTGCCAAATTTAGCCTTAAAACAAAGTGCAACTTAAGGTTTAAGAATCTCTAATTCATTATATAATTTCGTCTTCTACAAATTGTCTCTTAAAAAATTTAGAGTTTTTTTTCAAATTGTTAAATTCATAAATATTTTCGATAAATTTATGAGTTCAATGAAATATGAAAGTCGGAGGGCACGGTTTTTGGCGCGAGGTTTTACGTTTCTGCTTCTGTGAGTTTTTGTTATCGTCATAGAATACAAGTTCGACAAGATAATGGATATGACAGTCAACAAGAAAAAAACTAATTTTGAACATAAAAGTGGATGAAGTTCCTTAGGTGAGGGAGGGGCTGTCCTACATGTCCGGAGGATTGTGCCTATGTTCCGGCCAGTGGAGATTGTCCTGCTCATTCGTAGGCTGATGGTTGATTTGTTCTTGATTCGATTTACTTTTAAAGATTAGATTAGATTTTTTTTTTATTTTCTGAAATGAACTTTGAAATCTCGTTTTGTTTCAGAAATTTATTTCTTGACAATTAGTTTTTGTTCTGATTTTTTTTAAAACAATGCATTTGAAATCTTGAATTCTTGATTTGTTTGTCAAATGCGGGAGGATTCAGAAACAATGCATTTGATTTGTTTGACAAGTACGTGTGACATCATAGAATGTAGGTTTGAGTGTTTGATAAGAAAATTATTATGTCCAGATAAAATTGTATGGAGTGGTGATAGTGAGTATGGCCGCCTGTGTGTGTGAGCAAAAGATTTACAATAAAACATGTAGAAATTCAAGAACTTCTTAATTCAACTGTAAAAATTTGATAACTTCTTAATTCGTCTACCTGAGAGCTTGAGGTACTAGATGCTGATCCAGTTCCGGTGTCGGCGCAGTCTCCGACGGGTAGTACAATACGCAGGAAGACGACCCTGTAAATAAATTATAGTAACATCCTTAACTGATCTTGTTGTGTTGTGAGCAGAATTAAGGTCTTATTGGCAAATCATTAGTTTGTAAATAATACCTCAATTTTAAAATAAGACCCTGATCTTGTTTTATACTCGGCTCGAAGTTTTTAAATCATTTGGGTTGTCTTCCTGATCCGCGTGCATGCTAGCTATAAAAAGACTCAATATCGCTCACATATTAATTATTTTCTTTCTTCATCTCTCTCGCTCTTGCTCTCTCCCTATCTCATCGTCCCGATGGCCAAGGATAAATAAAAGAAGGATGAGGGGCAGGACAATCGGAAAGCTGAGTTTATAAAGAAAGCACTTGGAATTCAGGCGACTCGGCCCAAGAACATGGAAAAAGGAGAGCCATCAAAGGATCCGGCAGAGGTTTCCACATCAAACGAGCCCTCTTCGCCATAAGATATGAGCACGGACATCCCGCCGGCCATACTTTCGTCACCATCGGAAATGTCCATAGATCCTTCATCTTCCTCTGACACGATGATGGTTGATGCTCCTGTCTCCCCTGCAGATATACCGAATGAGGTTATGGTTAATTCTTTTTTATTCCTCTTTATTTTCCATGGTTAATTAATTAACAGTTCTGCATTGCAGTGTATTAATCAAACTGTTCAAGATATGAGCGAGTGAGACCTAGAGCAGGCGGCCACCACCAGCAGTGAGAAGGAACGTGCCCTTGAGGAGACCGTCGCAAACAGTCCTGAGGATTGTGCCAATGTTCCCGCCGGTGGGGATATGGCTGCTAATTCGAAGGATGGATGATCTGATCTTGAATCGACGAATTAGATTAGATTTTTTTTCTGAAATGAACTGTAAAATGTTCTTGACAATTAATTTTTGTTCTAATTTTTTTTCAATTGTCTAATTGTCCATTTGTTCGCACCAGTAGAGATCTTGTTCTTACTGTCATAAGTGTTCTTCTATGTCTTCATTTATAATTTTGAACTTAATTAAAGTTAATTTAAAAATGAATGAATACGCTTAGGTGAGGTACTGAGGTCAAGCATTCTTGAACGGATGTTAATAATCATGGCGTTCATGACCGTCATCACCGTGCCAAATTTAGCCTTAAAACAAAGTGCAACTTAAGGTTTAAGAATATCAAATTCATTATATAATTTCGTCTTCTACAAATTGTCTCTTAAAAAATTTAGAGTTTTTTTTTAAAATTGTTAAATTCATAAATATTTTCGATAAATTTACGAGTTCAATGAAATATGAAAGTCGGAGGGCACGGTTTTTGGCGCGAGATTTTACGTTTCTGCTTCTGTGAGTTTTTGTCATCGTCATAGAATACAAGTTCGACAAGATAATGGATATGACAGTCAACAAGAAAAAAAAATAATTTTGAACATAAAAGTGGATGAAGTTCCTTAGGTGAGGGAGGGGCTGTCCTACATGTCCGGAGGATTGTGCCCATGTTCCGGCCAGTGGGGATTGTCCTGCTCATTCGTAGGCTGATGGTTGATTTGTTCTTGATTCGATTTACTGTTACAGATTAGATTAGATTTTGTTTTTTTTCTTCTGAAATGAACTTTGAAATCTCGATTTGTTTCAGAAATTTATTTCTTGACAATTAGTTTTTGTTCTGATTTTTTTAAAAATAATGCATTTGAAATCTTAAATTCTTGATTTGTTTTTCAAATGCGGGAGGATTCAGAAACAATGCATTTGATTTGTTTGACAAGTACGTGTGGCATCATAGAATGTAGGTTTGAGTGTTTGATAAGAAAATGATTATGTCCAGATAAAATTGTATGGAGTGGTGATAGTGAGTATGGCCGCCTGTGTGTGTGAGCAAAAGATTTACAATAAAACATGTAGAAATTCAAGAACTTCTTAATTCAACTGTAAAAATTTGATAACTTCTTAATTCGTCTACCTGAGAGCTTGAGGTACTAGATGTTGATCTAGTTTCGATGTCGGCGCAGTCTCCGACGGGTAGTACAATACGCAGGAAGACGACCCTATAAATAAATTATAGTAACATCCTTAACTGATCTTGTTATGTTGTGAGCAGAATTAAGGTCTTATTAGCAAATCATTAGTTTGTAAATAATACCTTAATTTGAAAATAAGACCCTGATCTTGTTTTATACTCGGCTCGAAGTTTTTAAATCATTTGAGTTGTCTTCTTGATCCGCGTGCATGCTAGCTATAAAAAGACCCAGTATCGCTCACATATTAATTATTTTCTTTCTTCATCTCTCTCGCTCTTGCTCTCTCCCTATCTCATCGTCTCGATGGCCAAGGACAAAGAAAAGAAGGATGAGGGGCAGGACAATCGGAAAGCTGAGTTTATAAAGAAAGCACTCGGAATTCAGGCGACTCGGCCCAGGAACATGGAAAAAGGAGAGCCATCAAAGGATCCGGCAGAGGTTTCCACATCAAACGAGCCCTCTTCGCCATCTGATATGAGCACAGACATCCCGCCGGCCATACTTTCGTCACCCTTGAAAAATGCCCATCGATCCTTCATCATCATTTAACATGACGATGGTTGATGCTCCTGTCTCCCCTGCAAATATACCGAATGAGGTTAGGGTTAATTCTTTCTTCTTCTTCTTTATTTTCCATGGTTATTTAATTAACAGTTCTGCATTGCAGTGTATTAATCAAACTGTTCCAGATATGAGCGAGTGAGACCTAGAGCAGGCGGCCACCACCAGCAGTGAGAAGGAACGTGCCCTTGAGGAGACCGTCGCAAACAGTCCCGAGGATTGTGCCAATGTTCCCGCCGGTGGGATATGGCTGCTAATTCGAAGGATGGATGATCTGATCTTGAATCGACGAATTAGATTAGATTTTTTATCTGAAATGAACTGTAAAATATTCTTGACAATTAATTTTTGTTCTGATTTTTTTTTCAATTGTCTAATTGTCCATTTGTTCGCACCAGTAGAGATCTTGTTCTTACTGTCATAAGTGTTCTTCTATGTCTTCATTTATAATTTTGAACTTAATTAAAGTTAATTTAAAAATGAATGAATACGCTTAGGTGAGGTACTGAGGTCAAGCATTCTTGAACGGATGTTAATAATCATGGCGTTCATGACCGTCATCACCGTGCCAAATTTAGCCTTAAAACAAAGTGCAACTTAAGGTTTAAGAATATCTAATTCATTATATAATTTCGTCTTCTACAAATTGTCTCTTAAAAAATTTAGAGTTTTTTTTTAAATTGTTAAATTCATAAATATTTTCGATAAATTTACGAGTTCAATGAAATATGAAAGTCGGAGGGCACGGTTTTTGGCGCGAGGTTTTACGTTTCTGCTTCTGTGAGTTTTTGTCATCGTCATAGAATACAAGTTCGACAAGATAATGGATATGCCAGTCAACAAGAAAAAAACTAATTTTGAACATAAAAGTGGATGAAGTTCCTTAGGTGAGGGAGGGGCTGTCCTACATGTTCGGAGGATTGTGCCCATGTTCCGGCCAGTGGGGATTGTCCTGCTCATTCGTAGGCTGATGGTTGATTTGTTCTTTATTCGATTTACTTTTAAAGAATAGATTAGATTTTTTTTTTTTTTTCTGAAATGAACTTTGAAATCTCGATTTGTTTCAGGAATTTATTTCTTGACAATTAGTTTTTGTTCTGATTTTTTTTAAAACAATGCATTTGAAATCTTGAATTCTTGATTTGTTTGTCAAATGCGGGAGGATTCAGAAACAATGCATTTGATTTGTTTGACAAGTACGTGTGACATCATAGAATGTAGGTTTGAGTGTTTGATAAGAAAATTATTATGTCCAGATAAAATTGTATGGAGTGGTGATAGTGAGTATGGCCGCCTGTGTGTGTGAGCAAAAGATTTACAATAAAACATGTAGAAATTCAAGAACTTCTTAATTCAACTGTAAAAATTTGATAACTTCTTAATTCGTCTACCTGAGAGCTTGAGGTACTAGATGCTGATCCAGTTCCGGTGTCGGCGCAGTCTCCGACGGGTAGTACAATACGCAGGAAGACGACCCTGTAAATAAATTATAGTAACATCCTTAACTGATCTTGTTGTGTTGTGAGCAGAATTAAGGTCTTATTGGCAAATCATTAGTTTGTAAATAATACCTTAATTTGAAAATAAGACCCTGATCTTGTTTTATACTCGGCTCGAAGTTTTTAAATCATTTGGGTTGTCTTCCTGATCCGCGTGCATGCTAGCTATAAAAAGACTCAATATCGCTCACATATTAATTATTTTCTTTCTTCATCTCTCTCGCTCTTGCTCTCTCCCTCTCTCTCCCTATCTCATCGTCCCGATGGCCAAGGATAAATAAAAGAAGGATGAGGGGCAGGACAATCGGAAAGCTGAGTTTATAAAGAAAGCACTTGGAATTCAGGCGACTCGGCCCAAGAACATGGAAAAAGGAGAGCCATCAAAGGATCCGGCAGAGGTTTCCACATCAAACGAGCCCTCTTCGCCATAAGATATGAGCACGGACATCCCGCCGGCCATACTTTCGTCACCATCGGAAATGTCCATAGATCCTTCATCTTCCTCTGACACGATGATGGTTGATGCTCCTGTCTCCCCTACAGATATACCGAATGAGGTTATGGTTAATTCTTTCTTCTTCCTCTTTATTTTCCATGGTTAATTAATTAACAGTTCTGCATTGCAGTGTATTAATCAAACTGTTCAAGATATGAGCGAGTGAGACCTAGAGCAGGCGGCCACCACCAGCAGTGAGAACGAACGTGCCCTTGAGGAGACCGTCGCAAACAGTCCTGAGGATTGTGCCAATGTTCCCGTCGGTGGGGATATGGCTGCTAATTCGAAGGATGGATGATCTGATCTTGAATCGACGAATTAGATTAGATTTTTTTTTCTGAAATGAACTGTAAAATGTTCTTGACAATTAATTTTTGTTCTAATTTTTTTTTCAATTGTCTAATTGTCCATTTGTTCGCACCAATACAGATCTTGTTCTTACTGCCATAAGTGTTCTTCTATGTCTTCATTTATAATTTTGAACTTAATTAAAGTTAATTTAAAAATGAATGAATACGCTTAGGTGAGGTTCTGAGGTCAAGCATTCTTGAACGGATGTTGATAATCATGTCGTTCATGACCGTCATCACCGTGCCAAATTTAGCCTTAAAACAAAGTGCAACTTAAGGTTTAAGAATCTCTAATTCATTATATAATTTCGTCTTCTACAAATTGTCTCTTAAAAAATTTAGAGTTTTTTTTCAAATTGTTAAATTCATAAATATTTTCGATAAATTTACGAGTTCAATGAAATATGAAAGTCGGAGGGCACGGTTTTTGGCACGAGGTTTTACGTTTCTGCTTCTGTGAGTTTTTATCATCGTCATAGAATACAAGTTCGACAAGATAATGGATATGACAGTCAACAAGAAAAAAAAATAATTTTGAACATAAAAGTGGATGAAGTTCCTTAGGTGAGGGAGGGGCTGTCCTACATGTCCGGAGGATTGTGCCCATGTTCCGGCCAGTGGGGATTGTCCTGCTCATTCGTAGGCTGATGGTTGATTTGTTCTTGATTCGATTTACTGTTACAGATTAGATTAGATTTTTTTTTTTTTTCTGAAATGAACTTTGAAATCTCGATTTGTTTCAGAAATTTATTTCTTGACAATTAGTTTTTGTTCTGATTTTTTTAAAAATAATGCATTTGAAATCTTAAATTCTTGATTTGTTTGTCAAATGCGGGAGGATTCAGAAACAATGCATTTGATTTGTTTGACAAGTACGTGTGGCATCATAGAATGTAGGTTTGAGTGTTTGATAAGAAAATGATTATGTCCAGATAAAATTGTATGGAGTAGTGATAGTGAGTATGGCCGCCTGTGTGTGTGAGCAAAAGATTTACAATAAAACATGTAGAAATTCAAGAACTTCTTAATTCAACTGTAAAAATTTGATAACTTCTTAATTCGTCTACCTGAGAGCTTGAGGTACTAGATGTTGATCCAGTTCCGATGTCGGCGCAGTCTCCGACGGGTAGTACAATACGCAGGAAGACGACCCTGTAAATAAATTATAGTAACATCCATAACTGATCTTGTTATGTTGTGAGCAGAATTAAGGTCTTATTAGCAAATCATTAGTTTGTAAATAATACCTTAATTTGAAAATAAGACCCTGATCTTGTTTTATACTCGGCTCGAAGTTTTTAAATCATTTGAGTTGTCTTTTTGATCCGCGTGCATGCTAGCTATAAAAAGACCCAATATCGCTCACATATTAATTATTTTCTTTCTTCATCTCTCTCGCTCTTGCTCTCTCCCTATCTCATCGTCTCGATGGCCAAGGTCAAAGAAAAGAAGGATGAGGGGCAGGACAATCGGAAAGCTGAGTTTATAAAGAAAGCACTCGGAATTCAGGCGACTCGGCCCAGGAACATGGAAAAAGGAGAGCCATCAAAGGATCCGGCAGAGGTTTCCACATCAAACGAGCCCTCTTTGCCATAAGATATGAGCACGGACATCCCGCCGGCCATACTTTCGTCACCATCGGAAATGTCCATCGATCCTTCATCTTCCTCTGACACGACAATGGTTGATGCTCCTGTCTCCCCTGCAGATATACCGAATGAGGTTAGGGTTAATTCTTTCTTCTTCCTCTTTATTTTCCATGGTTAACTAATTAACCGTTCTGCATTGCAGTGTATTAATCAAACTGTTCAAGATATGAGCGAGTGGAACCTAGAGCAGGCGGCCACCACCAGTAGTGAGGAGGAACGTGCCCTTGAGGAGACCGCCGCAAACAGTCCTGAGGATTGTGCCAATGCTCCCGTCGGTGGGGATATATAGGGCTGCTAACTCGAAGGATGGATGATCTGATCTTGAATCGACGAATTAGATTAAATTTGTTTTTTTTTCTGAAATGAACTGTGAAATGTTCTTGACAATTAATTTTTGTTCAGATTTTTTTTATTGTGTAATTGTCTAATTGTCCATTTGTTCACACCAGTACAGATTTTGTTCTTACTGTCATAAGTGTTCTTCTATGTCTTCATTTATAATTTTGAACTTAATTAAAATTAATTTAAAAATGAATGAATACGTTTATGTGAGGTACTGAGGTCAAGCATTCTTGAACGAATGTTGATAATCATGGCGTTCATGACCGTCATCACCGTGCCAAATTTAGCATAAGAACAAAGTGCAACTTAAGGTTTAAGAATCTCTAATTCATTATATAATTTCGTCTTCTACAAATTTTCTCTTTAAAAATTTAGAGTTTTTTTTTTCAAATTGTTAAATTCATAAATGTTTTCGATAAATTTACGAGTTCAATGAAATATAAAAGTCGGAGGGCACTGTTTTTGGCGCGAGGTTTTACGTTTTTGCTTCTGTGAGTTTTTGTCATCGTCAAATAATACATGTTCGACAAGACAATGGATATGACGGTCAACAAGAGAAAAAAAACTAATTTTGAACATAAAAGTGGATGAAGTTCCTTAGGTGAGGGAGGGGATGTCCTACATGTTCGGAGGATTGTGCCCATGTTCCGGCCAGTGGGGACTGTCCTGCTCATTCGTAGGCGGATGGTTGATTTTTTCTTGATTCAATTTACTGTTACAGATTAGATTAGATTTTGTTTTTTTTTTCTAAAATGAACTTAAATCTCGATTTGTTTCTGAAATTTATTTCTTGACTATTAGTTTTTGTTCTGATTTTTTTTAAAACAATTCATTTGAAATCTTGAATTCTTGATTTGTTTGTCAAATGCGGGAGAATTCAGAATAAATGCATTTGATTTGTTTGACAAGTGTAACATCATAGAATATAGGTTTGAGTGTTTGATAAGAAAATGATTATGTCCGGATAAAATTGTATGGAGTGGTGATAGTGAGTATGGCCGCCTGTGTGTGAGAGCAAAAGATTTACAAAAAAACATGTAGAAATTCAAGAACTTCTTAATTCAACTATAAAAATTTGATAACTTCTTAATTTGTCTACCTGAGGGCTTGAGGTCTTCACTCGTCTCCTTGAAGCATTGCATCCTGGGCTAGCGCAACAATGGTTGATGCTCTTGTTTCCCCTGCAGATATATTGTATGAGGTTAGGGTTAATTCTTCTTCCTCTTTATTTTCGTTTGTTAATTAATTAACATACAGTTCTCCTACATTGCAGTGTCTTGATCAAACTATCGAAGATATGGGCAATTGGGAGCTTGAAAAGGACGCCACCACGAGCAGTGGGGAGGAAGGTGTCGTTGAGGAGACCGCCACAAACAGTCTGGAGGATTGTGCCCATGTTCTGGCTGGTGGGGACAGTCCTGCTCATTCGAAGGCGGATGGTTGATCTGTTCTTGATTTGATTTACTGTTATAGATTATATTAGATTTTGTTTTTTTTTCTGAAATGAATTGTGAAATCTCAATTTGTTTCTGAATTTTAGTTCTTGACAATTAGTTGTTGTTCCGATTTTTTTTTAAATAATGCATTTGGAATATTGAATTCTTGATTTGGTTGTCAAATGCGGGAGGATTCAGAAACAATGCATTTGATTTGTTTGCCAAGTGTGACGTCATATAATGTAGGTTTGAGTGTTTGATAAGAAAATGATTATGACCGGATAAAATTGTATGGGGTGGTGACAGTGAGTATGACCTCCTGTGTGTGTGAGCAAATGATTTACAAAAAAAACATGTAGAAATTCAAAAACTTCTTAATTCAACTATAAATTTTTTATAACTTCTTAATTCGCCTACCTGAGTTTTAGGTCTTCACTCGTCTCCTTGAATCATTGTATCCTGGGCAAGCGCGACGATGATTGATGCTCCCGTTTCCCCTGCAGATATACCGCATGAGGTTAGTGTTAATTCTTCTTCTCTTTATTTTCGATTGTTAATTATTTAACGTATAGTTCTCCTACATTGCAGTGTCTTGATCAAACTGTCGAATATATGGGTGATTGGGAGCTTGAGCAGGCCGCCACCACGAGCAGTGGGGAGAAGGTGCCGTTGAGGAGACCACCACAAATAGTCCGGACGATTGTGCCCATGTTCCGTCCGTTGGGGACAGTCTTGCTCGTTCGAAGGCGGTTGGTTGGTCTGTTCTTGATTCGATTTACTGTTACGGATTAGATTAGATTTTTTTTCTTTCTGAAATGAACTATGAAATCTTGATTTGTTTCTAAAATTTAGTTCATGACAATTAGTTTTTGTTCTGTTTTTTTTAAAACAATGCATTTGAAATCTTGATTTGTTTGCCAAATGCAGGAGGATTCAGAAACAAAGCATTTGATTTGTTTGTCAAGTGTGACATCATAGAATGTAGGTTTGAGTGTTTGATAAGAAAATGATTATGACCAGATAAAATTGTATGAGGTGGTGACAGTGAGTGGCCGCCTGTGCGTGTGAGCAAAAGATTTACAAAAAAAAACATGTAGAAATTCAAGAGCTTCTTAATTCAACTGTAAAAATTTGATAACTTCTTAATTCGCCTACCTGAGAGCTTGAGGTCTTCACTTGTCTCCTTGAAGCATTGCATCCTGGATGAACGCGATGATGGTTGATGCTCCTGTTTCTCCTGCAGATATACCGCATGAGGTTAGGGTTAGTTCTTCTTCCTTTTTATTTTCGATTGTTAATTAATTAACATACTGTTCTCTTACATTGCAGTGTCTTGATCAAACTGTCGAAGATATGAGCGATTGGGAGTTTGAGCAGACCGCCACCACAAGCAGTGAGGAGGAAGGTGTCGTTAGGGAGACCGCCACAAACAATCCGGAGGATTGTGCCCATGTTCCGGCCGGTGGGGACAGTCCTGCTCATTCGAAGGCGGATGGTTGATTTGTTCTTGATTCGATTTACTGTTATGGATTAGATTTTATTTTATTTTTTTCTGAAATGAACCGTGAAATCTCGATTTATTTCTGAAATTTAGTTCTTGGCAATTAGTTTTTATTCTCAATTCATGAATCACCAAACTAATTCACAGATAACATTCCCAGGAAAAAATTCATGATGGGTAAAGTTGCCCGGTAAGTTGGGAATAATAGAAATTAGATAAATTTTCAAAAAACAGACAATTTTATATGATGAGAATACAAAAATATTACTCAAGAATATATATATCAAAAAGAGTAATGACTGAAGAAAGATAGTCATTCCATCTATGCAAAAAATTAATTGAGAGATGTATAATATAGTATTATAGTATAAAAGATTGAATAATCCGCGCGCATGAGATGCCCATTTCAAAGGTATCATGTTTGTCGAGGCATCCATTGGAGAGGGAAAATCGGAAACTTGGTGGCAGGTGGAGAGAAGCAACCGGAACTAGGTAGAAGAGAATCTCCACCTTTTTCCACCGCCATGCTCTTCACCTGATAGACTCCAAAGCATGGAACATGGGCGACAGATGAGTAATTTGGTGTGCTGATAGTTAAATATGTAGTGTGCTTAATAAGTTTCTTTGCTTTATCTAATTTATTACTAATTTTAAATATAACAATGCAATTAAAAATTTAATTTATTTGATGAGTCTTGCAAATTTGGATGGGTTGATACATTTTATGAGATCAAAGTAAAACATGTGAAAAAAAGGGCAGGGGTAAGCCCTCGAGAAGTTATTAAAACCGAGCTCCGTTTGGAAATCGACGTCCAGGTGAGAGGAGTTGCCGCGTGAACAGATGAATGAGCGAGATAAAAAAGTAAAGCACGCGACTTAAAAAAATCATAAACCAAGCAGCGCGAGTGCTCGCACGCGAGCAATTCTGCTCGCCCCGAAACCCGGACGAAAAAACTTTCATAAGCTCTCGCATGCATCAAATTAAGGTTAGCAAGACCTTAATTTGCTAATAAGACCCTGATCAAGTTTTATACTCCGCTAATAAAGACCTTAATTAGCTATTTGATGCTTAATTTGAGGCAATGATGCATTCTCATATGTTATTACACCAATTTCGCCGTTGTATTTGAGTTAAATAGTGGTTGCCTGTGCGATTGGCTTCATTTCATCTTCATCTAACGGTTCTTCACAAAATTGAAAATTCCAACAATCAACGTGGCGCTTGAAAGAGCTGGGGTGTGTGGGTGCCCACAGGAGGGCTTTCTTCCTGCTGGTTTTTTAAAATTTCTAGCTGATTCAAAAATGGATGAGCATGCAGAGGGAAGCCCGGGTGAAATACGCGTGCTTGAGCGAAAATACACAAGTCGGGGCAAAAAAGTGCGCACGGACAAAAAATTGTGCGTTTATTCGAAATACGCCCTCCCGGGCAAAAACAAACTCCCTCGGGCAAAAAATGTGTTCTAGAGCGAAATACGTGAACCGACAGAAATTATTTAATTCTTATATAGATTGACAAAAATTATCTTTGGTTTTATATGAATTTCATAAAATTCATTAAAATTTCAATTCAAATGTTCGTGCCAACATACAGTTAGAATTAGAACTTAAATTTCAATTCAAATGCAGACGAGGCGAGCGATAGCGAAGGTTTTGGTCGCGTTCTGCCAACTCTTTCTTGTTCAAGTGTGGTCTTATAACCCCGATTTTTCAAGACGTAGCAGCGCTGATTGGTCTGCTTCCTGACACTTTTGAAAAAGAGGTTAATAAGGCCCTATAAGTGGGAACCTCTTTATCCTTCTCAGTTCAGATTGGTCTCCTTTCAGTTGACCCCTCTTATTCTTCAGCCATAATCTCCACTCTTATGATCATGTGGAATGGGCTGTCTCCGGAGGACGAGCACAAGGCCTTTTTGTGCTTTTGGTGGAACAAGTTTTTCTTTGGGTCACCCTCCCCCCCTCTTCAACACCGCTCTCGTTACATAATTAAACACCTCAAACAAATAATTCTTAATTAATTTACTATTAATGCTAAAAAAGGATATTATAAATTTGAAAAAACGAATCAGGTGGGTGTAATTGCCAGGACTCGTGTCAGCATCCTGGAGCTCTGCCTTTTCATCAACTTACCTCTGGCTGACACTTGTCAACATCAGGCTGCTCCATCTAAAGAAAGGGGAATGGATTTGTTTACACTTGTTGCTACCTGAAGCAGGGTTCAGTTACCTTAAGCAATCGTAGCCTTTCATTATTGTAAACGAATTTATTAAAAATACTTGTAACGGTCATTTGCTGGCATTGATCTATGAATATACTTTATTTCATCTCTCCCGTTATCTTTCCCTTCCCAGGATCTCTCTCTCTCTCTTCCTCCTTCTTTCTCATTGTCTCTCTATCTCTCTCTCCCGATCATCTTTTCTTTCCCTGTTCTTCCCCAAAGCTCCGGTGAAGTGCAATTTCCCGGACAAACTCATGTATCATAGAACAGCGTGGCTGTGTACTGTGAGGAGTTGTTACCGGAGTTGTGCGCATTCGCCATATCCGCCTTGGGGAACCGCTGCGTGGCGGAGAGCAACCGGAACAAAGAACAAAGGAAGACAACCTACCAATGTCGTGCGTACGAGGTCACCGTGGATGGGATGGCAGATTGGGTGGAGAGCGACCACTGCGTAGCTGCGTGCGGCACCTGGTCAGAATCTCCTCCGACGCCCTCCTCTACCCCGGCTTCATGGAGAAGCTCTGCTCGCCGGAATGCTATGGCAACTGCCCCAACATCATAGATCTCTACTAAAACATCGTCGCCGACGAAGGTGAGCTCCACAGCCTCCGGTGCCTACGTTCCAGCCCCGTATGTGGCCCCCGCCGCCGTTCGGATGGCTTCCTTCTCCAATGAAGACTGCCACCCCGGATGGCTGGGACGGCTCTGTCTCGGCTGCCGCCCCGAGCGACATCTCGGAGCATTCGATCGACAATGCTTTTGATGTACTAGACGCTGATCTAGTTCCGGTGTCGGCGCAATCTCCGACGTGGTAGTCCAATACGCAGGAAGACGACCCTGTAAATAAATTATGGTAACATCCTTGACTGATCTTGTTGTGTTGTGAGCAGAATTAAGGTCTTATTAGCAAATCATTAGTTTGTAAATAAGACCTTAATTTGAAAATAAGACCCTAATCTTGTTTTATACTCGGCTCGAAGTTTTTAAATCATTGGGGTTGTCTTCATGATTCGCGTGCAAGCTAGCTATAAAAAGACCCAATATCCCTCACATATTAATTATTTTCTTTCATCTATCCCGCTCTTGCTCTCTCCCTCTCTCTCCCTATTTCATCGTCCCGATGGCCAAGGACAAAGAAAAGAAGGATGAGGGACAGGACAATCGGAAAGCATAGTTTATAAAGAAAGCACTCGGAATTCAAGCGACTCGGCCCAGGAACATGGAAAAAGGAAAGCCATCAAAGGATCCGGCAGAGGTTTCCACAAAACGAGCCCTCTTTGCCATCTGATATGAGCACTGACATCCCGCCGGCCATACTTTCGTCACCATCGGAAATGTCCATCGATCCTTCATCATCCTCTGACACGACGATGGTTGATGCTCCTGTCTTCCCAGTAGATATACCGAATGAGGTTAGTGTTAATTCTTTCTTCTTCCTCTTTATTTTCCATGGTTAATTAATTAACAGTTCTGCATTGCAGTGTATTAATCAAACTGTTCAAGATATGAGCGAGTGGGACCTAGAGCAGGCGGCCACCACCAGCAGTGAGGAGGAACGTGCCCATGAGGAGACCGCAGCAAACAGTCCCGAGGATTGTGCCAATGTTCCCGCCGGTGGGGATAGGGCTGCTAATTCGAAGGATGGATGATCAGATCTTGAATCGACGAATTAGATTAGATTTGTTTTTTTTTCTGAAATGAACTTTGAAATGTTCTTGACAATTAATTTTTGTTCTGATTTTTTTTCAATTGTCTAATTGTCCATTTGTTCGCACCAGTACAAATCTTGTTCTTACTGTCATAAGTGTTCTTCTATGTCTTCATTTATATTTTTGAACCTAATTAAAGTTAATTTAAAAATGAATGAATATGCTTAGGTGAAGTACTTAGGTCAAGATTTCTTGAACGGATGTTGATAATCATGGCATTCATGACCGTCATCACCGTGCCAAATTTAGCCTAAGAACAAAGTGCAACTCAAGGTTTAAGAATCTCTAATTCATTATATAATTTCGTCTTCTACAAATTGTCTCTTAAAAAATTTAGAGTTTTTTTTTCAAATTGTTAAATTCATAAATGTTTTCGATAAATTTACGAGTTCAATGAAATATGAAAGTCGGAGGGCACTGTTTTTGGCGCGAGGTTTTACGTTTTTGCTTCTGTGAGTTTTTGTCATCGTCATAGAATACATGTTCGACAAGACAATGGATATGGCGGTCAACAAGAAAAAAAAAACTAATTTTGAACATAAAAGTGGATGAAGTTCCTTAGGTGAGGGAGGGGCTGTCCTACATGTCAGGAGGATTGTGCCCATGTTCCGGCCAGTGGGGTCTGTCCTGCTCATTCGTAGGTGGATGATTGATTTGTTCTTGATTTGATTTACTGTTATAGATTAGATTAGATTTTGTTTTTTTTTTCTGAAATGAACTGTGAAATCTCAATTTATTTCTGAAATTTATTTCTTGACAATTAGTTTTTATTCTAATTTTTTTTAAAAAAATGCATTTGAAATCTTGAATTCTTGATTTGTTTGTCAAATGCGAGAGCATTCAGAAACAATGCATTTGATTTGTTTGACAAGTGTGGCATCATAGAATGTAGGTTTGAGTGTTTGATAAGAAAATGATTGTCTGGATAAAATTGTATGGAGTGATGATAGTGAGTATGTCCGTCTGTGTGTGAGAGCAAAAGATTTACAAAAAAAAACATGTAGAAATTCAAGAACTTCTTAATTCAACTATAAAAATTTGATAACTTCTTAATTCGCCTATCCTGAGAGCTTGAGGTCTTCACTCGTCTCATTGAAGCATTGCATCCTAGGCGAGCGCAACGATGGTTGATGCTCTTGTTTCCCCTGCAGATATACCGTATGAGGTTAGGGTTAATTCTTCTTTCTCTTTATTTTCAATTGTTAATTAATTAACATACAATTCTCCTACATTGCAGTGTCTTGATCATACTGTCGAAGATATGAGATATTGGGAGCTTGAGCAGGACGCCACCACGAGCAGTGGGGAGGAAGGTGTCGTTGAGGAGACCGCCACAAACAGTCCGGAGGATTGTGCCCATGTTCTGGCCGGTGGGGACAGTCCTGCTCATTCGAAGGCGGATGGTTGATCTGTTCTTGATTTGATTTACTGTTACAGATTAGATTAGATTTTGTTTTTTTTCTGAAATGAACTGTGAAATCTCGATTTGTTTCTGAAATTTAGTTCTTGGCAATTAATTTTTGTTCTGATTTTTAAAAAAAACAATGCATTTGGAATCTTGAATTCTTGATTTGGTTGTCAAATGTGGGAGGATTCAGAAACAATGCATTTGATTTGTTTGTCAAGTGTGGCGTCATAGAATTTAGGTTTGAGTGTTTGATAAGAAAATGATTATGACTGAATAAAATTGTATGGGGTGGTGACAGTGAGTATTGCCGCCTGTGTGTGTGAGCAAAAGATTTACAAAAAAAACATGTAGAAATTCAAAATCTTCTTAATTCAACTGTAAAAATTTTATAACTTTTTAATTCGCTTACCTGAGAGTTTGAGGTTTTCACTCGTCACCTTGAAGCATTGCATCCTGGGAAAGCGCCACGATGATTGATGCTCCTGTTTCCCCTGCAGATATACCGCATGAGGTTAGGGTTATTTCTTATTCCCCTTTATTTCGATTGTTAATTAATTAACGTACAGTTCTCCAACATTGCAGTGTTTTGATCAAACTGTCGAAGATATGGGTGATTGGGAGCTTGAGCAGCCCGCCGCCAGGAGCAGTGGAGGGGAAGGTGTCGTTGAGGAGACCGCCAGAAACATTCCGGAGGATTGTGCCCATGTTCCGGCCGGTGGGGACAGTGCTGCTCATTCGAAGGCGGATGCTTAATCTGTTTTTGATTCGATTTACTGTTACGTATTAAATTAGATTTTGTTTTTTTTTTCTGAAATGAACTGTGAAATCTCGATTTATTTATGAAATTTAGTTCTTGACAATTAGTTTTTTTTCTGATTTTTTTAAGCAATGCATTTGAAATCTTGAATTCTTGATTTGTTTGCCAAATGTAGGAGGATTCAAAAACAATGCATTTGATTTGATTGCCAAGTGTGACGTCAAAGAATGTAGGTATGTGTGTTTGATAAAAAAATGATTATGACCGGATAAAATTTTATAGGGTGGTTACAGTGAGTATGGCCGCCTGTGTGTGTGAGCAAAAGATTTACAAAAATAACATGTAAAAATTCAAGAACTTCTTAATTGAAATGTAAAAATGTGATAACTTCTTAATTCGCCTACCTAAGAGCTTGAGGTCTTCACTCGTCTCCTTGAAGCATTGTATCCTAGGCAAGCGCGACGATTGTTGATGCTCATGTTTTCCCTGCAGATAAACCGCATGAGGTTATGGTTAATTCTTCTTCCTCTTTATTTTCGATTGTTAATTAATTAACGTACAGTTCGCTTACATTGTAGTGTCTTGATCAAACTGTCGAATATATGGGCGATTGGGAGCTTTAGCAGGCCGCCACCACGAGCAGTGGGGAGGAAGGTGTCGTTGAGGAGACCGCCACAAATAGTCCAGACGATTGTGCCCATGTTCCGTCCTGTGGGGACAGTCCTGCTCATTCGAAGGCGGTTGGTTGGTCTGTTCTTGATTTGATTTACTGTTACGGATTAGATTAGATTTTTTTTTTCTGAATTGAACTCTGAAATCTTGATTTGTTTCTGAAATTTAGTTCTTGGCAATTAGTTTTTGTTTTGTTTTTTTTTAAAACAATGCATTTGAAATCTTGAAATCTTGTTTTGTTTGCCAAATACAGGAGGATTCAGAAACAATGCATTTGATTTATTTGCCAAGTGTGACGTCATAAAATGTAGGTTTGAGTGTTTGATAAGAAAATGATTATGACCGGATGAAATTGTATGAGGTGGTGACAGTGAGTGGCCGCCTGTGCGCGTGAGCAAAAGATTTACAAAAAAAATATGTAGAAATTAAAAAACTTCTTAATTCAACTGTAAAAATTTGATAATTTCTTAATTCACCTACCTGAGAGCTTGAGATCTTAACTTGTCTCATTGAAGCATTGCATCCTGGGTGAGCGCGATGATGGTTGATGCTCCTTTTTCTCCCGCAGATATACCACATGAGGTTAGGGTTAATTCTTCTTCCTTTTTATTTTCGATTGTTAATTAATTGACATACAGTTCTCTTACATTGCAGTGTCTTGATCAAACTGTTGAAGATTTGAGCGATTGGGAATTTGAGCAGGGCGCCACCACGAGCAGTGGGGAGGAAGGTGTCGTTAAGGAGACTGCCACAAACAGTCCGGAGGATTGTGCCCATGTTCCGGCCGGTGGGGACAGTCCTGCTCATTTGAAGGCGGATGGTTGATCTGTTCTTGATTCGATTTACTGTTACATATTAGATTAGATTTTTTTTTCTGAAATGAACTGTGAAATCTCGATTTGTTTCTAAAATTTAATTCTTGACAATTAGTTTTTGTTCTGATTTTTTTAAAAAATAATGCATTTGAAATCTTGAATTCTTGATTTGTTTGGCAAATGCGGGAGGATTCAGAAACAATGCATTTGATTTGTTTGTCAAGTGTGACGTCATAGAATGCATGTTTGAGTGTTTGATAAAAAATTATTATGACCCGATAAAATTGTATGGGGTGGTCACAAGGAGTATGGTCGTCTGTGTGTGTGAGCAAAAGATTTACAAAAAAATGTAGAAATTCAAGAATTTCTCAATTCAACTGTACAAATTTGATAACTTCTTAATTGGCCTAACTGAGAGCTTGAGGTCTTCACTCGTCTCCTTGAAGCATTGCATCCTAGGCGAGCGCGTGCAATAAAACCATCGTCCGCCTAAATCAATGGAAAGGGACTGAGTAAGACAAACGAAAACCGTGATTCGATGGATAGAAAAATTCAGAAACCTAGCTTACCGACAGAGGAGGAAGACGAGGGGGCGCATCGGAGAGAAGAAGGAGATAAGCGAACCGATGAAACGAAGCAACACCGAGTACTAGAAATCCCCGAGTCAAATCTCCATGGAATTTGCTTAGGGGTTGATCAGGTAAACTGGCTATGCAAGGAAAAGATAAAAGGGAGACGTCTGATTCACCGTGTGAACCGCGAAGCACTAAGCAAATCGGTTCAATTTTTTTGTTTGCATCATGTGTAAACCGAATCGAAATAAGACCAGATTTCAGCCACTTGAAACTGAAACCGAACCGAACCGGTCGTTTTGGTTTGAAAATCAGTTCTGTTGTATCGGTTCAGCATCGTTTAGTCGGTTTCGTTTTTTTTTTGCTCTCCTCTACGTAAAACGGCACTTGGTACCTGTAATTTCTCAAGCGTACGGTTGCACTCTCAAAGACTCCGTGAGGAGGACGAAATTTTTATTTTACAAAAAAAAAAAATTTAAGGGAAGGAGGATTAAATGAAAAGCTAGAATTGTCTAATTGTTCATTTGTCCGCACCAATACAGATTTTGTTCTTACTGTCATAAGTGTTCTTCTATGTCTTCATTTATATTTTTGAACTTAATTAAAGTTAATTTAAAAATGAATGAATATGCTTAAGTGAGGTACCGAGGTCAAAGCATTCATGAACGGATGTTCATAATCATTGCGTTCATGGTCATCATCACAGTGCCAAACTTAGCCTAAGAACAAAGTGCAACTTAGAGTTTAAGAATCTCTAATTCATTATATAATTTCGTCTTCTACAAATTATCTTAAAAAATTTAGAGTTTTTTTTTTCAAATTGTTAAATTCATAAATGTTTTCGATAAATTTACAAGTTCAATGAAATATGAAAGTCGGAGGACACTGTTTTTGGCGCGAGGTTTTACGTTTTTGCTTCTGTGAGTTTTTGTCACTGTCATAGAATGCATGTTCGACAAGACAATGGATATCACGGTTAACAAGAAAAAAAAACTAGTTTTGAACATAAAAGTGGATGAAGTTCCTTAGGTGAGGGAGGGCCGGCGAGGCCACCGCGCCTCACGGCCGTGGGGCGCAGCCCCCTGACCGGCTGCGAGTCGAGCCAGGGCCCCACGACCCAAGCCAGTCGGTCGCCGGGGAGCGTCGGCCGCAGGCCGAGCGGGTGATTGAACGTGCTAATCGTGTGCGCAGTGGTTAGCCCCATCCACTAAGTTAATAAGGATCATGGGTGATGGGTTATTGACACCCCAATTGCTCTATATATTTTATCCTCACCTCATCAATAATAATTATCACATTCATTATTATTAAAATAACTTTTAATGGATTTATTATATCGCCTTTTATAATAAGATGTAATTATTCATTTGTTTTATTTATACATCCTAAAACTATATTATTAAAATCAAATATGATCTGATTTAATTTAAGCCAAATACGGTTTAAATTTTTACTAAAAACATAATTTTGTGTCTTAAATCAAAATATCTTGCAAAAAAATAGTAGATAACAAAATACGAATAGATTTTTATAGAAACATTTCAAAATAATGTAGTAGAGCTCTTGTTTGGAACCGAGTTGTTGTTGAGCGGAGGGAAGCGACAGTAGCCCGACGGACATTCACAACGATAATCTTCTTTGCTGGCAACCAACATCAAACTGGCGCAAATCAGGTCGTGCACCGACGTCTTCACCTGACATTCACTGCAACTCGGAGTTCGCCGGTAGCAACCACTTTGTCCGAAGACAACTTCTTGCAGGCCGATGGATGGGGACAGCGGTCTGGAACGGCCGGTGGATTCCGTTGAACGGCCGGTGGATTTTCCTTGGTTTTTTATCTGAAACGTTCTTTGTATCTATTTAACTTTTTAAAATATTTTTTCCACTAAATAAATGCTACTGCTGATGATTCCTATTATATATGGTTTATTTACAAAAAAACTTAATATAAGATGAAGTAAGCTCAGAGTTAATTCTAATTTTTTCTTTGTGACAATTTTCACCACCTCACTGAGACTTTCCTTGTAACTTGAAAATCAAATTTCATTCAATCTTTAGGTTAGTTAATCCAAAAAAATAAAATAAATTTTGTTACCTCTTTCAGATCACGACTCCAACCACAACCACAATTAGAACAAGAGATGCAGCCCATTATTTATCTCGCGTCGCACACCTTCACAACCAAAAAAAATATTGTGGCCTCCACAACCAGAATGATCTACAAACAATGTTTTTCTCCAGTCACACCAGCCCCTTTTTTAGAAGCCCTCGTGCACCGCCGAGAGAGAGAACAGGATCAAACAAAATAATTTGCTCCCCCCCCCCCCCCCCCCCCACCCCCCCCCCCCCCCACCACACACACCACACACAATTTTTTTTAGCTGTGTGACGCCTACAGCCAAATGAGACACCCAACCAAACAAATTTTTTTCTAAACCACTGCTGTCCCCCCCCCCCCCCCCCCCCCCCCACATGGGGAGAGGCCCAAACAAATTTTTTTTTAGCTGTGTGATTTTCGCCTACAGCTTACTCTTTGAGAGAAGGAAAGGCCTGCCCAAATCCTTTTTTTTTCAATTCGCTAGTCCACAGGCTGCCCTTTGACAGAAGGGAAACATCATAAAGGAAACCTTTCTATTTATTTAGCCAGGTGGCGTCTCAAAACCCGCTAATTTTTAAATACATATGTAAGCATCATGCGGAAAATAAAATTTTCTTCATATGGAATATTGATGCTTGTATTTTTATGATTATTTTAAATAGTCATATGTATATATTTTGATTTGAAAATACATATGCAAAAAATAATTTTACAACTGCATTTTACATCTGCATTTGATTACTTTTACAACTGCATTTTACACTGAAAATGCGACTGCATTTTACGTTGCAATTGTATTTTACTTTGAAAATGCAGTTCCGCAGGATCTTTTATATGCGTTATACGTACAGAATTATTACTCCTCAAAACCTGACAATAGGAAGGAAGAAAAAAAAACTCATTTTTCCGCCTCTGCCAAGAACGTGAGAAAAATAAATTTTTTTGAAAGTACACTCTGCAAATCTCCTTTGCCCGCTGCAAATTACAGAAAAATGGGAGATCCACCGGCCGAGCCCCGCATACCTTCAGACAACCAGAAGAGCTACCCGACGCCAACTCTTCAGAATAATCGCTCCGCCGCTGATGGGCTCCCTGTTTCCGCTCTCGGTCGAGCCACAGTCCGAGCAATCGCACCCCGACCGTTGCCCCTCTCTCCCGCGGTCGCTCCTCTCTCCCGTGGCTGCCGTCGCCGCCGTCTTCAAACGTAGCTGCGATGACTTCACGGTCGCCGCCGCCGTCGTCTCCAACGCCGCGGCCGCCACCGTCTCCCAACGTGCTCTCCTCTAGCAAGCGCCCTGCGCGCTCTCCTCCAACAAACGCCCTGCGCGCTATCCTCCTACAAGCGCCCCGCACGCTCTTCTCCAACAAGCGTCCAACGTGCTCTCCTCTAGCAAGCACCCTGCGCGCTCTCCTCCAACAAGCGCCCTGCGCGCTCTCCTCCAGCAAGCGCCCAGCACGTTCTTTGCCAACAAGCGCCCTACACGCTCAAGAACAAGCGCTCCATCTACCAATAAGATAATCAAACGACGCTTCTTCAAAAGACAATCAGAGACAATAAGCGGAGGGTAAGGCGCGCTAAGCGCGCCTCTGAGCCTCAAAGCTCTAGACATTAGAACGTGTACTGCAAGCTACTCTCATCTCCAGGAATTATTAGAAGACTCCAGAATACAACGAACATATCGTTCCCGCGACACTCGAAGAAGTAATTAGCTTGTGAGTGGTGGCTGTCACCCTCCAAGTTTTCTCTCTCCCCAATAATTGTAACGAGAGACGGCATGTCGCCCTCGAGTTCTTGAAAAAGCCCTGTAACAGCACTCAGCTCTAATGGAGGTTTGGTCGGCACAGATCCGGCCACGTGATTTTTCACCTCTTTCGGGGATTTCCACGGCAAAAAAATTATCTTGTCAACTTTCTATTTTCATTGGCTGTGTGTCGCGCTCGACCGTTCCGAGAACTAAGACGATCCAAAAATTCCGGCCCGACCGGGACGTCGAGTTAGTCCGCAATAGCCGCCTTGTCCGGACTGCTGCAAAAAAAGAATGAAGAAAAGTCCCCCTTTTCTGATTGGATCGGCACCTCTGAGCGCACCGCAGCCTAGCTCTGATACCACTTGTTGTGCGAACGTTGAGGAAAAATAAAAATCACACAACCAAAAACAAAAGAACACGATGCGATTTACGTGATTCGATGAGAAATGCCTACGTCCACGGGGAGGGGCTATTCACCATCACCGGTGAGAGAGAAAAAGAGAGGCTAATACAATATTACAACTTAACACACTTATCCTAACATAAGAACCCTAACTCCTTTTATATTTATAGGAGAAATTAGGGCAAATCAAAAAAAAGACTAAAACACCCCCCCAAAACAACAGCTTCTGCCTCAACAAATAACAGGTTTCTACATAAATTATTATCGTTTCTAATATTTTAACATAGCACTTTACTGGGTTAAACCATATTTCTTTTCTCCTCACTTAACTGGGTTAAACCGTGTTTCTTTTTTTCAAAAATTATTATATTTTCTAATACTTTAACATAGCACTTAACTGGGTTAAACCATATTTTTGATAATATATCAAATTGCGTAAGTACGTGCTAAGAAAGACACTTCAAGAGCATATTTTCTATACAGACAGCACAATTAAACAGAAGAAATAACTAACAATTGTATGGATTACTCATCAGAACTAAGAATTGTATAGTTTACTCAACAGCTAGAGTATTTATAACGTCCACATATAACCCGCTCCTAAAAGAAACAAACGTGGATGACATGATTAGCAGGAACATCTACGATCACAAAATGTAGACAAAATATCATGGCAAAATGGATATGCCCCAACAATATTATTGGTTTTGGCCAAAAGGTCAATTCTTGTTTCACTGCAGAAAAAAAAATTGTGCATATTTAACTAGTAAGGCAAGCTTAAAAACAATATCAGCATGTAATTTGTATCATTTTTAAATATGTTTGTACACATCACTTTTGCTAGAAAAAATGTGAAGCATACTATAGAACAACTTGCATTCATAATGGTTAAAATTTGGCACATCACCCAATTCATAGATCCTTTGTTTACCTGTCACTGCTGCACTATGACGACCTCCACATGCAATAGCCTTAACAAAGCTCCCAGTAACCCTGTAAATCTGCCCTTCTGAACTCGTAATTCCTTTATTATAACCTGATGCTTTATCTTTACCGTAAGATGCTGACTCGATGCAAGGTACGAGATGGGGGGAAGAAACCATCCGCATTCGAGAACCCAAACCAACTTGGCCTTCACCTCCATATCCCCAACCCCACACCTGACCCACATCTGAAACCTTGGAAAAACAAAGCAATTACCAATGTGTTGCTTACAATATTAGTCAGGTCCTACTAACTTCTCATTAAAAACATGAAGGAATAATTACAAAGAACTACTTTGGAACTTCACATAAATACAGCGACCTTGGTAATTTTGTGTACATGTATGCTAAAACTGTACTAAGAGGAGGGATCTTGGTAATTCCCTGTAATAATCAAAGTTGAAGGGGAGGTCCCGTAAATAACTCTTAAACACAAAATACATCAAATGAATGATGAGACATAAACAGTCAATGGAAAAAGTAGATTCACGTGACAAAGCAAGTGTATGACGACCACCAGCAGCAACAGATGTAATCTTCACGCCTGCACCAGGTGCGACAATACAGGGAAGTGTTGCGAGAGCATCATCACCTGATGATAAGCTCTCATGGCCATGCTTGACTGAAGATAGCCTTCTGCGTTTTGTGCTCTCCTCATTGCTTTTGCCTTCATAATTAGCTATTGTTTGTTCCACTGTTTGGGCTCACTGCAATTGAATTGCTCCAGTTTATCATTTCAGGAAATAATGCAAAGAAACTCTCTCTCCTTGAGTTCTACTTGTAAAATAAAATAATCAATAACATCACCTTGTTCATTCAGAGACCCACATTGTTTTTCATCCTCCAAATTTCCTACTATACTGCTCGTTGATCTGCAATCACCTTCCCAGTTGGAACACACTCTTTCCAACCCCAAGTGAACACCTCCCCATTAGCTAATGCATAAGAATTTTTTAAATGTTATTCCATGATAGACTCAACAGCATTCACTCGCAAACTAAACAAAAATGACCACGCAAGTTAAACATAGCTTGGTTAAGGAAAATAAGAGAAATAAAGGAGAGCAGAGAAAAGAGAAGGCAAAGGGGGCGCTATGGGCTACGTGCCCAGTTATTTTGATGTGTCTTTAATTATTATGTTTTATTGTCTATTATGTTGTAGTTTGTGTCTTAGGTTTCATTATATTTTACTATGATGTGCCCTTAATTATTTTTAAGTCATCATATCCTCTATTTAAAGGATCCATTGGGTCTTTTAATAGTATGAAAGAAGTTATTCTTCATTCCTTGTCTTGAGTAAGAGATTTTGGTAGCTCTCTCCTCTCGAGCAAGGCTCACCTAGGCAGTCGAGGTTCCGGCTCCGAAGTATCCCCTCCGCCTCCGTCCACCTCTCTGGCGAGAGCACACAACAACTTGGTATCAAAGCCATTTTGATCCTCCTCTTCCACCGAAGCCGCTGTCAACAACTAGCAAACCCTAAATCCTTTTTTCGAAGTCGCTGTCATTTTGATCCTCCTTTCATCTTTTGATTCCAGCAAGCGTGCAGCCGCATCTACGATCCATCCCAGTGATGTCTTCATCGTGCCCTAGATTCCTTTTTGCATCTTTCAGCGACCAGGGCCCGACGATTCCTCATATTTATGTCGATGTTGCTCGTCTCTACACCGACGACTGACGATGCTTCACACGATCGACTCCTCCAGCGGGCTCGTTCACATCCAGTGACGAACAACGCCTCTACCTTCAACATCCCAGTCACTAGTGTCCAATTTTGGGGGCGCTCAATTCCCTTCCAAAGACCCCCACATCCCACCGATCACGACCTCCTAACCGTTGGTGTCCAATTTTTGGGACTAGCGCGCCCCCTCTGCTTATCCGTAAGAGTTTTGATGCTCCAACAACCATCCCCCTTGAGCAATCACAGAAACTGCAGCCTCCTCTTCACTTGTATCAATCAATAGGCTCTTCTTTTTTTGCCTTCATCGAAGCATGGCCTCTTTCTCGGCAACTCAAACTCAACCGTCTTCGAAGAATCCAGCCGTTTAATCACCCGCTCTTTAGCATGTGATACTTCCAATTCATTGTCGAATGTACTCCGCACTATGGGGGGCTCAGCCACGCTAACAGATACTATGAGTGGCCTCATGCAAGCATTCATGACATCCATAGAGGGATGCTTTCGAGAGGCCGAAGCGCAACGTCGGGGAAACATGGTCTCACTCACAAACATGGTCACACTCGCCATGTCGTCCCGATGACGTGCTCATAGTTCCTAAAGGTGTGCATCCATGACGGATATAATAGTATGGAGCCAGTTCATGGCCTCCAAGAAATTGGGGGAATCTTTCATATGATGAGCGGAGCGAGAGAAAGAAAGGGTAAGAGGGCAGTCTGATTACACTGAGTTGGATGATTGGGAATGTCCACAAGAGCCACGTCGTCGCCCAATGATAGCAAAAACAAGTACTTCGAGCTTACTATGTGGGGCCAGCAGAGTGACGGGGCGGAAAAGCTTGTTTGCGGCTCTGGAATGGCGGGGGGTTTAATAAAAAAACGATGGGGAAAACGTGTGCGGAGGAGTCTTTATCCAAACCGGTCGAACTGAATCCTCTTTACGTGAGTGGGAACAAGATCGAGGGTGATGGCGCGGGGCTCGAAACGGCAAATGTGTGTGGCGGCGTTGGGCTCGACGGGCATGAAGGCGCGAAATCGCAGAGAAATGTGGTGGGATGACTCTGGTGTAGATTTGTCGGACATGCTCCGTCGAGAAGAGTCGGTTGAGGGGTGGAAGCTACGGCTGGTTGTCGCAAATGATGGCGTTGAAGCAGGCGATGAAGCGGGAAGCTAGCGAAGCTACTGGTTAGACGTGGACTTCTTCTCTGAAGCAGTGGCTGGCTGTTGGAGAAAGACGATGGCTGGTGTTGACGAAGCAGTGGTTTGATGAAGTAGCAGCGGAATGGAGTGTGCGGAAGCGGTGCCGGAGCGACATTGGCGTGTGTTGGCTGAAGAGGAACGAGAAGCTCTCGGATACCAAAGATGTTAAGGACCTATTCAAACGGAGGCCGGAATAGTGGTCGTAGGTGGAGAAGATGGTGATGGAGGATACAACGGAGCCTTAATCGCGACTGCCTAAGGGAGTTGCCCGTTAGAGGAGAGAGTCACCAATGATCTCAACTCTTAACTTATGTATTCATTAGGATTATCAGTCCTAATGATTTTGATATTAGTTGAAAATTGGTTGCGAATTTTTGTGATAAATGAACGAAAGACGTGCATTATATTATAATGATCACTGAGTAAAATACACTTAAGTCATGTCATAATAATCATCAATACAACAAATAACGATATCTAGATAGATTATCAATTTTATAAGGACCTTCTGCAAGATCTGGAATGAATTAAAGAGAAGGGAGAACAACTCCTAATCCATTGGGCGAACAAAACGATGTTTTCCATAGACACATGATTCACAAGAAGATCAGAAAAACAAAATTCAAGAAGAGCCTTCCACAAGATTGGGAGAGGAATCTGGTGAAGGAGGTGATGCTAGTCAACAGAAGTAATGGAAGATAATGTTGAGGGAGGGATATTTGAAATGTAGAACTCAATCAATGAACATCCCCTACCACTAATCTTTGCGTCTGAAGATCATGTAGCACAGAGGAGTAAGAAGAAAAGGTAAAAGAGCAATCATAAGTAAGACGACTAACAGAAAGAAGATTAAAATGTGAGCTAGGAACATGAAGTACAAATCATAGAAAGATAATTGAGATAAGGGACATGTCGACGGATCCGCTAATCCTGGTGGTTTTTCCATTAGCAACTATAATGAACATGGGATAAGTAGTAGTGTCCATGTATCTCGAGAGTTTCTGTGGAGTAATATGATTTGTGACACCATAGTCCTCTATTCAAGATGAGTTATAAGAGAGACATGGTATACCTTCATTACAAGCTTATGAAATAAGCCCTGAGGCTCGAATAGCTAGCCATCGGTACTCTATAGTTCCTTTCTCTATATATCAATTTTAAATCGAGATGTGCTAAAGTGTCCACTGCATGAGAAGATTGATGAAAAGAAGTTTGTTGATGTTGGGAGAACCCATCTTTCGATAGCATGTTGACTCGGTGTGATTCCTTGAGCCACAGTAGATACACAAGCAGGTGTTCTTTCCCTCGGGATAGGTACAACCATCTTGCATCCTCGTAGACACGAAAGACGAGACACCTAATACAGAATTATCTCACTCCCAACTTCGGTCTGAATTTCAGTCTGAGATATATAATGAGTTGGTTCACTGCTTAGAGTTTGCCGAACAGACATTTCAGCTCGTCCTCCATTACCAGCAATTCTTTAGACCTGCCAGTGTTGATTGAGTAGACTCAAAACCTTACGACCTGCCATGAGGAGTTCACCCAAGTCCAATGCCACCATTGTGCCTACTCGTGTTCTCATGGACATGAAAGATGGGACACGTGATACAGAGTTATCTCACTACAGCGAAGTTCAGTGTTCAATGAGTGGTCTATCATTAGAGTCTGACCCATACAATATAGAATCGTCAGAGTCACAGTATGAGCGACACCATGATCCAGCAATGGCATGCCCTTCCCCTACTCCTTGCATTGACCTAGTTATTACTTTGATCATGGGCCCACCTTTAAGTATATGTTCATCTGATTCTTTTCGTTTTGTAGTGACGAGTCATGTCCCAAAAGTTGAAGGGCTAATTTTGACCTTGTAGTGACTACCTCACCTATTTATGAGAACATTACATATGTCAATGATACTCATTTGGAAGATCGTCCTGTTATTGATGAGTTATTTGATGAGCCTCTCGATAAGCCATCGCTTCTTTGTGATGATGAGATTTAGGTGCGGAATATCAAATGGGCATTGCAATCTGGACCGTCGTATGCTGGAAGATTGACCACCACCTGGAAGAATTCAAAGCATCAGATTTAAATGTTTTAATGCATTGTCTTAATTATCTTCACTGTATCCGTCCACTTTAAAATCTATATATTTGCAATGCGGTAATCAAAATATTTAAGCAATATATCTATCCTTGATGTTTCCCAAATCTCTTTCTCCACTTTGTTACTCTGACTATCTCACACTGGTATCAGAGCCTATGGCATGATCTTTGATTTCTCTCCCGTAAGTCATGGCATCATCATCCACCTCATCTTCCTTCTCTCGGACCTTTGTCCCAGTCTATACTGGTGATATGTATGATTTTTTGGAGCATCAAGATGAGGACTCTACTTGACTCTCACGACCTCTGGGACATAGTGACCGTTGTATTATGGGAACTACTTCTGCTAAAGAGGCATGAGATACTTGAAAGGAAGATTTTGTTGGCTCGGAAAAGATTGTTTCCATTAAACTACAAATCATGTGGAGGGAATTTGAAAACCTCCATATGAAGTCGGGTGAGAGCGTAAAAAACTTCTTTGGAAGGATAAATGCACTCATAAATCAAATGCGGGTTATGGGTGAGATCATTGAGGATTCCAAAATTGTTCTCAAAATTCTCAGATGCCTTACTTTCACCTATATTCCAGCAGTCTTTTTGAAGAAGCAAGAAATCTAAAGACTTTGACCCTAGCTGAGCTCCAAGGGTCACTCATGGCCTATGAAGAACGTCTCAAAAAGGAACTAGGAAATATGGAAACAACATTTCAAACAAAACTGCATCTCCACAAACACAATAACCGGCGCAAAACCGTGAATGCTTCTAACAACACCTCCCAGGCCAAGTCTTCTTCCATGCGGAATACTTCCTCTGCAGGATGAGGGAGAGGAAGGCCAACATCACATCATCCAAAAAAGGTGATCTTTTTTGCTCACTATGCAAAAGAACCAATCATGAGTTAAAAGATTGCTTCTTTAAGTGTAAACAATGCAAGAAAGGCGTGCACTTTGAGAAAGATTGTTGGTTCAATCAAAAGGAAGAAACAAATGTCTGTGAAAAGGAAGTCGCAGACACCAAAGGAGAAGCACAAGAGAATAAAACAGAAAGACTATATGTTCTCTGTTTACAAACTAAAATGAAAAACTATTGTGATTGGATTATCGACAGCGGGTGCTCCAATCATATGTGTCACTCACAATCCTTCTCCAACATTGACATCTCATATAAATCTGAAGTGTTTCTGGGCAATGGTACAACTAAGAAGATTGAAGGAAAGGGGTTGTTGAAATTCTCACAAACAAAGGTGACTTAAAGGTTATTTATGATGTACTTTGGGTTCCTGACCTTGCTCAGAATCTACTGAGCATGGGCCAACTCATCAAAAGAGGCTTTATTGTTACCTTCCAAGATGATCGATGCAAAATTTCTGATAGGCCCTGGTGACCCATTTGCCTCAACACTGATGTCTCCCAATCAGAAATTTTCCATCAAATTATTGCTTGCTCGTCACAAGGCCTTCGCCTGTAAACAGGGTTGCCTTAACAATAATACCCTCTGGCATCACAGGCTGGGCTACTTTCATTGGGAAGGAATTCAAAAATGATTCATCACCAACTTGCTTTAGGCGTACCACGATTGAAAATGCAGAAAGAATTATGTGTTGAGTGCACTACTGTCAAATCTCATCGGATCCCATTTCCTCGGCAATCAACCATCCAAAGCACCCGACCTTTTGAGCTCATTCATGCGGATTTGTGGGGACCCTTGCCGTGTGACTCCATTTGTGGAATGAGATACTTTCTCCTTCTAGTTGATGATTATACACGTTTTATGTGGATTTATTTCCTCTCCCACAAACATGAAACTTTTGAACCTTCAAAAATTTTAAAAACCAAGTTGAAAAACAACATGGATATCTTATTTTTGCTCTCAGAACTGACGGGGGGGGGGGGAGAATTCTTATCAAATTCCTTCTCTCAGTTCTGTCTAGAGCAAGGTATCTAGAGGAAGTTGACTGCACCCCGGGCCCCCAGCAAAATGGAGTGGTTAAACGCAGAAATCAGACCATTCTCGAGATGGCACGAGCCATGATGTTAACCACTAATATGCCCAAGTTTTTTTGGGCTGAGGGCTGTAACACCGCGGTGTATCTATTGAATAGGAGTCACACTAACTCCTTAACTCTCTCTACACCTTATGAGGCCCTCTATAATAAAAAACCTAACTTACAACACTTGAATAATTTTGGTTGTGTTGCATATCCTCTTAAAGAACAAGCAGATAAGTTGGAATCAAAGGCAGATAAGTATGTCTTCATTGACTACTGCAGTAATTCAAAGCCTCAAAGGCCTACCGGCTATTTGATCCAATCCACAATAAACTACTTATCTCTCGGGATGTCACCTTCAATGAGTCTCAGGGATGGACCTGGGAAGAAACCTCATCGGCAGTTCCAAGTGTCCTTACTCGCGGGGTTGAGCCATGGTTTGATGTTGGCCCCTTCCAGCCGGAAATTGAAGCTCCTCCAACTGAATCCCTTCATCCAGAACATGAAGATCTTATTTTTGAAGATCCTGAAAGTCCACCCTCATCATTGCCTCGGAAGATGAGATCCCTGGAAGACATTTACTAGTCCTGCAACTTTGCTGCCTTTCCTGATACACCAACTTCATATCAAGAAGACGCAGAGGCGCAACTCAGCCTGAATGGATCCAGGCCATGAAAGACGAGATCGAAATGGTGAAAAAACCAATACTTGGTAGTTGGTACCTCATAGAATGCCCTCCTCATCACCAGATCATGGGGCTTAAGTGGGTATACAAAGTAAAAACTGATGAAGAAGGAAAAAATCATAAGGCATAAAGCACGGATTGTTGCAAAAGAGTTCTCTCAGATTCCTGGAAGAGATTACGAAGAAACATATGCCCCGATGGCGTGTATGGAGACAATTCGAATGCTCATTGCTACTGCCATTCACAACCGTTACTCAATCCATCAAATGGACGTAAAATCTCCGTTCTTGAATGAAATCAACGCGGAGGAGATTTATGTCCAGCAATCTCAGGGCTTCGAGATTCCTGCAGAAGAAGAAAAAGTTTACCGGCTTGCAAAAGCCCTCTATGGGCTAAAGCAGGCTCCGCGTGCATGGAATAGCAATATCGACATGCATCTCATCAGGTCTAGCTTCGAGCGGTGCCCTGTGGAACCATCTCTTTATACTAAAAGAAGCCAAGGTGAAATCATCATTCTACTTCTCTACGTAGATGACTTGATTATCACAGGATCCTCACCTGAGATGATAAGAGAATTCAAGATGAATCTAATGCAACAATACGAAATGCCTGACCTTGGACTAATGAAGTTCTTTCTCGGCATTCAAGATCAGCAGGCGTCCAATTTTATTTTTCTCTCACAAGAAAAGTGTGCTAGGGTTTTGCTCGTTAAATTTCAATTAGATGGTGTCAATTCAACTACATCTCCCATGGCAACAAGTGATAAGCTGGGAAAGAGAAAAGAAGAGGAAGAAAAGTGCAACTATGAAACCTACAGATCCCTGATAGGATCCTTGATCTATCTCACAAAAACAAGGCCTGACCTTGAATACTCTGTGAATGTTCTCTCCCGATTCATTTTTGATCCTGGCAAACAACATTTTGCTGCGGCCAAACGTGTTATGTGATACATTAAAGGTACTTTATCTTATGGTCTGTTCTACCAGCATTATCCCAAAAACAACATTACAGGGTATTGTGATTCTGACTGGGGCAGATGCATCGACGACCGCAAAAGTACCAGTGGATACCTGTTCTTTCTAGGTATCAACCCGATATCATGGAGCTCAAGAAAGCAACAAACAATGGCATTATCCTCCACTGAAGTGGAATACATGACGCTGACAGCTGTTGGGTGTGAAGGCATCTGGCTTGAAGAAGCCCTAAAATTCATTAAGGAAGAATAGAAAGGTTCAGCTACTGCCTTGATTTTGAAGAGCGACGACTTCTCATCCATATCTCTAGCTAAGAACCCGATCATTCACAACCTATGCAAGCACATCGAGTTGCGCTACCACTTTATTCGGGATCTTGTCGATAAGAAGAAAATCCAGCTTAGTTTCTGTCGATCTGAAGAACAAATTGTTGATGAAATGACCAAAGCATTACCGCGTCTTCGTTTCAATGAACTGCGTTCAATGATGGTCGTCACCTCCCGTCCATCTTGAGGGAGGGTATTAAATGGGCATTGCAATTTGGACCACTGTATGCTGGAAGATTGACCACCACCTTGAAGAATTCAAAGCATCACATTTAAATGTTTTAATGCATTGTTTTAATTATCTTCATTGTATCGGTCCACTTTAAAATCATATATTTGCAATGTTGTAATCAAAATGTTTAAGCAATATATCTATCCTTGATGTTTCCCAAATCTCTTTCTCCACTCTGTTACTCTGACTGTCTCACAGGGAACTCATTTGTGAGACTGGATCATTGAGTCTCAAGTCATATATCCGAGCTCGCCTCCGAGTGAGGAACTTAAGCTTATGATTGAGTATGTAGAGTTTGTGGCACATACAATTGAGAACACTCTCAATAATTCAGGAGCCTACCCATTTTCCCCTTACACTCTTAACAAGTTCTTGAAAGTCTCGGTTGTTGATCCACCTGATGAGTTTTCTCCTCTTGGAGACATTCAACACACTCTAGAGTTGTGTCCGGTTCTAGAGGTCTCGGGTATTCATTTAGGTGATCAGAGCATTCGCGAAGAATTTTCCTACATACCTCCTAGCGACCACACCCTTTGAGAGACATTCGATAAGTCATGGACTCATTTCTTAGTGATGAAGCATTGCATAATTACTTTGGTGTTCATCGCACACTCAATGAATATATTTTACATCTCGCCCAAAGAGTCTCCCGATAGACCACCCCTTCTCAAAAACATTCAGCGAACTGTAGAATTCCAGGTCCCCTGAATGATTTCTAAGGATAATCTCCCAACTAAGGTCAGTTTTGTGGATTGGCTCGTCCTCATTACCAAAATAGAAAACCTAAATGATTATGATAATTTAAAAATGAATAGACATTAAATAGAAAAAATCAAAAAAGAAAATACAAATACCCCTGGAATTAAAATAAAACCTACAATAATAAATAATAATAACATGATAACAGAAAATAATAATTTGCACCATCATTGAACATAGAAGCTCAAGTTGTTAGCAGAACATAAAAAAATGAAAACCTGTAACTGCAACACAGTGAGCCCACCCAGCTGCTGCTTTAACTATATCAGCTTCAGCGGGAAGAGGAAAAGCCTCTGGAACTTCCTGCATAAGATCCCCATGGCTTGTTACTAGAATTCCATCAGCTAAATTAAAGAAAAATCAAAAACATTGGACCACAATAATTAGTACCTCGTGCTTTCCCGAAGTAAGGTAACTCTGGCCCATATCGTCCGTGGATCCCCATGTGATGAGTTTACCTGATTCTGTTAGGTTCAAAGATCGATTATGGGACCTTGTTAATTAATCTCCAGAAACACAAATCAGCAGGAAGGACAAGAGTACGGGCATAAGTAAGGAGATCAAAGATCAAACTGTTAGAAGTGAGATGTACACAAACAGGTCTTGTATTTATATGAAAAAATGGTGACCAATAGGTCTTACATATAGGAGAAGAGAAGGGGGGAGAGAGCCCAATAGGCAATGTGGGACTAAAGGGAAAAACAGTAAATACATTAAATAAATACATTATTTAATATTATTTAACACGCCCTCTCAAACTCACGGTGGATCATAAACTGAGAGTTTGCTAATAAGATAACGCAGTCGAGCAGTTGTGAGAGACTTGGTGAGGAAATCCGCAACTTGTTCTTCAGAAGCAATGAACGGCAGAGAGATGGTGTTGGCGAGGAATTCCTGACGAGTAAAGTGACAATCGATCTCAATATGTTTTGTCCGTTCATGGAACACCGGATTTGAGGCAATTTGAATGGCGCTTCGATTATCACAGAATAAGGGAGTGGGTCCCGTTATTTGCACACCAAGATCATGAAGAAGACGACGGAGCCAAACAATTTCAGCAGTGGTAGAAGCCATGGCACGATACTCAGCCTCCGTGCTGGAGCGCGCAATGGATTCCTGTTTCTTACTGCGCCAGGAAATCAGAGAGTCGCCCAGAAAGATGCAGAATCCCGTAGTTGAGCGACGTGTCGTAACATCCCCCGCCCAGTCAGCATCCGAAAACGCTCGGAGGGTGAGTGGCGAAGTAGCGGAGAAGAAAAGCGAGCGGCTGACAGAGGCGCGAAGATAGCGGAGGATCCGGAGGACCGCGGCATAGTGGGCGGAGCGAGGAGCTTGAACAAATTGACTGACGAAGCTAACAGCGTGAGCAATGTCAGGCCTAGTCATAGTGAGATAGACGAGCATCCCGACAAGACGCCGATAACGGGTGACATCAGAAAGCGGTTCCCCATCTGATGGAAGAAGTTTAAGATTTAGCTCCATAGGGGTGGCAACAGTGCGGGTGTCAGTGAGAGCAGCCACAGAGAGAATATCGGAGATGTACTTTTGCTGAGAGACCAGAATGCCGCGTGTAGAGCGAGCTATCTCTAATCCAAGAAAGTAGCGGAGGGGGCCCATGTCCTTCATCTCGAACTGACTGCGCAGGTGTTTCTGAAGAGAGGCAATGGTGGCGTGGTCATCACCGGTGATAATCATGTCATCCACATATAGGAGCAATATGGCGCAACCCTGAGCGGAGGTGCGAGTAAACAAAGCATGATCAGTGTGTCGTTCAACAAACCCAACTTTTAGAACTGTTGTGCGGAAGCGCTCAAACCAGGCGCGAGGAGCCTGTTTGAGACCATAGAGGGCCCGACGGAGGTGGCAGACGTGGCCAGGTGGAGCAGAGAGACCCAGGGGAGGTGCCATATAAACGACTTCGGTGAGATCGCCATGAAGAAAGGCATTGGTTACATCCATTTGATGGAGGGGCCAGTTCCGGGCAGCGGCGACCGCAAGTAAGGTGCGAACGGTGGTCATCCGGGCAACTGGGGCAAATGTTTCGTCATAGTCGATTCCATGTTCCTGTGAAAACCCGCGAGCCACTAAGCGGGCTTTATGGCGCTCAACAGAACCGTCCGGACGGGTCTTAATTTTGAATATCCACTTGCAACTGATAGGGATGACACCAGGAGGGCAAGGAACGATATCCCAAGTGTGAGTCCGGTGAAAAGCTTGAAGTTCAAGTGCCATGGCTTGCTGCCATTCAAGTTTTCCAACTGCCTCTTGGTATGACTTGGGCTCCCGGTGGGCGTGAAGGGTGGTGAGGAAGGCCTGAAAAGCAGGGGAATAGGAGCTATTGGTGGTGAGAGCAGAGGCTGTAGATCGGTCAGTACTTTGGTTGTAGCGAGCTGGCGTGTGGCGGTGGCGAGCAGGGTTACGCCGAGGAGCAGCAGGATCCACGGTTGCAGAGGGGACGGAGCGTCGGACGGAGCCGTATCAGAAGCAGTAGCCGGAGGAGGGGCTGTGGGTGTTGGAGGAGGAGCGGATGTCGAGGGAGGATCCGCGGGCGGAGGAAGAGTTGGCGACCGGGTAGGAGGGAGTAGTGGAGTCCTGGGGCGAGTTGGAATTGGAGGAAGCAGCGGAAGGGAAAGTGGTGGAGCAATGGAGGGTTGAGAGGTACGGGTTGGTGGTGTGGAGAAGAACATTTCATGTTCGACGAAGGAGACATGGCGAGAGATGCGAATGCGACGAGTCACCGGATCGTACCAACGATAACCTTTGTGGTGATGGCTGAGGCCGAGGTGAACACAACGAGAGGAGCGAGCGGAGAGTTTGGTGCGTTCAGGCCCGGGAAGAAGAACGAAGCAGGTGCACCCAAACGTTCGGAGAGAGGCATAGGTTGGTTGACGAGAGTAAAGTCGTTCATAGGGAGTGGCGCCAGAGATGGATGTGGAAGGAGTGATGTTGATGAGGTGAGTGGCAGTGAGGACAGCTTCGGCCCAGAAGGAGTGAGGAGCCGATGCAGAGATGAGGAGAGCACGAGCTGTTTCGATGATGTGACGGTGTTTTCGTTCAGCAACCCCATTTTGTTCATGGGTGTGCGGGCAAGATTGTTGGTGGAGAGTGCCATGCGATTTGAGGATATCACGCATAGTGGAGGAGAGAAACTCTTGAGCACAGTCGGAGCGAAAAAGTTTGATGCGACGCCCAAACTGAGTGTGAAGCATAGTGGTGAACGAGTGATATACGTCGGAAATTTCAGAACGATTCCGGAGGAGATACACCCAAGCGCAACGTGAAAAATCATCAATGAAACTAACATAATAAAGATACCCAGAATGTGAAGCAATTGGCGCTGGGCCCCAAATATCAGAATGAACTAAATCAAAGGGGGCTGTCGTTTGTGAAGCACTACTTGTAAATGGTAGAGCAAGGTGCTTTGACAAACGACAACCGGTACAAACAGAGAGGGGGGAAGGGGAAACACGACCCAAAGCTCCAGAGCGGATAACACTTTGAAGTCGATCGGAAGACAAATGTCCTAAACGTCTGTGCCACAAGTCGGCAGTAGAGATGGCGGAGAGAGCAGAAGCTGAAGATGATAAGGGGGGAACATGAAGATATTCCATCTGATACAAGCCACCAGTCCTATGGCCCCGTCCAATCCTCTGAGCTGTCCGTGAATCCTGCACAACACAATCAGAAGAAGAGAACAAAACTGTTAGACCAAGATCACAGAGGGAGCTAACTGAAATGAGGTTCATGTGGAGCCGAGGGGCATGGTGGACGTTGGAGAGAGTAAGGCGACCAGGAGGGTCAGAGATTGGGGTGATGGAGCCAGATCGCAAAATAGGGAGAGATTCCCCATCAGCTGTGGTGACCTGAAGGTTGGTGGGGGAGGAAGTGCAATTGGTGAAGTTGCGTGAGTCGGAGGTGAGGTGGCAGGAGGCCCCAGAGTCGAAATACCAAGGTGCATGTGGAGGAACTCGAGTAGCAACAGTACCAGAAGCAGCTGAGAGGCTGTGTTCCACAGAGGAGGCAGGTTGTAACAGGGGTGACTGGAGGAGAAGCTCCTCTAAGCGCTGCAGACGATCAGTGGCAGCAGCAGCAGTGGGGTGAGAACCAGGGCCACGACCTCGGCCCCGACCACGGCTGTCACGACGATGGTCAGAAGTTCTGTGCTCATCAGGGCGAGGGGGACGAGTGGGGCAAGCAGACTTCATATGCCCCACCTTCTTGCAGTAATTACAGGTAACCGCATTGTGACGCGGAGGAACCGCAAGAGCAGTATCGGACTGGAGAGCAGGTTGAAGGGCGACGGGAGGGCGGAGACGGGTCTCTTCGTCAAGCAGAGCAGTCAGGGCATCATCCAGAGTAGGAAGCGGGACTCGGTGAAGGAGCTGTGCGGCAAGAAGAGAAAACTCAGGACGCAGAGCAGCCAGAAACTGATGAAGATGACCCTCGGAGAGGTGACACTGAAATTCCAAGGAGCGAGGACAGCCGCAGGGTAAAGGAATCATGGAATCGAGTTCGTGCCAGTAGGCACTCATCACAGTGTAGAAGTCCTGAATGGAGCGGCCTTCTTGGCGGGCAGACTGAGAGTCGCAGATAAGACGGTGACGCCGAGCTCCTCCACGGGGAACGAATCGATCGCGGAGATATTCCCACATGGCACGGGCGGAAGGAAGGCGGCCGATAGACGTGAGGAGCGGGCGAGCAACGGATTCCAAGAGGTAGGCCCGGATGGCTTGATCGCGCCAGCGCCAAAGAGTGAGATCATCAGTAGAAGTGGCGGTGACAGGGGGTGCGTCAGAACCGGTTGCAGTAGCTGGTTTGGCGGCAGGGGCGGCAGGGGCGGGAGGCACACCGATGATGTGATCCCAAAGATCACGAGAGGAAAGGGCGGCCTCAACGGTAAGGGCCCAGTCCGGCCAGTCGCTAGCGCCGGCGAGCTGGAAAGACGTGGCCTTCAGTGGTGGCGAGATCAGAGGAACAGACATGGAGTCGCAAGGAGTGGTGAACCTGCAGGGAGTTGACGAACGGAGAGGGGGACTGGACAGGAGCGAGCGGGCAGTGGCGAGCGGGCAGGGCGGCGAGCGGGCAGGGGGGGGGGCGAGCGGGCAGGTTGGGGCGAGCGGCAGGGGGGGGGGGGGCGAGCGGGCAGTGGCGAGCGGGCAGGGCGGCGAGCGGGCAGGGGGGGGGGCGAGCGGGCAGTGGCGAGCGGACAGGGCGGCGAGCGGGCAGAGGGGGGGGGGGGGCGAGTGGGCAGGTCGGCTAGCGGGCAGGGCGGGGGGGGGGGGGCGAGCTGGGCAGGGCGGCTAGCGGGCAGGGGGGGCGAGCTGGGCAGGGCTGCTAGCGGGCAGGGGGGGCGAGCTTGGCAGGGGGGGGGGCGAGGGCAGGGGGGGCGAGCTTGGCAGGGGGGTGGGCGAGGGCAGGGCGGCGGCGAGCTGGGGAGAGTCGGCAGGGGGGGCGAGCTGGTAGGGGGGCGAGCTGGTAGGGGGGCGAGCTGGCAGTGGCGAGTGGGGAGGAGCTGGGTGGTAGCGAGCTGGAGAGGGGGGGGGGGCGGGTTGGACAGAGCGGCGAGCGGGCAGGGGGGCGAGCTGGGGAGAGTCGGCAGGGGGGGGGGCGAGCTGGCAGGGCGGTAGGGGGCGAGGTTTGGTCAGAGGTCGACAACTCCGTGCAGGATTGGACAGATACGCGAGCAGAGAGGTGAGCGAGAAAAATTAAACCCCCTCTGATACCATGTTAGAAGTGAGATGTACACAAACAGGTCTTGTATTTATATGAAAAAATGGTGACCAATAGGTCTTACATATAGGAGAAGAGAAGGGGGGAGAGAGCCCAATAGGCAATGTGGGACTAAAGGGAAAAACAGTAAATACATTAAATAAATACATTATTTAATATTATTTAACACAAACAACCGCATCACGCAGTTAAAAACGAAGCAGATGGGAGACGGACTTTGCGGATTTACGAATAGAAGACACGTGAAATCAAGTAAAGATGAAGAGAGAGAGAAAGGGAGGGTTGCAGATGAGACACCTGAAATGGCCATCGCGAAGCCGCATCCCCCGCCGGACACATCTCTCCACGCGTCTTTGTTAGCGGATTCTGGCCGGCGGACGGGGACTGGATGAAGTAACGGCAATCTGTCCGGAGAGACTCCGGGAAGGTAGCCCCACATCAGTACAACGTCCTTCTCTTTCTTCTCCTCCTTTTCCAACTCCCGCCGGTCCTCCATCTCCTCCTCTCCCCCGCAACCATCCATTCTCCACTTCCCTTTTCTCTTCGATATTTTTCCAACCACTGATCCAGAGAGAAAAGCTCTGACTTCTCGCTTCTCTCCTGTCTGATATGGTTCTTTCCTGCTCTATAGAAAGAGAGTGTGAGGAAGAACGGGTGAGTAAAAAGGCGGCCAACGAGCCCTTAGCCCGAATCATTTGCTTGGGTAACGCAAGTGCCACGTGGGATGGCAGTGGAGATGTCCCCGACACGTGGCGGAATTTGGTCCAGTTATTCGCCCCGCATTCCAGTCCACGAGTAGTGGCTTTGTTTGGCTCGGTTTGGGGAACTTGCACCGTTGAAGCGACCGTATGAACCGGACCATTAAGACTTCGTTTGATTGAGCAGAGAAGGGAGGAACAAGCGGGTCCAAACGGAGCTTTCGAACCGGAGGAGGGGAGGCGGGGGTCAAAACGGAGCGAGGGGGCGTTTTTTATTTGCTGCAGGTGCAAACGGAGACGGAACTTCATTTGGTTACCCGCCGTCCGGTGGCGTTTGCTCCAAACGCCGCCCGAAAACGTTGAACCAAATGAAGCCTAAGTAGGTTCGGTTCATGCGGTTGTAACCGTTTTACCTGTTTTTGATCAGATGCTCTGCCACCAACAGGTTTTTGCTCAGGTGCTCTGTCACCACAAGATCTATTTCAAGGGAGATCTCACAACCCTTTGAGTTTTTGATCAGGTGCCCAAAAACTAACTCAAGTCTTTTAATAAAGAGACTTGTCAACCAGGTGATAACTTTTGAAAGGAGTTAGAAACTCTTTTTTACAGTGGGAAATGAAAGGTGATGTTGTCTTCTCTTTTTCTCAAACAGCTGAGAAGACTTTAGTGGATGATGTTGTCAAAGTTCTCTCTGAGATGAAGAAATGGTTCAGGAAGATAAGAGCTTTGCACAGGATGTAGGCCTTTATGAAGATTTTCAGAAAACTTTTTGGACTGGTGTTGAAGAGTTGTCCTTGTGAAGTCTGAAGCAGAAACTGAAGAAGACTAAAGATTTGAGTATTGTTATTGTTCTTCAATTTTTTGTAGATAACAAATCTTTTTCTCTGTAGTACTTTTTATCAGATGTTGTAAAAATATCCCTTGTAATTTTTTTTTTGTTCTGAAGAGAAGAATTTTCTTTTATATTCTGAACTATCTCAGTTGTCTTAAATGTATTTTCTCAACTGTCTCAGCCAATAAGTCAAGTAATTTACCCGGTGAAATTCATAATTAATGCTGCCAAACAAACGATTATATTCTTGAGAATATAAACATTAATTATTAGAGAATTATTGCCTTAGAAAAATACCAATTTAAATCAAAATGACAGAGAAATCGTCAAACTGATACAAACAGAATTCGTCGGGCTCAGGACAGATCTCGTCGACCTGAACTTAAAGTTCGTCGAGCTGAGAAATCGTCTTCGTCGAGTTGAGCTCAGACAAAATTGATCTGGAGAAAATTTGTCAATGCTGAGCTTCAAGTTCGTCGAACTGAAGTAAAATTTCGTCGACCAGAGAAATTGAGTAGAGGAAAGATCGTCGACCTGAGCTTATATTTCGTCGAGCTCAGCTCAGAGTAGAAACTCTGAGTTCTTCGATCTGTGATCGACGATCGTCGAGCTGAGTTCGAAGAACTTCGAACTGATTATCTGAACTCTTAAAAACTGCAATTCTTTTAAGTCTGAATCTCTGAATTCTTTTAAGGGTTGGATCAAAGTTTGTCTAACCTAGTCAGACTGACCTAGACCTTAGAACTAACAATTTGACTCTAGGCTATACATGAAGGGTCAATAACCTAATTAGTGAACCTACCCCAAATTCAAACTTGGGATCCAACATCCCCCTATTCGTCGACTCACTCCCATCTCCCCTACTAGCACCGACGCTCCCACCTGTTGCATCTTCCTCGCGCCACCTTTTTCTCCGGTTAACAGTGATTCATTCAAGTACCCAAATCAAAAATGGAGAAAATATATCAAATGAGTTTTTCGTTCCAGATTTTCTAAAAATGTAGAAAATATACCAGCCCTACCCGAATATTTTCGGGTACTCAAAGTATAATACCTGAGAGAAATCATCGCCCAACACTACTCTATTAGTTGTCTCACGCACATCACTAAGGAATATTTTCGGGCACGGCAAGAAAAATATTGGGGTGCGGCAAGTAAAAAAATGGGGTGCGATTATATTTTCAGGTTGCGATTAACAATGAAGTGCGAATAGCTAAAACTGGATTGCGGTTAACAATCACCCTAGGAAATAACAACGGGATTCCATCTCAACCCAAATCTACATATACATTAATAACTACTCACCACACGACTTTGACATTGATTAATTTATTTGAAATCTTTATATACATATTCAAATGTAAATAAAAAAAGTTAAATAAATAATTTATTATATCTATCAATACTATATTTTTTGGGATTCCAACGCGACCCGGGTACTGTTGTGCATGACATTGGGGGCCTTGCATTGTCACTCATGCGCACGCACATACACGCACACGAGTGACAGACACGGGGCTCCGCCCCTGCAGCCCCGTGCGACAGTAACACGGGGCTCCGCCCTTACGCATCGTGACAGTACCCGGCCCGTGATGGTGGGCTTCGCTTGCCGCCCCCGTGCTATCGCTGTTATTATAAATTATTTAAATTAAATGAAATTATAAATTATTTTTTACAAAGAGTTGGATTAGCTCCATTTAATTAGCATTTTTTTCACTATATAATGTTATTTTTTACAAAGAAATGATAGCCGATGTCAACCAAACCTGCATGCATGACTGCGGGCAGAAAGCACTTCCCCAAAAGTAATGTAGTTGGGTTTCATCAAACAATTCTTCATCCGCATGAATAGATCAAGAGCGGCTTGAGCGTAACCATGATGAGCAAATCCAATCAAACATTTTTAATTAACATTATGTGAAATACCACAATCGTGCCCCATTTAGCATACATGTGCACCAGTATTGTGTCAAGCTTGAAACTAACTTCAATTTCTCTGCAAATGATCTGATTATGAATCCATCTCCTGAAACCCATTCTCCTTGTCAAAGCCGACTTAGAGGGCAAAATAATTAATGTCTTATAGAATTCACAGCCAGTATCCCTCATTTCACCAATGAGTTTTACGGTCACGATAAATGTCGCTCTCATGATAAATGTCACCGCTCATGACAAATATCGTCTCCACGACATATGTCACATTATGAAGGAAATACAAGATTCATGCAGAAATCAAACCTACTCAGATAAATAGTAATGAGATGAAATAGATTGATGCAAAGAAATAAGAACAAATTTCTAACTACAACTTCCTCGCATTAAGTAGCACAACCAGTTCCGCTTCAACATACTACTCAAGAAATAATAAAATGCCACATCTTATTTGGTATCTGATGAGGATTAATCCATTTTAAAGAAATTTGGTGTGCGCATAGCCGTTCCAAATGAGCGGATCATGGGGTTGACTAGTCAACCTCCTCCCCATGATCCCCATCATGATAGGAGGAGAGTGATGGGGCCCACTTCTCTCATCTTTTATCTCCTCCATCCAATTCCCCCCTCTTTCTCTCCCACCAAAAATGAGATCCACAAACAAGGGAAAGAGGGGAGAGAGAGAACACTGCCGCCGCAACCGACCGCCGCCGCCCGCCGTCGGCCGCCCGCCGCCGGCCACCGTCGGCCGGCCGCTCCCGCTAACCACCGCCAGTCGGTGGCTCGCCGCCCGAACCTCTACCATCCGATCATGATGCGCTACCACGGCCGTTCGATTACGGGGAAACCACCCACTAACCCACTACGTTAGTGGTGGGACCCACCATGATCTCCCATTGGAGCCTATAAAAGGACCCCAGGGGCTCTTCATTTCTCACTTTTTTTCTCCGCAGCTTCTTCTTCCTTGCGCCAGAGCTCTGCCCGTTTCCTGTCGTAGAGAATTCTCCAGCCACCGCGAAGCTCCGCCGAGGTGAAAACGACTAAGTCCCCAAACCTGAAGAAGAAGAAGGCTTACAAGACATCCTTGCGTGGAACACCGCGCCAGCTTCCAAGCTCCGAAGACTCACGCGGATTCCACCGTTCTAGCCCTCTCCACGGCGCAGCCAGTTGCCCGTGGGAAGAGCAAGTCTCCCTCTCACCTCCACTTTTGTAACAAGGTGCGGCCTGTCGCCCTTGATTCTCCTAACATTTTGTAACCTCCAACAACTTAGTGGATTTTGACTGGCACAGAACCGGTCACGTGATTTTTCATCCGGTTGAAGGGTTTTCCACGTTAAAACTCCTGGTATACATTTCCCATTTTTCAACTGACTGTGTGCGCGCTCGACCGCTCCGCGAGCTAAAACGGTTCAAGATAGTCCGGATTGACCGGAGCGCCGAGTTTGACCGCAACAGTATCCAAGCATTTCATTGAATGATTCAATAAATAGTTGCAACTACAAAAAAAATATACAGAAGGAATCTAAGGATGAGCAAACTTGGAGCATTGATTTTGAAAAAACAATATATATGGTCAATGATCTCAAACCTGCGTGCGTGAGATGCACATATTTTATGACAGTGGAATTGAGAAAATAAATTGAAATTGTATAAAAGAAAGTACAAAGATATAAATAATGAATACACTAGTATTTGAAGAATCCTCGGACAAGGCATGAATCCTCAATCAAACGAAAGAAAACAACAAATTTGAACTCATTTTTATTAATAATTAATAAATAATAGGTCTCCTAATAGAAATAAGATTCCAAATGCTACCTGTAGAAGTACATATTGAAGAAACAATAGCACACTTCGAGGTATAGACCTCCTCTATGAAATCAACAATAATAGTTTTTCTTGAACGTGCCTCAGCTAGTTATGTTGGCAAAATATGTGACTGTTGGGCAGACGAGTAGGGCTAGCCGGGCCCGTACTCACAAAGGCCGAGGAGGAGCGGCGAGTGCCAACTCCACCGAGCACTCACCGCCTCGGGTGAGTGGGTGTTCTTGAGGACCACTCGCCCAGTGACCTAAGATGTATTTTTAATATTTTGCCCCCGTTGGCCTGCCCATAGCCTTTTAGAATAGTGGAGTTTGACTGTTGGCAGACCAGCGTAGGGTGTTTTCAGTAATTTCAGAGCAGCAGAGGTTGGCTATTTGTAGGCCGTTCCAAGAGATCTATAAATACAGCCAAGGGGGTACCTCAGAAAGTATGCTTACTTGTGTCTCGGTCTTCTTGCGCTTCTGGAAGTACCCTTAGCTCGGCATTTGGCTAGGGAGGGGAAGCGCTTTAAGATCTTCCGGGTGTGTGATAAGACCTCCACGCCGTGTCCTTGGGTCTGTCCTCTGTTCTTTTCCTTAGTTGTTGGGCTCGTGAGAGAGAAGTGTGCAATCACCCCTTCCCCAAGGGTAAACTCCACAGAGACCGAATTTTCGGTTTTAACAAGTTGGTCTTTACTCTTTATACACATCCTAAATCGCAAGACATCCAAAGTTCAACTTTTTGTGGCAATTTTTATTTCATCTTTCTAGGCTTCCATTGAATTGAGGTCATGATGTAATAAATCAAAATGAATATAAATATAGAAGTCTAGAAAAAGACTTGTAATAAGAAAATTAAAAAAACGTTGCTAACACCTTATATACAAGTCTAGAAAAATTAAAAAACGTTGCTAATATAAATATACAAGTCTAGAAAAAGACTTGTAATAAGAGAACTTATTATAGTAAGAAAACAAAGTTGAGTAGTATAGAGGGAAAAAAGCAAACACCTTAATAATATGTGACTATTGTGCACTGGTGCATGATAAACAAACGTTGCTTACACACTTCAAGCTGACGACCCTTTCGGCAAAGAACAACGACCATGGTATTGTAATGAGACATATCCACTTTTGATGCATAGACATGAACTATTTCATGGAAGAAATGATAGCCGATGTCAACCGATCCTGCATGCATGACTGCAAACACAAAGCATTTCCCGAAAAGTAGCGGCTTGGGTTTCATCAAACAAGTTTTCATCCACTTGAATAGATCAAGAGCGGCTTGAGCGTAACCATGCTGAACAAATTAATCCAATCAAACATTTTTAATTGACATTATGTGAAATACCACAATGGCGCCACATTTAGCATACATGTGCACTGGTGTTGTGTCAAGCTTGAATCTAACTTCAAATTCTCTGCAAATGATCTGATTATGAATCCATCTCCTAAAACCCATTCTCCTTGTCAAAGCCGACTTAGAGGGCAAAATAATTAATGTCTCATAGAATTCGCAGCCATTATCTCTCATTTCGCCAATGTGTTTTACGGCATGACAAATGTCGCCTCCACAGCCAATGTCGCCGCCTATGACAAATGTCATCGTCCACGACAAATACCGCCCCCATGAAATATATGGGTAATAAATGTTGCACTTACGACAAATGTTGCCATTATTGGTTTGGTCCGGTCTTGAAATATTATGCGAGCTGCGTAAATATGAGGATTGAGGAAAAAATACTTTTTTCCTTGTTAATGATTTCCATGAGTAGCCAAAATAGGAGAGGAGGAGAAAATTTATTTCCTCTTTCATGTATCTGTTCATACTCATGAAAAATTATATAACCCACTGCCCCCCATGCATGAGAAATGTGAAACCCAGTGAAGCTTGTGGAGAACCACCATTACCGCCTCCCTCCCTCTCTCCTAGTTTCTCTCTTTGCTCGTGTCATTGTGGAGGTCACCAATCTCAAAGGAATCGCCGATCTTGGAAGGTGTTGTCGCTGGTCTTAGAGGATAGCCGCCCGTGTTGAGAGAGGGAGTTGCCGCCGGGCTTAGTGGTGTAACGCCCCATTTTGATCTAGACCCCTCGTGCGTGTTCTGTGTTGCCTCGAGTGGCTTAGACCCGGTAAGAAAGTTTGAGAGAGAGAGAGAGAGAGCCCAAGGTCACATGAGTGGCTGGTAAGTCTGAACGGAATTAGAAAGAGAGCCCTAAGTGAACTCGTCGCTTGGACTTGACGTTCAATTTAAGTGTCCTGTCTTGTTGTTTGTCGCTTAGTAAGCATGTGTTGTCTCTAAGGCAGCGTGTCTCCTTGAAAAAATTATGGGGCGTGCGCGAGTTCAAATAACGTGGTTTGCAAATGTCGTATTTGCCCCAAAAATAGAAATTGAGCAAATGGCTTCGGAATTTACCCTAGTCAATATCGTTAGACTTGTGGCGATAACACAAGTCCAATGAAGTCGTCAGTAAATTGATCGTAATGCTCTGAAGAGCATAAAATAAACAAACAAACTAGAAACTGACCTAAGATTGCTTTGATGGATGCGTCCTGACGACGCAATCAAAATGAGCCACAATTTTTGAGTTACCTAGAGCATTATATGAGCGTTTGAGTATGATGACTTAGGCTCTATTTGTTTGGGCGTTTCTTTGTTCCGTTTTGGGCAAACGCTGCCGGAAGGAGGGTAAACAAATGAACCTCCAGCGGCGTTTGCTCTGTTTTCACCCGCCCGCCTTGAGAAACGCCCTAAAAAATTTCATTTGGAGCAGCCACCTCCCCCCTTCGGTTCGAACACTCCGTTTCCACCCACTGGATCGACCGCCACCGCCTAACCAAATGGAGCCTTAATGTTTTAATAAATAGATAATAATAATATCTTATATTATAAATAATCTTGCCGAGACTTACTCTTCCTAGCTCCGTCAAGAACACGTCCCCCCTCTCTATCTCTCCCTTTCTCCTCTCCTCCATGGCCGGTGCTCCAAGATCCTCCACCTCCATTTATGTGAAATGCTCCAGTGAAACATCACATCTCTCATGGTCGAACACTCCACCTCCTCCATGAGCTCTATCTAGCTTTCTCTCTCTATAGCCATGGCCGACGGATCCGGGCCCGAGAAGCTTCTCCGTGTTGGGAATGTGAGCGAATAAATCTCGACCAGGACACCTGTTGTAATTCGAGCAAGCGCAATACCACAAAAACAATGCAGAAAATAATAAAGCACACAGAGAATTTTTACGTAGAAAACCCAACTTGGGCGAAAAACCACGGGACGATCGGAGTCCAACCCGGAAAGCCTCCACTAAAATGTGTGAAAAACACACGCACGGATTACAGGCTTTCCCTCCACTGATCCACATAGGATCTCCACTTCTCCATCACAAACACGATCCACAAAGGATCTACACCACTTCTCTTCCAAACACACAATCACTAGTTTGACAAAAGAGAAATAATAGAACAAAGTTGAGGAGTCGTTACCCGAACGGGTTGAACAATCCGTCCCAACGTCAAGATTGACGTTCACCAAAACACGAAGGAGGACGGCTAAACAAAGCCCCTTCCAACTTCGCCTTCAACCTCCAAGCCACGAACGAGTCCGGCAACAAAGCCGGACGGCAACAAAATCTGGACAGCGACGACGGCAACACGGCGGTGGTGGCGTCTTCACACGACGGCGGTGGCAGTCCTTCCTTCACACAGCAGCGGCGGCGGCTTGGATCCGCACAGGCAAGGCGGAGGAAAATCCTCCTTCACAGACAGAGGCAGCCCGACAACATGGGGCTCAGCCTCCTCTCCTCCAGCGGCTGCCTGGACAGAACGGTGGCAGCGGCGGTGCTCCTTCTCCGCGATCGGCGACACGAGACAGGGGCGGCGGTTCTCCTTCAGCGAGAGGCAACGAGAGAGAGAGAGGGGCGCGAAGAGATAGGAGCCGGGGGGGGGGGGAGATCGACTGGGGCGCTAGGGCTTTTTATTTTTTTATATCAACTAATAATAACCCCCCAAAAAAGAAAAGACCCGGTCCAGAAATCCTGAAGGAAAAGAAAGGCAGAAAAAAGAAGGTTGCAACCTACTTTTTCGAGGTTGCAACTTTTCTGCCAGAATTTAATAATTGCAGAAAATTCGCCATTTTAATTCCCTTGCGCGCCCCGGGGGTAGAATCACGAGCCGCACCTAGCGCGCCCGGTGATTTTTACCGACTCGGATGGGAACCACTCCCAATACTCCGGAGCTTCAGTTCTCTGGGTCTCCTCCACCCCCTTCTTCATGGTTCGCGAGCCCATCCTTCGGCGTTCTCCAAACACCAAGGCCGACCACTTCCAGTTCCGACCACCTTCCGAAACCTCCAGATCCGGCGAGGTCTGAGCCATCTACTCAAATCAAGATCTGACCAGGCCACCTCCGCCTTCTCCCTCATGGTCGGCGGCGATAACTTCAAGCAAAACCTTCTCTCTCAAGCTCTCCCTCTAACCTCCTGCTCCAGCGAGCTCTTCCATGGCCGAACTCTGTTGGAATTTTATTTTTATTTAATATTTTTATGTCTGCAGACGTACACCCCAACCCTTCTCCATTTTATTCATGGCGGGTTGTTGAGGTCGGACCTCTATCCCTTGACCTCCTTTATGAGGGATTTTATTCATCTCCTCATACCCAACTACACCAGTGCAGTTGGGTATGAGGAGATGAATAAAATCCCTCATAAAGGAGGTCAAGGGATAGAGACTCGACCTCAACAACCCGCCATGAATAAAATGGAGAAGGGTTGGGGTGTACGTATGCAGACATAAAAATATTAATAAAATAAATTCCAACAAACTCAACATCTCCCTCCACAGATCTACATCTCTCTCCAAAGCCGCCATGGCTAAAGCTCACCATATAGATCTAATCCAGATCCGACCGACCTCCCATCTCCAAACCTAGCAACCATCTAGTGGCGAAACTAGGATTTTGAAGTCGCACGTGCACAAACTAAGTACTGTCCATTCGGGGGATTCGGGGTGCAGCGCCCCCGTTTTTTTTTTGCTCAGACATTTTTTAATAAAATTTAACTGAATAAATTTTTAGTGCATGAAATCTTAATAAAATTTCAGTTGTGTTAAAATTTAAAATGATTATTCAGTTGTGAGTTGGGTTCACAGAAATCTGGATATCAGTCCAGGAAGAAGAAGAAGATTTCTCTGAAATCTTCTTCTGCGAAATCTGGACTGATTTCAGTCCAGATTTCACTGAAATCTATTTCAGTCCAGATTACAGAAATGTCCATGTTGAAATCTGGACATTATAGAAATTTCTAGATTACAGAAATGTCCATACAAAAATCTGGACATTACAGAAATCTGGACAAGAAGAAGAAGAAGAAGAATCGAGCGGGGATAGGATCAAGAATACCTAGGCGGAGAGCAACCGAGCGGGGATCGGGACGAGCGGGGACGGGACAGGATCGACAATACCTAGGCGGAAATGTCCATACAGAAATCTGGACATTAGAAGAAGAAGAAGAAGAACAGCCGGGCGGGGACGGGATCGAGAATACCTAGGCGGAGAGCAGCCGAGCGGGGATCGGGACGAGCGGGGACGGGACGGGATCGACAATACCTAGCGGAAATATCGGTCGGGCACGTGCCCTGCCGTGCCTGACTGTAGTTCCGCCCGTGCAGCCACCTCCAGGACCTTCCCCGGCCGAGATCCTTCTTCAACCTTCAGATCCATGGTCGAGCTCCTCTCCTCCAAAACAACGGATCCCTCCAGCACAACACACTCTAAGAGCCGATTTCCCTTGGGGACGCTTTGATGCGGTTCGGATATGCAAGATCCAACCATGGATGAGAGCAACACGCAAATGCCGCTTACGCGTCTATTGGGTAGCATGCATGGACACTCGGTGAGCTTCCTCTCCTCTCTCTTGGTGCTAGTTTCTTAGATAAAAAATAAGCGAGACATCAAACTCAATTGAGTTTGATTTGAGAGCAAGTCATGGAGGGATGACTGAAATTTGTGTTCTGATTATTTATTCCGACCACCTCCGGTCACCAATTCGCCGCCCGTCGATGCACCTCATATACGAGGAAGGGTGGTGGTGTTGGTTGTTTGGATGGGGAAATAATGTGGATGATGTGAGAGTTTTATTATGCTCCATGTCGGGCAAATCACAGCCCCAAGCTGGAGAAAGAGGATGGCTGGATGTTGTCCGATCAGTTTTTAGATCAGTGCATATTATATTAAATATTGGTAGACAGAATCTGTCTAGTGTGCGCGACTAACTTCAAGTCACGTTTTAGGTATGATGCACTTAGAACTAGACCTCAAACTCAATATGAAAGTTGTAGTGCTTAGAGACTCCTTTACAAATTGGGGCGACACATTATTTTCGGTGGACTGTAGCTGTCTTAATTTCTGTTTTAGTAAATATCGGCACACACATACAGATTTTGATGTTTCATAAGTTTCTCTAAAAATGTTTATCGGAAGCTTTTGAAAATTGGTAGAAATTTCAGGGGATTTGGGTTTGATATGACCACTTAATTAATCACTCATTTGATGATGCTCTTGATGAATAAGTATGTGCACGATACTTTAGGCAAAATAGTGATTTAAATAGTGTTCTAATTTACATTGTATATAAATTTTTTTATTATGATTCTAATATGATATTGGAGGTGGTTGATTTAAATATTGAGGCAAATCATATAGTGAAACTAAACAGGTTGATTGGAGGTCGTTTGTTCACGCTCTCATGATGATAAGACGTGACTTGATGGTACCCGTAAAAATAGAGTACTTAATCATCTACTTTATGAATGATTTTTCAATGATATTGGATTTATGAAGATCATTGTTCATGATCGACTTTTTACACTCACACCAATCAACCAATGATGACTTATAAGACATACGAGTTGCCACTCATGTAGAGAATACTATGTAATCAATGTAGAGGTATGTACCCCCAAGGATTATACAGTTCATGATAAGACGTTCGACGAATGATTACATTAGTAACGCCACTCCTTTTACCTAGGAGTTCAGACGTGGTGAATGCTTGATGACTTAGTATGAGTAGTATACAAAAATACATATTAATCATGGTAATCCCCATTATGGGGAGTTATGAAATTTGTGATGAAACTTATCAAGTGGTCATATTTTATTGTTAAACATATACTTGACGATGTTGTTATCACCTCTGCCGAGTTTCATTACTTTTGGTTAAGTAATCGCTGAGATTTTGACGTTATAATATTATAAATAGTTATGTCGTAAATGATTATCATGATGTCTGAAAGAGTTGAAACCATGAGGGAATGTTTTAAAACGATAGTCTTGATCTATCGTATGAATTTCAGCGAATACAAATATAGTAAAATCTTTCAAATAAATATTTATTAGTTGATTGTCTCACATTCGAAAGCTTGTGTTATTATAATTATAAATTTGCCACAATAATAGATTAGATAATCGTAATAACATGTTGGATTGCTGCGCATATGTAAGGATGTGATCTCACCATATGGTTTGATATAGGATGCACTGAAGGATCTTTAGAAAAGTATTTCCATGTTTTGCTCGTACTGTTGTGAGGTGTTACAACAACACGCCACTCGATGTGCGACGACTTATTGATAATTATAGGATATGTTTGTATCCTTGGATGTTTTGTAAGGACTTGTAAGGAGGTCTTTTGGGTGCTTGATAGCATGTTTGGTGTATTTTGCATTGGCTAAGACGTCTCGAGATGCTCAAAGGGGCGCCATCCCGAGGTGATCATAAGGATGTGAATTGTGAAATCGCTAAGACGGCCCGAGGTGCTCAAAGGAGCGCCATCCTGAGGTGAACATGGGGATGTGGATTGTGAAATGGCTAAGACGTCCTGAGGTGCTTAAAGGGGCGCCATCCCGAGGTCAACCTAGGGATGTGGATTGTGAATTGACTAAGACATCCCGAGGTGCTCAAAGGGACGCCATCCTGAGGTGAATAAAGGGATGAAGTAAAAAAAGGTCTATGGGAACATAACAATTCAAAGTGCGTGAGTAAGCTTGGGTGAGTCATCATAACATATTGCATTGCACCGCATAAGATTCTCATCATATAAATTTATGTGAGCACTTTTATATGATGACTCGCTCATCTGGATGTCAACCTCACCGGGAAGTGGTGGTTCATTAGGAGGCATGTGTGTGTGTGGGGGGGGGGGGGTATCATTAGAGAACCGGTCAGTAGGGTCATGGTCCTCCAAATGAATGATACTAACAAGGGTAATGTTCCCAAAAGTGGGTGAGACAGGCACCAAGGTATCGACACTAGGCTCGAGGCCCTCAGTCATGACATGACTCGAAATAAAGCTAAGGGAAGAGTGCGAAGAATTCATATTGAAGTGGGGGTTGGCAAGCGAGGTGTCAAGAAAGGGACTTGTAACCAAGGAGGTAACGAGGCCAACATAGGTATAAGAGATGGACAGACCACCACAGAGTCACTGGGTCGCTCGGCCTCACTCTCAAGAACAAACTCATTAGGCGTGCTAATGACGCTCTCTTCCTATAATGGAAGGACAGAGTCAGACTTTGCCTCTAAATCGCGTGGGTATAGAGGCTCATCAAGAGGAATACCAAAATCAGGTGGCGAATCGCTCATGTCTATGGGAGTACTACACGCATAGATGGTTTGACCTAAGTTCTGATGTGTCACTCTATGGGTTTCCCCTAAGGCTAAATTCAAGCGATCCATTAGAGCATGCACGCGATCAAATTGATCAAGAACCAATCGCTGAAATTCTGCTTCAAGTATTTCTGTTTGGTGAAACACTAGGGGGATCCAGACATGTGAAGTTATCCACATAATAGTGACCTTTATAGGGATCCAGATAGTCATCCAAATGCTCGTCCCTAATAGACTCACCACGTGTCAGAGAGTGAATGTGTTCCCCACGAGCGTGCGGTGATGGGTGAGTTCATCAAAATAGTACGAAAAATCTCTCCGGAGAGGCTCTACAAAGATACTCAACTCTATCAACATCTTGTCGTGGTTTGGATTAGTGACGAATATCGTGTGGTGCTAGAATCATAATGATCCTCTCTAGCAAATCGTGGCACGGGGTCGACACGATAACTAGAATGAGTGGAATGCGAGTAAGGGTGATCAACGTAATAATATGCCATGAGATGTTACCTATAGACTCCGCTACTGCATTTGCAAATGCGTCGCTAATGTAACCTGCTACCAAAATGAGAACTTGAAAATGAAGTAAAGTGGTTAATAACTTAATATTTTAAAAAAACTATCATTTTACCCATTAGAATAGTAGAACAACGCCTCTTTCAGTAAAAGCAATTATGCACTCTAACACTCAAATTAAAATAAATAATATTTCCTGAATTATTATATCCAGTGTACAGTATCACTAGCTTAAGTTTTTCATTTAGACATATATGAACCACCAGCACAGCTAACAGAATAGTCATCACCCTCATCAGTTGGGGAGTCCAGAATATGGGAATGTTTAAAGCAAATCATTCAGTATTCATGTAAAAATTACCTTTAACCACCTTTTTCTTTAGATAAGTTGAGCTTGGGAATCTCAACTATTGAAGTACTCCTCAATTGGTATTGTTCTTCATCTTAAGCCTCATATGATTGATTTTAACGACTAATTGTTAGAATTAATAATCATGTGGGTCAAATATGTTAATTATGCGCATTATTGGGCTGTCATTAATATCAACCCAAATTTAGGTGATCTAATTAATCGGGTCAAATACGTTTCATATTGTATGAGCGGTTCAAATAATGTGTGTGGATACCGGACGTCGTTTACATTTATATGATGAGCTTAAATGTAAAACAGTCGCATTAGGTTTTGCTATAAATAAGTTATGGTCCCCTGGTCACAAGACATAAAAAAAATCATTTTCATTATCATTTAGTTCTAGCATCCCATCACTGGAGAGAGCCTAGCGGAGAAAGACGAGAACTCGTCTTCTTCATCAGGATCTTGTAAACTTGGAAGATCCGCGATTACAACAATCCATTCTCATAGATTCAGGTATGCTTCCGCTCAAGTTTTCATCTCGATGTTTCGATTAGAGCAATTCCGTCTCCGTCATGGTTTCACGGATTCTCCCCAACACTAATTAAAAAACTAAAATAATCACAGAAACTGCATCTTAGCCACATTCAGTAGCAGCACAAAACATTGCCAAGCAAACTAAAATAAAACAAACTTAGACAAGCATTATGAAGGGAGTACAGGAATCATGCAGAATCAAACCTACTCAGATAAATAGTAATGAGATGAAACAGATTGATGCAAAAAAATAAGAACAAATTTCTAACTGCAACTTACCCACATTTTGTAGCACAACCAGTTCTGCCTCAACATACTACTCAAGAAATAATAAAATGCGACATCTCATTTGGTATTGAATCATTTCACTGAATGATTCAACAAATAGTTGCAACTACCAAAAAGTATACCAAAGGAATCTAAGAATGAGGTGTGAACATTAGATTTTAAAAGTAGCAAACTTGGAGCATTGCCTTTTTAAAAAAAAACAATATATATAGTCAATGCTCTGAAACTGATGTGATTTAAAATTAGGGCTATAGTTCTTAAAGATAATAAATGTGATCGCATAAAATAATTGCAACGCCCGGGAACTCCGCGGGATATTTCTAACATTTAAAACGATCTCAAGCATCGCACACGAACACAAGGCTACCGCACAAATGTAATAACATCACAAGTCATAATTTCACAGACGCAAAAATATAGTGATGGCATGCACGTGCTTGGAAATAAACGACAATTAGGGGATGAAATTAACTAGGGCAAGTACTTTAATTACCTATTCATTTAAATGCCAGCACAATAAAATAGACTTTGGATTGAGAGCAGGAGAATGGAGAGGTATACCATGGAGGAATAGTAACCATGAGATCAGGGCTGCATGGAGGTGGCAGTAGGTACTGGAAGCTAGCAGGGAAGACTCGCAGGAAGTCGAATGAAACACGGGTGGAAGCTCGCGGTTTGATGGTGAGTTCAGGAACAAAGAAGGAGGGGCCCTAGGAGGGCTCTAGAGGCAGGAACGACGGTCAACGGAGCTTCAGGCAACAAAAATGGCGGCCGGTGGAGCTGCCCTGGAGGGTTCCATCGAGGAAGCTGAGTGTTGGGAGGTCGTCGAGGTTTCAGGAGGAGCCGTCGAGCGGGAAGACCGACTTGTAGCGCCGGAGGCTCCGGGAGGATGGTCGACTGGAGAGCGTGGAAACGTCGGGGGTTTCCGGCGAGCTGAGGTGCACAGGAAAGTCGGGGATGCGGGCTTGCGACGCTGGGAGAATGACAACAGAGAAACGATTTCTCTGTTCGTTCTATTCCAGCCGCCTGGAGGAATGAGTGGGGGGGGGGGGGGGTATTTAATAGGAGGTATTAGGGTTTGAAAGGTTTGGCTATTGGAAGCTTTTTAAAACAATCATAGAGATATCATTTAAAAAAGGGGTCATGGAAGAAGAAGTGGAGGAGAAAATTCGGGAGTGGTGCCGGCTACGGCGTAGGAAAAATATACGAAAATAGTTTATTAAAATTTGCTTGTCTTAAATTAACCTATCCCTAAATTACAGGACCTATGCATTTAAGGTCTCGTTGGCCGGTCACACCAACGAGCCAAACCAAAACTTGTGCGAAAGCGTGTGCGATACAAAATTACATCAAAAGCGCAAATAACGTGCGCGATACAACTATACACTACACAATAATCCAAAAAATGCGCGAAAACGTGCGCTAGAACAATAAAAGACATGTGTGATAAAAAATAGTAAAAACAAGGCGACACAGGTTGCATCAGAAACGCAACGTGAGATGCACATATTTTATGACAGTGGAATTGAGAAAATAAATTGAAATTGTATAAAAGCAAGTGCAAAGATATAAATAGTGAATACACTAGTATTTGAAGAATCCCAGGAGAAGGCATGAATCCTCAATCAAACGAAAGAAAACAACAAATGCGAACTCATTTTATTAATAATTAATAAATAATAGGTCTCCTAACAGAAATAAGATTCCAAATGCTACCGGTAGAAGTACATATTGAAGAAACAATAACACACTTCGAGGTATATACCGCCTCTATGAAATCAACAACAATAATTTTTCTTGAACGTGCCTCGGCTAGTTATACATACAATTAGTATCATAAAGAGAATCAATATTATCTCATTTGGTAAAATAAAAACATAGATTCTTGTATGCTACCCATATAAATGGGTTTTATAACTCAAGTTAAAAATCCTAAATCATCAAAAAATCCTAAAAGACAGTGTTTGTGCCTGCCATTTTGTACAGCTTCCTTTCAAGCTCAGAAAACCTAGCTATTGGAACCCAATATACCTACAAGGTTTTTTAACTAACATTTTGGATCCTAACACGACCCTAATACACTTCTATCACTCTCTGGTTCATTAAAGAAAATCACAAATATCTATCGCCTAGAAAAATTTGATGGAAGTGTCATTTTATTCATTGCCACTAATTCGTGAGTTGAAGACTTCCTCCCCATATCCTCGAAGTTAAAAAAAATTCATAATTAGTAAAACAAACATTAATAGAATATCAAAAAAATTCCATGTACCTACAAGGTTTTTTAACTAACATTTTGGATCCTAACGCGACCCTAATACACTTCTATCACTCCCTGGTTCATCAAAGAAAGTCACAATTATCTATCGCCTAGAAAAATTTGATGGAAGTGTCATTCTATTCATTCCACTAATTCGTGAGTTGAAGGCTGCCTGCCCATATCCTCAAAATTGAAAAAAAAAATCATAATCAGTAAAATAAACATTAATAGAATATCAAAAAATCCCATGTGAAATGAATGAAAATTAATCATTGATGAGGACACTACATTAGAGGTTCCTGTCGGGGTATACATCCGGCTGAAATCCGTAATTTTCATAAAATTTGGAAAGGATAATGCTTGAAGAACAAACCAAGAGAAGCATTTCATGGAAAAGTAATTCAAGAAATTATGAAATAATACCGACGCTTGGTGAGAGCCAGGATCGTAGATATGGACAGCGTGTAAGGAGTTTGAGTAATTCTATCAAGGCTATGCGCGTCGTCAGCTCGATGAAGAAGAAATTTAGAACAACTTCTTCAAGTTCTATGGTATTCTAGTTCAAGTTCTCCAAGTCCCACTATGGTGTTCTTGTTCGAGTTATGTAAATCCTGCGGCTCTAGCGCCTTTGAAATTTTTTGTGCCGATTAATGGGCATAAAATACAACAATAAAAGCTTAAACATTAATTCAACACAGAAAATCAAAAACATCAATTCAACACAAACATCATATTTTTGCTAATTTGCTTGTAACCTATGTAAGAGAACTTGCTTTACAACATACAAAATCCCCCTCATGTATCAATTATTATTAGTGAACATGTCAGTGCGTTGTTGATAATGATGTGCTGAAGTCTAATTTTGATAGTTCAAAATGTATGTTGAGTAACGATGATTTACTCAGCGCTCATTGTCATTTTGACTCTTCAAGATCAGTGTCCGAGCTGCTGGATTCGTCCGGTTCTCGAGCTTTATTTCACCAAGGCATTTTCCTTTGTGCACAACTATAGTGGAAGAAAGTTTTTCAAAATGACAAAAAATTGGAAGCATAATAAATTTTCTTCAACAAAATTTATTAAGTTGGTATGCATCATAAACTCATCAGGATGAAGGATTGCCTCAATTAATTCTTGCTATTGCAAATTGACTAATTCAGGGAAAACATTCACGAATCACCCGACCTATCATGTACCTCTCTCAATTCTCAATTCATGAATCACCAAACTAATTCATTGAAAACATTCCCAGACAAAATATTCATGATAGGTACAGTTGCCCGGTAAGTTGGGAACAATAGAAATCAGACAAATTTTCAGAAAATAGACAAATTCATATGATGAAAATACAAAAATATTACTCAAGAATATATCAAAAGGAGTAATGACTGAAAAAAGGTAATCATTTCATCTATGCAAAAAATTAATGGAGAGATGTATAATATAATATTATAATATAGAAGACCGAATAATCCGCGCGCATGAGATGCCCACTTCAATGGTATCGTGTCTGTCGAGATATCCATTGGAGGGGGAAAGTTGGAAACTTGGTGTTAGGTGGAGAGAAGCAACCAGAACTGGGTAGAAGCAAATCTCCTCCGTTTTCCACCGCCGTGCTCTTCACCGGACAAACTCCAAAGCAGTGGAACATGGGCGGTGGATGAGGAAAATCGCAAGGGGTCTCGTTGTCACACACAAGGAGTAAATGCGGGTGGTCGTGGGTGTGCGGGGTAAATTGGTGTGCTGATAGTTAAACATGTAGTGTGTTTAATAAGTTTCTTTATTTTATTCTAATTTATTACTAATATTAAATATAATAATGCAATTAAAATTTTAATTTACTTGTGGTGCCTTGCAAATTTAGAAGAGTTGATACATTTTATGGGATCAAAGTAAAACAGTTGAAAAAAGGGGCAGGGGTAAGCCCTCGATAAGTTATTAGGAACGGGCTCCGTTTGAAAATTGTCGTTCGGGTGAGAGTAGGCATGGGCAAAAAGCCTGACTTGGCCCGGCCTAGTCGGGCCCAGGTTTTTTTCCCAATCGGGCTCGGCCCGGGCCCAGTTTGAACCTGGCCGGGCCAGGCTCGGGCTCCCTCTAGAAGGGGGAGCCCGGTTAGGCCCTTCAGGCCGGCCCGTGCCGGGCTGGGCTGAATTCAGAAGGCCCAGGCGGGATTAAAATCCCGCTTGATTAAGCGGGTTTTTAATCCCGCCTAATCATATGTGGGATTTAATCCGGCCTGATCAGGCGGGATTAAAATCTCGCCTGATGAGGCGGGATTAAAATCCCACTTGGGGGGATTTTTCCTTAGCCCGGTGCCCGGGCTTTGCCCGGCCCGGGCAGGGTACCGGGCCCGATAACTGGCAAAAATGGGGGCCAGGTAAGGGCCCCAAGCCCGGCCTCTGCCCGGGCCGGGCCGAGCAGGGCTTTTGCCCGCCCGGGCCCGGGCAGGCTTTCCGGGCCCGGGCAGGCTTTCCGGGCCCAAGCTATTTGCCCATGCCTAGGTGAGAGAAAGAGTTGCCACGTGGATAGATTAATGGGCGAGATAAAAAAGCAAAGCATGCGACTTAAGAAAACCCTAAACAAAGCAGCGCGAGTGCTTGCACGCGAGCAACTCTTCTCGCCCCGGAACCCTGACGGAAAAACTTTCATAAACCCTCACATGCATGCAACATAAATGTTATTGCTAGAAGTCGGGGGTGATGAGGGTTGCCGAATAATAAGAGGTGGTCATGGGTGATGGTTATATCATGGTTGCAGGTGGACTGCAAAAGTATTTTTTTCGGCTTTTGTGTCTTTTTTATACTCCGCTCCACGTGCTCAAATCATTCATCTTTGGGTTGGAAGGGCCGTCTTCTTGATTCACGTTCGTGCTAGCCTAGCTATATAAAGGCCCAATCATCGCTCATGCATTAATTACTTCCTTTCTCCCTCTCTCTCGCTATCCCTCCCTTTCTCATCCTCGCGATGACGAAGGAAACAGAAGAGGAGGAGCAACGGCGGGCCAATAGGAAAGCAGAGTTTATATAGAAAGTACTGGGAATTCAGGGGAGTCGGCCCAAGAACACGGCAAAAGCAGATTCCTCAAGGGAGCGGGCAGAGGTTTCCTCATCAAAAGAGCCCTCTTCTTCATTGGATATGAGCACGGACATACCGCCGCCTGAAGCCATATATTCTTCACCATCGGAAATGAGCATCGACGCTTCTTTTGGTTAGAAGCACACACAAATAATTGAATTGGTATGAAAGATGAAAAATTGCTTATTTTTATTAAAAGCTAACTGCTCAGAGCAATGTTTGTCTGCGGATAGATTATAATATTTGGCTTATACGACAATCTCTTTTTTTTTAACAAGAGATATTCCATCCTCTATTTAGTAAGGATAAATATCAACCTTTATATTGACAGCACATAACCCAGTTTATCACTGACAACTTCATCATCCTCTGACACGAGTACTATTGATGCTCCTATTTCCCCGTATACCTCATGATGTTAGGGTTCTTCTTCCTCTTTATGTTCGATTGTTAATTAATTAACAGTTCTCCTTGTTGATATTTCAGACATTGTAGTTTATTGATCAAACTATTGAAAACAAGCAGTACGGAGAAATGTGCCCATGTTCCGGCCGGGGGGGATAATCCTGCTCATTCCAAAGCGGATGGATGATCTGCGTGAAATCTTGAATCGATTTACTGTTACGGATGTGATTAGAATTTGTTTTTTTCTTCTGAAATGAACTTTGTGAAATCTTGAATTGTTTCTTAAATCTAGTTCATAACTATTTGACAATTGATTTTTGTTCTAAGTTTTTTTGAACGGTGCATTTGGAATCTTGGATTCTTGATTTGTTATATATGATATATCTCATTCTTGTTGGGACCGATCAGACATATTAAGACGATGACCGGAGCAGAACAATGCCTGTGTACGTCTGATAATGAAGCGAAACAAAGTGTGTAGCTATTAATTTTGTCGGCTATTCTCAGTCAAAACCACCACCTGGTTGAATCCCTAGAGAATTTGCGTTGTCTGCTCGAGGCTTGGTAAAGAACTCCATCTATGGGCGATCAAGAACTCGTTTCAAGGGAAACCATTCGTGGGGAGCGCTCTGATAGATATGCATGCCAAATGCGGAGGATTCAGAGCTCTAGAGCTGCATGTATTTGATCTAATGGAAGAGAAGAACTTGGTCCGCTGGAACTCGATGATTGGAGGATAAACGATCCACGGGATGGCGCATAATGCGCTCGAAATGTTCGGAATTGTAGCAGATCTTGACGATATGAGCTTCGTCGATGCGCTCCCAGCTTGCTGCCATGGCGGATTGGTGGAGGAAGCTAGGGGTCGAAATCTTTCACCGAATGAAAGAATTCAAAGTGATTCCAAAAGAAAGTCATTTCGCCTGTGTGATGGATTTGTTGGCGAGATCAGGAAGGGTGAATCGAGCTTTTGAGTTCGTGAGAACGATGCCATGACCATAGCATTCACAATCCTGAAAAATCTCCTGAATGTTAAATTACGCCTGTGTAGTGGATTTGCTGGCGAGATCGGGAAGGGTGGATCGAGCTTTTGTTGTGTGGTGGATTTGTTGGTGAGATCTGGAAGGGTGGATCGAGCTTTTGAGTTCGTAATAACGATGTGACTTATATTATAATTATTTATCATTAAAAATCTCCTGAATGTTAATTTTTATCTTTGATTTATCTAGAAATTTTCAAAAATTTTGGGTCATGGGATCAATTCGTCGCATTCACAATCCCAATGGGTAGAGAAAAGTCTGGTAACGTCAAAATTGGGGTGGTATTAGGAGAGATTTCAATAGCAATTGATGTTGCCGCTCTTCGTTAAAAATAATTTTTTTATCTTACTTTCATTAAATTATTAAAAAATCCTGAATATTAAGTATTATTTTCAACTAGATTGTTTGGTAAAGGAGACACGCTCAGCCCTAGATATATTGCATCGTTCTCACGAACTAAAAAGCTCGATCCACCCTTCACGATCTCGCCAGCAAATCCACCACACAGGCGTAATGACTTTCTTTCGGAATCACTTTGAATTCTTTCATTCAGTGAAAGATTTCGACCCCTATCTTTCTCCACCAATCCGTTATGACAGCAAGATGAGAGCGCAACGATGAAGCTCACATCGTCAGGATCCGCCACCATTCCGAAGATTTCGAGCGCATTACGCGTCATCTCGTGGACCGCGTATCCTCTGATCATCGAGTTCCGGGCGACCAAGTTCTTCTTTCCATCAGATCAAATACATGAGGCTCTAGAGCTCCGAATCCTCCCCCATTTGACATACATATCTATCAGAGCGCTCCTCACGAATGATTTCCCTTGAAACGAGTTCTTGATCGCCCATAGATGAAGTTCTTTTCCAAGCCTCAAATAGACAACGCAATTTTTTTAGGGATTCAACCAGGTGGTGGTTTTGACTGAGAATAGCCGACAAAATTAATGGCGGGAAAAATTAAACGTCATTTCAAAATAAGCCACGCCAAACGCAAATTTAGTCTTTTCTTTTTACCCCTCGTTATCCCCCCCCGGCCATGGCCTTTTCCGATCTCTCTCACATTGATCATCTTCTTAACTCCGGCAACCCGATTAATCATTTACACACTTTGTTTCGCTTCATTACCAGACGTACACAGACATTGTTCTGCTCCGATCATCGTCTTAATGTGTCTGATCGGTCCCAACAAGAATGAGATATATCATATATAACAAATCAAGAATCCAAGATTCCAAATGCACCGTTCAAAAAAAATTAGAACAAAAATCAATTGCCAAATAGTTATGAACTAGATTTCAGAAACAATTCAAGATTTCACACAGTTCATTTTAAAAGAAAAAAAAAACAAAATCTAATCACATCGTAACAATAAATCGATTCAAGATTTCACACAGATTATCCATCTGCCTTGGAATGAGCAGGACTACCCCCCCCCCCCGGCCGGAACATGGGCACATTCCTCCATACTGCTTGTGGTGGTCTCCTCAACGGCATATTCCTCCTCGCTGCTCGTGGCGGCCTGCTCAAGATTCCAATCGCCTGTGTCTTCAGCAGTTTGATTAATAAACTGCAATGTTCGAAATATCAAGAAGGAGAACTGTTAATTAATTAACAATCGAACATAAAGAGTAAGAAGAACCCTAACCTCATGAGTTATACGGGGAAACAAGAGCATCAATAATACTCCTGTCAGAGAATGATGAAGTTATCAGTGATAAATTGGGTTATGTACCGTCAATGTAATGGTTGATGTTTATCCTTACTAAATAGAGGATAAAATATCTCTTGTAAAAATAAGAGGTTGCCGTATAAAGCCAAATAATGTAATTTATCCGCAAACAAGCTTTGCTCTCTATAAAAAGAGCAGTTAGCCTTTAATAAAAATAAGCAGTTTTTCATCTTTCATACCAATTCAATTATTTTTGCGTGCTTCTAATCAAAAGTGGTATCAGAGCCATTTTGGGTATTTGCACAGAGGTTTGACAAACTCTAAATTGCACGACCTATGGCTTCAATGGTGAGAAATATCAACACTGGTGGGTACAGATGCGCACAGTGTTCAAATTCTGGGCCTGTGGGAGTTGGTACAATAGGGACCTGAAGCAAGCATTATCAGGCAAAGAAACAAAAATTACATCAGCAAAAGGAGAAGAAGTATTCATGAAAGATGCAAATGCACTCATGTTAATTAAATAGGGTTTAACATAGGTTATTTTCCCATGAATTATGAGTGCAAAATCTGCTAAAGAAGCTTGAGATATACTCTGTGAGGAATACAAGGGATCACCAAAGGTTGTAGCAATGAAACTTCAATTGTTATGGACTGAAATGGACTGAATTGGATTCAGTTTCTATGAAAGCAGGGGAACCTGTGCAAGACTTTCTTGCAAAGGTAATTAGCTTAATTAATCAAATTAGAGCCCTTAGTGATACTATTGCCGATAAGCATATAGTACCAAAACTTTTAAGAAGCCCACCCACTTCATTTAATCCAGCTGTGATAGCTACAGAGGAGTCAAACAACATCTATAACCTGCCACTTACAGAACTTGTAGCCTCCTTAAAATCACATGAAGATAGGTTGAGCCGTAATACTCAACAAGTAAATCAAGTATTACAAATGAAAGTGAAGTGTTCTAAACCTGTTGAAGAAGCAAAAAGAGGAGGAGTTTATCAGCCAGTTAGTCTGAAAAACAATGGGAAACTTACGAAAAGTCCTCAATCCTGGAGTAAACCTGGAAGAGGTAGAGGGAGAGGTACAATACAACCACGAGAGTTTGTTATTGGACAACCTTCCACCTATTGTATAATTTGCAATAAAACAACTCATAATTCAAGAGATTGTTATGCAAGATGTAAACGTTGTAAGACCCCTAACCATTCAAATAAGGACTGTTGGCATAATGAAGCCTCTCACTTTGTAGAAAAAGAACAAAATGGAGAGGGAGTAGAGAGCCTAATTTACTCATGCTAAAAACAAAAACACAACAATCACATTTGTGGCACACATAACATATGCAAAGACTCATTTCAACCTCGATGAGTCACACAAATCTGAAGTGTTTCTAGGAAATTAAAAACCTCTCAAATAGAAGGAAAAGGCACAATTAAGATCATCACTCCCTCTGGACAAATATGACAAATTGAAGATGTGCAATTTGTTCCACAATTAGCACAGAATCTACTAATTTTAGGCCAATTACTACAAAGAGGATATGAAGTATCTTTCCAAAATAATATCTGCAAAATCACAGAAGCACAATCTGGTGCTCTTATTGTCTCTGCAGCTATGGGCAAGAATAGGGCGTTCCCTTTGGACTTATCTATCACTCGGTTACCAACTTCTCTTATTTGTACTAAGACATTTAACAAGAATATGTTATGACTTCTGACATCATAGATTGTGACATCTTCATAATGAAGCTATCTATTTAATGAAACAAAAGGAGTTAGTAGCCGGGTTTCTAACAATAACAAAAGAGAGGGTGTTTTGCTCAAAGTTCTGTTTACTACTGGAATATCAACTCAACCTCTAGAATTATTACATGGAGATCTATTGGGGCCAACAACAACAAAATCAATTGGTGGTAATTACTATTACTTTTTAATTGTAGATGATTTTAGTAAATACATGTGAGTGTATTTCCTAATTACTAAAGGAGAAGCTTTCCAGATATTCTACACTTTTAAAAAGTAGGTTGAAAATCAACTCAATCTTTCAATTAAGTGTTTTAGAACCAATAGGGGAGGGGAGTTCACTTCCAATCAGTTTTCTACCTATTGTGCTGAAAATGGCTTACGTAGACGGCTCACAGCACCCTAATCTCCTCAGCAGAATGGGATTGTAGAGAGGAGAAACATGACTATAACTGAAATGGCAAGGACAATGCTGTTAACAAAAGATTTACCAAAAGAATATTTGGCTTAAGCGGTAAACACAACAGTCCATATTCTGAATAGAGCACCAACAAAAATTTTACTCAACTCCACACCTTATGAATAGTAGTTTCAAAGAAAACCATCAATTCAGATTTTACGAATATTTGGGTGTCTGACATACATATTGATACAAAAAGGAAGGGAAGAGAAGTTAGATAAGAAAAGTGCAATCTGCATTTTTATTGGATATAGTGAAGTATCCAAAGCCTATAGGCTGTATGATCCTATTACCAAAAAACTACTGATATCCCGTGATGTCTTATTTAATGAGACAGAAATTTGGAAATGGGATTCAGCCGAGCAACAACAGGCACCAGCAAGAAGAGTGGTTGAATCATTTATGGAAAATGAAACCATCTATCTCTTCCAATTGCTCAGCCACACCAACCAGAGCATTCATCCTCTGCTTCAAGCTCAGACTCATCATCACTCCGGAAAATGCGCAGCTTAGAAGATATTTATCAAACTAGTGAATTAGTTTTTACTTGTGTAACCCCAAGTACATTTGCTGAAGTCAAAGATCAACTAGAATGACAAGAGACTGTGATTGAAAAGCTAATTATGATCAATAAACACCATACAAGGAATTGAGTCAGTAAACCACCTGAAAAACAGATTGAAGATGGATCTATTTCTAGACACAAAACTCGACTAGTAGCAAAGGCCTATGCCCAGCAATATGGAAAGGATTATGAAGAAACATATGCACCTGTTGTTCGCATAAATACCATACGACTGTTAGCTTATACAGCTCAATATCAGTTACCTGTTTACCATACGACTGCGCAGCTTAGAAGATATTTATCAAACTAGTGAATTAGTTTTTACTTGTGTAACCCCAAGTACATTTGCTGAAGTCAAAGATCAACCAGAATGACAACAGACTGTGATTGAAAAGATAAATATGATCAATAAACACCATACAAGGAATTGAGTCAGTAAACCTCCTGAAAAACAGATTGAAGATGGATCTATTTCTAAACACAAAGCTCGACTAGTAGCAAAGGCCTATGCCCAGCAATATGGAAAGGATTATGAAGAAACGTATGCACCTGTTGTTCGCATAAATACCATACGACTGTTAGCTTATACAGCTCAATATCAGTTACCTGTTTATCACTATGATGTTAAATCTGCCTTTCTTAATGGAATAATTACCGAAAATATCTATGTAGAGCAGCCTCAAGAATTTATTCAACAAGCACAAGAAACAAAGTATACAAATTAAACAAAGCTCTCTTAATGAGCTTAAACAAGTCCCACGAGCTTGGAATGCAAATATAGATAAATACTTGCAAACAAATGGATTTACCAAATGTCAGAGTGAGCCTACTTTGTATACCAGAAAAAATGAAGGTAACTTTCTTCTCCTTGGTCTCTATGTAGATGATTTGTTACTCACAGGAAATTCCAATAAGTTGCTAAATCAGTTCCAAACCGAAATGGAAAGCAAATATGAGATGACAAATTTGGGTAAAATGAAATACTTTTTTGGTATTCAAATGCTCAACTAGCAGAAGGTATTTTCATCTCACAAATCAAATATGCCAAAGAACTCCTACAAAAATTCAATATGGCTGATTGCAACCCATCTATTACACCTATGGGCAGAGGTGAGAAATTAAGCAAAGGAAAAGAAGAGGAAAGAATGGCAGAAGATCTATATTGTTCAATGCTAAGTTATCAAAGGCGCAAGGCGCACCGAGGCGCAAAGGGCCCCTGGAGCCTAGGCGCAAGGCGCAAGGCGCAGGCGCGCGCCTGAGGCACGTGAGGCGCAAAAATTGGGGAAAAAGGAAATTGAGCGAATTGGGCGCCCAATTCGCTGAAATTGTGCGAATTGGGCGCCCAATTCGCTGAAATTGAGCGAATTGGGCGCCCAATTCGCTGAAATTGAGCGAATTGGGCGCCCAATTCGCTGAAATTGAGCGAATTGGGCGCCCAATTCGCTGAAATTGAGCGAATTGGGCGCCCAATTCGCTGAAATTGAGCGAATTGGGCGCCCAATTCGCTGAAATTGTGCGAATTGGGCGCCCAATTCGCTGAAATTGTGCGAATTGGGCGCCCAATTCGCTGAAATTGTGCGAATTGGGCGCCCAATTCGCTGAAATTGAGCGAATTGGGCGCCCAATTCGCTGAAATTGTGCGAATTGGGCGCCCAATTCGCTGAAATTGGGCGAATTGGGCGCCCAATTCGCTGAAATTGGGTGCATTGGGCGCCCAATTCGCTGAAATTGGGTGCATTGGGCGCCCAATTCGCTGAAATTGAGCGAATTGGGCGCCCAATTCGCTCAATTTCAGCGAATTGGGCGCCCAATTCGCACAATTTCAGCGAATTGGGCGCCCAATTCGCACAATTTCAGCGAATTGGGCGCCCAATTCGCACAATTTCAGCGAATTGGGCGCCCAATTCGCACAATTTCAGCGAATTGGGCGCCCAATTCGCACAATTTCAGCGAATTGGGCGCTCAAGTGCGCCTAGGGGTGCGTCTAAAATCATGTTTTTGCCCATATCAAAAATTTTTTTTAAAAAAAATACCTTGAAAGGCCCAGGCGCGCCTTTAGCGCGCCTGGGAGCCTGTAAGGCGCGCGCCTAGGCGCGCCTGGGCGCGCCTGAGGCGCGCCTGGGGCACATCGCCCGCCTCAGCTGTGCTGAGGCGCGGCGGGCTGCGCCTGGTGCGCCCGGAGCCTCAGGCGCGCCTAGGCGCGCGCCTTGATAACTATGGTTCAATGATAGGATCTTTATTCTATTTGCCCAATACGCGCCAAGATATAGAGAATGTCGTTAACATCGTTTCTAGATTTATAAGCTTCCCTGCAAATCATCACTTTGCAGCTCTTAAACGCATTCTACAATACATCCAGGGAACTCTCACGTATGGACTATTCTACAGCAAAGATAGCAATTTCATGCTACATGGTTTTAGTGACGACGATTAGGGGGGGAGATCTAGAAGATCAAAAGAGTACCAGTGGTTATGTGTTCATGTTGGGACACAAACCTGTAACTTGGAGCTCACGCAAGCAACCAACGGTAGCATTATCGATAACAGAGTCTGAATACATGGCTCTATGTGCAGCAAGCTGTGAAGCAACATGGTTGCAAGAAATTTTAAAGAAATCAAAGAAAACGAAGAAGAAGCTACAATCCTCAAGTGCAATAATAGTTAGGCCATAGCATTATCGAAAAATCCCCTTACGCAACATAAATAAAAACATATCGATTTACGACTGCACTTTATCCGTGAGAAGATTGAGCAAGGAAAAATCAAAGTGGAGTATTGCAGCAGCGAAGAACAAGTCGCCGATGTTCTAACCAAACCTCTGGCTAGGGCAAGCTTTATCGAGCTCCAAAAGAAATTAGGGGTTTATGCAAGACCAATTTAGGGGGGATTGTCAGTGATAAATAGGGTTATGTGCTGTCAATGTAAAGGTTGATGTTTATCCTTACTAAATAGAGGATAGAATATCTCTTGTAAAAAAAAAAGAGGTTGTCGTACAAAGCCAAATATTGTAATCTATCTGCAGACAAGCTTTGCTCTCTATAAAAGGAAGTAATTAATGTGTGCTTCTAACCAAAAGAAGCATCGAATGCTCATTTCCGATGGTGAAGAATCTATGGCTTCAGGCGGCGGTATGTCTGTGTTCATATCCGATGGAGAAGAGGGCTCTTTTGATGAGAAAACCTCTGCGCGCTCCCTTGAGGACTCTATTTTTGCCGTGTTCTTGGGCCGACTTTTCTGAATTCCCAGTATTTTCTTTATAAACTCCGCTTTCCGATTGGCCCGCCGCTACTCCTCTTCTTTTTCCTTCGTCATCGCGATGATGAGAAAGGGAGAGAGAGCGAGAGAGAGGGAGAAAGGAAGTAATTAATGCGTGAGTGCTGATTGGGTCTTTATATAGCTAGGCTAACACGCACGCGGATCAAGAAGACGACCCTTCCAACCCAAAGATGAATGATTTGAACACGTGGAGCGGAGTATAAAAAAGACGCAAAAGACGAAAAAAATATTTCTGCAGTCCTCCTGCAACCATCATATAACCATCACCCATGACCACCTCTTGTTATCCGGCAACCCTCACCACCCCGACTTCTAGCTATAACATTTATGTTGCATGCATGTGAGGGCTTACGAAAGTTTTTCCGTCTGCGTTCCGAGGCGAGTAGAATTGCTCGCGTGCGAGCACTTGCGTTGCTTTGTTTAGGGTTTTTTATGTCGCGTACTTTGTTTTTTTATCTCGCCCATTCATCTGTCCACGCGACAACTCTTCCTCTCACCCGGACGACGATTTCCAAATGGAGCCCGATCCTAATAAGTAATAACTTCTCGAGGGCTTACCTCTGCCCCCTTTTTCAACTGTTTTACTTTGATCCCATAAAATGTATCAACCCATCCAAACTTGCAAGGCTCCTCAAGTAAATTAAAATTCTAATTGCATTATTAAATTTAATATTAGTAATAAATTAGAATAAAACAAAGAAACTTATTAAGCACACTACATATTTAACTATCAGCGCACCAATTTACCCCGCACACCCACGACCTCTCGCATTTCCTCCTTGCGTGTGACAACAAAACCCCTTGCGATTTTCCTCATCCGCCGCCCATGTTCCACTGCTTTGGAGTCTATCAGGTGAAGAGCACGGCGGTGGAAAATGGAGGAGATTTGCTTCTACCCAGTTTCGGTTGCTTCTCTTCACCTACCACCAAGTTTCTGACTTTTCCCCTCCAATGGATGCCTCGAGTCCTCGACAGACACGATACCATTGAAGTGGGCATCTCATGCGCGCGGATTATTCGGTCTTTTATACTATAATACTATATTATACATCTCTCCATTAATTTTTTCCATGGATGAAATGATTATTTTTTTCAGTTATTACTTCTTTTGATATATTCTTGAGTAATATTTTTGTATTCTCCTCATATGAATTTGTCTATTGTCTTAAAATTTGTCTGATTTCTATTGTTCCCAACTTACCAGGCAACTCTACCTATCATGAACATTTTGCCTGGGAATGTTTTTTGTGAATTGGTTTGGTGATTCATGAATTGAGAATTGAGAGAGGTACATGATAGGTTGGGTGATTTGTGAATGTTTTCCCTGAATTAGTCAATTTGCAATAGCAAGAATTAATTGGGGCAATTCTTCATCCTAATGAGTTTATGATTCATGAATTGATAATTGAGAGAGATGCATGATAGGTGAGGTGCTTTGTGAATGTTTTCCCTGAATTTGTCAATTTGCAATAGCAAGAATTAATTGATATTCAATTTTTCATCCTGCTGAGTTTATGATGCATATCCGGCCTACTTAATAAATTTTCTTCATTTATTATGCTTCCAATTTTGTCCTTTTGAAAATTTTTCTTCCACTGTAGGTGTTCACAAAGGAAGATGGCTTGTTGAAATAAAGCTCGAGACCCGGACTATTCCAGCAGCTCGGACACTGATCCTGAGAGTCACAATGATTAACAAGGAGCACTAAGTAAATCATCCTTACTCAACATACATTTTGAACTATCAAAAGTGGACTTCAACATATCATTATCAACAGCGTAATGACATATTCACTCATAATAATTGATACATGAGGGGGATTTTGTATGTTGTAAAATGTTAGGAACTACGAGAGAGAGAAGACTAGGGTTAGAGAGAAGGAAGAAATGCCTTGTAATATCTTGCATAATTCCCCCAAGGAGGATCCGGGTATATTTATACCCGAACCAAGGCCGGCCGGCCAGGGGGGCCGGCCGGCCCCAATTGGGGCTGAACCGGGTGGGTTCAGCCCCCGAGGGCCGCCATCTAGAGAGTGGGGGCTGAACCAGTTGGTTCAGCCTCGTTGTCGCCTTCGGATCCGTCTGGGGGCTTAACATTCCCCACCCCATCAAGACCCAGCTTGTCCTCAAGGTGGGAATCTGGTAACGCCATCCGTCCCCGCAGGCCTACCCCGGCCACATCGCGTCCTTGTCCCTGCAGCCGCTCCAAACAGCAAAAAGAGCCCCCTAGCACTGGTGAGATGTGGATTCCCTGCAGACAGTATTCTCTCTCAGCCTTAGCAAACTCCATAATCAACCTTTCCCAATCTAGAGTCACCCGACCCAGCTGTCGCAACCATTGGGCCCCCAGAATTATATCTGGCCCTTGGATGGGCAATAAGTAGACATCAATGTTGTCGGTGTACCCTTGCACACTGAGTTCCACGTTCGGAAGCACACCTTCGCAATGCAGCTCGTGTCCACCGGCCACCACAACCGGCAACGCGGCATCCTTGATGACCTCTAGCCCCAGCTTCTGTAACATGTAAACCTGGATCCTCTGACATTTGTGCCGGGCTAATGAAGTTATGTGTACTCCCACTGTCAAGCAGAATGGTCACCTGATGTTGTCCAATCCACCCGGCAATACGCATAGTGGGCGGAGCGGAGTCTCCCGCCATGGTCAAGGAAGAGACCCTGTACTCGACTGTATCCATAATGTGCCCATGTTCCTCTCCATCGTCATCCGGCATCGGATCTTCCTGCAACATGTAAACCCGGATCCTCTGACATTTGTGGCCTGGGGTAAACTTTTCATCACAGTTGAAGCACAATCCTTGCTCATTCCTAGCCTATAGCTCTGTCCACGTCAATTTCTTCATTGTTGCCCGATCGGCAGCTGCTTGATCCCTTTTTTAGTCGGGCAGGTGTGTAGCGTTCCTCGGAGTGTCCCCCCTGAACTTTTGTCGATTGAGACGCTCTTCTTGAATTCGGGTCAAGCTGATAGCGTGTGTCAAGCTGCACGGCATATAAGCATGCACCTCATCTCTGATGTCCTCCTTCAGGCCGGAAATAAAACAACTTGTTAATTTCCTCTCGCTCCACTGCATCCTGTTGGCCAACCGTCCAAACTCGGTTCGGTACTCCATCACCGTCCCTTTCTGACGCAACTTCTGAAGAAGAACCTCGAAGTCTTCATACTCAAGGGGAACTTGGGGTAGTTCCGTCGACAAACTCGTGTCATGGCGCGTGATCTCGTCCCCGGAGGAACCATTGGGTCCACTGGTATGCGTCCTCTTCAAGGTGGAAGGACGCCAACTTGACCCACTGTGTCTCTGGTATCTCCTGATAGCTGTAAAATAACTCTGCCTTTTGGACCCATTCGAGTGCATCACCTCCTTTGAACTTGGGGTAGTTCATGCGGGCAATCTTCGGCGGCATATAAGCGCGTGGCAGTTGTTGCCCACGTCCTCCGCACTCTTGCCCGTGTCGACGCGGTAGCCGTCGATCAGCGGCCACATGTGGGTACCCCCAATCCTCTCCATAGGGGTTTCCCAAGACTGGTGGTCTAAACTCCCATCCGCCTCCTCCCCGTCCGCCCACGGCGTGTCCCGGTGCTCCTGGAATAGGGAGGAGCCCATCACGGGGTGTGTACCCCAGCCCGTGGGGTCGTTGGTCGTCCTGGCGGTCTTCGCGGTGAGGAGGAAAATCCAAAGCAGACGCGGCGATTCCGCCCAACGGGGTGGCCCCGGACCATACCGGTGGTCGGCGTGAGCCTCCTCCCCTTTCACCGTCAATTCCAAGCCCCCCATTGAGGATAGAGGCTCGATCGTCGTGCTCTGATGTTGGAGTAGAAAGGGGAAACTGGACTGTGTTGGTCTCGCCCACAACACCTTTTCCTTTAAGGTGTTGAGTCAACATATTTTTAAGCTCGTCCATGTGGGTATCCAATTTCTCTTCGAGACGTTTCTCCGATGTCGTTAACTTATCGGCGAGGGATGCCACGGTGTCAGCCAGATCGGTGTAGTTTTCTTCGAGATGTGCGAGCCGAGTGGAGTCCTCTTGGGAATGAGTCACCATGATTGGACCCCGGGGCGCACAAAAATGTCAATAATTCAGAAGGATTCAGAAAAGGCAACCACTGGAAGAAACGGCAGCCACTGGAAGAGCAGCAGGACGTAGATGCGGCAGCCGGATGCAGTCCGCCGTCCTCTGGGGTCGAAACGGAAGCGAGGCGGGGTCGGACTGGACGGATCAGGCCGGTGGTGGCGGAGGGTGCGGCAGCGGACGCGATGCAGCGACAGAAGATGATGCGGCCGAGCGGTCGGCGCTTGGGATCGATGTGCGGCTCGACACGGAAGGCGAGCGGGGCTCGACGCAGAAGGATCGACGCGGGGCTCGACGCGGAAGGCGAGCGGGAGTCGGGAGTCGTCGAGCGCAAGGCGTGCTGGAGTCGTCGAGCGGAAGGCGTGCAATGCGGGAGTCGGCGAGCGGAAGGTCAACCGGAACGAGAAAAAAGTTGCGAGGAAAGAATCCTCTGATACCAAATGTTAGGAACTACGAGAGAGAGAAGGCTAGGGTTAGAGAGAAGGAAGAAATACCTTGCAATATCTTGCATAATCCCCCCAAGGAGGATCCGGGTATATTTATACCCGGACCAAGGCCGACAGACCAGGGGGCCGGCCGGCCCCAATTGGGGCTGAACCGGGTGGGTTAAGCCCCCGAGGGCCGCCATCTAGAGAGTGGGGGCTGAACCAGTTGGTTCAGCCCCGTTGTCGCCTTCGGATCCGTCCGGGGGCTTAACATAAAGCAAGTCCTCTTACATACGTTATAATCAAATTAGCAAAAATATGATGTTTGTGTTGAATTAATGTTTTTGATTGTGTTGAATTAATGTTTAAGCTTTTATTGTTGTATTTTATGTTCATTAATCGGCACGAAATATTTCAAAGGCGCTAGAGCCGCAGGACTTGGATAACTCGAACAAGAACACCATAGTGGGACTTGGAGAACTTGAACTAGAATATCATAGAACTTGGAGAAGTTGTTCTAAATTTCTTCTTCATCGAGCTGACGATGCGGATAGTCTTGATAGAATTACTCAAACTCCTTACACGCTGTCCATATCTACGATACTGGCTCTCACCAAGCGTCGATATTATTCTATAATTTCTTGAATTACTTTTCCATGAAATGCTTCTCTTGGTTTGTTCTTCAAGCATTATCCTTTCCAAATTTTATGAAAATTACGGATTTCAGCCTGATGTATACCCCGACAGGAACCTCTAGTGTAGTGTCCTCATCAATGATTAATTCTCATTCATTTCAGATGGGATTTTTTTGATATTCTATTAATGTTTGTTTTACTAATTATGAATTTTTTTTCAACTTTGAGTATATGGGGAGGCAGCCTTCAACTAACGAATTAGTGGCAATGAATAGAATGACACTTCCATCAAATTTTTCTAGGCGATAGATAATTATTACTTTTTTTGATGAACTAGGGAGTGATAAACGTGTATTAGGGTCGTGTTATGATTCAAAATGTTCGTTAAAAAACCTTGGAAGTAACCAGGCGGATAGGTTGGTTATCCGCGGAGTTCGCCGAGTACGGCGCTATGCGGACTCGTTTGGAGTTCGCTGCGTCCGGGTTGCGGAATTGATTGGAGCGCGGGAGATCAGCATGGCTTGTGACTTGGTCTTGCTCTAGTGGGGTGGTTTGGTGTAACTGCGCAGTTCGCCGGTTAGTTCGGACTGGTGCTGGGGTCTGTCGGGTTGTGCGGATAGTCTTCTGTATCCGCTGGTGCTGTATTTTCTCCATCCGCCGAGTTCGGCAGCTGTCAGCCTGGTGCTCTAGTTGTGGGCTCGAGGTGTGCAGACTGGAGCAGTGTCCGCAGGAATGTTCGGACTGGAGCTGTCCGCATAGTGTTCGGACTGGTGGCGATATCAGCAGTGTCCGCTGGTGTGGCGTACAAGTATTGGCCTGGCCTTATGGCGACAAGGCGGATAGGCCGTCTATCCAGCCTTGGTGGTGCTACCTTGTCGGACTGGCTATCCGGCCTAGTCGCGGCGACAAGGCGGACTGATTTTGTGTCAGCGTTGTGCGGATAGGCTCAGTGCTCGCCGCAAGATTGGGTGGTGATCCTATCGGCTAGGACGATGATCACACTCCTCTCCGCGCCTATAAATAGGAACCTCTATCACATCCACATAACAACCGAATGAACTGTAAGTGAGCTCGGGTGGTTGCTGCGGACATGTTTTTGTATCCGCGCGGGTTGAGAAATTGGTCGATATTTTGCTGTGCAGAATGTCCGGATAGTGTTGAGAAGTCAGGTACTTGGTTCTGACTTCGGTCAGTGATCCGTACAGACTCTGTAGTTACAATCGGCGGTTAGCAGCAGGTCGCGGCTTGTGACTAGGCGGTCTGTTCAGTTCGGCAGCAACTATTTGCGGGTAATCTGGAGGCTAGGCGACCTCTCCGCCAGGCGGCTTGCGGATTTGTGGACTGAGTTCCTCAACATTGGAATAACGAGGTGTCCACACGGTTAGGTTGCGGTCTGTTGACTTAGCGGCTTCAACGGACTTTGTAGTGCAGCTTGACAGAGTTGGCGGTTACTCCTTGAGTCCGCTCGGCTAGTTTTTGCCTTATTGTTTTTCTTACATCGGGTACGTTGGTGAATCATGTCTCGTCATGTATGTCTCATACTGTAAAGATTTTTGATAGCACAAGATTCACTTGATTTTCTAGTTGCATCTGGTTTACCTGACTTGGTTTTGGTTGAGTGTCAATGTGACCTGGTTTCCCATTTTTCACATCTCACAAATTTTTACATGTCGTTGCGTGATCTTCCTCCTCGTGGACGTCACTATATGGCAACGCCACCCTGTCTCCCTCTCTTCCCCCTTCCATTCTCTCTTCTCTTTCCCCTTCCACGAGTGATCGCCATCACTTGTTGTTGCGGTGAGAGGGGCGGCCTCTGGCCCTGGCTCCACCCCGGTGGGTTGCACTGCCCCTGACCTACGCAATAATTCTCCCCTCCACGAAATCCTCTCCCTTGCCCCTGAGCAGGTCCCTCCCGGGGTCTCCAAGTCAGCCGGTTGTTTGGCTCCCGATACCCCCAACCCTGTTGTTGCCCCTGGAATCCCTGACCCCTGGGCACTTCCCTCCTTCTGGCTTTTTGCTGTCTGCTTGCTCCCTGCTCCTTCATCTCATCCTCCGCCAACTTGGCCAGCTTCTTGGCAAACGTCGGATTCGCCGACTCTCCCTCTATCTCTTTTACCGCCCTCTCCATCAGTTCTTCAAAGGATAGAGGTGACTCCCTCTTCAGTTACATACTAAAGAATCCTTGCCGCAAACCCAGCATGAAGGCGAGCACCAGGGTATACCCTGGAACCTCTTGGATCAAAAGGATGTCCTCTTGGAACCTATCGACGTAACTCCCCAACGTCTCCTCCGGACCTTGCTTGATCGCAAACAGTAACTCTGCTTCCTTCTTCCTCTTCTTTGATGTTGAGAACCTCAAGAGGAACCCCCGATGCAGGTACTCAAAGCAATAGATCGAGTTTGTGGGAAGCTGGTGGAACCAATCTCTTGTCTTCTCCTTTAGGGTGATGGCGAAAAGTCGTCACTTGAAAGCTTCGATTCATTTACAGTGTGGCATGCATACACATGAAGATTTATACCATTGCTCTCTAACTCACAGAAACCTTTTTTGCACATTGTTGGTTATGTTTTATTGATTTCAGTCTTTGTTAAATTTTTTGTTAGGCCTCCGAGAAGAGTTAAAAGGCCAAAGAGGAGTGGACTTCCCGGGCAATTGCATTGGAATTTGTAAGGAATTTTTTAAAGCCGTCAAACAGTAATTTGATCTGTATATTTTTTCTTCAAATGATATCTATGGATATGCATTTACATAATCAGAATTTGATTTTTGGATTTGGTTCGTTGCTATTTATCGGTCCGATTTCTTAATTTGTTGTTAGTTAAAATATGAATTGATAACATAAAGAAAAATTTTATAGCATCCAATTTTTGATGATTAGAAAGCTCGGCAGAAATTTCTTTCAGATTGTAATTGTCATATATATTGTGATAATTTTTTGCACCAACTGAACATAACATCTCAACAAAATCAAGTGGAAAACATGATTCACAAACGTAAACACAAGTACTGATGATTTCAGTTGTTTATTTGACTCAAACTAGAAAATAAATTTGGTTTTCCCATCAAATAACTAATGTTTTCGTTCATTATACTTGAGAAAGTTATTATACTGATAAACAGGTATGTTGCTGATTATGATGACATAACTTTGCTTCCTCAAACAAGCATGCAGCATTGACTTTGCTTGAACGTTTCCTTGCTACAGTATCATTGATGATTTTGGAGATTTCTTCACTAAGGTGTAAGTCGATTCTATCCCTTTTCAGTTCTATGCCGATAGATACATTGAAATCCATCTCCCGACCCTTGGTGTTCATGATAAAATTATATGTTCCGTCGAGAAGTCCATCATAGGGGTAGAGAACGTTACGATCGTAGTTAGGATAGATTGAATGCCCAGTGACTGTTCGTCGAAAGCATGGGGGCAAATCCCTGTCACTGTTGTAGTTTAATTAGTGCTTGGGTCCTCCCAAGTTTTAAGTTTTTTCAGATTGTATTTGTTACTTCATTGAATGGGCATCTATTTTCATTTTGTAAGTATGTGAGCATTCACAAGAGACTTTTAAAATGAGTTGTATCCCAACTGCGACATCAAAGAAACACAATAAGAAAAGTTTAAATGCAACTCGCGATAGCACTGCGGCTTGCACTGCAGCAAACGGCACTGCAGTTTGCACTGCAGCAAACGGCACTGCAGTTTGCACTGCAGTGCACTGCAGTGCAAATTGCAATGCAGTTTGCCTTGCAGTAAAGTGCAATGCAGTTGGCACTGGAGCAAACTGCACTGCAGTGCAAACTGCAATGCAGTTTGCACTGTAGCAAACTGCACTGTAGAGAACTGCACTGCAGTGCAACCTGCAGTAAACTGCACTGCAGTGCAATGCAGTTTGCCTCCTTAACGTGAATATCCAACATATATCCTAAAAGGGAAATCAAAAAAATTGAAAAACGGAAATCAGAAATCAGAAATCAGTTTTGAATTTTATTTTCAGATCCCTATTTTATCCTCAGTTTTGATTTTCAATTTCAGATCCCTACTTTATCGTGACCGTACCCTTGCCTAAGACAGTGCCTATTTTATTTTCTCCGGATTTTTATTTGATTTCTCACCGTGCTGCCCTTCCCGTACCTATGTTATCGTGATAATACCTATTTTAGGGTAATTTGCTGCGCTGTTCCTCGCTGATTCCGCCGCATGCCGCACCCGGCGATACGTGTCCATTCCGCCTTCTACCGCCGCTGCATATACGTTCGCTCGTGTGTTGTCTTTCTCTCATCCCAAACCCTTGCCTCTTCATGCCTGGCTCTACACCGCTTTTCCTGTAGCTGCACTTGATCTACCGCCGCAATCGTTTCCGCCGTTACCTCCGCTAGGCCTCCGAACAGCATCAGCATCACCTTCTATTTCACAGTAAGTCTGTACCTTAATTTCTTTTCTGTTTTTATCTGCCGTTGAGGTTTTGATTTCTTTTTTTGGTTTTGTTTATGTTGGATTTCATTTTTGTTGGATATCGTTTTTGATTTCCTTTGAGTTCTCACACTTTTTCTTATGCTACCAGCGGTATTCATCCTCCGTCACTTCTCCTCTGCTCGGCACATCATCTATCGCCGCAATCGTGTCCGCCGTTACCCAAGCTAGGGCTCCGAACAACATCAGCAGGACCTCTACTGCACAGTAAGTGCGTAACTTAATTTCTCACATTTCCTGTTATCCTAGCAGTTTTTTGCTATGTATAGTAAACGTCTTCCTTGCTGTAATATTTCATTGCTAGCAGTCTTTTGGTATTTCACGGTTAGGAGAAGATGAACAATTTCTGTTATGCTATCTGCTGATAGGAAGAAAAGTTAGGAGAAGATGAACATTTTCTATTATGCTACCGTCTTCCTTGCTGCTTGCTGTAATACTTTCTGTTATGGTTATTGCTGATAGGAAGAAAAATTGCTAATTTCCTTGCTGTAGTATTTTCTGTTATGCTGTAGTATTTTCTGTTATGCTGCTTGCTGTTTACATGCATCAAAGTGATATAACTTTTTTGGGATGAATGAATTCTAAAGGTTGTTGAGCAAAACTAGGCAATGCATCAAAACTAGAGTTCACTTTAAGGCATGTGTCAAAACTCACTATCACGCTAAAAAAAATAGCTACACAATGCATCAAAACTACAGTTTATTTAGATATAAATAGTTGAGCTCAACAAATGCCAACTATAATCAAAATAAAAACATAAATAAAGAAGGGATTTACCTATGCTGAACCTACAATATTGGTGTTTCTTTGAACTCGGATGCGTTTGAAGCTGTTAAGTTAAAAACAAGGAAGCCTTCGCACTTATTGTTCATAACCTAAACTGTAAATCAAATTTACCATAGGCAAACCAGAACACACACTGCACACGACACATTGCACACACCGCTTGGTCTTTCAACCTCGTTAGCTCTGTTCTTCTTCTTCTTCTTCTGTGCGGTCGCTCTGCGTAAATCTCTCCTTCCTCCTCATTCAAGTAAATCTCTGGTTACTTGGTCGTGCAAGGGCGAGTAGTTGTGTCTATGTTGCTTTGATAAAATGTTAGATTATATGAATATAATCTAAAACCAACTGATTCTTAGTTGGATGTTGGCATTAGAGAAGCCTAAGGCGAATAACATGCTGAGAAAAAAAATTTTTGCATGAGAACACGAAATGTCTGTGCAAATTTAGAATTGGCATATCAGAACACACCGCATACGACACCCGCAAATTGCATTGCACTTTGCTGCAGTGCAAACTGCACTGCTATTTGCTGCAATGCTATCACGAGTGTCAAGTTATTCAGTTTTGTTTTTCTTCTTCTTCCAGATTATTTTCTCCTGATTATGTACTCTTTCACTTATATGTATACACAGTTACAGTGCTGCAGTTCATTTTTTCCCGCAAACATTCACCTATTCTCGATATATTATTTCTGCCCAAACTTTATACTCAATGGTGCCAAAGGATGTATATTAGATTATCTGTTACTAAATAATTAATAGGGGCATGCTATGAGGAGATGGTCAATGGTTACATTGGTATATTTGATGTGTATCAATTTGTAGATATGCACCGTAATGAGAGCATAGTGGAATTACATAATAATGTTCGATCTCATGTTCGTGCTCGAGGTCTCTCTGTGCCCGATGATCAACGTGAATTACATCAATTACATAATTATTCTTACGCTTCAATAACAAATGCGTGTATGACTGAAGCAGAACGTGCTGCTCGACGAGCTTTGAATCGAGAACGTTCACAGAGCAGGAGATCCCTGATGTCTGGCGAACAACGTGAAGCTCTACGAGCATATAATCGATCTTACCAAAGGATGAGGCGGGCGTGTATGACAAAAGCGCAACAAGCACACGAAAGAAAGATGTGGCGTGCTGCTGCTCAAAGACGACGCCAACAATTACCCCTTCAAAGCATCATATTGCCAAATCAGGAGGCTACGGTTTGCTGCAGCCATAACTCAAACAACTTCACGTGCAGTGACTTCGCAGACCAATGCTTGAAGACGTAAACATGACTTGGGGTAACAAATACCTTTTGTTTGCAGACATTATGATATGTTTATAAATACTGTTACATTATTTAACACCAATATGTTTTTGCATTTCAAAGTTACAAACGCAGATAATGGTGTTGTCCATAGATATTCATTGACAACTGTACCATCTTTTTCATCGTTCCATGCTGAGCGACGACCTCAAACTGGAGAATCATCGACAATGCAACTATCTACTGCACTCCTGCATGACTGCAGCATGTCAGTCACGCCTTCCCACTCAATTGACCATATTACTGCAACCATTACTACTCCAACATCATTGCAGCCATCTGCTATGCCCATATTAACTGTAAACACAGGAGCAATATGCATGTCATCTAGCGCAAGAAAATATCGTACATCATGTGCATCCAGAAGGTATTTTGTTCGTATTACAGTACACACATATGTCACATATGTTGTCGTGTTGCCATATATTTCTGATATTATCTTGATATTGTGTCTTATAGAAAATTCACCAACACTGACTTCACAACATGAGGACTCAGATGAGAGTTCCTCTGATGTTACTGTTTGTGTGAGGTACCGACGTCTTCGAAACCACAATGTTGCACGGATTTGTAATACAACACAACAAATCGTATATTTGCAACTGCAGCGCCCTCATTTCTGTAATAATTGCAATGCTAAACTGTTTGATGGTGAAACACCAATGATGTGTTGTTGCAACGGAAGAGTTCAGATTCCTGCTATATTTGTTCCACCTGCGCTCTATAATTTATTCATTGGTGATTCTGCTGAAAGTCATCATTTCAGAAGATATATTTGTACATATAACCACGTTTTCTCTTTTACTTCTATGGGCGTGATGTTAGATGAGGCGTTGGGAGCTGATCAACATGTTGTATACACATTTTGAGCTCATGGATCAATATATCATCGAATTGGTTCTCTTTTGCCTGTTGCAAACTCACGTCCTAGGCATCTTCAACTTTATATATATGATACAGAACATGAGATAGATTATCGTTTGCAAGAAAATGCAGAGTTAGATCGTGCATTACAAGAAAAAATAAGAGGAATTTTGGATACATATAACCTGTTTGTATCAATGTTCCGGCAAATATCTCAACATGAGGATATTAACAGATGTAGACTTATTATAAAGGAAAAGCCTGCTTTGGGCCAACAATATACATTGCCTGACGCATCACATGTTGCTGCTATAATTCTTGGTTCTGAAGAGTACTTTGAATCAAATGAACGACATATAATTGTTGAGACAATTGAAGGTCAGTTGGTTAATAGTCAAGAATATGCTGGCTAATACGACCCACTTCAATATTCATTGCTCCTCCCATATGGTACATATGGTTGGTTAGGCTGAATACAAAGGATTGAATAATAGACATGTTAGATGTTGCGATTACTACTCATACTTCAGGTTTTATGTAAATACATTTTACTGTGTACACATATGCTACTTCCACTGATATGATAATTGACCTCATAATTGTTGTACTGTAGGATCGTCAACCACCTTTATCATTGTCGTTGCATGGATGTCAGCTACTGCAACAATATGTTGTTGATAATTACATTAAAATTGAAACTCAAAAACTTCGGTGGATAAAAAATAACCAAAAAACAATCCGATCTGAACTTTACAACGACCAACAAGACTGTCTCAATGCTGGAGAATATAGTGGAGGTTGCTATGTATTTTCATTTAATATGATACGATTTTCATTTTGTCGTTGCTTACTATGCTAAAGTTGTACAATTTGTGCTTTTGTTACGGCGAATATTGGTCAGCGCGTCTTCTTGTCCGTCATCTTTTATTGGAAGCCCTCGCGACATGTACCAGCGTTATCAAGACGCAATGGCCGTTGTGCATCATTATGGTAGACCAGATATATTTCTAACAATGGCATGCAATGCTTCATGGCAAGAAATCACAGATGCGCTTTATGCTGGACAAACCCCCTAAGACCGTCCAGATGTAGTTTCTCGAATATTTCATGCTAAATATGAAAAGTTAAAAAAAGATATTTTCCACAAAAATGTTTTGGGCAAAACAGTTAGTCATGTTCACGTAATCGAGTTCCAAAAAAGAGGTCTGACGCACGTTCATATGCTGGTTATTTTTGATATGCGTGATAAAGTGTATACCCCAGATGACTATGATAAGATTGTTAGAGCAGAGCTTCCTCATATGGAACATGAACCTGAATTATACAATGCTGTTGTGCATCATATGATTCATGGGTCATGCGCACATGTAAACTCTCATGCACCATACATGAAACATGATATTTGTAAAAAAGGATACCCAAAAAACTTTGCTGAGGGAATGTTGCAAGGAGCAGACTCCTACTCAATCTATAGATGGCGTAATAATGACAGATCATTTATACTGCATCGGGCAGAAGACTTTGCAATTGACAATCGATGAGTTGTTTCATATAACTCATGGCTTCTGTTGAACTATGACTATCATATTAATGTTGAGATATGTAGTAGTATTAAAAACATAAAATATCAATATAAATACATTCACAAAGACCTCGATTCAGTTGCATTTCAGGTTCAACCTTTCTCAGATCATAATGAGATTGCTCAATATGTAAACGGTCGATAGATATGTCCACAAGAATCATTTTGAAAGATATTCAGGTTCTCTATGTACCAAACATATCCATCTGTTATCTGTTTGCAGATTCATTTACCTAATAAACATCACATACAGTTTCGCACCACTGATTTAATAGACAATGTTCTGGCAAACGAACGAAATTCTCGCACAATGTTGACCGAATTTTTCCGCGTGTACGCCACAGAACAAGAACGTCACAATTATCTGTACAAGGACTTTCCAAAACACTACATGGAATTTGACATCCAGAACATGGTTCAGACGAAGATGACGCCAAAAAGTTATTGGTCGAATGTACTCAGTACATCCTTCTGAAGGCGAAAGATTTTATTTACGCATACTGTTGAATCATATTCGAGCTCCGAGATCCTTTGAACATCTGATGACAGTCGATAATATTACGTACTCCACATTTTTGGAAGCTGCTGAACATTATGGTCTGCTCGAACGAGACAACAATCTACATAACTGTATGCGTGAAGCGAGAGAATTTCAACTGCCACAAGCATTACGAAATTTATTTATGACAATTTTACTGTATTCCAACTCAACTGATGTTAGACAATTATGGAATGAAAACTACACTGCAATGATTGAAGTTTACGTCTCTACTTTGATCAGTGACTTATATGTCATGAACAAACTTCTTCACGAAATAAATTATACTCTTCAGCAACATAGTAAGAGTATTACACAGTTTGATATTCCTCAGATGTCGGCAATCTTTACAAATCGTAACAACGTATCGAGCTTAATTGAAGATGAACTCTCGATACCAATCTCATATACGGATCTTAACTCTGTTTCATTGTTAAATCTTGGTCAATGTTATGCCTTCCATACTATTATGAAAGCTATTAGACAACGTGACAGAGGTATTTTCTTCATAGATGGACCTGGAGGCACTGAAAAAACTTTCTTACATAAAGCGATACTTGCCCATTTACGGCATGATGGTCATATTGTGCTTGCAGTCGCGTCATCAGAAATTGCTGCGACTCTTCTTCCAGGTGGAACTGCGACACATTTAAAATTTAATATTCCAATTCCTGTGAAAGCAGACTCATTTTGCAAATTTTGTAAACAGTCTGAGGTGCATAAACTTATACAACATTGTTCTGCTATTTTGTGGGATGAGGCTCCAATGTCTCACAAACATGTATTTGAGGCCGTTGATCGATCATTTCGAGATGTTTTGAACCTTACACAACCTTTTGGTGGTAAGGTTGTAATTATATGAGGAGATTTTCGACAAGTTCCACCAGTTGTAGTTAATGGCACCAAGTCCCAAATTATCAGTGCCAGCATAGTTGACTCACCTTTGTGGTCAACTGTACGGTTAATTTCATTATCTGAAAATATGCGCGCTTTGGATGATCAACAATTCTCAGAATTTCTGCTTCAAATAGGAAATGGTGTCGAGCATATATATCATGATGATATGATTCAAATTCTCGATTCAATGATTATTCTTTAGGAAGGACAACATTCACTCAATGTGCTTATCAACACTGTATTTGCTGATATTGTGTCCAATGTTACCAACTCTGATTATTGGGAAGACAGAGCATTGCTGACACCATTAAATGAGGATGTTGTTTGCTAAATGAAAAGTGTCACAGATTACTCACTGGAGACGAAATTACATACTATTTTTTTGATTCTATTGATGATGACAACTATAATTTATACCCACAAGAGTTTTTGAATAGCATATCACCAGGCACTCTCCCGCCGCATAAATTATCTTTGAGAAAGGGCGCCCCCATCATGCTTCTGCGGAATTTAATTCTTCGAATTGGCCTTTGCAATGGTTCGCGGCTGCTTTGCCGTCAGTTCTCAAGAAATATTATTGAAGCGGAAATACTGACATGACAACATAAAAGGTGGTCTTTCTCCCCCCGCATACCACTAAAAAATGTTGGAGATTCCAATATGTCGTTTGAGTTAACTCGGAGGCAATTTCCAGTTCGTTTAAGTTTTGCAATTACCATAAACAAATAGCAAGGACAAATAATAGGCAAGTTGGTCTTTATCTACCCTCTCCTATTTTCACTTATGGTCAACTTTATGTTGTTTTATCAAGAGAAGTCAGTGCAGCAAATACCAAAGTTTTAATAAGAGATGTTGTTATGCTTGGATATTTGGGTACTTACACAAAAAATGTTGTGTTTAAGGAACTACTATCCAAAGTCATTGTCCTGGTGCATTTTCTATTTCTCATCTCCAAAAATTTTTATATATGTGTTTAAAATACAAACATTGTCATCGATTAATATACTGTATTTGTTATACAGTCTCATCAAATGCAGTCGTCTGCAATTTTTTTAAAGAAAGTTTTGTTGGCATACATACCATGTTAATAATCTGCTGATGTACAGTTCCATGTCATGTGTATAACAAATACATGTGATCTGTCATGGGTACATAGTTTAACTATAAGTTCTATACAATTATTCACACTTATGTGCTCATTGTATTGGTGTGAATATCATATAAATGGAGAATCATAATACAAATATTCGAGAATACATACCTTATAGCTGAATTAATCTTTTATAATAATATTGTATCAACTTGCAGATATATTCAGGTATATTGTTTTTTCAACATAAAAGGAATTTCATGTGTGACGAATTAAAGTTAGTTATAGTAGATTTTTGTGTAGTATATGTTGTATTGTAATTGAAATGTTCTATGACTGTTACTTTCTTTAGAAAGCACTGTTCAAGTGTTCGAATTCAACGAATGAAATGTTCTATAATTGTTTTGTTCTTCCCCTTCTGTTCTTTGGCTCTATTAAAGTTGAAAATCAAAGACTCAATAGTTTCTACCTCTCTGCATTTCCTCAGCATTGCGATTGTTGGTACGTTTCTGCGACTACAAATCTCTCTTTACTAATACAGTGATGTTATGTAGGCTTTCTACTTGAAATTGCTAGGTTTACAAAGACAAACTACTGTCTGCTCCAAACAATTATTTTTGAATACTGGCATTAGAGAAGGCTACGTCCATTCATTCATTGTCTTCTTTAGGATACGAGCATCTTCGCACGGGCTACGCCCGTGCTCGATGCTCTTCGCATCGATAGTACCCCAGCTGCGACAGTACCTCCGCCCAAACTCGGCCCCTCTACGACACTCAATCAATTGACAGAGCACAGGGAGCCCCCGTGCCCTACGCGACAATACCCCTGCCTCGAGATTGTCCCGGTGCGGCGACGCTTCTGCAGCTCGCACAGCCCCGTGCACACGACCCATGTGCCTGGTGCTCTCCAACGTACCTATTTTATTGTTTGCAATGAGATACATTTCTGCCATTTTGCTCGAGTGAAACTTCTGGTTTTCTTGTAGTATATATATCTCGCACGTGCAATTTTTTTCGCATGAGTGCATCATAAAGATATTGCAGGATTTATTATTCAGTCATGAGAAAACACGCAACTCCCCACAGTATCAAAATTGACTCCTCCCAAATCCCTCAAAAAGATTACTCCTTGTTTGCTATTCGCGTATTATGAACCCCAATAAAACCCAGGTCGAAGTAAAGAAATGACATTTGTTGATTACGCCCCAACCCCACAGTAATGGCAATGAGATACATTTCTGCCATTTTGCTCGAGTGAAACTTCCGGTTTTCTTGTGGTATATATATCTCGCACGTGCAGTTTTTTTCGCATGAGTGTAGAGATATTGCAGGATTTATTATTTTCAGTCATGGGAAAACACTCAACGCCCCACAGTATCAAAATTGACTCCTCCCAAATCCCTCAAAAAGATTACTCCTTGTTTGGTATTTGCGTATTATGAACCCAAATAAATCCCAGGTAGAAGTAAAGCAAAAATAAATAAATAAAGAAGACGTAATCAGGAGAAAATGTAAACACCTCATGAAAAATTCAACCTCGCCGATCTATACTGATCTATCGCTCGTGGACATAAATACTGGCAAAGATCAACTTAGTTGAGATTACAATTACAGTTTTACTTGGTGTATAAGTATTTAATTAAAACTATAGATGGCTCGTGCCAATTAATTATACTTAATATAGCTATTTTAATTAAATCAGTATGCTATAATACTGGAGTGTATTATATATATAGCATAGTTAATATTAAGTAATCAATACTTCACTAATTCACTGATTAGTTAATTATATTTAGCTATATTGTTAATTATATTTAATGATAAATATATCACAGCCACTTAATATAGCTATACTGATTAGTTAATTATATACTGTCAATTTGGTATTAAATTGATGAAGCTTTAACGTTGATTAATGGCAATATACACAGGGTGGACATATACACAGGGTTGATCAAGACACTGCAATGTAGGAGAAATGTACGTTAATTAATTAACAATCGAAAATAAAGAGGAAGAAGAATTAACACTAACCTCATGCGATATATCTGGAGGGGAAACAGGAGCATCAACCATCGTCGTGCTCGCCCAGGATGCAATGCTTCAAGGAGACGAGTGAAGACCTCAAGCTCTCAGGTAGGCGAATTAAGAAGTTATCAAATTTTTACAATTGAATTAAGAAGTTCTTGAATTTCTACATGTTTTTTTTGTAAATCTTTTGCTCACACATAGACGGTCATACTCACTGTCACCACCCCACAATTTTTTCTAGTCATAATCATTTTTTTATCAAACACTCAAACCTACATTCTATGACGCCACACTTGGCAAACAAATCAAATGCATTGTTTCTGAATCCTACCGCATTTGGCAAACAAATCAAAAATTTAAGATTTCAAATGCATTGTTTTAAAAAAAATCAGAACAAAAATTAATTGTCAAGAACTAAATTTCAGAAACAAATCAAGATTTCACAGTTCATTTCAGGAAAAAAAACAAAATCTAATCTAATCCGTAAAAGTAAATCGAATCAAGGACAGATCAACCATCCGCCTTCGAATGAGCAGGACTGACCCCGATGGCCGGAACATGGGCACAATCCTCCGGACTGTTTGTGGCGGTCTCCTCAACGACACCTTCCTCCCTACTGCTCGTGGTGGCGGCCTGCTCAAGCTCCCAATCGCCCATATCTTCGACAGTTTGATCAAGACACTGCAACGTAAGAGAACTGTACGTTAATTAATTAACATTCAAAAATAAAAAGGAAGAAGAATTAACCCAAACCTCATTTGGTATATCTGCAGGGGAAACAGGAGCATCAACCATCGTCGCGCTCGCCCAGGATGCAATGCTTCAAGGAGGGGAGTGATGACCTCAAGCTCTCAGGTAGGCCAATTAAGAAGTTATCAAAGTTTTACAGTTGAATTAAGAAGTTCTTGTATTTCTACATGTTTTTTTTGTAAATCTTTCGCTCACACGCACAGGCGGCCGTACTCACTATCACCACTCCATACAATTTTATCCGAACATAATCATTTTTATCAAACACTCAAACCTACATTCTAAGATGCCACACTTGGCAAACAAAACAAATGCATTGTTTCCGAATCATCCCACATTTATCAAACAAATCAAGAATTCAAGATTTCAAATGCATTGTTTTTTTTTAATCAGAACAAAAACTAATTGTCAAGAACTAAATTTCAGAAACAAATCGAGATTTCACAGTTCATTTCAGAAAAAAATAAAATCAAATCTAATCCGTGACAATAAATCGAATCAAGAACAGATCAACCATCCGCCTTCGAATGAGCAGGAGTCCCCACCGGTCGGACAATGGGCACAATCCTCCGGACTGTTTGTGGCGGTCTCCTCAACGACACCTTCCTCCCCACTGCTCTTGGTGACGGCCTGCTCAAGCTCCCAGTCGCCCATATCTTTGACAGTTTGATCAAGACACTGCAATATAGGAGAACTGTACGTTAATTAATTAACAATCAAAAATAAAGAGGAAGAAGAATTAAGCTAACCTCGTGCGGTATATCTGTAGGGGAAACAGGAGCATCAACCATCGTTGCGCTCGCCCACGATGAAATGCTTCAAGGAGACGAGTGAAGCCCTCAAGCTCTCAGGTAGGCGAATTAAGAAGTTATCAAATTTTTACAGTTGAATTAAGAAGTTCTTGAATTTCTACATTTTTTTTGTAAAACTTTTGCTCACACACATAGGCGGACATACTCACTGTCACCACCCTATTCAATTTTATCCGGTCATAATCATTTTCTTTATCAAACACTCAAACCTACATTCTATGACGCCACATTTGGCAAACAAATCAAATGCATTATTTCTGAATCCTCCCGCATTTGGCAAACAAATCAAGAATTCAATATTTTAAATACATTGTTTAAAAAAAATCAGTATAAAAACGAATTGTTAAGAACTAAATTTCAAAAACCAATCGAGATTTCACAGTTCATTTCAGAAAAAAACAAAATCTAATCAATCCGTAACAGTAAATCGAATCAAGAATAGATCAGCCATCCGCCTTCGAATGAGCAAGACAGTGCCCACTGGCCGCAACTTGGGCACAATCCCTCGGAATGTTTGTGTCAGTCTCCTCAACGGCAGCTTCCTCTCCACTGCTCGTGGTGGCGGGCTGCTCAAGCTCCCAGTCGCTCATATCTTCGACAGTTTGATCAAGACACTGCAATGTAGGAGAATTGAACGTTAATTAATTAACAATCGAAAATAAAGAGGAAGAAGAATTACCCCTAACCTCATGCGGTATATCTGCAGGGGAAACAGGAGAATCAACCATCGTCGTGTTAGAGGATGATGAAGGGTCGATGGTCATTTCCGATGGTGACGAAAGATGGCCGGCGGTATGTCTGCAGGGGAAACAGGAGCATCAGCCATCGTCGTGTCAGAGGATGATGAAGGGTCAATGGTCATTTTCGATGGCGACGAAAGTATGGCCGACCGTATGTCCGCTCATATCGGATCGCGAAGATGGCTCATTTGATGTTGAAACCTCTGTCGGATCTTTTGATGACTCATTTTTCCATGTTCTTGGGCCGACTCGCCTGAATTCCGAGTGCTTTCTTTATAAACTGAGCTTTCCGATTGGCCCGGGCCTGATCCTTCTCTTCTTTTTCCTTGGCCATCGCGACTATGAGAAAGAGAGAGAGAGGGAGAGAGCGAGAGAGATGGAGAAAGGAAATAATTAATGTGTGAGTGATATTGGGTCTTTTTATAGCTAGCAGACACGTGGATCAAGAAGACAACCCATAATGATTTGAAAACTTGGAGCCGATTATAAAACATGATCAGGGTTTTATCTACAAATTAAGGTCTTATTAGTAAACTAATGATATGATAATAAATAAGACCTTAATTTGTTGCTCTAGCTTTTACAAATTAAGGTCTTATTTACAAACTAATGATTTGCTAATAAGTCCTTAATTCCACTCCCAACACAACATGATCAGTCAACAATGTTACCATAATTTATTTACATCAGTAATCAGGGTTGTCTTCCTGCGTATTGAAGCATGACGCCGGAGACTTCGCCGACACCGGAACTGGATCAGCGTCTAGTACATCAAAAGCACTGCCGATTGAATACTCCGAAATGTCGCTCGGGGCGGCGGCCGAGACAGAGCCGCCCCAGCCATCCGGGGTGGCAGAGTCTTCAAAGGAGAAGGAAGCCGCCCGACTGGAGGCGGGGGGCGCATACGGGGATGGAACGTGGGCACCGGAGGCTGTGGAGCTCGGTCATTGCGTGGATAGGATTTGTCTGATGAGTCTCACAGAGGTGCGACAGAACAACACATGATCACCACGGGAGATAAATTCACAGTTTAGTTCTCGAATCAGACAATTGTGGTAGATTTGACGATTGTGAGCATCAATTTCGACTACGTGTAAATCAGGTTAAGCATAAATCAAATTAAAAAATTATAAAAATTCGTGAACCCGTAAAGAAAAGATGTGATTTGTACGTATCTGAAACTGATTTGCACGTAAAATTTACCTATAGTATAAATTTTTATTAAAATGTGTGTTTAAGTAAGATGCAATAAAGTTATCCATATTAGTCTCTGTATGTAGCAGTTTTAATAGGTAAGTTTTTCCCCTAATTTGATTTTCCAATAATAATAATTTCATAGATAATCATGTTTATGTATTTAAAAGTATCATCACAAGTCATTATATAATTTATATTTTATTTAAAACTTAATATCTCTATAATATGAATTCTCATTTTGAGTACTTTCAAAAGAATAATAACAATAATAGTTTTAAAGTAAATAAAATTATATTTTTCATTTTTTTAATAATCTCTATTCTTTATCTTCACTTCAGATAATTCAAAAATAATGAAATAATTTTGACTCTTTGAGTAGATATTGAATTGGAAGCATTTGTTCTTTTAATGATTGCATAAAGAGAATAAATATATCTAACATTCAATTGATTTAAATAATCTAAAACATAGGAAAATAGGATTTTATTAAAGAGTGTTGTTAGGCACAGATCAAATTTAACTACGTGCAAATTAGGTTAACTAAAAATAAATCTAAAAAATCATAAAGACTTGTGAACTTGTAAAAGAACAAATTTTTTAAAAGCACAATTTACACATAGCAGAAATTGATTTGCACGCAGAGTAAAGTTTGTGTTCCAAAAAAAAAAAGACCACGCCAATACATATGGAAGCCCACCTTCGCCGGCGGCGTGGTTGTAGTAGAGATCTGTGATGTTGGGGCAGTTGTCGTAGCATTCGGGCGAGCAGAGCTTCTCCATGAAGTCGGGGACGAGGAGGGCGTCAGAGGAGATTCTGACAATCCTGCAGTTGGCGCCGCACGCAGCCACGCAGCGGTCGCTCTCCACCCAATCTACCATCCCATCCACGGTGACCTCCGACGCATGGCATTGGTAGGCTGCTTCCTCTCTTCTTTGCTCCGGTAGCTCTCCGCCACGCAGCGGTTCCCCGAGGCGGATATGGCGAACGCGCACAACTCCGGCGACAACTCCTCACAGCACACAGCCCCGCTATTCAATGAGACAGGAGTTTGTCCGGGAAATTGCACTTCACCGGAGCTATGGGGAAGAACAAGGAAAGAAAAGATGATCGGGAGAGGGAGAGAGACAAGGAGAAAGAAGGAGGAAGAGATAGAACGATCCTAGGAAGGGAAAGATAACGGGAGAGAAGAAATAAACTTTACTTGAATTCATCCATAAAAACATTATTACAATTCTAGGCCTATTTATAGGTCATTGCCAACAAATGACCGTTCAAATATTTTTAATAAATTCGTTTATAATAATGAAAGGCCGCGATTGCTTAAGGTAACTGCACCGTGCTTCAGCTGGCAACAAGTGTAAGCAAATCCATTCCCCTTTCTTTAGATGGAGCAGCCTGATGTTGACAAGTGTCGGCCAGAGGTAAATTGATGAAAAGGCAGAGCTCCAGGATGCTGACAATTCTAGGCCTGATGTTGACTCGTGTCAGCATCCTGGAGCTCTGCCTTTTCATCAATTTACCTCTGGCTGACACTTGTCAACATCAGGCTGCTCCATCTAAAGAAAGAGGAATGGATTTGCTTACACTTGTTGTCAGTTGAAGCAGGGTGCAATTACCTTAAGCAATCACAGCCTTTCATTATTATAAACGAATTTATTAAAAATACTTGAACGGTCATTTGTTGGCATTGACCTATAAATAGACCTAGAATTGTAATAATGTTTTTATGGATGAATTCAAGTAAAGTTTATTTCTTCTCTCCCGTTATCTTTCCCTTCCTAGGATCTTTCTATCTCTTCCTCCTTCTTTCTCCTTGTCTCTCTCTCTCTCCCGATCATCTTTTCTTTCCTTGTTCTTCCCCATAGCTCCGGTGAAGTGCAATTTCCCGGTCAAACTCCTGTCTCATAGAACAGCGGGGCTGTGTGCTGTGAGGAGTTGTCGCCGGAGTTGTGCGCGTTCGCCATATCCGCCTCGGGGAACCGCTGCGTGGCGGAGCGCTACCGGAGCAAAGAAGAGAGGAAGACAGCATACCAATGTCGTGCGTCGGAGGTCACCGTGGATGGGATGGAGGATTGGGTGGAGAGCGACCGCTGCGTGGCTGCGTGCGGCGCCAACTGCAGGATGGTCAGAATCTCCTCCGACGCCTTCCTCATCCCCGGCTTCATGGAGAAGCTCTGCTCGCCCGAATTCTACGGCAACTGCCCCAACATCATAGATCTCTACTACAACCACGCCGCCGGCGAAGGTGGGCTTCCATATGTATTGGTGTAGTCTTTTTTTTGGAACACAAACTTTACTCTACGTGCAAATCAATTTCTGCTATATATAAATTGTGCTTTTAAAAAATTTGACCTTTTACAAGTTCACAAGTCTTTATAATTTTTTAGATTTATTTGTAGTTAACCTAATTTGCACGTAGTTAAATTGATCTGTGCCTAACAACACTCTTTAATAAAATCTTATTTTCCTATGTTTTAGATTATTTAAATCAATTGAATGTTAGATATATTTATTCTCTTTATGCAATCATTAAAAAACAAATGCTTCCAATTCAATATCTACTCAATGAGTGAAAATTATTGCATTACTTTTGAATTATCTGAAGTGAAGATAAAGAATGGGGAAGCGGGGGGGGTCGTGCGGCGAATGCACTGCACCGTAAAGTGCAGTGCATCCGACCGTCACTCCCTGCGTCGTGAAACGTGCTCGTTGTGCCGTGATGCGTGCCGCGCTACGAGATTAGTGCGCGATGATGTGCACGCATCGCGGCGCAACGAGATCTCAGCGTGACGGTTGGATTGCGCTCTACGGTGCAGTGCATTCCCCGCACTGCACCCCCCCCCCCCCCGTTCCGAATGGAGGCTATTAGAAAAATGAAAAATATAATTTTATTTACTTAAAAACTATTATTGTTATTATTCTTCTGAAAGTACTCAAAATGAAAATTCATATTATAGAGATATTAAGTTTTAATTAAAATATAAATTATATAATGACTTGCGATGATGCTTTTAAATACTTAAACATGATTAATTATAAAATTATTATTATTGGAAAATCAAATTAGGGGAAAAACTTACCTATTAAAACTGCTGTATACAGAGACTAATATGGATAACTTTATGCATCTTACTTAAACACACATTTTAATAAAAATTTATACTTTAGATAAATTTTACGTGCAAATCAGTTTCAGATAAGTACAAATCGCATCCTTTCTTTACGGGTGCACGAATTTATATAATTTTTTAATTTGATTTATGCTTAACCTGATTTACACGTAGTCGAAATTGATGCTGATCTACCACAATTGTCTGATTCGAGAACTAAACTGTGAATTTATCTCCCGTGGTGATCAGGTGTTGTTTTGTCGCACCTCTGTGAGACTCATCGGACAAATCCTATTCGCGCAATGACTGAGCTACACAGTCTTCGGTGCCCACGATCCAGCCCCGTATGCGGCCCCCGCCTCCAGTCGGGCGGCTTCGTTCTCCTATGAAGACTCTGCCACCCCGGATGGCTGGGACGGCTCTGTCTCGGCCGCCGCCCCGAGCGACATCTCGGAGTATTCGATCGGAAGTGCTTTTGATGTACTGGACGTTGATCCAGTTTCGGTGCCGGCGCAGTCTCCGGCGTAGTGCTTCAATACGCAGGAAGACGGCCCTGATTACTGATGTAAATAAATTATGGTAACATCGTTGACTGATCATGTTGTGTTGTGAGCAGAATTAAGGTCTTATTAGCAAATCATTATTTTGTAAATAAGGCATTAATTTGTAAAAGCTAGAGCATCAAATTAAGGTCTTATTTATTATCATATCATTAGTTTACTAATAAGACCTTAATTTGTAAATAAGACCTGATCATGTTTTATAGTCTACTCCAAGTTTTTAAATCATTCTGGGTTGTCTTCTTGATCCACGTGCATGCTAGCTATAAAAATACTCTATATCACTCACACATTAATTATTTCTTTCCCCATCTCTCTAGCTCTTGCTCTCTCCCTCTCTCCCTTTCTCATAGTCGCGATGGCCAAGGAAAAAAGAAGAGAAGGATCGGGCGCGTGCCAATCGGAAAGCTCAGTTTATAAAGAAAGCACTCAGAATTCAGGCGAGTCGGCCCAAGAACATGGAAAAAGGAGTCATCAAAGGATCCGACAGAGGTTTTCACATCAAATGAGCCCTCTTCGCCATCTGATATGAGCGGACATATGGTCGGCCAAACTTTCGTCGCCATCGGAAATGACCTTCGACCCTTCATCATCCTCTGACACGACGATGGTTGATGCTCCTGTTTCCCCTGCAGACATACCGCCGGCCATACTTTCGTCACCATCGGAAATGACCATCGACCCTTCATCATCCTATGACACGACGATGGTTGATTCTCCCGTTTCCCCTGCAGATATACCGCATGAGGTTAGGGTTAATTATTCTTCCTCTTTATTTTTGATTGTTAATTAATTAACGTATAGTTCTCCTACATTACAGTGTCTTGATCAAACTATCGAAGATATGAGCGATTGGGAGCTTGAGCTGGCCGCCACCACGAGCAGTGGAGAGGAAGCTGTCGTTGAGGAGACCGGCACAAACAGTCCGGGGGATTGTGCCCAAGTTGCGGCCAGTGGGGACAGTCCTGCTCATTCGAAGGCGGATGGCTGATCTGTTCTTGATTCGATTTACTATTAGAAATTAGATTAGATTTTGTTTTTTTCTGAAATGAACTGTGAAATCTCGATTTGTTTCTGAAATTTAGTTCTTGACAATTAGTTTTTGTTCTTTTTTTTTAAAACAATGTATTTAAAATATTGAATTCTTGATTTGTTTGCCAAATGCGGGAGGATTCGGAAACAATGCATTTGATTTGTTTGCTAAATGTGGCGTCATAGAATGTAGGTGTGAGTGTTTGATAAAAAAATGATTGTGACCGGATAAAATTGTATGGGGTGGTGACAGTGAGTATGCCTGCCTGTGTGTGACCAAAAGATTTACAAAAAAACATGTAGAAATTCAAGAACTTCTTAATTCAACTGTAAAAATTTGATAACTTCTTAATTCGCCTACCTGAGAGCTTGAGGTCTTCACTCGTCTCCTTGAAGCAATGCATCCTGGGCGAGCGCGATGATGGTTGATTCTCCTGTTTCCCCTACAGATATACCGCATGAGGTTTGGGTTAATTCTTCTTCCTTTTTATTTTTGATTGTTAATTAATTGGCGTACAATTCTCTTACATTGCAGTGGCTTAATCAAACTGTCAAAGATTTGGCGATTGGGAGCTTGAGCAGGCAGCCACCACGAGCAGTGGTGAGGAAGGTGTCGTTGAGGAGATCGCTACAAACAGTCTGGAGGATTGTGCACATGTTCCGGCCTGTGGGGACAGTCCTGCTCATTCGAAGGCGGATGGTTGATCTATCCTTGATTTGATTTACTGTTACGGAATAGATTAGATTTTGTTTTTTTTCTTCTAAAATGAACTGTTAAAACTCGATTTGTTTCTTAAATTTAGTTCTTGATAATCCGTTTTTGTTCTGATTTTTTTTAAAACAATGCAATTGAAATCTTGAATTCTTGATTAGTTTGCCAAATGCGGGAGGATTCGGAGACAATGTATTTGATTTGTTTGGCAAGTGTGGCGTCATAAAATGTAGGTTTGAGTGTTTGATAAGAAAATGATTATGACGGGAAAAATTGAATGGGGTGGTGACAGTGAGTATGGCCGTCTGTGTGTGTGAGCAAAAGATATACAAAAAACATGAAGAAATTCAAGAACTTCTTAATTCAACTGTAAAAATTTGATAACATCTTAATTCGCCTACCTGAGAGCTTGAGGTCTTCACCCGTCTCCTTGAAGCATTGCATCCTTGGCGAGCACGACGATGGTTGATGCTCTTGTTTTCCCTGTAGATATACCGCATGAGATTATGGTTAATTCTTCTTCCTCTTTATGTTAGATTGTTAATTAATTAACGTACAGTTCTCCTACATTGCAGTATCTTGATCATACTGTCGAAGATATGGGCGATTAGGAGCTTGAGCAGGCTGCCAGCACGTGCAGTGGGGAGGAAGGAGCCGTTGAGGAGACCGCCACAAATAGTCCGGAGGATTGTGCCCGTGTTCCGGCCATCGGGGTCAGTCCTGCTCATTCGAAGGCGGATGGTTGATCTGTTCTTGATTCGATTTACTGTTACAGATTAGATTAGATTTTGTTTTTTTTCAGAAATGAACTGAGAAATCTTGATTTATTTCTGAAATTTAGTTCTTAACAATTAGTTTTTGTTCTGATTTTTTTTAAAACAATGCATTTGAAATCTTGAATTATTGATTTGGTTGTCAAATGCGGGAGGATTCAGAAACAATGCATTTGATTTGTTTTCCATGTGTGGAGTCATAGGATGTAGGTTTGAGTGTTTGACAAGAAAATGATTATATCCAGATAAAATTATATGGGATGGTGACAGTGAGTATGATCGCCTGTGTGTGTGAGCAAAAGTTTTAGAAAAAAAACATGTAGAAATTCAAGAACTTCTTAATTCAACTGAAAAAATTTGATAACTTCTTAATTCACCTACCTGAGAGCTTGAGGTCTTCACTCGTCTCCTTGAAGCATTGCATCCTGGGCGAGTGCGACATGGTTGATGCTCTTGTTTCCCGTGCAGATATACCGCATGAGGTTAAGGTTAATTCTTCTTCTTCTTTATTTTCGATTGTTAATTAATTAACATACAGTTCTCCTACATTGCAGTGTCTTGATCAAACTGTCGAAGATATGGGTTATTGGGAGATTGAGCAGGCCGCCACCACGAGTAGTGGGGAGGATGGTACCGTTGAGGAAACCGCCACAAATAGTCCGGAGGATTGTGCCCATGTTCTGGCCGGTGGGGACAGTCTAGTTCATTTGAAGGCGGATGGTTGATCTGTTCTTGATTCGATTTACTGTTACGAATTAGATTAGATTTTGTTTTATTTTCTGAAATGAACTGTGAAATCTTGATTTGTTTCTGAAATTTAGTTTTTAACAATTAGTTTTTGTTCTGATTTTTTTTAAAAAACAATGCATTTGAAATCTTGAATTCTTGATTTGGTTGTCAAATGCAAGATGATTCAGAAACAATGCATTTGATTTGTTTGCCAAATGTGACGTCATAGAATATAGGTTTGAGTGTTTGATAAGAAAATGATTATGACCGGATAAAATTGTATGGGGGTGGTGACAGTGAGTGTGACCGCTTATGTGTGTGAGCAAAAGATTTACAAAAAAACATGTAGAAATTCAATAACTTTTTAATTCAACTGTAAAAATTTGATAACTTCTTAATTCGCTTACCTGAGAGCTTGAGGTCTTCACTCGTCTCCTTGAAGCAATGCATCCTGGGCGAGCGCGATGATGGTTGATTCTCCTGTTTCCCCTACAGATATACCCCGCATGAGGTTTGGGCTAATTCTTCTTCCTCTTTATTTTTGATTGTTAATTAATTAGCGTACAATTCTCCTACTTTGCAGTGTCTTGAACAAATTGTTGAAGATATGAGCGATTGGGAGCTTGAGCAGGCCGCCACCACGAGCAGTAGGGAGGAAGGTGTCGTTGAGGAGACCGCCACAAACAGTCCGGAGGATTGTGCTCATGTTTGGGCCTGTGGGGATAGTCCTGCTCATTCAAAGGCGAATGATTGATCTATTCTTGATTCGATTTACTGTTACGGATTAGATTAAATTTTGTTTTTTTTTCTGAAATGCTATGTGAAATCTCGATTTGTTTCTCAAATTTAGTTCTTGACAATTAGTTTTGTTCTGATTTTTTTTTAACAATGCAATTGAAATCTTGAATTTTTGATTTATTTGTCAAATGCGGGAGGATTCCGAAACAATGCATTTGATTTGTTTGCCAAGTGTGAAGTCATAGAATGTAGGTTTGAGTGTTTGATAAGAAAATGATTATGATCGGATAAAATTGTATGGGGTTGTGACAGTGAGTATGGCCGCTTGTGTGTGTGAGCAAACGATTTACAAAAAAACAAGTAGAAATTCAAGAACTCTTTAACTCAACTGTAAAAATTTGATAACTTCTTAATTCGCCTACCTGAGAGCTTGAGGTCTTCACTCGTCTCCTTGAAGCATTGCGGATGGTTGATCTGTTCAGAGGATTGTGCCCATTTTACTGCCGATGGGGACAGTGTTGCTCATTCTAAGGCGGATGGTTGATCTGTTCTTGATTCGATTTACTGTTACAGATTAGATTAGATTTTGTTTTTTTTTCTGAAATGATCTGTGAAATCTCAATTTGTTTCTGAAATTTAGTTCTTCACAATTACTTTTTGTTCTGATTTTTTTAAACAATGCATTTGAAATATTGAATTCTTGATAAGAAAATGATTATGATCGGATAAAATTGTATAGGGTGGTGACAGTGAGTATGACCGTCTGTGTGTGTGAGCAAAAGATTTACAAAAAAAACATGTAGAAATTCAAGAAGTTCTTAATTCAACTGTAAAAATTTGATAATTTCTTAATTCGCCTATCTAAGAGCTTGAGGTCTTCACTCGTCTCCTTGAAGCATTGCATCCTGGGTGAGCATGACGTTGGTTGATGCTCATGTTTCCCCTACAGATATACCACATGAGGTTAGGGTTAGTTCTTCTTCCTCTTTATCTTCGATTGTTAATTAATTGACCTACAGTTCTCCTACAATGCAGTGTCTTGATCAAACTGTCGAAGATATGGGCGATTGGGAGCTTGAGCAGGCCGCCACCACGAGCAGTGGGGAGGAAGGTGCCGTTGAGGAGACCGCCACAAATACTCCGGAGGATTGTGCCCATGTTCCTGCCGGTGGGGACAGTGCTGCTCATTCGAAGGCGGATGGTTGATTTGTTCTTGATTCGATTTACGGATACGGATTAGATTTTATTTTATTTTTTTCTGAAATGAACTGTGAAATCTCGATTTGTTTCTGAAATTTAATTCTTGACCATTAGTTTTTGTTCTGATATTTTTTTAAAAAAACAATGCAATTGAAATCTTGAATTCTTGATTTGTTTGTCAAATGCGGGAGGATTCGGAAATAATGCATTTGATTTGTTTGTCAAGTGTGACATCATAGAATTTAGGTTTGAGTGTTTGATAAGAAAATGATTATGACCAGATAAAATTGTATGAGGTGGTGACAATGAGTATGGCCGCCTGTGTCCGTGAGCAAAATATTTACAAAAAAACATGTAGAAATTCAAGAACTTCTTAATTCAATTATAAAAATTTGATAACTTCTTAATTGGCCTACCTGAGAGCTTGAGGTTTTCACTCGTCTCCTTGAAGCCTTGCATCCTGGGCGAGCGTGTGCAATAAAACCATCATCCACCTAAATCAATGGAAAGGGACTGAGTAAGACAAACGAAAATCGTGATTCGATGGATAGAAAAACTCAGAAACCTAGCTTACCGACAGAGGAGGAAGACGAGGGGGCGCGGCGGAGAGAAGAAGGAGATAAGTGAACCGATGAAGCAAAGCAACACCGAGTACTCGAAATCCCCGAGTCAAATCTCCGTGGAATTTGACTAGGGCGGTGGATCAAAGAGGCAAAAGCCATTATTCTTCGAGGAAGGCGAGCACCTAGCTCAGGGGAAAGACTGATGAAGAGATTGCGCGGGGAGCGATACCTTATTATTCTCAATGTTATTTTGTTATTTCCGTTTATTAGTGAGCCCGCCATCCGGGGCTAAAATTAGGCCGGTAAACGGTTCGGTTCAATTCAATTCTAGGTGTAATCAAATGAAATGGTCTTGGTTTTATACACATTAAGGCCTTATTTGAGCTTAATTAGTAAACCGCATGACTCAGAGCTTAATTCAAATGGAATGGTCTTGGTAAACCGCATGACTCAGAGCATAATTAGTTTCAAGCAATGTGCATAAAAAAGTTAATAAATTTTATTAATTTCAACAATTACTGATGATTATCCTTATTTGACGTAGTACGAAAATAATCGGAAAATTCTTGTTGGGTACATTGGAAAATGTGTACCTGATTTGGAGAAGTCTCACATAGCTCAATGATATACATCAAGGTGTATTTGATGTTATTTTAAGTTTATACGTGCAGGTTAAGTATTTGCCAAAATGCTGAAAAAGTTTCTAAGTCCATGTGTCGACACTTAAGAAAGCCTGTGTCGACACTTAAGAAAGCCTGTGTCGACACTTGGAAAAGCTGTGTCGACACCGGGAGGCTGTGTCGACACCGGGAGGCAGTGTCGACGCACAGAAATAGTAGTCGACATCAACTGTGTCGATACCGGGAGGCAGTGTCGACACACAGTAATAGTAGTAGTCGACATCAACTGTGTCGACACCGGGAGGCAGTGTCGACACATTGAAGTATTAGTCGACATCAACTGTGTCGACACCTGGAGGCAGTGTCGACACACAAATTCTGAGACTATATCAACTGTGTCGACACACAGGACTTGTGTCGACACTCAGCAGAGTTTCAACAATGTTGATTGCTGTGGAGTGAAGAAGTGTCTATGTCGACACAAAGAAGCTGTGTCGACACATTCTACAGATGCAGTGTCAAGAAGCTGTGTCGACACCAGAGGAGCTATGTCGACATCACCAAAGCTTGTGTCGACACTTAATCTACTTGTGTCGACACATAATGACAATCAGTCTCGACGCTTTGCTGACAAAGACAAAGGTTCAATAACTGACTGGAGACTTGACAGTTGTGTATTCCAACAAGTTTGCTGAAACTGTCAGACTTGTCAGAAGTTCGTTAGAAACCGGATCAGCCGGTTACGATGAATGAAGTCTATAAATAGATGGATTCTGTCAACAACAAAAACAACAATAAGAAAGTGCACGTCACACAGAAGAAGATTTTCGTGAGAAGATCTAAGGAGAATTCAAGCAAGAATTCTGAAGAAACTTCAGAAGTTCTGGAGAGAGAGAGAGATCACCAACTATTGAAGTAAAGAAGGAGACATTTTCAAGTCTCTTAAGAAGCAGATCTTGAACTAATCTGCTAAGAAGGATTCAGATCTATTTCTGGATTCTAAGAAGGAAGCTGGCAGGCAGTCCACTTCAAAGGAGATCAACCCTACTGGGTTCAGATTCAAGAAGCTTTGAAGAAAGTTAAGAACAGGTTGATTTCAGTCATCAGTTTGATCAAGAAGTTGATCAAGAAACCTTTTATTCCTTCTCTCTCAACAAGGGTAAGAGTCCATCTAAACACTTATCAAATTTTGTAGGATCTTTTCATAGATCTGAGTTGTAAGTCTATATTATAAAGGCTGAGTGTAGAAGATATAGATCTCTGAGTGGTAGGACTTTTGAGCCTGAGTGTAGGAGAAACTGTTCTCTGAGTTGTAGGCCTTGTGGCAAGGCTGAGGTAGGGCTGTTAGCCTGAGCTGTAGGAGTGTGGTTTCACTCTCAGTTGTAGGAACCATATAGGGTTCTGAGTTGTATGAACCTTTCAGGGTTCTGAGTTGTAAGATCTGTGGATCTGAGAAGAAGGAAGAAGTTAGGCCGAATCTAGCACACTGTTAGATAGGTGAAGGGGGAAAGTGAATGTACCCAGACCTTGGGGAACTACTATAAACCTGTGTGCAATCTGTGATGTGTTTGTGATTGTGATTTCTGTGATGTGTTTGCTGTAGAATAATTAGATTATATGTAAAGAACTGATATGTTATTCTGCCTTAAGGAAAAAGGGAAAAAGAACCTATTCACCCCCCCTTTAGGTGTTTGGGTTATCTTGAATTAAATTCTATCAAGTGGTATCAGAGGGAGGTTGCTCAAAGAAGGACTTAACAGTCTGAGTTAGATCCATAAGGCAGATCCTAGTTCAAGAAAATGGGTTCAGGAGAAAATCATAAGGAACTAGGTTCTATGAAATTACCCATCTGTAGGAATGAGATATTTGGAATATGGAAAGAAAGGGTCAGGTTGTTTATGGAAGCTTCTGATCCAAGGATCTACATTACAGTAAAGGAAGGTCCTTATATTCCAATGAAGCTGTCAGTTTTAGATGCAAATCAAAGAACTCCCAAGGATTTTTCAGAGATGACTAAAGAAGAAATCATCCTGGCAACTATGGATAAAAGAGCCCAAAATATCATAGTAAGTGTTATAGATGATTCAACCTTTCAAAATTTGATTCACTGCAAGACCTCCAAGGAAATGTGGGGCACCTTGATAGTCTACAAGGAGGGTTCTGAAGAAGTCAGACAAAATAGAAAATTTATACTAAACCAGGAATATGAGAGTTTCAGACAAGAGAAGTCAGATAGCATATCTGAATGCTATAAAAAATTCTATAGAATAGTAAATGAGTTGATGTCTTATGGAAGGATCTTCAATACATATGAACTGAATGATAAATTCCTAAGTTCCTTGACAAAGGATTGGGACACCAAGATTTGTGCCATTAGGGAAGTGGTCAAACTTGCAGATATCTCTCCTCCAATTTTGTTTGAAAAATTGCTGTCATATGAGATGCAGCTGATGGCTAGGAAAGAGGAAGAGAAAAGTGCAAAAGGGGAGCATAGAGAAAAGTCTGTGGCCTTCAAGGTTGAAGCCACTAGGAAGAATAGGAGGATGTCTCCATCACCTCCTGAGATTGTTGTTGAAATTACTTCAGATAATTCAGACAACCAAAGTTCAGACAGCAGTGATTCAGATAAAGACTTTACTGCCTTCACAAGGCAGTTTCAGATATTCTTGAAAAAGAAGCAGTGGAAATCTAGACTCTCTACATCTCAGCCTGTGGATGACTATTATCAAAAGAAGTCATCTAGGAAGGACAGGAGCAGATCTAAGCCTAGCAAATCTACAACATCAAAGATAGTTTGCTACTGCGGTAATAGGTCTGGACATATTGTGGCTGAGTGTCCAGATAAGAGAAAGTAGTCTGCAGATAAGAGGAAAACTCAACAAAAGAGCAAGAAGGAGAAATCCTTTGTTGCCAAGAAGGAGAAGAGCTTGACAGACCAATCATCTTCAGAGTCTGAATCTGAAGCTGAGGCATACATTGGTCTATATGCAGCTAATGAAGAAGATGAGTTTATGTAAGTGCTGAACTCTATCTATGAACAAGAAGACCATCAGTGGATGGGACTGATGGCTGAGTCAGAAGAAGACAAGTGTCAGGATCAACCTGATCCTAGTAAGGTACAATGTATTTCTAGAAATTCAGATTGTAGCACTGGTACAGAGTCAGCTACATCTGCATCAAGTGATGTGGATGGGTCTGAGTCTGAAGGTGATATTCATCAACTGATAGATGAATATAGGGACTTGTTGCAGGCACTAAAAAAAAGCAAAAACCTGGCCAAAACACAGGCTAAGGAAATTGCAGTTCTTAAGATGGCTGCATCTGATTTAGAAAAAGAGTTGGATCAAAAATTAAATGAGATTGTCAAACTGAAAACTATAACTGTTATTCAGATTGGCACAATCGCATACAAAAATGATCTAATTAAAAGTCTGGAAACCAGACTTCAAAAGGAAAAAGAGTTGGTGGCTAGTTATTCCAAGCCAAAATCAGTTTTACCCTTAATAGATGAGTTTGTGCCTCAGAAGGGTAAGGCTGGAATAGGCTTTAAAGGTAACACCAGGGCTGTCCAATTTAAGAGAAAAAGCAAAGCCCCAGTCCAGCCACTGAACTGTAAAGTCCCAATAGTTTTTAGAAAGGTACAAGTGCCTTCTAACAAGTATGACTTTGAGAATATTCATGGTCATAGTAAGACTGAAGTTCTGAATGACAAGGGTGTTTATGTCAATAAGCCAGCTCATGTCCATAAACCTCATGTTCTTAAGAAAACAGTGGGTGTAGCTCCTGCAGTACCAGCACAAAACAAAAGATTTGTTGTCAACCAGACTGCCAAGAATGTATCTAAAAATAGATACAACAAGTATGAATGCTGGTGCTGTGGCAAGACAGGCCATTATGGCATAGATTGTTGGCACAACATTAGTGTCAGGAAGGACAATAGTCTACCAGTTAGAAGAGCAGCTGGTAGATTTGATAAGTATGGAGCTAACTTGAACCAAGGACCCAAGACTTTCTTGAGCTCTAAGGCTAGGTAATTCTTTATTGCAGGAAAGTCCAAGTAACCATGCCCCTATATGGTACTTGGACAGTAGATGTTTCAGGCACATGACTGGAACAAAGGGGTTGCTGAAGGAGTACTTGTCTATCATGAATGGGCCTAAAGTAATCTTTTGTGGGTCTGAAAGAGGAATCATCAAAGGATTTGGTAATATTTCTAATAACCAGATTACTATCACTCAAGTGGCATATGTGAAGGGTTTAAAACACCTTTGTGGTCAACTGTATTACTATCACTCAGTGCCAGCATAGTTGACTCACCTTTGTGGTCAACTGTACGGTTAATTTCATTATCTGAAAATATGCGCGCTTTGGATGATCAACAATTCTCAGAATTTCTGCTTCAAATAGGAAATGGTGTCGAGCATATATATCATGATGATATGATTCAAATTCTCGATTCAATGATTATTCTTTAGGAAGGACAACATTCACTCAATGTGCTTATCAACACTGTATTTGCTGATATTGTGTCCAATGTTACCAACTCTGATTATTGGGAAGACAGAGCATTGCTGACACCATTAAATGAGGATGTTGTTTGCTAAATGAAAAGTGTCACAGATTACTCACTGGAGACGAAATTACATACTATTTTTTTGATTCTATTGATGATGACAACTATAATTTATACCCACAAGAGTTTTTGAATAGCATATCACCAGGCACTCTCCCGCCGCATAAATTATCTTTGAGAAAGGGCGCCCCCATCATGCTTCTGCGGAATTTAATTCTTCGAATTGGCCTTTGCAATGGTTCGCGGCTGCTTTGCCGTCAGTTCTCAAGAAATATTATTGAAGCGGAAATACTGACATGACAACATAAAAGGTGGTCTTTCTCCCCCCGCATACCACTAAAAAATGTTGGAGATTCCAATATGTCGTTTGAGTTAACTCGGAGGCAATTTCCAGTTCGTTTAAGTTTTGCAATTACCATAAACAAATCGCAAGGACAAATAATAGGCAAGTTGGCCTTTATCTACCCTCTCCTATTTTCACTTATGGTCAACTTTATGTTGTTTTATCAAGAGAAGTCAGTGCAGCAAATACCAAAGTTTTAATAAGAGATGTTGTTAAGCTTGGATATTTGGGTGCTTACACAAAAAATGTTGTGTTTAAGGAACTACTATCCAAAGTCATTGTCCTGGTGCATTTTCTATTTCTCATCTCCAAAAATTTTTATATATGTGTTTAAAATACAAACATTGTCATCGATTAATATACTGTATTTGTTATACAGTCTCATCAAATGCAGTCGTCTGCAATTTTTTTAAAGAAAGTTCTGTTGGCATACATACCATGTTAATAATCTGCTGATGTACAGTTCCATGTCATGTGTATAACAAATACATGTGATCTGTCATGGGTACGTAGTTTAACTATAAGTTCTATACAATTATTCACACTTATGTGCTCATTGTATTGGTGTGAATATCATATAAATGGAGAATCATAATACAAATATTCGAGAATACATACCTTATAGCTGAATTAATCTTTTATAATAATATTGTATCAACTTGCAGATATATTCAGGTATATTGTTTTTTCAACATAAAAGGAATTTCATGTGTGACGAATTAAAGTTAGTTATAGTAGATTTTTGTGTAGTATATGTTGTATTGTAATTGAAATGTTCTATGACTGTTACTTTCTTTAGAAAGCACTGTTCAAGTGTTCGAATTCAACGTATGAAATGTTCTATGATTGTTTTGTTCTTCCCCTTCTGTTCTTTGGCTCTATTAAAGTTGAAAATCAAAGACTCAATAGTTTCTACCTCTCTGCATTTCCTCAGCATTGCGATTGTTGGTATGTTTCTGCGACTACAAATCTCTCTTTACTAATACAGTGATGTTATGTAGGCTTTCTACTTGAAATTGCTAGGTTTACAAAGACAAACTACTGTCTGCACCAAACAATTATTTTTGAATACTGGCATTAGAGAAGGCTACGTCCATTCATTCATTGTCTTCTTTAGGATACGAGCATCTTCGCACGGGCTACGTCCGTGCTCGATGCTCTTCGCATCGATAGTACCCCAGCTGCGACAGTACCTCCGCCCAAACTCGGCCCCTCTACGACACTCAATCAATTGACAGAGCACAGGGAGCCCCCGTGCCCTACGCGACAATACCCCTGCCTCGAGATTGTCCCGGTGCGGCGACGCTTCTGCAGCTCGCACAGCCCCGTGCACACGACCCATGTGCCTGGTGCTCTCCAACGTACCTATTTTATTGTTTGCAATGAGATACATTTCTGCCATTTTGCTCGAGTGAAACTTCTGGTTTTCTTGTAGTATATATATCTCGCACGTGCAATTTTTTTCGCATGAGTGCATCATAAAGATATTGCAGGATTTATTATTCAGTCATGAGAAAACACGCAACTCCCCACAGTATCAAAATTGACTCCTCCCAAATCCCTCAAAAAGATTACTCCTTGTTTGTTATTCGCGTATTATGAACCCCAATAAAACCCAGGTCGAAGTAAAGAAATGACATTTGTTGATTACGCCCCAACCCCACAGTAATGGCAATGAGATACATTTCTGCCATTTTGCTCGAGTGAAACTTCCGGTTTTCTTGTGGTATATATATCACGCACGTGCAGTTTTTTTCGCATGAGTGTAGAGATATTGCAGGATTTATTATTTTCAGTCATGGGAAAACACTCAACGCCCCACAGTATCAAAATTGACTCCTCCCAAATCCCTCAAAAAGATTACTCCTTGTTTGGTATTTGCGTATTATGAACCCCAATAAATCCCAGGTAGAAGTAAAGCAAAAATAAATAAATAAAGAAGACGTAATCAGGAGAAAATGTAAACACCTCATGAAAAATTCAACCTCGCCGATCTATACTGATCTATCGCTCGTGGACATAAATACTGGCAAAGATCAACTTAGTTGAGATTACAATTACAGTTTTACTTGGTGTATAAGTATTTAATTAAAACTATAGATGGCTCGTGCCAATTAATTATACTTAATATAGCTATTTTAATTAAATCAGTATGCTAGAGTGTATTATATATATAGCATAGTTAATATTAAGTAATCAATACTTCACAAATTCACTGATTAGTTAATTATATTTAGCTATATTGTTAATTATATTTAATGATAAATATATCACAGCCACTTAATATAGCTATACTGATTAGTTAATTATATACTGTCAATTTGGTATTAAATTGATGAAGCTTTAACGTTGATTAATGGCAATATACACAGGGTGGACATATACACAGGGTTGATCAAGACACTGCAATGTAGGAGAAATGTACGTTAATTAATTAACAATCGAAAATAAAGAGGAAGAAGAATTAACACTAACCTCATGCGATATATCTGGAGGGGAAACAGGAGCATCAACCATCGTCGTGCTCGCCCAGGATGCAATGCTTCAAGGAGACGAGTGAAGACCTCAAGCTCTCAGGTAGGCGAATTAAGAAGTTATTAAATTTTTACAATTGAATTAAGAAGTTCTTGAATTTCTACATGTTTTTTTTGTAAATCTTTTGCTCACACATAGACGGTCATACTCACTGTCACCACCCCACAATTTTTTTCAGTCATAATCATTTTTTTATCAAACACTCAAACCTACATTCTATGACGCCACACTTGGCAAACAAATCAAATGCATTGTTTCTGAATCCTACCGCATTTGGCAAACAAATCAAAAATTCAAGATTTCAAATGCATTGTTTTAAAAAAAATCAGAACAAAAATTAATTGTCAAGAACTAAATTTCAGAAACAAATCAAGATTTCACAGTTCATTTCAGGAAAAAAAACAAAATCTAATCTAATCCGTAAAAGTAAATCGAATCAAGGACAGATCAACCATCCGCCTTCGAATGAGCAGGACTGACCCCGATGGCCGGAACATGGGCACAATCCTCCGGACTGTTTGTGGCGGTCTCCTCAACGACACCTTCCTCCCTACTGCTCGTGGTGGCGGCCTGCTCAAGCTCCCAATCGCCCATATCTTCGACTGTTTGATCAAGACACTGCAACGTAAGAGAACTGTACGTTAATTAATTAACATTCAAAAATAAAAATGAAGAAGAATTAACACAAACCTCATGTGGTATATCTGCAGGGGAAACAGGAGCATCAACCATCGTCGCGCTCGCCCAGGATGCAATGCTTCAAGGAGGGGAGTGATGACCTCAAGCTCTCAGGTAGGCCAATTAAGAAGTTATCAAAGTTTTACAGTTGAATTAAGAAGTTCTTGTATTTCTACCTGTTTTTTTTGTAAATCTTTTGCTCACACGCACAGGCGGTCGTACTCACTATCACCACTCCATACAATTTTATCCGAACATAATCATTTTTTTATCAAACACTCAAACCTACATTCTATGATGCCACACTTGGCAAACAAAACAAACGCATTGTTTCCGAATCATCCCACATTTATCAAACAAATCAAGAATTCAAGATTTCAAATGCATTGTTTTTTTTTAAATCAGAACAAAAACTAATTGTCAAGAACTAAATTTCAGAAACAAATCGAGATTTCACAATTCATTTCAGAAAAAAATAAAATCAAATCTAATCCGTGACAAAAAATCGAATCAAGAACAGATCAACCATCCGCCTTCGAATGAGCAGGACTGTCCCCACCGGCCGGACAATGGGCACAATCCTCCGGACTGTTTGTGGCGGTCTCCTCAACGGCACCTTCCTCCCCACTGCTCTTGGTGACGGCCTGCTCAAGCTCTCAGTCGCCCATATCTTTGACAGTTTGATCAAGACACTGCAATGTAGGAGAACTGTACGTTAATTAATTAACAATCGAAAATAAAGAGGAAGAAGAATTAAGCCTAACCTCGTGCGGTATATCTGTAGGGGAAACAGGAGCATCAACCATCGTTGCGCTCGCCCACGATGAAATGCTTCAAGGAGACGAGTGAAGCCCTCAAGCTCTCAGTAGGCGAATTAAGAAGTTATCAAATTTTTACAGTTGAATTAAGAAGTTCTTGAATTTCTACATTTTTTTTGTAAAACTTTTGCTCACACACATAGGCGGACATACTCACTGTCACCACCCTATTCAATTTTATCCGGTCATAATCATTTTTTTTATCAAACACTCAAACCTACATTCTATGACGCCACATTTGGTAAACAAATCAAATGCATTGTTTCTGAATCCTCCCGCATTTGGCAAACAAATCAAGAATTCAATATTTTAAATACATTGTTTAAAAAAAATCAGTACAAAAACGAATTGTTAAGAACTAAATTTCAAAAACCAATCGAGATTTCACAGTTCATTTCAGAAAAAAAACAAAATCTAATCAATCCGTAACAGTAAATTGAATCAAGAATAGATCAGTCATCCGCCTTCGAATGAGCAGGACAGTGCCCACTGGCCGCAACTTGGGCACAATCCCCCGGAATATTTGTGCCAGTCTCCTCAACGGCAGCTTCCTCTCCACTGCTCGTGGTGGCGGGCTGCTCAAGCTCCCAGTCGCTCATATCTTCGACAGTTTGATCAAGACACTGCAATGTAGGAGAATTGAACGTTAATTAATTAACAATCGAAAATAAAGAGGAAGAAGAATTACCCCTAACCTCATGCGGTATATCTGCAGGGGAAACAGGAGAATCAATCATCGTCGTGTTAGAGGATGATGAAGGGTCGATGGTCATTTCCGATGGTGACGAAAGATGGCCGGCGGTATGTCTGCAGGGGAAACAGGAGCATCAGCCATCGTCGTGTCAGAGGATGATAAAGGGTCAATGGTCATTTTCGATGGCGACGAAAGTATGGCCGACTGTATGTCCGCTCATATCGGATCGCGAAGATGGCTCATTTGATGTTGAAACCTCTGTCGGATCTTTTGATGACTCATTTTTCCATGTTCTTGGGCCGACTCGCCTGAATTCCGAGTGCTTTCTTTATAAACTGAGCTTTCCGATTGGCCCGGGCCTGATCCTTCTCTTCTTTTTCCTTGGCCATCGCGACTATGAGAAAGAGAGAGAGAGGGAGAGAGCGAGAGAGATGGAGAAAGGAAATAATTAATGTGTGAGTGATATTGGGTCTTTTTATAGCTAGCAGACACGTGGATCAAGAAGACAACCCATAATGATTTGAAAACTTGGAGCCGATTATAAAACATGATCAGGGTTTATCTACAAATTAAGGTCTTATTAGTAAACTAATGATATGATAATAAATAAGACCTTAATTTGTTACTCTAGCTTTTACAAATTAAGGTCTTATTTACAAACTAATGATTTGCTAATAAGTCCTTAATTCTACTCACAACACAACATGATCAGTCAACAATGTTACCATAATTTATTTACATCAGTAATCAGGGTTGTCTTCCTGCGTATTGAAGCATGACGCCGGAGACTTCGCCGACACCGGAACTGGATCAGCGTCTAGTACATCAAAAGCACTGCCGATTGAATACTCCGAGATGTCGCTCGGGGCGGCGGCCGAGACAGAGCCGCCCCAGCCATCCGGGGTGGCAGAGTCTTCAAAGGAGAAGGAAGCCGCCTGACTGGAGGCGGGGGGCGCATACGGGGCTGGAACGTGGGCACCGGAGGCTGTGGAGCTCGGTCATTGCGGGGATAGGATTTGTCTGATGAGTCTCATAGAGGTGCGACAGAACAACACATGATCACCACGGGAGATAAATTCACAGTTTAGTTCTCGAATCAGACAATTGTGGTAGATTTGACGATTGTGAGCATCAATTTCGACTACGTGTAAATCAGGTTAAGCATAAATCAAATTAAAAAATTATAAAAATTCGTGAACCCGTAAAGAAAAGATGTGATTTGTACGTATCTGAAACTGATTTGCACGTAAAATTTACCTATAGTATAAATTTTTATTAAAATGTGTGTTTAAGTAAGATGCAATAAAGTTATCCATATTAGGCTCTGTATGTAGCAGTTTTAATAGGTAAGTTTTTCCCCTAATTTGATTTTCCAATAATAATAATTTAATAGATAATCATGTTTATGTATTTAAAAGTATCATCACAAGTCATTATATAATTTATATTTTAATTAAAACGTAATATCTCTATAATATGAATTCTCATTTTGAGTACTTTCAAAAGAATAATAACAATAATAGTTTTAAAGTAAATAAAATTATATTTTTCATTTTTTTAATAATCTCTATTCTTTATCTTCACTTCAGATAATTCAAAAGTAATGAAATAATTTTGACTCTTTGAGTAGATATTGAATTGGAAGCATTTGTTCTTTTAATGATTGCATAAAGAGAATAAATATATCTAACATTCAATTGATTTAAATAATCTAAAACATAGGAAAATAGGATTTTATTAAAGAGTGTTGTTAGGCACAGATCAAATTTAACTACGTGCAAATTAGGTTAACTAAAAATAAATCTAAAAAATCATAAAGACTTGTGAACTTGTAAAAGAACAAATTTTTTAAAAGCACAATTTACACATAGCAGAAATTGATTTGCACGCAGAGTAAAGTTTGTGTTCCAAAAAAAAGACCACGCCAATACATATGGAAGCCCACCTTCGCCGGCGGCGTGGTTGTAGTAGAGATCTGTGATGTTGGGGCAGTTGTCGTAGCATTCGGGCGAGCAGAGCTTCTCCATGAAGCCGAGGACGAGGAGGGCGTCAGAGGAGATTCTGACAATCCTGCAGTTGGCGCCGCACGCAGCCACGCAGCGGTCGCTCTCCACCCAATCTACCATCCCATCCACGGTGACCTCCGACGCATGGCATTGGTAGGCTGCTTCCTCTCTTCTTTGCTCCGGTAGCTCTCCGCCACGCAGCGGTTCCCCGAGGCGGATATGGCGAACACGCACAACTCCGGCGACAACTCCTCACAGCACACAGCCCCACTGTTCTATGAGACAGGAGTTTGTCCGGGAAATTGCACTTCACCGGAGCTATGGGGAAGAACAAGGAAAGAAAAGATGATCGGGAGAGGGAGAGAGACAAGGAGAAAGAAGGAGGAAGAGATAGAACGATCCTAGGAAGGGAAAGATAACGGGAGAGAAGAAATAAACTTTACTTGAATTCATCCATAAAAACATTATTACAATTCTAGGCCTATTTATAGGTCATTGCCAACAAATGACCGTTCAAATATTTTTAATAAATTCATTTATAATAATGAAAGGCCGCGATTGCTTAAGGTAACTGCACCGTGCTTCAGCTGGCAACAAGTGTAAGCAAATCCATTCCCCTTTTTTTAGATGGAGCAGCCTGATGTTGACAAGTGTCGGCCAGAGGTAAATTGATGAAAAGGCAGAGCTCCAGGATGCTGACAATTCTAGGCCTGATGTTGACTCGTGTCAGCATCCTGGAGCTCTGCCTTTTCATCAATTTACCTCTGGCTGACACTTGTCAACATCAGGCTGCTCCATCTAAAGAAAGAGGAATGGATTTGCTTACACTTGTTGCCAGTTGAAGCAGGGTGCAATTACCTTAAGCAATCACAGCCTTTCATTATTATAAACGAATTTATTAAAAATACTTGAACGGTCATTTGTTGGCATTGGCCTATAAATAGACCTAGAATTGTAATAATGTTTTTATGGATGAATTCAAGTAAAGTTTATTTCTTCTCTCCCGTTATCTTTCCCTTCCTAGGATCTTTCTATCTCTTCCTCCTTCTTTCTCCTTGTCTCTCTCTCTCCCGATCATCTTTTCTTTCCTTGTTCTTCCCCATAGCTCCGGTGAAGTGCAATTTCCCGGTCAAACTCCTGTCTCATAGAACAGCGGGGCTGTGTGCTGTGAGGAGTTGTCGTCGGAGTTGTGCGCGTTCGCCATATACGCCTCGGGAAACCGCTGCGTGGCGGAGAGCTACCGGAGCAAAGAAGAGAGGAAGACAGCCTACCAATGTCGTGCGTCGGAGGTGTCACCGTGGATGGGATGGAGGATTGGGTGGAGAGCGACCGCTGCGTGGCTGCGTGCGGCGCCAACTGCAGGATGGTCAGAATCTCCTCCGACGCCTTCCTCATCCCCGGCTTCATGGAGAAGCTCTGCTCGCCCGAATTCTACGGCAACTGCCCCAACATCATAGATCTCTACTACAACCACGCCGCCGGCGAAGGTGGGCTTCCATATGTATTGGTGTAGTCTTTTTTTTGGAACACAAACTTTACTCTACGTGCAAATCAATTTCTGCTATATATAAATTGTGCTTTTAAAAAATTTGACCTTTTACAAGTTCACAAGTCTTTATAATTTTTTAGATTTATTTGTAGTTAACCTAATTTGCACGTAGTTAAATTGATCTGTGCCTAACAACACTCTTTAATAAAATCTTATTTTCCTATGTTTTAGATTATTTAAATCAATTGAATGTTAGATATATTTATTCTCTTTATGCAATCATTAAAAAACAAATGCTTCCAATTCAATATCTACTCAATGAGTGAAAATTATTGCATTACTTTTGAATTATCTGAAGTGAAGATAAAGAATGGGGAAGCGGGGGGGCCGTGCGGCGAATGCACTGCACCGTAAAGTGCAGTGCATCGGACCGTCACTCCCTACGTCGTGAAACGTGCTCGTTGTGCCGTGATGCGTGCCGCGCTACGAGATTAGTGCGTGATGATGTGCACGCATCGCGGCGCAACGAGATCTCAGCGTGACGGTTGGATTGCGCTCTACGGTGCAGTGCATTCCCCGCACTGCACCCCCCCCCCCCCCCGTTCCGAATGGAGGCTATTAGAAAAATGAAAAATATAATTTTATTTACTTAAAAACTATTATTGTTATTATTCTTCTGAAAGTACTCAAAATGAAAATTCATATTACAGAGATATTAAGTTTTAATTAAAATATAAATTATATAATGACTTGCGATGATGCTTTTAAATACTTAAACATGATTAATTATAAAATTATTATTATTGGAAAATCAAATTAGGGGAAAAACTTACCTATTAAAACTGCTGTATACAGAGACTAATATGGATAACTTTATGCATCTTACTTAAACACACATTTTAATAAAAATTTATACTTTAGATAAATTTTACGTGCAAATCAATTTCAGATAAGTACAAATCGCATCCTTTCTTTACGGGTGCACGAATTTATATAATTTTTTAATTTGATTTATGCTTAACCTGATTTACACGTAGTCGAAATTGATGCTGACAATAGTCAAATCTACCACAATTGTCTGATTCGAGAACTAAACTGTGAATTTATCTCCCGTGGTGATCAGGTGTTGTTTTGTCGCACCTCTGTGAGACTCATCGGACAAATCCTATTCGCGCAATGACTGAGCTACACAGTCTTCGGTGCCCACGATCCAGCCCCGTATGCGGCCCCCGCCTCCAGTCGGGCGGCTTCGTTCTCCTATGAAGACTCTGCCACCCCGGATGGCTGGGACGGCTCTGTCTCGGCCGCCGCCCTGAGCGACATCTCGGAGTATTCGATCGGAAGTGCTTTTGATGTACTGGACGTTGATCCAGTTTCGGTGCCGGCGCAGTCTCCGGCGTAGTGCTTCAATACGCAGGAAGACGGCCCTGATTACTGATGTAAATAAATTATGGTAACATCGTTGACTGATCATGTTGTGTTGTGAGCAGAATTAAGGTCTTATTAGCAAATCATTATTTTGTAAATAAGGCCTTAATTTGTAAAAGCTAGAGCATCAAATTAAGGTCTTATTTATTATCATATCATTAGTTTACTAATAAGACCTTAATTTGTAAATAAGACCGGATCATGTTTTATAGTCGACTCCAAGTTTTTAAATCATTCTGGGTTGTCTTCTTGATCCACGTGCATGCTAGCTATAAAAATACTCTATATCACTCACACATTAATTATTTCTTTCCCCATCTCTCTCGCTCTTGCTCTCTCCCTCTCTCCCTTTCTCATAGTCACGATGGCCAAGGAAAAAAGAAGAGAAGGATCGGGCGCGTGCCAATCGAAAAGCTCAGTTTATAAAGAAAGCATTCAGAATTCAGGCGAGTCGGCCCAAGAACATGGAAAAAGGAGTCATCAAAGGATCCGACAGAGGTTTTCACATCAAATGAGCCCTCTTCGCCATCTGATATGAGCGGACATATGGCCGGCCATACTTTCGTCGCCATCGGAAATGACCTTCGACCCTTCATCATCCTCTGACACGACGATGGTTGATGCTCCTGTTTCCCCTGCAGACATACCGCCGGCCATACTTTCGTCACCATCGGAAATGACCATCGACCCTTCATCATCCTCTGACACGACGATGGTTGTCTCGTTTCCCCTGCAGATATACCGCATGAGGTTAGGGTTAATTATTCTTCCTCTTTATTTTTGATTGTTAATTAATTAACGTATAGTTCTCCTACATTACAGTGTCTTGATCAAACTATCGAAGATATGAGCGATTGGGAGCTTGAGCTGGCCGCCACCACGAGCAGTGGAGAGGAAGCTGTCGTTGAGGAGACCGGCACAAACAGTCCGGGGGATTGTGCCCAAGTTGCGGCCAGTGGGGACAGTCCTGCTCATTCGAAGGCGGATGGCTGATCTGTTCTTGATTCGATTTACTATTAGAAATTAGATTAGATTTTGTTTTTTTCTGAAATGAACTGTGAAATCTCGATTTGTTTCTGAAATTTAGTTCTTGACAATTAGTTTTTGTTCTATTTTTTTTAAAACAATGTATTTAAAATATTGAATTCTTGATTTGTTTGCCAAATGCGGGAGGATTCGGAAACAATGCATTTGATTTGTTTGCTAAATATGGCGTCATAGAATGTAGGTGTGAGTGTTTGATAAAAAAATGATTGTGACCGGATAAAATTGTATGGGGTGGTGACAGTGAGTATGCCTGCCTGTGTGTGACCAAAAGATTTACAAAAAAAACATGTAGAAATTCAAGAACTTCTTAATTCAACTGTAAAAATTTGATAACTTCTTAATTCGTCTACCTGAGAGCTTGAGGTCTTCACTCGTCTCCTTGAAGCAATGCATCCTGGGCGAGCGCGATGATGGTTGATTCTCCTGTTTCCCCTACAGATATACCGCATGAGGTTTGGGTTAATTCTTCTTCCTTTTTATTTTTGATTGTTAATTAATTGGCGTACAATTCTCTTACATTGCAGTGGCTTAATCAAACTGTCAAAGATTTGGCGATTGGGAGCTTGAGCAGGCAGCCACCACGAGCAGTGGTGAGGAAGGTGTCGTTGAGGAGATCGCTACAAACAGTCTGGAGGATTGTGCACATGTTCCGGCCTGTGGGGACAGTCCTGCTCATTCGAAGGCGGATGGTTGATCTATCCTTGATTTGATTTACTGTTACGGAATAGATTAGATTTTGTTTTTTTTCTTCTAAAATGAACTGTTAAAACTCGATTTGTTTCTTAAATTTAGTTCTTGATAATCCGTTTTTGTTCTGATTTTTTTTAAAACAATGCAATTGAAATCTTGAATTCTTGATTAGTTTGCCAAATGCGGGAGGATTCGGAGACAATGTATTTGATTTGTTTGGCAAGTGTGGCGTCATAAAATGTAGGTTTGAGTGTTTGATAAGAAAATGATTATGACGGGAAAAATTGAATGGGGTGGTGACAGTGAGTATGGCCGTCTGTGTGTGTGAGCAAAAGATATACAAAAAACATGAAGAAATTCAAGAACTTCTTAATTCAACTGTAAAAATTTGATAACATCTTAATTCGCCTACCTGAGAGCTTGAGGTCTTCACCCGTCTCCTTGAAGCATTGCATCCTTGGCGAGCACGACGATGGTTGATGCTCTTGTTTTCCCTGTAGATATACCGCATGAGATTATGGTTAATTCTTCTTCCTCTTTATGTTAGATTGTTAATTAATTAACGTACAGTTCTCCTACATTGCAGTATCTTGATCATACTGTCGAAGATATGGGCGATTAGGAGCTTGAGCAGGCTGCCAGCACGTGCAGTGGGGAGGAAGGAGCCGTTGAGGAGACCGCCACAAATAGTCCGGAGGATTGTGCCCGTGTTCCGGCCATCGGGGTCAGTCCTGCTCATTCGAAGGCGGATGGTTGATCTGTTCTTGATTCGATTTACTGTTACAGATTAGATTAGATTTTGTTTTTTTTTCAGAAATGAACTGAGAAATCTTGATTTATTTCTGAAATTTAGTTCTTAACAATTAGTTTTTGTTCTGATTTTTTTTAAAACAATGCATTTGAAATCTTGAATTATTGATTTGGTTGTCAAATGCGGGAGGATTCAGAAACAATGCATTTGATTTGTTTTCCATGTGTGGAGTCATAGGATGTAGGTTTGAGTGTTTGACAAGAAAATGATTATATCCAGACAAAATTGTATGGGATGGTGACAGTGAGTATGATCGCCTGTGTGTGTGAGCAAAAGTTTTAGAAAAAAAACATGTAGAAATTCAAGAACTTCTTAATTCAACTGAAAAAATTTGATAACTTCTTAATTCACCTACCTGAGAGCTTGAGGTCTTCACTCGTCTCCTTGAAGCATTGCATCCTGGGCGAGTGCGACATGGTTGATGCTCTTGTTTCCCGTGCAGATATACCGCATGAGGTTAAGGTTAATTCTTCTTCTTCTTTATTTTCGATTGTTAATTAATTAACATACAGTTCTCCTACATTGCAGTGTCTTGATCAAACTGTCGAAGATATGGGTTATTGGGAGATTGAGCAGGCCGCCACCACGAGTAGTGGGCAGGATGGTACCGTTGAGGAAACCGCCACAAATAGTCCGGAGGATTGTGCCCATGTTCTGGCCGGTGGGGACAGTCTAGTTCATTCGAAAGCGGATGGTTGATCTGTTCTTGATTCGATTTAACGAATTAGATTAGATTTTGTTTTATTTTCTGAAATGAACTGTGAAATCTTGATTTATTTCTGAAATTTAGTTTTTAACAATTAGTTTTTGTTCTGATTTTTTTTTAAAACAATGCATTTGAAATCTTGAATTCTTGATTTGGTTGCCACATGCAAGATGATTCAGAAACAATGCATTTGATTTGTTTGCCAAATGTGACGTCATTGAATATAGGTTTGAGTGTTTGATAAGAAAATGATTATGACCGGATAAAATTGTATGGGGGTGGTGACAGTGAGTGTGACCGCCTGTGTGTGTGAGCAAAAGATTTACAAAAAAAACATGTAGAAATTCAATAACTTCTTAATTCAACTGTAAAAATTTATAATTTCTTAATTCGCCTACCTGAGAACTTTAGGTCTTCACTAGTCTCCTTGAAGCATTGCATTCTGGGCGAGTGCGACAATGGTTGATGCACCTGTTTCCCCTGTAGATATACCGCATGAGGTTAGGGTTAATTCTTCTTCCTCTTTATTTTTTATTGTTAATTAATTAACGTACAGTTCTCCTACTTTGCAGTGTCTTGAACAAATTGTTGAAGATATGAGCGATTGGGAGCTTGAGCAGGCCGCCACCACGAGCAGTAGGGAGGAAGGTGTCGTTGAGGAGACCGCCACAAACAGTCCGGAGGATTGTGCTCATGTTTGGGCCTGTGGGGATAGTCCTGCTCATTCAAAGGCGAATGATTGATCTATTCTTGATTCGATTTACTGTTACGGATTAGATTAAATTTTGTTTTTTTTCCTGAAATGCTATGTGAAATCTCGATTTGTTTCACAAATTTAGTTCTTGACAAATAGTTTTGTTCTGATTTTTTTTTTAACAATGCAATTGAAATCTTGAATTTTTGATTTATTTGTCAAATGCGGGAGGATTCCGAAACAATGCATTTGATTTGTTTGTCAAGTGTGAAGTCATAGAATGTAGGTTTGAGTGTTTGATAAGAAAATGATTATGATCGGATAAAATTGTATAGGGTGGTGACAGTGAGTATGACCGTCTGTGTGTGAGAGCAAAAGATTTACAAAAAAAACATGTAGAAATTCAAGAAGTTCTTAAGTCAACTGTAAAAATTTGATAACTTCTTAATTCGCCTATCTAAGAGCTTGAGGTCTTCACTCGTCTCCTTGAAGCATCGCATCCTGGGTGAGCATGACGTTGGTTGATGCTCATGTTTCCCCTGCAGATATACCACATGAGGTTAGGGTTAGTTCTTCTTCATCTTTATCTTCGATTGTTAATTAATTGACCTACAGTTCTCCTACAATGCAGTGTCTTGATCAAACTGTCGAAGATATGGGCGATTGGGAGCTTGAGCAGGCCGCCACCACGAGCAGTGGGGAGGAAGGTGCCGTTGAGGAGACCGCCACAAATACTCCGGAGGATTGTGCCCATGTTCCTGCCGGTGGGGACAGTGCTGCTCATTCGAAGGCGGATGGTTGATTTGTTCTTGATTCGATTTACGGATACGGATTAGATTTTATTTTATTTTTTTCTGAAATGAACTGTGAAATCTCGATTTGTTTCTGAAATTTAATTCTTGACCATTAGTTTTTGTTCTGATATTTTTTTAAAAACAATGCAATTGAAATCCTGAATTCTTGATTTGTTTGCTAAATGCGGGAGGATTCAGAAACAATGCATTCGATTTTTTTACCAAGTGTGGCGTCATAGAATGTAGGTTTGAGTGTTTGATAAGAAAATGATTATGATCGGATAAAATTGTATGGGGTTGTGACAGTGAGTATGGCCGCTTGTGTGTGTGAGCAAACGATTTACAAAAAAACAAGTAGAAATTCAAGAACTCTTTAACTCAACTGTAAAAATTTGATAACTTATTAATTCGCCTACCTGAGAGCTTGAGGTCTTCACTCGTCTCCTTGAAGCATTGCGGATGGTTGATCTGTTCAGAGGATTGTGCCCATTTTCCGGCCGGTGGGGACAGTGTTGCTCATTCCATGACGGATGGTTGATCTGTTCTTGATTCGATTTACTGTTACAGATTAGATTAGATTTTGTTTTTTTTCTGAAATGATCTGTGAAATCTCAATTTGTTTCTGAAATTTAGTTCTTCACAATTACTTTTTGTTCTGATTTTTTTTAAACAATGCATTTGAAATTATTGGAGGATTCGAATACAATGCATTTGATTTGTTTGGCAAGTGTGGCGTTATAGAATGTAGGTTTGAGTGTTTATAAGAGAATGATTATGACCTGATAAAATTGTATGAGGTGGTGATAGTGAGTATGACCGCCTGTGTGTGTGAGCAAAAGATTTACAAAAAAAACATGAAGAAATTCACAAACTTCTTAATTCATCTGTAAAAATTTGATAACTTCTTAATTCGCTTACCTGAGAGCTTGAGGTCATCACTCAACTCCTTGAAGCATTGCATCATGGGTGAGCGCGACGATGGTTGATGCTTCTGTTTCCCCTGCAGATATACCACATGAGGTTAGGGTTAATTCTTCGTCGTCTTTATTTTTGATTTTTAATAAATAACGTACATTTCTCTTACATTGCAGTGTCTTGATCAAACTGTCGAAGATATGGGCGATTAGGAGCTTGAGCAGGCCGCCACCACGAGCAGTGGGGAGGAAGGTGTCGTTGAGGAGACCGCCACAAACAGTCCGGAGGGTTGCGCCCATGTTCCAGCCGGTGGGGACAGTCCTGCTCATTCGAAGACGGATGGTTGATCTATTCTTGATTTGATTTACTATTACAGATTAGATTAGATTTTGTTTTTTTTTCTGAAATGAACTGTGAAATCTCGATTGGTTTTTGAAATTTAGTTCTTGACAATTAGTTTTTGTTCTGATTTTTTTTAAACAATGCATTTGAAATCTTGAATTCTTGATTTGTTTGCCAAATGCGGGAGGATTCAGAAACAATGCATTTGATTTGTTTGTCAAGTGTGGCGTCATAAAATGTAGGTTTGAGTGTTTGATAAGAAAATGATTTTGAGCAGATAAAATTTTATGTGGTGGTGATAGTAAGTATGGCCGCCTGTGTGTGTGAGCGAAAGATTTACAAAAAAAACATGTAGAAATTCAAGAACTTCTTAAATGAACTGTAAAAATTTGATAACTTCGTAATTCGCCTACTTGAGAGCTTGAGGTCTTCACTCGTCTACTTGAAGCATTGCATCCTGGGCGAGCGCGACGATGGTTGATGCTCCTGTGTCCCCTGCAGATATACCGCATGAGGTTAGAGTTAATTCTTCTTACTCTTTATTTTTGATTGTTAATTAATTAACGTACAGTTCTCCTACATTGCAGTCTCTTGATCAAACTGTCGAAGATATGGGCGATTGGGAGCTTGAGCAGGCCGCCACCACGAGCAGTGGGGAGGAAGGTGCCGTTGAGGAGACCGCCACAAACAGTCCGGAGGATTGTGCCCATGTTCTGGCCGGTGGGGACAGTCCTACTCATTCGAAGGCTGAAGGTTGATCCGTTCTTGATTCGATTTACTGTTACGGATTAGATTAGATTTTGTTTTTTTTCTGAAATGAGCTGTGAAATCTTGATTTGTTTCTAAAATTTAATTCTTGATAATTAGTTTTTGTTCTGATATTTTATAAAACAATGCATTTGAAATCTTGAATTCTTGATTTGTTTGCCAAATGCGGGAGGATTCAGAAACAATGCATTTGATTTGTTTGTCAAGTGTGGTGTCATAGAATGTTGGTTTGAGTGTTTGATAAGAAAATGATTATGATTGGATAAAATTGTATGGGGTGGTAACAATGAGTGGCCGCCTGTGTGTGTGTGTGTGCAAAAGATTTACAAAAAAAACATGTTGAAATTCAAGAACTTTTTAATTCAACTGTGAAAATTTGATAACTTCTTAATTCGCCTACCTGAGAGCTTGAGGTCTTCACTCGTCTCCTTGAAGCATTACTTCCTGGGCGAGCGCGATGAAGATTGATGCTTCTGTTTCCCCTGCAGATATACCGCATGAGGTTATGGTTAATTCTTCTTCCTTTTTATTTTTGATTGTTAATTAATTAACGTACAGTTCTCTTACATTGCAATGTCTTGATCAAACTGTCGAAGATATGGGCGATTGAGAGCTTGATTAGGCCGTCACCACGAGCAGTGGGGAGGAAGGTGTCGTTGAGGAGACCGCCACAAACAGTCCGAAAAATTGTGGCCATGTTCCGGTCGGTGGGGACAGTCCTGCTCATTCGAAGGCGGAAGTTTGATCTGTTCTTGATTCGATTTACTGTGACGGATTAGATTAGATTTTGTTTTTTTCCTTCTGAAATGAACTGTGAAATCTCGATTTGTTTCTGAAATTTAATTCTTGACAATTAGTTTTTGTTCTGAATTAATTTTTTTAATAATGCATTTGAAATCTTGAATTCTTGATTAGTTTGGCAAATGCGGGAGGATTCAGAAACAATGCATTTGATTTGTTTGCCAAGTGTGGCGTCATAGAATTTAGGTTTGAGTGTTTGGTAAGAAAATGATTATGACCGGATAAAATTGTATGAGGTGGTGACAATGAGTATGGCCGCCTGTGTGCGTGAGCAAAATATTTACAAAAAAACATGTAGAAATTCAAGAACTTCTTAATTCAATTATAAAAATTTGATAACTTCTTAATTGGCCTACCTGAGAGCTTGAGGTTTTCACGCGTCTCCTTGAAGCCTTGCATCCTGGGCGAGCGTGTGCAATAAAACCATCATCCACCTAAATCAATGGAAAGGGACTGAGTAAGACAAACGAAAACCGTGATTCGATGGATAGAAAAACTCAGAAACCTAGCTTACCGACAGAGGAGGAAGACGAGGGGGCGCGGCGGAGAGAAGAAGGAGATAAGCGAACCGATGAAGCAAAGCAACACCGAGTACTCGAAATCCCCGAGTCAAATCTCCGTGGAATTTGACTAGGGCAGTGGATCAAAGAGGCAAAAGCCATTATTCTTCGAGGAAGGCGAGCACCTAGCTCATGGGAAAGACTGATGAAGAGATTGCGCGGGGAGCGATACCTTATTATTCTCAATGTTATTTTGTTATTTCCGTTTATTAGTGAGCCCGCCATCCGGGGTTAAAATTAGGCCGGTAAACGGTTCGGTTCAATTCAATTCTAGGTGTAATCAAATGAAATGGTCTTGGTTTTATACACATTAAGGCCTTATTTGAGCTTAATTAGTAAACCGCATGACTCAGAGCTTAATTCAAATGGAATGGTCTTGGTAAACCGCATGACTCAGAGCATAATTAGTTTCAAGCAATGTGCATAAAAAAGTTAATAAATTTTATTAATTTCAACAATTACTGATGATTATCCTTATTTGACGTAGTACGAAAATAATCGGAAAATTCTTGTTGGGTACATTGGAAAATGTGTACCTGATTTGGAGAAGTCTCACATAGCTCAATGATATACATCAAGGTGTATTTGATGTTATTTTAAGTTTATATGTGCAGGTTAAATATTTGCCAAAATGCTGAAAAAATTTCTAAGTCCATGTGTCGACACTTAAGAAAGCATGTGTCGACACTTAAGAAAGCCTGTGTCGACACTTGGAAAAGCTGTGTCGACACCGGGAGGCAGTGTCGACGCACAGAAATAGTAGTCGACATCAACTGTGTCGATACCGGGAGGCAGTGTCGACACACAGTAATAGTAGTCGACATCAACTGTGTCGACACCGGGAGGCAGTGTCGACACACTGAAGTATTAGTCGACATCAACTGTGTCGACACCTGGAGGCAGTGTCGACACACAAATTCTGAGACTATATCAACTGTGTCGACACACAGAACTTGTGTCGACACTCAGCAGAGTTTCAACAATGTTGATTGCTGTAGAGTGAAGAAGTGTCTATGTCGACACAAAGAAGCTGTGTCGACACATTCTACAGATGCAGTGTCAAGAAGCTGTGTCGACACCAGAGGAGCTATGTCGACATCACCAAAGCTTGTGTCGACACTTAATCTACTTGTGTCGACACATAATGACAATCAGTCTCGACGCTTTGCTGACAAAGACAAAGGTTCAATAACTGACTGGAGACTTGACAGTTGTGTATTCCAACAAGTTTGCTGAAACTGTCAGACTTGTCAGAAGTTCGTTAGAAACCGGATCAGCCGATTACGATGAATGAAGTCTATAAATAGATGGATTCTGTCAACAACAAAAACAACAATAAGAAAGTGCACGTCACACAGAAGAAGATTTTCGTGAGAAGATCTAAGGAGAATTCAAGCAAGAATTCTGAAGAAACTTCAGAAGTTCTGGAGAGAGAGAGAGAGATCACCAACTATTGAAGTAAAGAAGGAGACATTTTCAAGTCTCTTAAGAAGCAGATCTTGAACTAATCTGCTAAGAAGGATTCAGATCTATTTCTGGATTCTAAGAAGGAAGCTGGCAGCCAGTCCACTTCAAAGGAGATCAACCCTACTGAGTTCAGATTCAAGAAGTTTTGAAGAAAGCTAAGAACAGGTTGATTTCAATCATCAGTTTTATCAAGAAGTTGATCAAGAAACCTCTTATTCCTTCTCTCTCAACAAGGGTAAGAGTCCATCTAAACACTTATCAAATTTTGTAGGATCTTTTCATAGATCTGAGTTGTAAGCCTATATTATAAAGGCTGAGTGTAGGAGATATAGATCTCTGAGTGGTAGGACTTTTGAGCCTGAGTGTAGGAGAAACTGTTCTCTGAGTTGTAGGCCTTGTGGCAAGGCTGAGGTAGGGCTGTTAGCCTGAGCTGTAGGAGTGTGGTTTCACTCTGAGTTGTAGGAACCATATAGGGTTCTGAGTTGTATGAACCTTTCAGGGTTCTGAGCTGTAAGATCTGTGAATCTGAGAAGAAGGAAGAAGTTAGGCCGAATCTAACACACTGCTAGATAGGTGAAGGGGGAAAATGGATGTACCTAGACCTTGGAGAACCACTATAAACCTGTGTGCAGTCTGTGATGTATTTGTGATTGTGATTTCTGTGCTGTGTTTGCTGTAGAATAATTAGATTATATGTAAAGAACTGATATGTTATTCTGCTTTAAGGAAAAAGGGAAAAAGAACATATTCACCCCCCCCTCTAGGTGTTTGGGTTATCTTGAATTAAATTCTATCAATTCTGATCGAGCCAATGGCCGTATTTCCAACGTGGCAATAAGGTTGAAAATAATGGGCAGGAGGCACGAGGAGTAGAATGTGCCGCTTAGGGGTTGAAGAGGTAAACTGGTTATGCAAGGAAGGAATAAAAGGGTCACGTCTGATTCACCGTGTGAACCGCAAAGCACTGAGCAAATTGGTTCGATTTTTTTGTTTGCATCATGTGTAAACCGAATCAAAATGGAACCGGATTTCAGCCACTCGAAACTGAAACCGAACCGAACCGATCGTTTTGGTTTGAAAAACAGTTCTGCTGTATCGGTTCACTATCATTTAGTCGGTTTCGTTTTTTTTTTGCTCTCCTCTACGTAAAACGACACTTGTCACCTGCAATTTCTCAAGCGTGCGGTCGCACTCTCAAAGACTTCGTGAGGAGGATGAAATTTTTATTTACAAAATAAAAAAAATTAGAGGGAAGGAAGATTAAATGAAAAGCTAGAATTGTCTAATTGTCCATTTGTTCGCACCAGTACAGATATTGTTCTTACTGTCATAAGTGTTCTTATATGTCTTCATTTTTATTTTTGAACTTAATTAAAGTTAATTTAAAAATGAATAAATATGCTTAGGTGAGGTACTGAGGTCAAAGCATTCATGAACAGATGTTCATAATTACCGCATTCATGACCGTCATCACCGTGCCAAACTTAGCCTAAGAACAAAGTGCAACTTAAGGTTTAAAAATCTCTAATTCATTATATAATTTCGTCTTCTACAAATTGTTTCTTAAAAAATTTAGAGTTTTTATTTCAAATTGTTAAATTCATAAATGTCTTCGATAAATTTACGAGTTCAATGAAACATGAAAGTCGGAGGGCACTGTTTTTGGCGCGGGGGATCGAACATGTTGATCGCGTGCGCGATGGTTAGCACCATGATCCCACTAAATTAACGGGGATCATGGGTGATGAGCTATTGACACCTCAATTGCTCTATATATTTTATTCTGGCCTCATCAATAATAATTATCACATTCATTATTATTAAAATAACTCTTAATGGATTTATTATATCCATAATAATTGTCCTTTATAATAAGAGGTAATGATTCATTTGTTTTATTTATACATCCTAAAACTATATTATTAAAATCAAATATGATCTGATTTAATTTAATTCAAATACGATTTGAATTTTTACTAAAAACATAATTTTGTTTCTTAAATCAAAATTTCTTGCAAAAAAATAGCAGATAACAAAATGCGAATAGATTTTTATAGAAACATTTCAAAACAATGTAGTAGAGCTCTTGATTGGGACGAAGTTGTTGCTGAGCGGAGGGCAGCGACAGTAGCTCGGTGGACATTCACAACGATAATCTTCTTTGCTGGCGGCCAACATCAAACTGGTGCAAATCAGGTCGTGCCCCAGCGTCTTCACCCGACATTCACTGCAACCCGGAGTTCGCCGGTAGCAACCACTTTGACCGAAGACAACTTCTTGTAGATCGATGGATGGGGACGGCGGTCTGGAACGGTCGGTGGATTCCGTTGAATGGGATGGGGAGTAGGAACTGACAGACTTCATTCTCATCACCAATTGAGCTGGCTCACTAACACAATTAGTGATGGGAAGTGAGTACTCCTAAATTAAGCGTGCTCTGACTGAAGTAGTCATGGGATGGGTGACCTCTTGAGAAGTCTCGTGTTGCCCGCTTAACTTGAGTTTTCCTCATCAAAGGATGGCGGTGGACACCAAACCCCCCCATGGATGGAGAGGGGTTGGGGTGCATGGTCTGCAAAACGGTTGAGGTTGAACCCTTTCGAGCTGGATGTTGGGGGTGTCGACGGTCGTCCTTTCGAGCTGCTATTGAAACCGAAACTTAGTCCCAATAAGAGTTCAGACCCAAGGGGGTAGCTTACACCTACTTCTCCCGAACTAGAACACTTGTCCGGACACCGGAAACTAGACAATAGGCTATGGACTGCAGCGCAGAGGTCCCACCACACACCCGAAAGATCTTTGAGCTCTTCTCCTCCTGGGCTAAAAGCTGAGTTGGGCACCTTGGAGGGCACTTGAGGGCAACCAAAAAAACCCTGAGGAAGAATCCAAAAGAACTGGATCACCTCCAAAGGTGCCCACATGGTCTATTTATAGTTTTCCAAGTCTAGTCTGCTGATAGCGGAATCTTGCCTACTGGTTTTACTAAACACACCCCAGATTGGTCTGCCAACAACCAAACTCCGTTATTTGGAAGGACTATTGGCATGCTGAACCATATTATTCCATTGAAAATCTTTCTAGGGTGGGTCGACCATGATGTCGACAAGGAGTGGCGAGCGCATCGGTGAAACGACGACCATCTACTCACTCTTAGCTAAGGGCGAGTGCCCGATGAGGTCGGCACTCGCTATCCCTTACTCGCTTCCTAGGGCGAATGCGAGCCTGCCCGCCCCACTCGCTCTCTATTCGCACACCAACTGCTCAAGGGCAAGTGTGGGCATGCACGCCCCACTCGCTCGCTATCCACACACCCAACTACTCTTGGGCGAGTACGGGCCTTCCCGCCCCACTCACCCACTATCCACACAACAACTACTTCTGGGCGAGTGCGGGTCTGCCCGCCCCACTCGCCCGTTATTCACACACCAACTGCTCCTGGGGAGTGCGGGCCTGCCCGCCCCACTCGCCCGCTATCTGCACACCAACTGCTCCAGGGCGAGTAGGGGCCTGCCCGCCCCACTCGCCCGCAATCCGCACACCAACTGCTCCTGGGCTAGTGCGGGCTCCCCCCCCCCCCACTCATCCACTATTCACACACCAACTGCTCCTGGGCTAGTTTGGGCCTACCCGCCCACTCGTCCGCTATTCGCACACCAAATGCTCTTAGGCGAGTGCAGGCCTTCTTGCCCCACTCACACCGCTATCCGCACACCAAATACTTTTGGGTGAGTGCGGGCCTGCCCGCCCCACTCCCTCGCTATCTGCACACTAACTGCTCCTAGTGGTGTGCATAAAAACCGGGTCTGGCCCGGTTAAAAGCCCGGGCTCGGGCTAGGCCCGCCCCGGGCCCAGGCCGGACCATGGGGCCTAACAAGGCCCCATATATGAGCATTTACTCGGCCCGGTACCAGGCCTGGGCCGGGCCGGGAAAAGCCCGGTTTCTATGCCCGGGCTAAGCCCGGGGCCGGGTCGGGCAAAGCCCGACCCCTTTAACAATCAACGGCTCTAAGAGCTGTTGCTGAAGAAGCTGCCAGTCCTATTAAATAGGGCTGACAGTTATTATTAAAAGGATTAAATTAATAATTTAATAAATTATTAAATTAATAATTTATTAATTTAATTAAAATAATTTTTTTTATTTAAATCTTATAACCCCCCCCCCCCCCCCCGGTCGGGCCTCACTTCAGTCTGATTGATTCAATCGGATTGAAGTTTAGCTCTTCCGGAAATACCCCCGCAGCCAGTTATTTCCAATCCCCCCGCTTAACCTCTCCCGCACATCTTCCCTTCTGATATCGGACTGCATCCCTAGCACCCGCACCTCCCGCGTTTTCTCTCCCTGCTCGACGGAAGCCATCGACACCCCCGCAACAGCCCGTCGTGCGCACTCCAGAAGCCACTGCCGCTGCCTCCGGCTTCTCCCCTGATCGGCGACTGTGTTTCTCGTTCCCGACTCTCTCCGGACGCAGCGCTCCAGAAACCCTTCCCCCTCTTTGACATTCCTTCTTCTTCCTCGGCATCAGCAGACCTTTGGCCTCAACAGGGAGCGTCGTCGGGCTCTGTACTTCTTGTCGTTGATAGTTGTTCCGTTGGAAACGCTCGGGCACGCTCGCCTCCGCACGACAATCAACATTCCATCGTCATCTTCCTCAATAAGCAAGATGATTTTCATCGGCTTCTATACTTGTAGGATGCTTTCCTCCTATCATAGGTGTGCTATTTCATCCTTTTTAAGCAATATTTTCTCATTCTACTCATAACCTGTAATATTCAGTTTGAAGTATTTGATTTATGATTGGTGTACCTTTTTTTTCTTCTTATTGCCGCCAAGCTTCCTGAGTGTTGATCACCATAATCTTGTTATTTATGTTCTTGAGGTGGATAGACAAAACCTTTGCCAAGCATAACTCTATTGATGTTGATCACCATCCCCAAGGAACTGAAGCTCTGGTGGTACTTTCACTCTCACATAGTACTCTCTCTGATATACGAGGCAACTGTCGTAGTTCCTAATTGAGGGAGGCTCGCCTTTTGGCTGAAAGGGATGAGGCATACGGAAACACGTGCAATTGACACGGAGTATTGAGTGACGTTGTGAATTAGTGGAATTAACCCAGCATCAACTATGAACACAAATGTAATTTACATGGAGATAGAAAATAGATGGGTTGTAAAGGGGCATACAAGCTTGACACTACTGCAATGTAATAATAATGGATAATGAACAAGCAAATATATATTGAAGCTATTGATTTTGATTTTCAAAGCAGAGATTCTTGATTTACAAATAAGCCAAGAAAAATCCTACAAAATGAAGAAAAGTTATGACCTGCGGACATGCCCCTCCACTGTAAAATCTGAAATAAATTGTAAAATATCATCCACACGCTGAAATTTTACAGGATGTGGATTAATTCATTAGAACCATGAAGTGCAAAATGGATCAATTCACTATTTTTGCCGCACAATTTCACCTTGGGAACAACAAATACAAGCAGATATGGTGTAATAAAAATCGAGATCATTTCCTAGCAGCATCATTCCTGTGTACTGCATACAAAAAGTGCAAGCATCACTGATAAAGAGATCATATCCCTAAAATGCTGCTTGGGGATGAAATGTGCATTACAGAAATCATGATTACATAAAGTGTTTTTGGCATCAACATTGTGTTGTATGTAATTTGGCTAAACATGTGTTGCATAAGATCAGAAACTGTTGCTAGAGATATGACATGTTAAGATACAACAACAACATGATTAATTCAGACCCTTTGCCTTCCCATGATCGTGGTTTCCATTTCACTGAAAATCTTGCATTTCAGTAGATTCTCATTATTTAATATTTTAACTTTGTGTAGCATTTTAGTTTAATCATAATTTATATTATGATAGGGGAAAGGTTTGCTAGAGCATTTTAATAAGAGCAGAGCCACACCCTATCGAGCCCGTCATTGGAAAAAGCAGGTACTCAATGTCTATTTCGTGAACTTTAATTTTCATTGTTAATTGAATTTTGAGAAAATTTGTTGAGTTTGGATTAATTATGGCTTTGTTTGGCGGGGTTTATTTGCTCCAGATAGTCTTCGTTCTTCTTCCTCTCGCCGCTGACTTTACTTGATCCACCCCAGATTGTCTGTCTGTTAGTCATCATCGCCAATGAACGGTATCGACCTTGTGCTGCGGGACATTGCGAAAACACGACGATCGGAGGAGACCCTTGTCCGTCGCTTCCCTGAAATTCCACCAGAATCGATTCCGACCCAAATACCGTCATTCTATTCGTCAGCATTTGACCGCCCCACTAGTGAGCCGTGCGTTTGTGGCAAGCAATCTGGCACGTTGAACAAGATTCAGGAGGATTGGATCAAGACCCAGCTGAAACTGATCGAGGATGGCATGCGCCCTCCTATCCGAATTGATCCGCCCGTGCCACTGTGGAGCAAGCGTCCCGACCTGAACGCGTATCTACTGAAACTGATGTTCGTGATCGATCCAGAAAGGCAATACGACGTCAACGTGACAGCGGGTGCATGCCCGTCTTGCAACAAAGTCAGCTTTCTTTTCCGCAAGCAATTCAGTGCCCCGCGAATCATCGATTGCATCGACACGACTGCATTTGCTCTTTATGCTCGATATATATGCAGGAACTCGCAGAGCTCAGGCGGCTGTGGTGCCACGTTCCATGTCATTGACGAGGCCAAAACCGAGAAGTTGATCCCGACGCCCATCATCCTTAACTATCCCGTACAGCTCTTTGAACAGAGCGCGCACGACATCAGTATTGTTCAAATGGCATACGACTTGTACACGTCTCGTTCTGGCAGTGCCGATGCCGCCAAGGTGATTCGTTGTGTCCGAACGACTCGATATATGTGTCAAGCCGCGCTATATCGTGGTCACGTGTCGTGGTATTTGAAAATGCACGTTAGGGATGCCGCACTCTGGCAATCGTCGACGCCTCTGGATCTGACAGTGTTTCCCGATTTTCCGTCACTTTTTCACATTGCAATGGGTACAATGGCACTCTCGGTCCAGTGGAATCAACGCTGACAGGCCTGGTCAACGACTGCATTTCTCGCCAACTCCTGTTCTTCAACCGAATGGAAGGCGCCATCACCGGGACTCATCTCTCGGCCGACCATCATCACAACGTGTCGGGACGCATGAAATTAACGGATGAGTTCAACGGCAGGAAATTCGCCCCGGTTGCTGGATTGCATTCCGTCATGAACGAGCGCCAACAAATCCTCTCCCATCAATTCACAAGCACGACGAGTAATGCGGAACGTCGATCTGTTAGTCGAGGTTTGTTGAGACGGTACAACGCTTACAGTATTGATACTTCGATGCTCATCATGTACCTGGACAAGTGTTGCGATGATCGGGAATGGCTGGAAGAGTTTGAGAACATCATTGTTCTCCTCGACAATCACCACCTGATCACAAGGTACCGGGACAATTCGAACAGCACGGATCGTGCTCGGCACGAACAATTCATGGTTGCCGTGTCTGAAATCATTGTTGGCACTGAACAAGCTCCAACGCGGGAAGGCCCCATCATTGAAGCAGAATTGGATGCATTGTTGGATCGCATTAAAAAGTGGGAAATCGAGAATGATGTGCCCCCATCCAAGCGCATCGTGACGAGTAAACTTCTCGCTTGCCACGAAACACAGAAAAAACACATCAGAAATTACTTAACGTCGCCCGCATCCGCGTTGACTACCGTCGTGGATCGCTTCTTTCGTTCGAGTCTGCGTCGTGGATCGGGGAAGAATGAAAATTTGTGGCGTCATGGACGAGCTATTTGCCTGGAGACGATATCCCTGGAAGGAGGGAACTTGCTGCTACATGTCGTTGTCGCTCAAATCAACTTTCGAGGCGAACTCCAATTTGATCCTCGCTGGGCGTATTTGCCAATCTCTGGGATGCATATCATTCTCACTCAATATCTCGCACTGTTTTCGACTGATGGCTTCACTCCCTCGCCCACGTCTCTGTCGACGATGTTTCACTTATTGCCTCTCTCGATTGATGATTGTGACGATGAATTTGGATTGACGACAGCATTTGGGCAATCCCTTCCTCAACTCCCTGTAATTCCTGCAGGGCAACTGAAATCGCTTGGATTGATCGCGGAATCAATCGCCGATAATCCAATTTGGTCGAGTCACACGTTCGATGCGATTGTACACGATGCCCTTGATGTTACCGCTGTTGTTATCGAGCGGGCTCACGATGATCATCACATCGTTGAAGAAGACAATGCTGCACCGCGGGACAATGGTGATCAGAACCATGCCAACGACGCTAATCTTTTGATTGGCTCCGAATCTGGCGTCAAACTCAGCAACACGTCTCATTCCATTCAGTCCAATCGCAAGCGCCGCAAGCCAGGACCAACATCGCATGAGTGAAGCCCTTCATTGAGTCACCATAAAAAATCTCACAGCCTCAACGCATCGGGCAATGAACGTCAGTCGACATAACAAGGGCTTAATTTATGGGAAGCTGTCATGAGCACTTCACCAATGATCAACCCCTTGGAGCGTCGCTTGCTCCGAACGATTGCCATCAAATTTCTTCTGCCCGATGAACTCCAGGATATGAAGGATTTCCCTATTGAATCTTTGCATCTTCCACAATTGCACCGAATTTGGTCTATTCTAGTCTCGGCCCTGCGTGCCACCAATTTTGCTTTCAAACGGTTCATTCGACCGAAATCGGAACAAGTCCTAAAGCAGCACTTGGAGAATATGGTTGCCCAGGCCCAATTCAGATTGCCAATTCAACGAGCAGCGCCCAAACGCAGCATCATTACTGCACTGAGTCAGGCCGCGTCAGTGATTTCTCCATTGCGGTCGCCTCCTATTGACAGTTTCAACATTTTGCAGTTGGAAGAGACTGTGACGACGACTACAACTCGAGTCGTCACCTTGGCAACCGACGCCAATCACAGTTCACGTCAATCCCGTGCAATGGATCTGCAATTTGCGCTCAAACAACTCATTGAAGGATCATCAGACGATATCATTGATCGACCGGTTCAGCAAGAGATTGATGATAGGAATGCCGACAACATTCATTGGACCAAAGTGATCGCCCTCGCGTATTCCCGCATTTCTTCCCGTCGTGATGATCTGGTCGAGATGACCCACAAGGAGATCCAGAATTGTTGGGTGTATCTTGCACGCCTCAAGAAGCGTGCGCCATCAACCACATCAGCACGACAAGGTTGTCATTATCGTTTGCAATCGCATTCCGAGGTGGCCCATCAGCACGACGATCCAAGCTCCCTAAATATTCCGCCGTCGCCGCCGGCCGAAATATCAGTTCCAGCTGCATCTCCGACTACATGGAATTCAAATCAACCGGCCTCTTTTACAGTCATCACGATGGCGGAGGAACCTGCTGTGGACAACACGTCTGTTGTCAGCGAGATTGTTTTGCGTCCGTCATTCATGGTCGATCATCAATTGCCAGGTTTGGATCAGATATTGGCGGCCACCATCCCTGCCCCATCTGCAGGGGAGCCGTTTTCCCAAGCGGAGAAGGAGCTGCTCAATTACTTGTTGACCAGTCCAGCAGAGCGCTCCCATGTGAAATTGGCGACCGGTGATCAAACGTCTTGGAAGAGTCTAGCCAAGCGTTTCTTGTACTGGGCGCGAGTCACGCGGGTATTGGGGATGAACCAGTTTCGGGCCCGATCCGATGGGTAGCTCAAACAAAAGGTCAAAGATGATAACAAGAAAAAGAGCATGCAACACTATTTGTGAACTGCTGATAGGTAACATCCTCTTGCTTGATCGACATCATTCTCCATCAACATCTTATAGTCTGAGTTCTCTCTGGCTATAATGCATGTTATAATTCTCTTGTTTTCTTTTTTTGGACATCAGGACCTATGATAAAGCTGCGACCATGTCCCGTGTCCGTCTTCCACGGTCCTGTCTCCTGCAGCTCCACAAGCAACTCGCCGCCGGCGATTAGACTTCATTCTGGTGATTGGGAGCATGTAAAGGTCCGAAATTTCAGTGAGTTGTTAAGGAAAGCCCTGGATTATTGCTTGGATTATGACTCTCTAAGCTTTCCAATGCCGGGTCGCACGATAGAGGAAGAAGAACTAACATTTTGTTAGGAAGAGACTTTGGTCGGGATTTTTTCTACGAGTTGCGAGTCTTCTGTGTTGAGATTGCTGGCAGGAGCTCAATCAAGGCATGCAATTTCCCATGAAAATATTGTAGTAAAAGTTTTCTATGAGGCTGAGAAGGCTTATGGAGGCCAGGTAAATTGAGTTCTGGATTATTATTCCAACAAGATTTGTATCTTCTTCTTACTAATCTTGATTTTGGATCTCAAAATGTGTTCTTGTTAATTTATTGATGTAGGTTAGAGCTAACGACGACCAATATTTGCAGTATTGTGTGGAAACAACTGTGTTGTTAGCGTAGATTGGTGCGAATTCTTTGGTTGTTGCAGCAAGCATGCTGCATGATTCTATTGATGATTCTTTTATGAGCTACAGTTACAAACTCAGGATCTTCGGTGCTGAGGTAGCTGATTAGGTTGAAGGGGCAAGATCTTTTTCTTGTTTTTTCTTGTTGCTGGTTCTAATATTTGAAGAAAATATGTCCTCTAGTTGTTCTTTAGTTCATGAGATCTATTTTAGTTTTGACATTATTCAATTTTGAATTCTCATTCTTCTGAATACGTCCCTTCAACTTCATTGTTTTGCATATTTTGACTTTTGAAAAATTTGTTTATCTTATTCTAAGTTAAAATTCTCATTTTCTCTTCAAATTAAGGTTTGAGATTGTTCATTTCCATGTTTTCAGTCTGCTTTTTTTTTCATCTTCTGGTCTCGGAGATTCATTCTTCTGAATGCACATATCAACATTTTAGTGTTTGCATTTTTTGTTTGCCTGAAAGAGAAGTTTTCATATATCCTTAAAATCAAGGTTAAAGATTGTCCATTTCCATAGCTTAAGCATGTTGTTTTTTGTTTTATTCAGGTTTCTTAGGTTCATTCTTCTGAATCTATCTCTCCATTTTATTATTTGGCAAATATTTGGAGTTTTGAGAAACATGTTTGTCTTATTTTGGAATAAAATTTACATATTTCCCTGCAATTAAGGTCAAATATTTGTTATTTTCATGTTTTGAGAAGCTATTTTTTGTTTTCTACAGGTTTCTAAGCTTAGCCAATTGAGCAAACTTGCTCGAGATAATAACACAGCGAGCAAAACAATCGAGACAAATCGGCTGCACACCATGTTTCTCGCGATGACAGATGCAAGAGTAGTTCTTATGAAGCTAGTTGACTGGCTTCACAACATGATGACCGTTGGTCAAACAACAGAGATTTGCAAAAGAAACACTCAAAATTTTCGCTCCCCTAGCAAACTGATTATGGATATTCACTTGGAAGGAGCAGCTCGAGAATCTCTGCTTCGAACATCTCCATCCCGAGGAGTACAACGATATTTCCTCCAAACAATAAATATTTCGACGAACAATTGATTGCGTCAACTATAGAGAAGTTAGAGGAAGCTCTTAAGAAGGAAGTTGTATGCTATCATATTCTTTGCGGCGGGCAGAAGAGCTTGTACAACATTTACTAAAAAATGCTGAAGTATGCCTCCCTCCGTCAATTTACATATTTGCATGATTTCAATATTTTTGATGTTGCTAAAGTAGTTTTTTTATTCTGCTAAAAGAAGCTCAATATGGATGAGATACGTGATATTCATGGTGTTCGATTGGTTATCGAGAACAAGGGCGCCTGCTTCGCTGCGCTCAATGTCGTTCATCAATTATGGCCCAAAATTGTTGGAAAGTTCAAAGACTACATTGTCTGCCCCAGGTTCAATGGGTAATAGCTAATAACCCGAAGATTTGCTAGAAAGAAAGATTCTCACCTTGTTTCTTTATTATTTAATTGTTTTGTCTAACATTTGCTTTATGTAAAACAGTAATTTGTGAAGTAGAGAATGTGAAAGATTCGCACAGGCAAGCATCAATAGATCTATCGAGCAACGAGATGTCGGATGAAGAGTATGGTTCCAGTGATGAAGCCGTCGTTGGAAAGGCAGATCCCTAAGAAGCCACAACTCTTCATCAAATTTGACTACCCACGTCTCTAAATGGAAGCGCCTGTTGTTGGCTTCATTTCATTGATTAAAAAAACACTTGTAAATATATACATTATATAATAATGTAATGGTTTCTTTATTTGTTTTCATTGAACATGTATTATTATGAGTATGATAGATGCATGGAAGGATGGGATGGATGATTGTTGTACTTCCAAAAAATGATTTCAGTGCCAACGTTGTTATTTATTAACGGAGCACATTTGATCAATGTTTAAAAAAAATGAGCTTCACCAACACTTTTTCTCTAAAAACGCGTTCATTGCTTTCAAGATATAAATTAACCATATAAGTTATTACTGCGTTTATAAAAGAATGAGCAGTTGTCATTAATTGGGCGACCATGAAGTTTTAAAAGAAGCGTCATTGTTGCTTATTGATCTACCACAACATGATGCATCTGAGCAGTTATCAGGTTCTAGCGAGGATGAGGAATTGGATGAGGGTGAAGCTTGAATAGATGAGGCAGAACATGATGATGAACTAAAGATCAATTTTCTTGTATTGTTAATATTCGTATATACTACAAATAAGAGATTTGAGGTTATGTAATCAGCATATGATTCTCTTACTTTCTCTCTCCCTTCTTTTTTTTCTTCTTTTCCCTCTTCTCTCTTTGTCCCTCTCCCCCCTCCCCCTTTTTTTCTCCTCCCCCTATTTTTCTTTCTCTTCCATCCCCCCTCCCCCCTTTTTCCCCCTCATACCAAAGTAGAACCCGGCGGCCCCCCACTCCCAAGTCCCGAACAGGGCCCGGGTTAAGCCGGGGCCCGGCCCGGCTCGACCCCCTCCTGGAGCCAAAAGCCCGACCCGGCTGTAATCAGGGCCCGGGTCCGGGCCCGGGGGCTTTATGAACACGACTAATTGCTCCTGGGCAAGTGCGGGCCTTCCCGCCCCACTCGCCCGCTTGGCTCGCCTGTGCCTGAGGGTCCTTCTAAGCCTTGGACCTTTATGATGACCACACTCGGCGAAGACGGAGTTGTACACAATCTCCGCTCTTTGCGAGATTGCCTCAAGCTCGAAAGGAAAAGTACCCCTAGTGTTCGATGAGTGCCTGCTGACATGGAGGGAATTTTTTGATGGGTCCCTCCACTGCACTATATATATCCAAATCGAAGAGGTGGGAGGGGCTTCATAATTCCTTCCCTTTTGCCAACCTCTCCCACTTTTGCTGCACAATGCTGCTTTCGAAGGAAATCCAAGATCACATCTCCGCCGCGAGGGAGGAGACCAAATCCTTCATGATGTATCAAGCACATACCCAACTATTCCAAAATCTCGGACTGTTGGAAAGGGCGCTACTTAATTTCTTAAGTAGCAGAGCGCCACGGGTCAAGTGAAGGAACGGCGGACCCAACAATCGCCCCCGGCGTCCAGTACAACCCGTCGGCTCAGAGGTGGGGTTACCACTTGGTCCACATGGCTCAGAGGTGGGGTTACCACATGTCCACGATTGCCTGACCCGCCGAACCCACACAGGTAAGAGGGAAAAATCGGGATTTAATAGCGCCCCCGGTCTTGAAACCGTGACCCCCTCTGATACCAATTGATGGATCAAGCGCATACCCAACTGTTGCAAAAGCCTGAACTGTTGGAAAGGGCGCTACTTAATTTCTTAAGTAAGTAGCAGAGTGTCACGGGTCAAGTGAAGGAACGCCGGACCCAACACTTCACTACCGAGTTCGCTCCCTGGCTCTCCCGGAAGACTTCGGGCACACCCCATATGCTAAAGAAGGGCAAAATGGTCAAGCGCGACTCGGAGGCCGACTGCGAGTGCAGTAGGAGCTTAGCGCCGTCTGTGAGTACCACTACTCTCACGTGCCGCCGAGCTCGAGAGCGTAAGGCCAGGGAAGGTGGAAATTGATCCAATATTGAGCCTATCGGCACTCGCACTCTTTTACCTCTTTCATCTCCTTTGTTTTAACTTAACTCACTACCTTACTATTATTTTTTGTGATAATGTTGTCTTCGAACTCTCATGATGTGTTTGTGAATAGATCGGTAGGGCACTCGCCATATTTGAAACTATTTTAATCTCGCACATTGTGATGTTTTGTTTTTTCTTGCTTCACTTCGCCTTTCTTAGAACTCGAATCGCAGCATGAGCTTCACCTCGCCGATGAGTGGGGTGAGTGTAACACCCTCATCCGTCATGTAGAATATAACAGAAGGTCTGGCCAGGGCCCCACGTCATATTCCATGGACAGTTAGTGGAGTTACGCATTGAAACCAACCCCTTTACGTATCCTAACTCATAGTTGCATTCTAGTGGAAGCATTAAGAGTAATAAGAACCCAAACACAGGAATGTCCACTAAAACACAATAAGAATGATAACCAAAATACACAAAGAGTTTGGTCTTAAAGTCTTACAAACGGTTCCAATAAATTATTGTGATTTGCATACATCGGCACGAAGGCTGGCAACACATGAAAGCAGTAAATAACCTTCGCTTCGCCTTTGAGGACCGGCATAGCACAAAGGGCATCAACCCACTACTTTCCACTTGGCTCCTCAGCACCTGCATAGTAACAATCCACAAAGATATGACAAACAAGGCAATGACCATCTTTAGCTGACCAAATTATAACGACCCCGTCCCTCACTCGGGGCGGCGGTGCTCCTTCCCTGCAGGTAAACAACATGTACATATAATGACAATCAGAACGTGCAACTTAAGCACAATTCACCACAGATATGGGAACGGCCGGCCACACGCCTCGTGCACTCAGGAAACATTTTCCGACGTATTGGAAACCCAGTCCCACCACCATCCTTAGTCTTAGACCGATGGTTCAATATTAAGCATTTCAAGTCTTTCCGGCCCGTAGCTTAAGTCTCTATTCCTCCTAAGCTACGATAAAGTCAAAGGCGCTCTATTTCCCTTATATACATGTCAGTGACTCAATCCAAGTTGATCTCCATAGGGTGGGTACAGGTTAGCCACATCCTGTTGCTCAAACCGTTAGGCTCGCAAGCCACGACATGGGTCAGCCTCCCTTTGCTCATTCATACAATACATAACCACGTTATGTTTCAGGGCCGACACTCACGACCACCATAGCTGGGCACTTTAAGCTCAGAGCTACACATATTGGCCCGAAGTTTCCAAGAGACAGGCCTCACAAACATAGCTCTCTGAGAGCTACCGCCAGCGATAGCACTATAGCTGCGCGGTATGGGACATAACACGATTTCTTTCCCAAACTTGGGTGTTTTCCTGGAAACCAACTACAGTACTCTCATTGCAGCAACTTGGACACCCCACGACTCTGTAAACTACACGTTTAACCACAGAGTCTTCTCCAGCACGTAAAATAATACATCACCAATTCAAACTAACCTGTCAGAATGGGCTTCACACATTATGACTATTCCGTACTTCGATTTTATATTCTACATATAAGTATCTCACATGGATATCATCGATCACCCGTTGGAAATCTCTTTGCTATCCACTGATTAGTATGGGGCTTCATGCAATTTTGCCAAAATAAGGACTTCGCATGCACAAAGAGGAAGATCGTTACCCTTAAAGTTCGTTTTAGTGTTATGGATGAGAAACTAGCCGGTTGAAAACGACCGCAATGAACTCGCCTCCGCGAATCTAAACTCGGTTCGTGACTCGGAGCTCCGTAGCTCCAACAATAGAGGGATCTCCTTCTTCTTCCTCTTCCTTAGCTCTTCCCTCTCACTATCTCTTAGAAAGAGAATGTCATAGATTAGAACGAGGAAGAGCCCCATCCCACAGATTTAAACCGGCAGAAGCCATTGCCCAACGTCGGATCATTGACGAATGACCTTAATTCAAAGTAGTTCCTGTGCAGAGCACTACCGCCACACGATAATAACCTACCACCGCGTGGTACCTCGGATGGTGGCTTGTTCGGCAAGCCCACCATTCAAACATACCACTCGAACGCTGACACGTGTCCTCGATGCCATCAACTCGACTCTCGCTACCGCCATGCGGTATCGCAACCGCCATGCGGTAGCTCACTGAGAGCTACGCCAATTAAATCAGCTACGCTACCGTGAAGCTAGCACTACCACCGAGCGGTAGCGTCCAATGGGCTATTTCTGGTAATCTCTGGGGCGTTAGAATTCTCCACACCTTAAAAGAGTTCATCCCGAACTTCTAGAACGAAATAAAATAGCAGAATACGAGCAAAACTTGAATGGTACCTTGGCGGAATAGCTCAGGAAAGTCCTCAAGCATAGACTGCTCATGTTCCCAAGAAAGCTCTTCACATCGCCAATTATCTCAGCGGACTTTGACCATTCAGATATCCTTGTTCCGTAGTCGCTTCACTTTTGTGTCCTCGATGCAAATGGGCTTGACTTTCGTCGTCAACCCACTATCGATCGAAACTTGATCCGCATCAACCACTTGCGTATGCTCTTGCAATGACTTTCTCAGTACTGATATGTGGAACACATCGTGCAAGCCACTCAACTCTGTCAAAAGAGCGAGCCGATAGGCAGCTTCACTAACACGCTCCAAGATCTCAAACGGCCCAAGATACCTCAGACTCAGCTTCTTCAAGCATCGAATCCTTGATAAGTCCTTGAATGGTTTGATCTTTAGATAAACTCAGTCACCCACGACGAACTCGACATTTTAGTGTTTCGCGTTGTAGTATTTCGCATGTCTATCTTGAGCAATCAACAACTGTTCTCGAATCAAATGTATTGTTTCAGCAGAAGGAGGTGTAGGCACATCACTCGGTGCACTACTCATTGTCGAGCGCAGGGACTGAGACTGCTCCGCACTGCATCTAATCACCTATAATCATGAAACACACAATTAAGCGACTAGACATATTGCAAAACAACAATCGCAAGAACACGAAGGTTCCATAAACATGTGTATTTTCATTCCTAAGTGGACATTCATGGGTTTTTTTATGTTATAACGGTAAAACACATACACGTGCTCACCACCCCTTAGAAGAATTCGGCCATGAATTCGAGTAAGAAAACCCGACACTAGAATATGACCAAATTGTAACACCCTCATCCGTCACGTAAAATATAACAGAAGGTCCGGCCAGGGCCCTGCACCATATTCCATGAACAGTCAGTGGAATTATGCATTGAAATCATCTCATTTACGTATCCTAACTCAAAGTTGCATTATAGCGGAAGCATTAAGAGTAATAACTAATAATAACCTAAACACTAGAATGCCCACTAAAACACAATAGGAATGATAACCAAAATGCACAAAGAGTTTGTCCTTAAGGTCTTACAAATGGTTCCAATAAATTAATGTGATTTGCATACATTGACACGCAGGCCGACAACACATGAAAGCAGTAAATAAGTTTTTCTTGGCATTCGAGGGCCGGCATAGCACAAAGGGCTTCAACTCGCTACTTTCCACTTGGCTCCCTAGCACCTACATAGTAACAATCCATAAAAATGTGGCAAACAAGATAACGATCAACTTTAGCTGATCAAATTATAACGATCCCGCCCCTCACTCAGGACATCGGTGCTCATTCCCTGCAGGTAAATAACATGTACATATAATGGCAACCAGAACATGCAACTTAAGTACAATTCATCACAAACATGGGCACAGTTGGCCGCACGCCCCGTGCACTCATGGTATATTTTCCAGCGTACTGGAAACCCAGTCCCACCACCATCCTTGGTCCCAGACCAATAGTTCAACATTAAGCATTACAAGTCTTTCCAGCTCATAGCCTAAGACTCTTTTCCTCCTATGTTATGACAAAGTCAAAGGCGCTCTATTTCTCTTAGATATATGTCAGTGACTCACTCCAAGTCGATCTCCATAGGTAGGTACAGGTTAGCCACAACCCGTTGCTCAAACCGTCAGGCTCGCAAGCCATGACGCAGGTCAGCCTCGCCTTGCCCATTCATATAATATATAACCGCATTATGTTTCAGGGCTGACGCTCACAACCACCATAACTGGGCACTTTAAGCTCATAACTAAACACATTGACCCCTAGTCTTCAAGAGATAGGACTCACAAACATAGCTCTTTGGGAGATACCGCTAGTGGTAGCACTACCACCGCGTGGTAGGGGCCATAACACGATTTCTTCCCCAAACCTGGGTGTTTTTCAGGAGACCAACTCCAGTACTCTCATTGCAGTAATCTTCACACCCTACGACTTCGTAAACTATACGTTTGACAACAGAGTCTTCTCCGGCACGCGAAGCAATACATCACCAATTCAGACCAAGTTGTCTGAATGGACTTCACACATCATGCATATTTTATACTTCGATTCTAGATTCTACATGCAAGTATCTCACGGGGATATCATCGATCACCCGTTAGAAATGCCTTCACTCTCCACTAATTAGTGGGGGACTTCATGCAACTATGTCAAAATAAGGATTTTATATGTCCAAGGAGGAAGATTGTTACCCTTGAAGTTTGTTTCGGCGCCATGGATGAGAAACTAGCCGGATGAAAACTACTGCAATGGTCTCGCCTCCGCGGATCTGAACTCGACTCGTGACTCAGAGCTCCGAAGCTCCAACAATGGCGGGATCTCCTTCTTCTTCCTCTTCCTTATCTCTCCCCTCTCTATCTCTTAGAAAGAGAATGACCTAGATTAGAATGAGGAAGAGTCCCCATCCCACGAATTTAAACCAATAAAAGCCACTGCCCACTATCGGATCATTGGCGAATGGCCATAATTCAAAACAGTTCCTGTATAGAGCGCTATCGCCGTGCGGTAATAAGCTACCACCGCGCGGTACCTCGGATGGTGGCTTGTTCAGCAAGCCCACCGTTCAAACACGCCACTCGAACGTCAACACATGGCCTCGATGCCATCAACTCGATGCTCACTACCGCCAGGAGGTATCACTACCGCCAAGCGGTAGCTTACTAAGAGCTATGCTAATTAAATTAGCTACGCTACCGCCGACGCTAGCACTACTGCAGATCGGTAGCATTCAATGAGCTATTTCTAGTAAACTATGGGGCGTTACAGTGAGTGTGGGGCCGACACAAAGCCCAAGGTGAGGGATGGAGGGTGTAACGGCCTCCCCAGCCCATGGCTCGAAAGGACGACCGTCGGCACCCCCAGCACCACGCTCGAAAGGGTTCAGCCTCAACCGATCTGCAGACCATGCAGCTCAGTTGGTGATGAGTGGTTTGAAGGCTCTTTATCAAGGAGGTTGCGGGTTCAAGACCCGCCTCAACAATGCGCCGCGGCCGATAAACAGGCGCGGAGAGGCTTTGGGGTGCATGGTCTGCAGACCTGGTTAGGTTGAACCCTTTCGAGCTGGATGTTAGGGGTGCCGGCGGCCGTCCTTTCGAGCCGTGGGCTGGGGAGGCCGTTATAGAGGGTTCGCTATCCGCACACCCCTTGCTCTAAATTTTTCGCACACCAATATTTTCCCATAAATAGCCCCACCCCCTTTCTTTTCCTTCACCTTCCGCATTTATTACCATCCGCTCCCCAACCCTCTTCACCTCTAGAGCGTGCTTGCCAATTCTCGCATTCAGCACTCACACATTTGGTGGCGATGGCGAGGATGCATGTCGATCGAAGTGCGCTTAGGCTTTCGCTGACCACCCCTTCCACTATTATAATTTGACGGAGGGCGAGTACCTCCCCGTAGTGGCAGACTTCATCCCACCAGGATTCATCGCCTGCCGCCCAGGGGAGCTTGATTTAATCAACACCTTTCACCAAGAGGAGCTCGCAATCCCCATCTCACACTTTGATGTAAGGTTGCAACTACCTCTCTGGCTTGAGGTGCGCCGGGCCCTGAGGTACCTAGGTGTGGTCCCGATCCAGCTGAACCCCAACTCCATCGCCATGCTTGTTGCATTCTCCTACTAAAGACGCGAGGAGCGGATCGAGCTCAGCCTCACGGTATTCCGCAAGATCTTCACCTTCAGAGCCAACCAAGATGGATCAGAATTCTTCTCCATCCAGCACGCCCAGGTTCGCAATATGGCGAACAAGAATCATAATTTGCTCAGGAAGTTCGTGTTCATCAAGGGAGACTTCGACAATGCCCCCTTCTCTCCCGTCTAGCAGGACGAAGAGACTTACCGCCCTCCCTCGGTTGGTGGTCATGAAGCTAAGCTTTGCAAGTTCTTCTTTCAGAAGGACTTTGAAGTCACCTACCTTAGGACGAACATAAACTCGCTCATCCTCGTTCCCCTTGGAGAAGGTATTTTCAGCTCCTTCTCCCTCTAGATCTTGCCCTCCTCCCCTCACGAGGGCCTTACCTTGTTAGTGCTAACCTTATATCTCAATCACTACGTCGATTGTATGGCTACGAGAGATCCCCCTGCACCCGCCTTACACGAGTGTCAGAGCTCCCGCCACTAACTTCTCCCGCATCGAGGCTTCCACGACCACTTTCAGAAACATCTCGGGCACCTCCTCTGGGCCCAGTGGGAAGAAGAGGGTCGCCCCCATAGACCTTAACTCGGTATCATCCCTGTCGGCTCCTAAAATCAAAGCCCAGGGCCCCTATCAAGGGGAAGTATATCAAGAAGACCTCGCCGGAGGAAGTCCCTGTCGCGAGTGAGACGGTAGGTGGGGATGTCGGCGCAACCACCGGGACTTCTACATCGCCCACCGGGACTTCTACATCGCCCACCAAGGAGTCTTGCGAGAAAGCGGTGCCTACGGGGCATCGGAATTTTGGTCTCGACGAGAAGCACATGGACAATATCGACGATCCCCTCTTGCTTTGGGACCGGGGGGCTAACATGGCCTATATTTCAACTCTTCTACCCTCCTGGAAGGAGAAGGCAACTATCAACGATCAAGCCTATGCCCTCGGCTTTGGTTCTATCGGCGGGAGGACGTCGCGATTTATGACGACGCGTCGGCGCAGGGGCTCGCACTTGAGAGCGCACAAGCTCAGTTTCGTGCCCTGGAGCTCGCCCACATGACGACACGCCGCAGCATCCGCCTGGCACGGAACCTCGCTGAAGTGGAGAACTCGCGGGGTCAGGTGTCAGAAGAGGCAATGGACCTGAGGCTAAGGCTGGCAACCTCCGAGAGACTTTTTGTCGGTCATCTGGCGAAGTGGTAAGTTTGTGCTTGCCCGAGCACTCATGCCTTCATCTTGATCTCGCGCTAACCTACACACTCTTTTTTTTTTGACTTCTCACAGGATGCCGCGACCGCTGATCGGCTCCATTCGTGAATCGCCACCCTTGAGAAGGAGAACCAGGAGCTAAATGCTCATAAAAAACAGCTGCTCGAGACCGTCCTGCTGCCCACTCCAGACATGAGGGGGGACGCTTCAACAATATTCCAATCGCGAGATCAAGGAGATGATGTAGCAGAACGCCACCAAGGCGGGGGAACACTCGCTCCATATGATGCAGCTAGCCGGCTTCCTGAAGGATGGCAACGAGATGGTCATTGAAAAGGACTTGGTCCCGAAGCTATATCTCCCTATCGAGGAGTCTGAGGATGATGCAGGCCATGCCCTTCGCGAGAGCGAGAATCCGAGCGAGTCCTCCTGAAGCACTGCCGTTTTTCTTTTACATTAGCTCTCACATCTTCTTTTTTTGTGTATTTCAATTTTTAGGACGAGAGCTCCTTTTGTAAGGTGTACCTAACAGTCACTTTTGTGGAATGAAACCTTATTTTAACTTCAGCCAAGTTATTTTTTATTACTCTTCTTACCTCGTACTCAGCTATTTTATCACGCGCCGCCTGCACTTGACCCGCACACTCGCCCATTGCTTACCCTTAGCCTTAGTTTGCAACTGAAGGGGTTCCGCCGAAATAGCACCTTGCATGACCCAAGCCTATCTTCTTGCAAATATGCCCTTCCCTGGGCTCCGACCCCTGGGCGGGTGAGTTCCTACCAGGCGAATGCCTCCCTGTGAGATCTGACTCGCCCATTCCTCCTTGTTCTCCACTTTTACTTAGCTTTGCTATAAGAGCAATTTACTTCTTTCTTTCGCAACCATCCACCACCCGAGCGACCTACCTGCCCTGCAGGCTAGTGAGAGCCCAGTTAACGGGATCCAATCGGGGGCTCTGTCACATGAGCGACATGCCTACCTTGTTGGTTAGTGAGAGCCCGGTCAGTGGGGTCCAATCAAGGACTTTCATGAACATCTTTCCTTTTACAACCATCCACCACCCGAGCGACCTGTCTGCTCTGCCGGCTAGTGAGAGTCCGGTCAGCGGGATCTAATCGAGGGTTCTGCCACACTAGCGATCTGCCAGCCCAGCTGGCTAGTGAGAGCCCAATCAATGGGATCCAATCGAGGGCTTTCATGAACATCTTTTGTTTCACAATCATCCGCTACCCGAGCGATCTACCTGCCCTGTTAGCTAGTGAGAGTCCGATCAACGAGATCCAATCGGGGGTTCTGCCACACGAGTGACCTGCCGGCCCTGCAGGCTAGTGAGAGTCGGGTCAGCGGGGTCCAATCGAGGGATTTCATGAACATCTTTCCTTTCACAACCATCCACTACCCGAGTGACCTGCATGCCCTGCAAGCTAGTGAGAGCCCAGTCAGTGGGATCCAATCAGGGGTTCTGCCACACGAGCGACCTGTCGGCCCTGCCGGCTAGTGAGAGCTCGGTCAGCGGAGTCCAATTGAGGGCTTTCATGAACATATTTCCTTTCACAACCATCCACCACCCGAGCGACCTGTCTGCCCTGTCGGCTAGTGAGATACCGGTCAACGGGATCCAATCAGGAGTTCTTCCACACGAGCAATTTGCTGGCCCTATCGGCTAGTGATAGCCCGGTTAGCGGGGTCCAATCAAGGGCTTTCATGAACATCTTTCCTTTCACAACCATCCACCACCCGAGCGACCGTCCTGCCCTGCCAGCTAGTGAGAGACCGATCACCGGGGTCCAATCAGGGGTTCTTGCTTACCATGTACATCACACAATCAAACAAGCAAAAGTGAAACTATGCAAGTTAACATTTATATATATCAAAAAGTAATTAGCTAGGGATAAAAACATTTCAAATCGTCGCGGCTCCAAATGCGGTTGAGGGACACCCCTTTCACATTCCGGAGGTGGTACCCTCCCGACTTTAGAGCTTCTTCTACTACAAAGGGGCCCTCCCAATTGGGATTGAGCTTTCTGACCACTGTCCCTCTCCCGGAAGCATCGACCTTTTTGAGAACAAGATCTCCCTTCACAAATTATTTGACCCGGATATGCTTGTGGAAGTATTTGTCCATCCGGCGCTTGACTTCTTCCTGTTGGATGGTGGCCAGGTTACATAGCTCTTCTACTAGGTCTAGCGAGATCCTTTTCTCCTCTTCATTTTCCACCCGCCATTCTTCTACCCTGTCTCCTACTGATATGCCTGAAATAGAATTACGTAATAACACAAGTGCACGTGCCGGATCAAATAATAAAGTGTGAGTAGAGATCGTTCCCACAGAGATATGGTTAATTTAGCGTTTGCAAGTACTAGTTCTATCTTTTCTTTAAATTCAAGCGAATTGATTAAACGTGAATTTAGATTAAGGATAATTAAAAGAGAACAATAACAAAAAAACAAAATGATGCTTATTTAAAAAAATACTTTTATCAAGTTGAAAAGAAGTAGTCTTGTATTTTGGATTTCCTAAGTGTTTTGAGGTGATGAATGAAAATAATGTCTTATAATAATATTCAATCAAGTTATCTTGCAACGATTTTTATAGAAGAAATCTTCATCTCTCGAATCTCGGAAATCTTGATATCTTATATTCCATTAGTCATCTCTAACATAGATAAAATGAAGGATACTGCGAAGAATTAAAATCAGAGTTGCTAGCAAGAAAGGGAAATATCTTTCTCCTCTCTAAAACGTAGCGAACTTAAGATCATTTACACTTCTCCTCTCTCGAATCACAAAGCGTAGTATAAAAGTAGAAACTTTAAATTAAAAATTCACATCACTCGTCTCTCGATTCTTGTTGTGCGATTAGATAGCTCTCAAACTAATATTATGTCACTCATCTCTCGATTCTCGCAGCGCAATAGAAGATAAAAGCATAATTTAAAAAATTCAATATCAAATTCAAAAATTCCACCAAGATAAATGATCAAACAAATACAAACATAAGAGAAAGATTCACCACCAAAAACACACATAGTACTATATTCATACAAGACTAGGAGAGTTTAGTTCATAACGGAGATAAAACGCCGCAAAACTAAAGGGATCTTACAGTACATGATGTCAAAAATTCGGATCTATCCTTTTGAGTGGCTGAAACGCAGGTTGTCCAGTCCAAAAACCCTAGCCGCAATCTCCTCTCTTCTCCAAAATGACAAAAGATGCTTTATTTTTCTTCTCCCCCTCTATTTATGAGTGTAAACGCCTCATATGGACTCCAGGAATTCTCAAAGGAAGCCTCTTTTCGTTTCCATAACTGCCATTTTTAAATATGTACAGATTTTCGAAATTCAAATTCGCGGATTTGTTGTAAATAATTTTTTTTCTGTCTAGATTTTCAGCAAAAACTGCTCCAAAATTCATGTAAATTTTCTGTAACATTTCCTGAATGCTCTCTATGCTTAACATCAACTGTGCAAGTTAATTTCTTCGTGATTCCCTATCATAAAAACAAATTAAATCATTAATAATTCATGAATTTTCTCGCAAATAATGATTTCCTCATTTACATGTGCTTTTAATCAATATTTTTCAAATAAATTAGTCAAAATGAGACGAATTAACACACAATAATTTCATTGTGTGAAGTTATAACACCCTCACACCTAAACCTTTGCTAGTCTTTAGCAAAGATGAAATATTACACGTCATTGAGTGAGTGAATATCTACCGACATATAAACAAGTTTAAATCTCCTTACTCTTGAACCAAATTTGTTAAGATTACTCAAGTGATTTGCATTAAAAATTGATAAACATATCAATCATTAAAATTTCAAACATACATAAATTCATTAGTTCGATGCAAGTTAAAGCTCCATAATAATTTCCTAGTGTTGTGTGTGCTATTCATTAAAAGTATTTACTCCCAAATAACTTAAATCATTAAATTTCATCATAAGTAGGAAGATATGAAAATATGCTAAGTCTTTGAGTTAGCATCCACAAGAGTTTTAATAATAGAAAAAAAATCATAAGAACTTGAAATATGATGGTATTTGGCTTGGTTGGGAATTCATGATTTAATTTTGATTGGATAAAGGTATTTTCCTAACAAATATTCTTAATAAATCTACCTACTATGAGATTTTTTTCACATTCGTCATTTTTTAAAGTTTATAATTGAGATCATTTCAAGTAGGTGTACACACACTTAGGTCGCATATCACTATGACATTTATATATTTTTATAATCATAGTGGGGATCATTCCAAGTATGAATGCGCATACCTAGGCCGCATATCACTATAACACGCGTTTTATTTTTCTTTTTTATATAATCATAGTAGAGATCATTCTAAGTAGGTGTACATACACTTATGTCACATATCATTATGAATTTTTATCTATTTTTCTCCTCTATTTTTTAAAAACACCTATAGCTGGAAAACTTATTAAGAAATAACTAGTAAAAATATAGGGAAAATACAAAAAAATTGAATCAAAATGGCAAGGCTCAAGCTCAAAGGACTATTAATATTATAAATAATTATAAATTTTGTGGGTTAACTATTAAACCTCAATGTCTTAGCTTCCGTCATAGACCTAGTTCTTATTCACCCTTCTTCCATTATTTTTGAAAATTAATAACATAACTTTGTAGGGCACACAAATTTTTAAGGAATGATGTGCCTAAGGAAAATACAAAATGGAACTCTAACATATCTTACTAACTTCAAAAGCAAAAAAATTTGAACTTTTAGGTTCGACAAGTCTACTAATCAATTTAAACTACATAATTTTGAAATAAGAATAAGGCTCCACATGAAAGTCTTTGATTACAATGGTAGCTAATCACCTAGAGCGGGGGTGAATAGGTTATTGCAGTCTTTTATAGTTCTTTAAAATCTTCTATGACTTATGTCCTACTGTGTATACATAATTCAGCTTTCAAGAATACAATACTCAGCACAGCACAACACAAGACACATCACATCAGATTTTATAGTGGTTCCCCAGTATATGGGTACATCCACTGCCCCTCTCCGCCTTTCTAACAGTATGTTAGACAAGGCTCTTCTCCATAAATTATGGCTCCTCGGAGATTACAACATGATCTCACTGAATCAATCAGTTTCCATTGAGACTTACAACACAGGCTCACAGCCCTCCACACAGTAATCTCCTGACTACCAAACACAGACACAACTGCCCTTAACACAGGCTGGGAAAAATAGCCCCGCACAGATCCACACAAGGATCCAATCACAGGCCCACGGCCCTAACACAGATCTCATAGATCCTTCTCACAACCTTTATAATTTAGGCTTTATAATAAGATCACACAAATCTCTCACACAGCCTAATCAATCTAGGCCTCAACACAGATCTATCACAGATCAACAGATTTTGAAAGAGGAATGTTGATTCGACTCAAGAGAAATCACTCCCTGAGTCGATTTCTTCCTAAGCTAAGAAAATCTCAGCCATATCTGCTTCCCAGCAACAAGAAAACTGATCTTCAATGGTCTGCAACTTGTGCTGGAAATTCCTCAAAATCTTGATTATATTCTTGCTGATGAAAGAGGGGAAGACAATCTTTAAACAACTAACTTGTAGGGAAAATTACAATTCCTCTGCCTTATTCTTCTGTCCAGTCAGAATTTGGCACATATATATTCTTCTTCTTTGATTCAGAAAATGATCTTCAAATTTGGCTCATATTGAATCGTGAAGCAATTTCAGCTAGGGCTTGCCTAGACTGATTCGTCTTCCTCAGAGATATCCTTTGTACTTGTTGTAGCATATGTTAATTGCACCAGCAAACTCATAAACCCTTTGGATTTATCAATTTGAAGTACTTGGCTCTGTGACAATGGCGGATGAGGACGAAAAACTCTCACTTCTCGTTTTCAGAATGAATATTGTTAATCAGAAAAAGTTAAATTGATCTCGATCTCAACTGCTATTTATAATCTCATCGATTTGCAGGATGATTGACACGTGTCTCAGTTTTAACGGCGGTTAAAACCTCAGCTTAATCAAATTGAGATTCACTGTTAATGTCGAATTGCAGCATTTAAATAACGAATCTGAAATTCGTTGACTTCTTGACTTTACTGACGTCAGCATCATTTTGGACTTAGCCAAATCAAGCATCATTCCAGAAATCCTCAGTTCGACGAACTCAAAACTCAGTTCGACGAACGCAGAGCTCAGCTCGACGAAAAAGTGAAAGCTGAGTTTGACGAACTCTGAACTCAGTTCGTCGAACTCAGAGCTCAGCTCGACGAAAAATTGAAAGCTGAGTTCGACGAACTCTGAACTCAGTTCGACGAACTCATAGCTCAGCTCGATGAAAAGTGGATAAGTAATACTCAACGATTCTGGACTTAAAATTTTCTTCAACTCTGCTAGGCGTTGAGTGGCGTTGAGTGAATAGGCCATACTCAACGAATTTGGACTTGGAAATATTTCAACTCTATTTCAACTCAATGGACCCAACAATCTTCCACTATTTGAATAAGTCAAAACACCACTTGAGAATTCTTTATCAATGATACACACTAACATAAGCAGCAAAAAGATTAATATTATATTAATCTAAGAGCAGCAAGAGTTACCACATTTCTCCCCCTGCTTTGTTGCATCATGCTGCTACAAGCTGCTTTACCTGTGAAGCCTTTCCTGTAGCTGCTTCTTTGTTGCAGCTACTCCCCTTTGCTACTGTTCTTCCGATACTACTTCTCCCCCTTTTTGACTTCTGTGAAATAGCTTAGGAGAAGCATGTTATCTACTCCCCCTATTTAAGATCAGAGAAACACCTAGAGCTGAACTTACTCCCCCTCAGTAAGAATAACTACTATCAATCCTCTTGATAGTTTCCTTAGTCCACACTAACCTGCAAGATTAAATTTTCCTGCTACAAACAATCATAAAGAGCAACTGAAACTATACCAAATTCAACATACTCAATTTAAATTTGAAGGTGTTGAACTTTGCTTCATCTGGTGGCTTGGTGAAAATATCAGCCACTTGCTTATCTGTTGGGAGAAACTCAATATTAATATCCTCACATTTCGCATGCTCTCGTATAAAATGATTTTTAATCTCTATGTGTTTAGTCTTGCTATGTAATACAGGATTTCTAGTTATAGAGATTGCACTTGTAGTATCACAAAACAAAGGGATTTTATTTATCTGGTGGTTATAATCCTGGAGTTGATGTTGAATCCATAGCAACTGTGCACAACAATTTTCTACATCTATGTATTCTGATTCTGCACTAGAAATAGATACACTAGTCTGCTTCTTGCTGCTCCAGGGCACTAGCCTTTTACCCAGAAACTGACAGGAACCTGATATACTTTTCATGTCCTCTCTACAGCCTGCAAAGTCTGTATCTGAATAGCCAATTAGCTCAAAATCCCTATTCCTAGGGTACTATAGGCCAAGATCTGGTGTGCTTTTAGATATCTCGAAATTCTCTTAGCAGCAGAGAAATGAGTCTCTTTAAGGCATGTCTGATATCTAGCACAGACACATGTAACATATATGATGTCCGGCCTACTAGCAGTGAGATATAAAAGAGAATCAATTATCCCTCTATACAAAGTTTGATCAACAGATTTCCCTGTCTCATCTTTATCTAAAGACATATTTGATCTCATGAGAGTTTTCATGGTGGAAGCATTTTCCAACCCAAATTTCTTAATTAACTCCCTGGTAAACTTAGACTGTGTTATGGATATTTCATTATCAGTCTGTCTTACTTGGAGACCCAAGAAGAACTTAAGTTCACTCATGCTACTCATCTCAAACTTTCCTTGCATAAGTTTGGCAAACTTCCTGTAAAGGTTATCATCAGTAGACCCAAAGATAATGTCATCAACATATATCTGGATTAGGATGATCTTGCCCTTAGATTCCCTAAGGAATAGGGTCTTGTCTATCTTCCCCCTTGAGAATTTATTTTCAATGAGAAAGCTAGACAATGTTTCATACCAAGCTCTAAGGGCTTGCTTTAGCCCATATAGAGTTTTCCTTATTCTATAAACAAAATTAGTATGATAAGGAACAACAAAACCTGGAGGTTGTTTCATATAGACTTCTTCTTTCAAATCTCCATTCAGAAATGCTGATTTCACATCCATCTGATAGACTCTGAACCCTTGAAATGCAGCATATGAAAGGAATAACCTGATAACTTCTAGTCTTGCTACAGGGGCAAAGGTTTGATCAAAGTCAATATCTTCCTCTTGTCTGAACCCATGAGCCACCAGTCTAGCTTTATTCTTAACTATAATATCATTTTCATCAAGTTTATTCATGTAGATTCACTTGGTTCCAATGACATTATGTCCTTGAGGTTTGGGAACCAACTTCCAGACCTTACATCTTTTAAACTGGTCTAATTCCTCTTGCATATCTCCAATCCAAAACTGGTCTTGGTTAGCCTCTGCAAATTTCTTAGGTTCTACCTGTGACAGGAAGTAAGAGTACATTGCTGTGTTGAGACATCTGTTCTTTGTCACTACTCCTTGTCTTGCATCACCAATAATCTGATGGTCTGGATGATTCCTAAGATGTCTTACTACTGGAGGCAGTATTACTTCAACATCATGTTCTTCATGATGTTGATCTTCATCTACTTCCTGTAAGCCTTGTACTTCCTCTGAAATGTACACACCCTCTACTTGGTCTTGCATTGTTGGAGCAGCCTCCTTGAGAGTGAGATTTTTCAACACTAATTCAGTACTTGTAGAACTAGAAGAAGAGCTTGACAGCTCATTGTTAATCATATTTATTTTATCAAACACTACATTAACTGACTCCTCTACAACTTGACTTGTCAAGTTGTAGATCCTACAAGTCTTACTATGATTGTTGTACCCAACAAATATCCCCTCATAAGATTTGGCAGCAAACTTAATTTTATAGGATTTCTCATGTTGAGCACAAAGCACTTGCTCCCAAAAATTCTGAGATATGCAAGGTTTGATTTCCTACCCTTCATAATCTCATATGGAGTCTTATTGTGGCTCTTGGTGATAGAAGTCATGTTAAGGACATGACAAGCTTTATTTACAGCCTCAGCCCAGAAATATTCTGGGAGAGAAGTGTCATTTAGTAGAGTTCTACTAGCCTCTATGAGAGTTATATTCTTCCTCTCAGCTATCCCATTTTGCTGGGGTGTTCTTGGAGAGGAAAATTCTTGCTGAATCTCATGATGTTCACAAATTCTTGTCATGCATTCGGACTGAAACTCAGTCTCATGGTTACTTCTGATTTTGACCACAGTACTGTTCAGCTCATTCAGTATTTGCATGACAAATGTCTTGAAGACATCTGGGGTTTCAGACTTTTTCTTCAAAAAGATTACCCAAACAAATCTGGAAAAGTCATCAACCACCACAAATGTGTAGGCCTTCTTACCTAGACTATGAACTGGCATTGGACCAAACAAGTCCATTTACAAGAGGTATAAACACCTCACAGAATCTTTAGCCTTAATGCTTTTGAAGGAAGTTTTTGTCTGCTTACCCTTTTGGCATGCAAAGCAAATACTTTCCTTAGAGCATTTTATGTTATGATCATTCTTAACTAACTCTTTACTATAGAGCTTTTCTATAGTCTTATAATTCAAATGAGCTAGCCTCTTGTATCATTTGACATAATATGAGCCTTTCTCATTTGCAACTAGACAAATGGGAGAGTCTGATGATAAACAAAGAAAATTAAGACAATAGACATTCTCACTCCTAGTACCAATCAAAGTGACATCTTGGTCACTTGATCTTCTTATATGACACTTATCCTTGTGGGAAGAAATGGCATAGCCAAGATCACATAATTGGCTTATGCTTATAAGGTTGTGTTGTAACCCTTCCACATAAGCCACTTTTGTGAAAGTGACTAAGCCATTAGTGATATTATCATAACCTTTGGTGATCTCTCTATCTGATCCACCAAATATCACATTAGGTTCATCCTTTATTAGAATAAAATCTTTCAAGATGCACTTTATTCCAGTCATGTGCCTGGAACAACCACTGTCCAAGTACCATATAGGGGTATGGCAACTTGGACTCACCTGCAAGAAATAAATCATTTAACCTTAGGACCCCAATTCTTATTGGGTCCTAGGTGCATGTTAGGCTGAAAATGAATATGCATGCCTGCAGCTCTTCTGACAAGTAAGCCGACATTAGCTCTCTGGACACTATTATTGCGCCAGCAATCAATGACATAGTAGCCCATTTTGCTACAACACCAACACTCATAGATGTTGTACCTTCTTTTAAGGACTGGTTTAACAGCATTGCTGCCAACAGCTCTCAGTCCAGCAGGTATAGCAGCAACCTTTTTCTTATGTCTTCCAGCCACAGCCTGATTTGGGATCTGTCTAGCAGCAGAGGTACTTGGGGTATCTTGAACCCTACCATCAGCTGCCTTCTTTTCAGAGAGCATGCTCCTGAGGGCTTCAGATATGTCATGGTCTGGTTTGCTGACAGACTTTCCTTTGGTCTGATTGTGGACTGACAGATTTTGAGAAGGGGCTGGTACACCAAACACAAATGGTCCAGGATAGGCTATTTGAATTTCTCCATGGGTTTCCTTATAGGCACTAGCACCCTTGCCATTCCTACCACCATAGTGGTAAATAGCTTTGTTCTCATTGGTGGATCCACCAAACTCTCAATGACCAAAGATGCTCTCTTGGTCATACCTGTTAGATGGTAGCAGCACTTTCCTGAAAGGAATATGAGGCTTGGAGACTAGTGGTTGCACTGGAGCTTTGCCCTTCCTTTTGGAATTGGTAGCTCTAGTGTTCCCTTTGAAGTCTAACCCCTTATCCTTTTGGAAGGAGAAGGAATCTATTAAAGACAACACTGTACATGGCTTTGAAAACTTAGCCACTAGCTCATTCTCCTTTTGGAGCTTACCTTCAAGATTTCTGATATGATCATTCTTAAAGGTTATGGTGCTCATCTGAATAATAGTAATGTTCTTCAGCTGGCTAACTTCCCTAGTTTTTTGCTCTAGTAAAGTTGTTGTTTCAGAATGCTGGGAAGTAGCAAGCTTTAAAGATGTAATCTCCTGAGCCTGCTGTTTGGTCAGCAGTTTACTCCTTCTGAATGCTTCCAGAAGTTCATCATATCTTTCAATCATTTGATTTATATCTTCCTCAGATTCAGAGTCATCTTCATCTCCTGATGAAGAAGCACTTGAATCTGGACCAGTCACATACTTAGACTTAGATGAAGATCTGGATGAAGAGTGTACCTTAGATGGTCCAGGCTGATCCTGGCAGGATTCCTTATGTGATCTTGTCATCAGCCCAATGTAGGCTTCATTATTCTCTTCTAATTCTGATGAGGAAAACTCAGTCCAGCTTTTATCCCTCTTAGCAATGAAGGTTTTCTCCTTCTTGCTTCTCTTGTGGTGATGATTCTTTTCACCAGCCTCTTTCTTCTCAGGATAATCAACCACAACATGACCTGGCTTGCTGCAATAAAAACAAACAGCCTTTTTAGAAAAATGTTTACCAGATTTTGGATCATACCTGCCCTCTTTGGAGAGTTTCTTCTTATTTCTGTAGTAGTCCTCTTTGTGCTGAAAGGAAGAGGTAGGTTTGCTCCTCCACCCCTTCTTCTTCATCATCTTCATAAACTGCCTTGAGAAAGCAGCAAACTCATCATCAGACATATTACAGCCTGATTCCTCTTATCTGAATCTTCTGACTCAGCTGGCGTTCTTAGGGGAGAAGGATTATTCTCCTTACTCCTCTTAGAGCTATCTGCCTTGAAGGCCACAGCAGTTTCTTTGGTCTGGCCTCTGCTAGTCTTTTCTTCCTCCTTCCTTGTTGTCAACTGCATCTCATATGAAAGCAGCTTACCAAACAGTGCGGATGGTGGAGTATCTGCCAGCTTTGCCACTTCTTTAATGACACATATCTTAGTGTCTCAGTCTCTAGTAAGAGATCTAAGAAACTTATCATTTAGCTCATAATTTCTAAAGGCCCTGCCATAAGTCTTTAGCTCATTAACTGTCCTGAAGAACCTTTCATAATAGCTAGTTATGATCTCCTCCCTGGTCTATTTGAAAGCTTCACTCTTGATTTAGCATTGATTTTCTATCATCTCTCACTTCCTCAGTACCTTCCATGTACACTATCAAGGTGTCTCACATTTCCTTTGAGGTCTTGCAGTGCACCAGGTTTTGAAAGGTGGAGTCATCTATGACACTAACTATAATGTTTTGTGCCCTCTTATCCATTGCTGCTAAGATGACTTCATCCTTAGTCATTTCAGTGTACTTCTTTGGAGTCTTAAGATTTGCATCAAGGACAGATGTCTTCATTGGGATGAAGGGTCCTTCTTGAACTGTGATATAGATCCGAGAATCAGATGCTTCCATGAACAATCTGAACCTTTCCTTCTATATGTCAAAAGTCTCCTTCCTGCAGAGAGGAGGTTTCATGGATCCAAGGTCTTTGAGATTCTCTCCTGAACCCACCTTAATCTTCTGACAGCTACCCTGGAGATCTACTCAGACTGTTAAGTCTTTTCTTGAGCAACCTGGCTCTGATACCACTTGAAAGTCATTGATGACAAGGGTCGCTAATCACCTAGATGGGGGGGAGGGGGGGTGAATAAGTTATTGTAGTCTTTTATAGTTCTTTAAAATCTTCTATGACTTATGTCCTACTGTGTATACATAATTCAGCTTTCAAGAACACAATACTCAGTATAGCAAAACACAAGACACAGCACACCAGATTTTATAGTAGTTCCCCAGTGTATGGATACATCAACTGTCCCTCTCCGCCTTTCTAACAGTATGTTAAACAAGGTTCTTCTCCAAAAATTATGGCTCCTCAAAGATTACAGCACGATCCCACCGGATCAGTCGGTCTCCACTGAGACTTTTGACACAGGCTCATAGCCTTCCACACAGTAATCTCCTGACTACCAAACACAGGCACAACTGTCCTTAACACAGGCTGGGAGAAACAACCCCATATAGATCCACACAAGGATCCAATCACAGGCCCACAACCCTAACACAGATCTCATAGATCCTTCTCGCAGCCTTTATAATTTAGGCTTTACAATAAGATCACTCAGATCTCTTACACAGCCTAATCAATCTAGACATCAACACAGATCTACCACAGATCCATAGATTTTGAAAGAGGAATGTTGATTCGACTCAAGAGAAATTGCTCCCAGAGTAGATTTCTTCATGGGCTAAGAAAATCTCAGCTTTATCTGCTTCCCAGCAACAAGAAAATTGATCTTCAATGGTCTGCGACTTGTGGTGGAAATTCCTCAGAATCTTAATTCTGTTCTTGCTGATGAAAGAGGGGAAGACGATCTTTAAACATCTAACCTGTAAGGCAGATTGCAATTCCTCCGTCTTATTCTTCTGTCTAGTCAGAATCTGGCACATATATCTTCTTCTTCTTCGATTCAGAAAATGATCTTCACATTTGGCTCAGATTGAATCGTGAAGTAATTTCAGCTAGGGCTTGCCTAGACTGATTCATCTTCCTCAGAGATATCATCATTACTTGTTGTAGCAGATGTCGATTGCACCAGCGAACTCAAAAACCCTTCGTATTTATCAATTTGAAGTACTTGGCTTTGTAACAATGGCGGATGAGGACGACGAACTCTCGCTTCTCATTTTCAGAATGAATTAATGTTAATCAGAAAAAGTTAATTTGATCTAGATCTCAGCTGCTATTTATAATCCCGTCGATTTGCAGTATGATTGACACGTGTCCCAGTTTCAACGGCGGTTAAAATCTCAGCTTAATCAAATTGAGATTCACTGTTAATGTCGAATTGTAGCATTTAAATAACGAATCTGAAATTCATTGACTTATTGACTTTGCTGACGTCGGCATCATTCTGGACTTAGCAAAATCAAGCATCATTCCAGAAATCCTCAGTTCGACGAACTCAAAACTCAGTTCAATGAACTCAGAGCTCAGCTCGACGAAAAAGCGAAAGCTGAGTTTGACGAACTCTGAACTCAGTTCGACGAACTCAGAGCTCAGCTCGACGAAAAAGTGAAAGCTGAGTTCGACAAACTCTGAACTCAGTTCGACAAACTCAAAGCTCAGCTCAACGAAAAGTAGATATGCAATACTCAACGATTCTGGACTTAGAATTTTCTTCAGCTTTGCTAGGCGTTGAGTGGCGTTGAGTGAATAAGTCATACTCAACGAATTTGGACTTAGAAATATTTCAGCTCGGTTGAGAGCGTTAAGTGTATATGCCTCATTCAACGCTTTTTGTCTTATCCATATTCTTTTGCCCTTTCTGTTTAAAAGCGTTGAAAGCGTTGAGTGTATAAGCTTCACTCAATGATTTTATACTTAGCCTGATTTTCTGCAATCTCGCCTTCTTGCTGAAATTTGGTGTTGAGTACGTTGAGTGAACTAGCTTCACTCAACGATTCTAAACTTAGCTGAATCCTTGTTTCTTCACAGGAAGACTAAACTCAAAGCCTTTTGACTTGGCGTTGACAGAATATCTTTGACTCAATGATTTTGGCCATATGGCGTTGAGTGAGTTGAGCTCACTCAACGCCTGTGGGTTTAGCCACATTTCTGACTTTTCAATACTGTAAGCTTTGTCTGTCAGCCTTCTCTCAACGCTATTAGCTATATGACGTTGACTCGTTGAGTGAGCTTGTCGCACTCAAGGCTTCTGGACTTAGGCATTTTTCTGAATTTTCAGCCTATCACTTTGAGTCCACTTGTCATTGTCTCTTGAACTATATGTCCAATCATTGTGATAAAGACCAACCTGTATGCATGAACCTAAACATACATCAAATACAACTATGTGTATACTATTGACCTGTTTGACTTCTTATAAATCTAGGACATTGGGATAAATGAACCCAACACCACAATTTACTATTTAGTAGATTATTCGTCACCCAATCAGTGAAGGTTACTTCCCACCCTCACACCTAAGTCTTTGCTAGTCTCTAGCAAAGATTTATCATAAACATTGCATATCAATTTTCATAATTTGGGTGAAGCAAAAATTTAACAATCAAAATAAAATTAATCAAAATAAATGTAATCGAAATAAAGTACTCCCCTGAAATCTGTAGTACAATGCATCAATCCTTTTTGTTGTTTTTTATCCACTTGTATTTAAGTTATGATTATAGTGCAAGATCAGCAGAGATGATAAGCGCATATGTGACCTGCATAAAAAATTGCCCAAAGCCAGTACAAAACTAGTTGCCAATTTAAGGTTTTTAATATCATATTCAATCAAGTTTTTTATGAATGGAGAATTAAATAAATAGTAGATTAAATTTGGCGCAATAGAATAAATTAAAGTGCATGCAACACCCATTCCGAATTTGTCATCCAGTTAACAAAATGACAAACAAATAAGAACACCAAGATAATAATTTGTAGGTGAAAACATGAGTGATATTAAGAGTGCATAAAAAAATTTAGTCAGACATTTGTCAACTAGCATCATTATATCAAATTGCTCACATATCAAGCATCCAAAATAATTATCACAAAACAATGTTTAAGTCTAAATAATATCATGTCACGATGTCCATAAAAAAATATTATCATTTAACAAAATATTATTAAACGGATAGGGATATTCAATAAAACTTGGTACAATACGTTTTCACTCTTCTTCACTTTCTTACTTTTCTTTGTTTTGTACCACTATGCACATTTCGTTGGGGTTGACTCTTGTCCCGTCGATTTTCATTTTCAACACTCCATAGAGGCCTTTAGCTTTATTATTCAAGAATCTAAAATCTTTGTAGACCACCAATTTCCCTTTACCCTTTCGGTCGGACATTGCACAAGGGTTGAACAAAATTTCGCATAAGACAATCCCTAGTGCAAGGTAATACAGAAATGTGATTAAAAAAGAATTACAAAACACTTACGGAGGATATGAATCTTTGCTTGAGCTCAAATTTCAAATCCTAGAATCGTAATCACCGACGCACTCCGGTGACAAACTCCCTTCTGCTATGTGAACTGCACCTCTAGGGTCGGGATTAGGTGAGTGGAAAAGCTGGATCTGATTGCAAATAAGAAGAACTCTCATGCAAAGGTATTACAAATTCGTAGTGGATTCAGGATCACTTACAACGGTATGGGATTTCTGAAAGAGCCAGGCTATCTGCTCCAGGATTTAGATTCGAGGCCCTCTTCCAGTTACTGGACTCCGGTGGGCCGTGAGAAACTTTGTCGACACAGCTGTCCGCCGCGCACTCTCCGAATTTTTGCCCTGATGCGGTTTGGGGAGGATCGGGAGCTGGGTCAGGGTTGAAAATGTTGGTAAGGAGGCAACGATGATCCTTCTAGAGCTCCCGGTGGTGTCACCGCTCACGATTTTGCCGGATGCGTGCCGATTGTCTGCCTCTATCGCGATTTCTCCGCGATTCTCGCCGCTCCGATTTGCCGCACGGAATTCACGAAGGCAAGAAGAAGTTGCCTAGGGTTCCCGGTTGGAGACGCCGACGCCTTCCTCTCTCTGCTCCGATTTCTCTGTGATTCTCTCTGCGCCGTGCGGTTTTGCCCTAATGTGAGAAGCTAGAGATCGGGATTTTGGGAGGGAGGAGGTAAACCGGTCCCTTCATATTTATATTTCAACTTGTTAGACCGGACAAAAGACTGATGCGGCCCGGTTCAGTTGGACCAGCGACAACCATTTAAATCCCATGAGTGGACAACAATAAAAAAGTTACGATAAATTTAGGGAGCTAGCCGGATTTGTTGCAAAAATTTCCTGCTGTTCGGAAATCCTACATGCACCTTTTTTTTTTTTCAAAGTTCTTGTTTTTTTTTTCATTCATTTAAATAACTAAAAAACTACAAAACACACTTAATGAAATAACTATGCACTATAGTAAAGCGAACGCTAATAATAACAAGAATACTTAACCTAAACACTCTAACACTTTGAGTTGCCTCCCAAAAAAATGTCTAATTTACTGAAGGACTAACAAAATAGATCGAATAATTAAAACATAATATGCAGAAAATGAAAGATAATTACTGAATTTATTGTCTCCCCAGTACGACTTATTCAAAAATTTAAAATTCCAACTTATTAGGCGATGAAAAGAAAAATGAGCACGTAACTGTTCCAATATTCGTGTCGGTAGCGAGTACTGATATATCGATAAAACAGCTACCCATCTACCTAAATAATAATACTTGCATTTCACAGGTAGAAGGAACAAAAAGTAAAAATAGGTGGAGAGTTGCTCCTCACTCACCTCGCCAAAATATATATCCTTACCCAACAAAGTATCATCATCAATAGGAAGGCTGCATGGAGAGAAGAGAATGAATTGGGTTTTCCCTATAGAGGAGGAATGAACCTCCTCACATAAGTTGATATTTTTCTCATTGACTTGAACAAAATGGTCTTTGCCCGCTTGGAGTATCCGTGATAAATCAATACTCACAAGCTCAGACAATGGAAGGGGGTTAGGAAAGACATTAATGATCTCCAATTGGGGCAGTGATCTCGGTTTCACTCCCAGCAGGTTCTGAAGCTTGATCGATGTTAATCTCATCATTAACATAATAAGGGGGACCCGAGAACTCAAGGGTCTCGGTGGTGAGTTGAATCTCCTCATCTAATGAAGAAGTGCAAACCTCCTCATCAAAAGGGATATCCTCTTCATCTCACTTTGGCGAGCCATCGTGCTTCAAAGAATCATTTCCTCCATCAGAGAGATCAATATATTTGTCCCACTTTAGCGCAGCCTCCGGTTTTGGATCCTCACCCTGCGCAAAATATTCGACTGGATCAATAAAAATATGTGTAGAAACGTTTTGCAAAGAAAAATGAGGAACATTATTAATATCTAATTTAGACAATGTATGTTCAGGTTCATTTGCGGGTGGATCAAAACTAGACGATGAATGTGGATGGGGAGGTGATGCATCAATATCAATATATGAGCCCACAATTATAAGAGGCTTATTCGTAATAGTCCCGCACAAAAATGGTGGTTCTATAACAGTAGATAGGGTCTGCATGCCCGATTCATAATTTTTCTCCCTCTCTCTTTTATAAGCGGCACAATCCTTCAAAACATGGCCCATATCATGACAAAATAAATACTTTCTAACATTACTACTCGGCAACCAAGGAGTCGAGTCATAAGGTCGAGAAACTATTTAACGTGAGGACATAAAATTATAATGATTTGTCGCACAATAGTGGGGACCTAAATATTCTCTATGTTTTGCAAAGAATGATATCCAGCAGTCTCCATATAACATGCATCAGTAGTATGACTAAACGAGCCACACCACTCACATCTCATATGTGTATATATTTTATTTTATCTGGGACTGATGCAGATACAATAAAATTATTTTTTCTTTGCAAAAACAAAACACACAAGAAAATTATTTCAGACACGAAAAACCTGTTTAATAAACTTTTAAAATATATTAGGATAAAAAATATGCTATTTAGAAATTTTAAAAATAATGGCATGCATTGAACAATATTACAAAAAAAGAATAAAATAAAAAATTGATCTCTAAATACTCAAGATTTACTAATATTGCAAGAAAATACATTAAATTAGTCGCACTTCCCCAACCACGGCGCCAAAAACTTGATATGCCTGAAATAGATTTACGTAATAATGCAAGTGCACGTGTTGAATCAAGTAATAAAGTGTGAGTAGAGATCATTCTCTCGGAGAAGTGGTTGATTTAGCGTTTGCAAGTACTAGTTCTGTCTTTTCTTTAAATTCAAGCGGATTGATTAACCGTGAATTTAGATTACGAATAATTAAAAGAGAACAATAACACAAAAAACTAAATAACGCTTATTTAAAAAAAACTTTTATCAAGTTGAAAAGAAGTAGTCTTGTATTTTTGATTTCCTATGTGTATTGAGGTGAAGAATGAAAATAATGTCTTATAATAGTATTCGATCAAGTTATCTTGCAACGAAAGAAGAAATCTTCATCTCCCGAATCTCAGAAATCTTGATATCCTATATTCCTCTAGTCATCTCGAACTTAGATTGAATGAAGCATACTGCGAAGAATTAAAATCAGGGTTGCTAGCAAGAAAGGAAAATCTCTTTCTCCTCTCTAAACCGTAGCGAACTTAAGAGCACTTGCACTTCTCCTCTCTTGAATCTCTAAGCGGAGTATAAAAGTAGAAATTTTAAGTTAAAATTCACATCACTCTCTCTCGATTCTTGCGGTGCGATAAGATAGCCCTCAAACTAATATTATGTCACTCATCTCTCGATAATCGCATCGCAATAGAAGATGAAAACATAACTTAAAATTTTCAATATCAAATTCAAAAGTTTCACCAAGATAAATGATCAAACAAATACAAACATAAGAGAAAGATTCACCACCAAAAACACACATAGTACTCTCTTCATACAAGACTAGCTAGGAGAGTTTAGTTCATAACGGAGATAAAACGCCGCAAAACTAGAGGGATCTTACAGTACATGGCGTCAGAAATTCGGATCTACCTTTTTCCAGTGGCTGAAACGCAGGTTCTCCAGTCCAAAAACCATAATCTCCTCTCTTCTCCAAAATGACAAAAGATGCTTTATTTTTCTTCTCCCCCTCTATTTATGAGTGTAAACGCCCCATACGGACTCCAGGAATTCTGAAAGGAAGCCTCTTTTCATTTCCATAACTTCCATTTTTAAATACATTCAGATTTTCGAAATTCAAATTCGCAGATTTGTTGCAACAAATTTTTTTCTGTCCAGGTTTTTAGCAAAAATTGCTCCGAAATTAATGTAAATTTTCTGCAACATTTCCTGAATGCTCTATATGCTTAACACCAGCCGCGCAAGTTAATTTCTTCGTGATCCCTATCATAAAAACAAATTAAATCATTAATAATTCATGAATTTTCTCACAAATAATGATTTGCTGATTTACATATGCTTTTACTCAATATTTTTCAAATAAATTAATCAAAATGAAATGAATTGACACACAAAATAGCTTCATTATGTGAAGTTATACCTGCGGAGACCACTCGCGGGGACTTGAGCTCGAACTCGATCGACAATGCAACCTCAGAGCCATGAGAAAGTTTGAAGGGGGTTTCACCCGTGGCTGTGTTAGGTGTAGTTCTCAAGGCCAAAAGGACTGAGAGGATTTTCTCCACCTAGTTACCCCTCAGGTTTTCAACCTTCTTCTTCAGCAAATTTACAATTATCTTATTTGCCGCATCCACCTGCCCATTACTCCTAGGATGGTGGGCCGCAGAAGTTGACGAATTCTTTACTCCTAGCAAATTTACAATTATCTTATTTGCCGCATCCACCTGACGCAAAACGGAGATCTATGCCTAATTGGCCGCAGAAGTTGACGAATTCTTTACTAGCAAACTGCGATCCATTATCTGTGACTATGGCTATGGGTAGCCCATGTAATACCCCAAAAACTGAAAAACAGAGCTCACAGGTAGCTATTGCCCGGCGATAGTGACTATCGCGGGCGATAGTGCCAGGTGACAGTTATACACGTGTCAAATGGCCGGACGGTAGCCGAAGAACGGTGTTGACTGGGGTCAAAGCGGTTACCGACGTTATCGCCCAGGCGATAGCTAATATTGCCCGACGATGGCGATAATTTGACTTGTCAGCTGAAATCGTAGCCCTTCATTCCTATTGAAGAAAGGCTCGTGTGGCTGGGTTTATTCCCGAGACTTCTTAATTAGAGGAGTGAAGAAGAGAAAAGTCATTCCTCTTTTCTCACACTCTCTCATCCTTCTCATCACATCCTTGGAAGAAAGGAAGAAGAGGGGATGGTGGCTGAGATTTGGAAGCTTGGTGAAGGAGATTCCGTGGTCGGAATTAATAGCTGAAGCATGATCTGTGAAGAGGAAAGCGATACGATTCTTTCCATCCGGATAGAAAGGCTTGATCATGGCTCTAAAACGATCTACAAGTGTAACGATCTTACTTCTTGCACAAGTAAGTCATAATTTTGCATGTGCATGGAATCCCCCACCAAAAGGTGGAGAGTGAAGGGAATTCTGATGGGTTGATACGTAATATCTCTGGATAGTTTTGCATATAGAATTCGGAAATCGTAGTACGAAATATGCATGATGTGTGAAGCTCATCCGGTCAGGTTGGTCTAGATTAGTGATGTTTTAATTTGCGTGTCGGAGAAGACTCTGAGTATAAACGAGTAGTTTATATTATGAAGTCTGATGGGTTGTGCCTATGAATTTGAGTAGCAGGAAGTACTGGAGATATGCTCCAGGAAAATACCTAGAAAATACCACAGTTTTGATAACTATTGGGTATCTCCAAGCGATAGTGGCTATTGCTGGCGATAGTTTTTGGTGAGATATATGTTGTGAAAGTCCAGTTTTTGGCACTGCAGGATGCTGTAGGTTTTTTTAGAAAGATGTTTCAGTTATGACTGAGTCTGGAGACAGAAAGAGATGTTATGTTGTTAATGCCAGACAATAGTGGATATTGTTGGCGATAGCTCTCAAATAGTGTCGTGCTTACAAAGCCCGTTTCTCATAGACCGTGTGTCTAGTATATGAATTGTGAGCCTCAGTGCCCAGCTCTGATGGCCATGAGAGCCATCCATTGAATATAATGTTGGTTATGTTTAATTCATGGGGAAGGGGATATGACCCGCATCTGTCCATTAACCACGAATGCTCGACTTTCGACGATGGCATGGTGATTTGAGCAACGGGAAAAGGCTGAACTGTACTCCGCTCTATGTCATACGGTTAATAGACCTAAAGTATGTGGCAATTACCGTTGGCATAGGGGAGAGTCATGGTTATATGCCAGGCTAATATATCGGAGCAAAGGACTTGAGCTTCCACGAGAGATCAACCGGCCTTGTCAGCTAGTGGGAGCCTGACAGCGGAATCATCATCGGAGCAAAGGACTTGGGCTTCCACGAGAGATCAACCGGTCTTGTCAGCTAGTGGGAGCCTGACAGCGGAATCATCATCGGAGCAAAGGAAGAAACGAGCCACCCTCCGAGGCACTCTCGACCCTGCCAGCTGGTGTGAGCCTGGTATGAGGAGATCCTCTCGGGGGTGGGAGATTGACATATCACCTAAGCTTTTTCAATTCCAACATCCTCTAACGGGAAAAAAAGATGGGTTACATGACCCCTCCGACTCGGCTGGTCGGGGACTGGACTCATTACATCATAAAGAAAGATACATGACCCCGCCGAGGCGAGGCTTCTTCAGGGGGCCTGGGCCTGGTGGTCGCCATCCGATTACTTCCCACTAGATACCTCCATCCTGCTCAGGCTCTCCATGATCTTCTCCATCTCCTCCGCCTTAGCCAACCAAGAGATGATGTTGACAGCCGTGACGTAGCACTGCCTCGCCATCCGGGAGTCTCCCTTGATCCTGACCTGGATCCCATCTGAGTTGAACTTGAGACACTGGTGGAAGGATGAGGGCACGCACCGGAAGGCGCTGATGAGGGGCCTTCCGAAGATGGCGTTGTAGCTGCTTGGAGCGTCAACAATGACGAACCTGCAGTTCCTTGAGGTCCCTCCTAACTTCACCTGGAGTCCGACTCCTCCTTCCACCTCCTTCCTCCCCCCCGAGAATCCAAACAGAGGTCCGTCTGACGCCACTACCCTCCTTGGCTCCACCTTCATCCCCTCGAATGCCTTCTTGAAAATGACGTTGACCGAGCTTCCGTTATCAATCAAAATCCAGGAGACGGTGAAGCCTTCGACGGCTGCTTGGATGACTAGGGCGTCGCAGAAGGGATCCTCATGCTCTAGCATGTCCTTTGATGAGAAGGTGACCCTTTCCTCCGGGGGAGGGGTTTGGGATGTCGAGGCGACGCTCCGCCGATACATCACATGGAGACTTGCCTTCCGAGCGGCTTCGATCCCCCCCCCCCCCGTGGATCACAGTTATACCACCTCGGGGTCCTACATCGACCCGGTCCTCACACACATCATCACCTCCACCTCCTTGAGGCAGAGCTTCGATCCGCTCCGGCTACTGCTGGGCTGGAGCTCTCTCCCCCCCTCACTTCCAAGAACTCGGGGCAGGTAGCTGTTGTGTGCCCCTCCACCTGGTGAAAATCACAGTACAGTAGTGCCCTTTCTCCCCTCCTTCGGCGGGCTGGGCGATCTCTCCTGTTGCCTCTTCCTCCTCCGCCTATCGCCAAGGCCTGCTGGAGTGGGGGTAGGAGCTGCCTTGGGGCTTGTCTTTGGAAGTTTAACCTCCCTTGACCCCCATGATGGTTCCCTCCCTCCTGGATGAGAGCTCTTCCTGGACCATGGGCAGATCGTCCCTGCTGCCTCCAGCTTGGCTCTGGACCCTCCTGTCTCTGGAACCCTTGAGCTCTATGCTCCTCTCTCCTTCTCCCTTCATGATGCCTCGAGCCACCTTGCTCCTTTGACTCCACCTCTGTCAACCTTGCCAACTTCTTTACAAAGGCCGGGTTGGCCGCCTCCATGGCTATCTCCTCCGCCCTTTCCATCAACTCCTCGAAGGAAAGAGGGGTCTTCCGGGTCAAGCTCATCTTGAAGAACCCTTCGCGCAACCCTACCGTGAACGCCATCTGGAGGGCATACCCTGGCACCTCTTGGATGTCCAGGACCTCTTCCTGGAACCTGTCAACGTAGTGGGTCAGCGACTCCTCGGCCCTTTGCCTTATCAGGAAGAGGGACTCAATACCCTTCTTCCTCTTCTTGGAGGTGGAGAAGCGAAGCTGAAAGCTCCGGCTCAAGTCTTCAAACCCGAAGATGGACCTTGGAGGGAGTTGATGAAACCAGTCCCTCGCCTTCTCTTTCAGGGTGATCGCAAATAGACGACACTTGAAGGCGTCCGTCATTGGCCTGATGGAGACGACATCCTCGAACCACTGCAGGTGTTGGACGGGGTCATCCTTCCCGGTATAGTAAGCCATGTCTGGCTCTCTGAACCCCTCGGGAATGGGAGCTGAGATGATCAACTCACTAAAGGGTGACCCCCTAAGGGGAGCTCTCGCCACCTCCACTCGCGCGACCTGCTCGCCTGGAGGGCTAGCTCTCGCCGGGCTAGGGAACAGCTCCCGGCCTGGGAGGTCTCGCTCAACCCCTTCTACCATCCGCTCCTTCCCAGGCCTCCTATCCGGCATACTCACTTCTCCCCCTGCTGGGGTGATCTCGCCTTGCCCCCTAGGAGCCATCTCACCGAGTCCACTCTGGGTTAACTCGCCGAGGCCCCTGGGAGCCAGTCCCTGGGGGGTGGGGGTTGAGCTGTCAGCCCGAGGGCAATGCTTCTAAGCATCCCCATGATGCCTTCGATGGAAGCCATGAACTCCTCCCTTCCTACAAAGGGTCCTAGGTTGGGGAGACCACCGAGGTCATCACTACCTCCCTGATCTCCAGTCATGACACTCTCCCGAGATTTTCTGTGCTGGTCACTCTCCACGCTCACCGCACTAAAATGTTGAAGCCAAAAATGACCTCTGTGGAGCTCGACCCTCGGGGAAGGGGTGACCTCGCACCTACTACACTCGGAAGGATGTCACAGACCAAAGACTTGGGAGACTAGGAATAGACCCTCGGCTCTAGCGTGGAGGTCCCACCTCACACCCGGAAGACCTTTGAGGTCTCCCCCTCCCTAGCCAATGCTTGAGCTAGGTGCCTTGGAGGAAAGCCAGAGAGATTTTAGTGGCTAAGGAAAGAATGACAAGTCCCTCTCCAAGGCACCCCCAATGGTCTATTTATTGTTTTTCCAAGTCTTGGGGGTAAAATGACCAAAACGCCCCTAGGGCAAAAATGCCTCCAGCCAATAGAAAACCTCCACACCGGGGGGCAAAGAGGGAAAAACCACCTCGGGGGTAAAACGGTAACACCAGGAGCTCGCGCCCGCCGGTCAGCACCCCCCCCCCCGGTCGGTCTCGCACGGCCTGACTGCGAGGTCGCGAGGCAAGGGCGAGAACCCGGCCCCGGGCCGGTCTCGCCCCGCCTGCCCTCGCCTAGCCGCGAGGCCGGGGCGAGAGCCCGGCCCCGGGCCGGTCTCGCCCCGCCTTCCCTCGCCTAGCCGCGAGGCAGGGGCGAGAGCCCGGCCCCGGGCCGGTCTCGCCCCGCCTGCCCTCGCCTAGCCGCGAGGCAGGGGCGAGAGCCCGGCCCCGGGCCGGTCTCGCCCCGCCTGCCCTCGCCTAGCCGCGAGGCAGGGGCGAGAGCCCGGCCCCGGGCCGGTCTCGCCCCGCCTGCCCTCGCCTAGCCGCGAGGCAGGGGCGAGAGCCCGGCCCCGGGCCGGTCTCGCCCCGCCTGCCTTCGCCTAGCCGCGAGGCAGGGGAGAGAGCCCGGCCCCGGGCCGGTCTCGCCCCGCCTGCCCTCGCCTAGCCGCGAGGCAGGGGCGAGAGCCCGGCCCCGGGCCGGTCTCGCCCCGCCTGCCCTCGCCTAGCCGCGAGGCAGGGGCGAGAGCCCGGCCCCGGGCCGGTCTCGCCCCGCCTGCCTTCGCCTAGCCGCGAGGCAGGGGCGAGAGCCCGGCCCCGGGCCGGTCTCGCCCCGCCTGCCCTCGCCTAGCCGCGAGGCAAGGGCGAGAGCCCGGCCCCGGGCCGGTCTCGCCCCGCCTGCCTTCGCCTAGCCGCGAGGCAGGGGTACGCCTCCGGACTCCGGCCGGTCCCGCAGCTTCCCCTCAAGCCTACCACGCTGGACGGGTGTCTGCCTACTCGCCGCACCCGCCCCTCAAAGGAGCTCTAAAGTTCAAAACTTACTAGTATGCCCTAAGCCTTGCTTGGGGTCCTCGCTTCGCGAATACGGGGTTGTACAGCCAGAGCAATGCCGGCCACACCCTCTTTATCAGAATCAATAAGGGGAAGTTAACCGTCCTGATTGTCTACGTTGATGATATCATAATCACTGGGGATGACAAGGAGGAGATTCAGGCACTGAAGGAGAAGTTGGCAAAAGAATTCGAAGTAAAAGATTTGGGAAACCTCAAATACTTTCTCGGCATTGAAGTTGCACGGTCAAAGCATGGCATTTTCCTATCACAAAGGAAGTATGTCCTCGACCTCCTTGAAGTCACTGGGTTGAGCGGATGTCGACCTGTCGACACCCCAATTGAAGCCAATCACAAGCTCGGCAGAGAAGATGGCGATGTGATCGACGACATTCCCAGTTACCAGAGGCTGGTAGGGAAGTTAATCTACTTATCTCACACTCGTCCAAATATCTCTTATGTCGTGGGAGTTCTCAGCCGTTTCATGCACTCTACAAAGGCCCGTCATATCGATGCCGCACATCGTGTCCTCCGCTACCTCAAGTCCTCACCAGGGAAGGGAATCCTGATCTCACCAAATAAAGAGTTGACTATTGAAGTTTACACTGACGCAGACTGGGCTGGATCACCTACCGATAGGCTCTCTACAACCGGATATTGTTCCATGGTTGGTGGAAATGTGGTCAGCTGGAGAAGCAAGAAACAACATGTGGTTGCTAGATCCAGTGCTGAGGCCGAGTTCAGAGCGGTCACACATGGCATTTGTGAAGGATTATGGGTCTCCACAATCCTGAAGGAACTTGGACTTAAAGGAAGTGAGCCTATCAGATTGTATTGTGATAATAAGACTGCAATATCCATTGCCCGCAATCTGGTGCAGCATGATCGTACAAAACACATTGAGATTGACAGACATTTCATCAAGGAAAATATCGACTGAGAAACCGTTGTTATTCCTTTCATACCGTCTGACCAACAGTTGGCCAATGTTCTCACAAAGGGTCTAAGTTCCAGTATGTTCGCAAATATTATTGGCAAGTTCGGCATGGCTGACATCACACGCCCAACTTGAGGGGGGGGGGGTGTTGGATATTACATTTAATATTGCATTAATATTGCAATATATTCTCCCATCCTGAATATATTGCAATATATTGCATTAATATTAAATGAATATATTGCAATATATTGCATTAATATTAAATGAATATTGCAATATATTTATATCCTAAATATATTGCAATATATTGCATTAATATTTACATTGATTTTGTATCCTAAGTAGGACAATTTCTATTTAGGAATTATGGAAGCACACGGATCAATGACGTGTCATATTGTTGTAATAGTATAAATACCCCTATGCGGATGAATAAAATCAATCAACCTTTGTCCTCCAACATTGTTACGGATCTACACGACGACGAGCCTCTTTGGAAAGTTTACACGAGTCGAGCTCGTATATCGGAGGGGACCGCCATTATCGCAAGAGATAATTAATTAATTACAAGACGTTATTTGTTTCTCTATTTGTTTGTGTCAATTATGGGTGTTATTTGTTGCTTTATTTGCTTGCGTCATTTTTAGTAATTTGTATTTTCTAAATTAAGTTGTTTCCTTTTGTATTCTCTCCTCATCACTATAAGAGGACGTGTAAGCCTTGTATTAGAACCATCTCGGATGAATGTTATGTTTTCTCTTCTCTATCCCTAGTTCCCTCTCTCTCTCTACCTCCCCTCTCTACCTCTTGTCTCTTATCCCCCTGCTCCCCTCCCTTTTACTCAGCTCCGCAACAAAGTGGTCCGACCTGCCCTCTCCGGCCGCCTCCGGCCGCCGGAGAACCAGCCCCACCTTGTCCCGTACCGCCACAGCCGTTCGCCGCCGCATTCCACGGACGCCCTCATGGCCCCCAATACTCGTTCAACTGTGGATCTTCAGCAGGAGGACCCCGACGCTGAGGCCCTCCGTCGCGTCGAAGCCCAGGAAGCCCTAGTCGCCTCCATGCACGCCTCCATCTTCGCCCTTCATGCCAAGTTGGATGCACTCCAACCGCCCGCCGCCTCGTCCACCAGCGGATCTGTGAGTTCGGGCCCCGACAGATCCCTCCTCGGGGCGCCACCATTTTCGCCAATCGGGGAGACCCCGGCCCCGCCGCCCCCTGACCATCCGACCCTTTCCTTGGACCTCCCTAGCTTCGTCGGCGTAGATCTGATGGGGTGGATCGCCAAAGCGGAACAGTATTTCGACCTCAATCACACTCCCGACCACGACAAGGTCTCTACCGCCTTCGTGGGACTCGACGGCTCCGCCCTACATTAGGCACGATGGCTCCGCCAGACCAACCCGTCCATCTCATGGTCGGCACTCAAGCAAGAAATGATAGGCCGCTACGACACCCGCTACTCGGGCTCCGCCATCGAACGACTGTGTGGGGTACGCCAACTCGGTACACTGGATGACTACATTGATGAGTTTGTGGCCCTCGTCACCCATGTTCCAGGCTTACCACCGGATCACTACCCCCGCTTCTTCATGCAGGGCCTCTTGCCCCACATCCGCTCCCGGCTTCGCACGCATCACCCCCGGACGGTGTCCGAAGCCCTGGACATTGCCCGCCTCGTAGAGGCGGATTTGGCTCCTCGACACACACCACCTCCGGGCAGACACCCGCCGGGGGGGGGGGGGGGGCGGCCTTGGCAGACCACCACCCCAGAGCCGCCAACCCCTCGGGTTGCCCCAGTTGCTCGGCCAGCTCGTCCGGCCGCCCCTCAACGGTTCTCCAACCATGAGTTCGATGAGCTCCGTCGCTAAGGGTTGTGTTTCCGTTGTCGGCAACCCTACTCCCCGACCCACGTCTGCACGGTCAAGGAATTCCGGGCCATCATCGGCGATGTCGAACCAGAGATCACCTTGGCCGATTTCGAGGACCTAGAGATCACAGAGGAGGACGCCACCGACGGCACAGGCGTCACGACTTTCCATCAGTTGGAGCTTCCGTGTTTTTCCGTGGGTGGCATTTCTGGGCCGCAAACAATGAAATTGGTCGGCAAACTGGGCGATCGCCACATTATCATCATGGTGGACAGCGGGGCGAGCCATAATTTCCTCTCCGCTCATCTGGCACACCAGCTCCGACTACCGATGGAACCCGCGCCGGACTTCATGGTCAGTTTGGGCGATGGTCGCCGGCGAGCGGTCCAGGGCCGCTGCCCCTCCGTTCCCCTTTTAGTGGGCTCTTACTCGGTGACGACAGATTTCTACATCTTCTGCCTCGGCGGAATCGACGCTATCCTAGGAGTGGCGTGGCTCTGCACACTGGGGGACGTACGGGTCAATTGGAAAACTATGACGATGCGGTTTCTCCAGGACGGTCGGGAGTGCTGCCTGGTGGGGGATGCAACCCTACTCCGTGCTCCCGTCTCCTCCCGCACTATTCAGAGGACAACGGACGTCGAGTTTTCAGCATGGCTCTGGTCTATCACGGACGTGGTCCCACCGACCCAGGCACCACCTCCAGATATGCAGGACCTCCTGTCGGAGTTTGCGGACCTCTTCACGGCACCATCAGGATTACCCCCAGCCCGGCCACACGACCATGCCATCCCTCTTCAACCTGGCGTGTCGGCGGTATCAATCCGCCATTATCGTTATGGGCACGTGCAGAAGGACGAGATAGAGAGACTCGTCCACGACATGCTGATAGGGGGCCTCATTCGCCCCAGTGCGAGCCCCTTTTATAGCCCGGTACTCTTGGTCAGAAAGAAGGATGGCAGCTGGCGCTTCTGTGTGGACTATCGGGAGCTTAACAAAGCAACTGTTCCAGATAAATACCCGATACCGGTGATCCAGGAGCTTCTGGATGAGCTCCACGGCGCCACCGTTTTCACCAAGTTGGACCTCCGTGCTGGCTACCACCAGATTCGAGTTCGGCCGGCCGACGTCGCCAAGACGGCCTTCTGGACACATGACGGCCACTACGAGTTCCTGGTTATGCCTTTCGGCCTGACCAACGCACCAACAACCTTCCAGGCCACGATGAACGACATATTCCGGCCGGTACTTCGCCACCATGTACTTGTTTTTTTCGATGACATATTGGTCTACAGTTCTTCGTGGCAGGAGCACCTACAGCACGTCCGACAAACATTGGCGACTCTCCAGCATCACCACCTAAAACTCCACCCGACGAAGTGCTCTTTCGGGGTTCCAGAGGTGTGTTACTTGGGGCATACCATCTCCGCTGCAGGAGTTGCGATGGATAGCGACAAGATCGAGGCGGTCATCCGGTGGCCAACCCCGTCGTCTCTCCGTGATGTGCGAGGATTCCTGGGCCTGACGGGATACTATCGGCGGTTCATTCAGGGATACAGCACGATAGCCCGGCCCCTCACCCAACTTCTCAAGAAAGCCGTCGAAGGCCCCTTCGAATGGCCGGCAGCGGCCGCCACCACCTTCACCGCTCTCCAACAGGCCTTGGTTCGGGCCCCAGTGCTAGCTATGCCGGACTTTTCCCAACCCTTCCTCGTGGAGTGCGATGCGTCGGGCGTCGGCGTGGGGGCTGTCCTCATGCAAGCCGGCCGCCCGGTGGCCTATTTCAGCCGCGCATTCTCAGACACCATTCGCAGTCGATCAACATACGAGAACGAGCTCATGGGCCTCGTCCTCGCGGTACAACATTGGCGGCCCTACCTACTAGGCCGACGATTCGTGGTTCGCACCGACCACCATAGCCTTCGCTACCTCCTCCAGCAGAAGATTGCCACGCCCGCTCAGCAGGTGTGGGTGGCCAAGCTATTGGGCTATCACTTCAGCATCGAGTTCCGGCCAGGGAAGGAGAATCGCGCAGCCGACGCTCTCTCATGCAACCCCATGCCTGCAGCCATCTCCCGACCGGTGTGGGAGGACGCGGACACCCTTCAAAAGGAAGTGGAGGCAGATCAGGCACTGAACAAGATTCGGACGGCCCTCATCATAGATGACACCGCCCACCCACCGTTCTCCTTGGTAGATGGTCGCCTACTCTTCAAAGGCCGCCTCGTCCTCTCCCCCTCTTCCCCGAGCATTCCTCGATTATTGGCTGAGTTCCATGCATCCCCGACAGGACATGTCGGGGCGTACCGGACGTATCGACGGCTGGCGGCCTCACTTTATTGGCCTCACATGTTCCGACAGGTCAAAGCCTTCGTGGCTGCCTGCCTCATCTGCCAGAAGGCCAAGTACGAAGCCGTTTTTCTGGGGGGTCTACTCCAACCACTGCCTATTCCCGACCGCATTTGGGACGACGTCGCTATGGACTTCATCACTCGGCTGCCCCGCTCTCAGGGATTCGACTGCATCTTAGTCTTAGTAGACCGGCTCTCAAAGTATGCGCACTTCATTCCCCTCCGTCATCCTTACACGGCAGCCACAGTCGCCGACATCTTCATTCAGGGGATCGTACGCCTTCACGGGTTTCCCCGATCGATCGTCAGCGACCGAGACCCGCTCTTCTTGAGCTCCTTCTGGACTACACTATTTCGCCTGTAGGGCACCCGTCTCCGCATGAGCACGGCATAGCATCCCCAGACCGACGACCAGTCAGAGGTGCTCAATCGGTGTTTGGAGACATATCTCCGCTGCTTCGTGGGAGAGCAGCCGCGTAGGCTGGCCAAGTGGCTTGGGTGGGCCGAGTACTCATACAACACCGCCCACCACCAGGCGGTCGACATCACCCCATTTGAGGTTGTTTACGGTCGTTCTCCTCCGTCCATCGTTCGCCACTTTCCAGGGGAGTTCCAAGTGGAGAGCCTGGCATCAGCTCTGCGCGACCGGGATACTATTTTGGATCACTTGAAGCACCACCTCCGACGGGCCCAACAGAAGATGGTCTCTTTCGCCAACAGGAAACGACGGGATCTCTCTTTTGAAGTAGGGGACAAGGTCTTCATCAAACTCCACCCATACCGCCAGCTTTCGGTGGCCCGACGACCATGCCCAAAATTGGACGCCCGCTTCTTCGGGCCATTCGAGGTCCTTGCATGCATCGGAGCAGTAGCCTACCGCATTCGCCTTCCGGACGGGAGCCACATCCACCCGGTCTTCCATGTTTCGCAGCTGCGGCGCGCGGTGGGCGAGCACGCCACCGCGGATCGCCTTCCGGCCGACCTCAACCTTTCCGGAGACGCGCCTTACTACCCCGCCTCGATCCTCAATCGTCGATGTCGCGCCCCAGGGGACCCTACAACTGACGAAGTTCTGGTGGCTTGGACTGGGCACCCTGACTCAGACGCAACGTGGCTCCCCAGGGATGATTTTCGCCGTCAGTTCCCTGACTACTGCCTTGAGGACAAGACACATTTTCTAGACGGTGGCATTGTTACGGATCTACACGACGACGAGCCTCTTTGGAAAGTTTACACGCGTCGAGCGCGTATATCGGAGGGGACCGCCATTACCGCAAGAGATAATTAATCAATTACGAGACGTTATTTGTTTCTCTATTTGTTTGTGTCAATTATGGGTGGTATTTGTTGCTTTATTTGCTTGCGTCATTTTTAGTAATTTGTATTTCCTAAATTAAGTTGTTTCCTTTTGTATTCTCTCCTCATCACTATAAGAGGACGTGTAAGCCTTGTACTAGAACCATCTCGGATGAATGTTATGTTTTCTCTTCTCTATCACTAGTTCCCTCTCTCTCTCTCTACCTCCCCTCTCTACCTCTTGTCTCTTATCCCTCTGCTCTCCTCCCTCTTACTCGGCTCCGCAACAAATTCAGGAGGAAATTATGGCTCGCCCCGCTGTCCACCATGATGATAATTTTATTTGTACTTATTGAGAATCTTGTACACGAATGATTGATTAATATGTTTGATTGATATCAATTGTCTACTCAGCATGCATGATGTTTGTTTGTTCTAAAAGAAAGCTAGCTTTTCGAATGGAGGAAGCTAAAACTTTTGGCTATGTAAATGTACAAACTTATACTTTTATTATTGAAAATGATATAACATAAATTGGAAGTCATGTTCATGTAGTCTTAGGAGAATCTAATACTAAATTTCTCATTCTCATGAAGCGTACAATATATAAATCACTAATTCTTACTAGTAATTTATTATGTAAATTATGCGTGTGACAGGGGGGAGCGGAGCCACTTGTGACAGTACCCCGACCACAATATTGCGACGACACTCTCGCCGCTTACAAACCCCCATGCACACTCCAAAATTGGCGGGGTACATCACTCGGGGGTTTGCGAGCGTCGGGAGTACCATTGTGCCGTGGAAATGCCATGGTCGGGGTACTGTCACTCGGGGGATTATAATTATCAAAGAAATTATAATGAGAGGAGTTGTGAGTACATCGCTTGTTCATTCCGACCAGCAACTGGTGTTCTCACCAAAGGATTGAGTTTGAGTGCCTTTGAAAAAAATCATGGTCAAGTTAGGCATTATAAATATTGCATGCCCAACTTGGGTTGGGTTATTTGTATATTAGGTGTTTTATATGTAAGTTTATATTTACATTTTCCCTTTACTCTTGTAGCCATATGGTATGGGCATATGCTAGTCATCCTATGATACCATAAATTATGAACTTTCTGTATGTTGGTTCTTTAATTATTTTCGTTTTGGGTTTTCTCTTTTATTATTAATGTCGGGTCATTAAGATGTTATGAGTTAAGAGTTAGTGATTGTTATCTTGAGTCTTGTAGCCTATTTAAAGACGTGTTGTTTGTATAAGGGAATCAAAAAGTGTATTCTCTTTCCCTTATCTTGTTAAGAGATAGCGGTAGCTCTCTCTCCGGAGCACACCGCACAATCGTTGTTTCATCTCCACAATTCCTCTGCCTTTGTCATCTCCGCCTCCAGTCATCCTTCGGCGGCTCTACCGACGCTTAACGGTGAACCCATAACAATTTTTTGAGCCCGTAACACCATCCACTCCTATATATAGTAGTGTTATTCTTGTTTAATTAATTAACATTGAATCCTAATTCAACTCGTACATGATTAATTTGATTATGTTTTAGATTTTGGTGATTATTTAAATTTTATTTGTACTTATTGAGAATCTTGTACACGAATGATTAATTAATATTTTTGATTGATATCAATTGTCTATTGAGCATGCATGATGTTTGTTTGTCCTAAAAAAACTTGCTTTTCGGATGGAGTAAGCTAAAAAAATTGTGGCAATGTAAATGTGAAAACTTATACTTGTATTATTGAAAATGATATAACATAAATTGGAAGTCATGCTCATGTAGTCTTAGGAAAATCTAATACTGCATTTCTCATGCTCATGAACCGTACATTATATAAATCGCCAATTCTTACTAGTAATTTATTATGTAAATTATGCTTGTGACAGTGTACATAGGGGGGAGCGGCGTCACTCGTGGCAGTACCCCGGTCACGACATTGCGACTACGCTCCCGCCGCTCGCAAAATCCCGTGCACACTCCAAAATTGAGCAACTGGCGGAGTACATCGCTCGGGGTTTGCGAGCGTCGGGCTATGTTAAGGCGCGCCTCAGGCTATGTTGTTAAAGGGCGCTTCAGGCTATGTTGTTAAAGGCGCACCTCAGGCTATGTTGTTAAAGGCGCGCCTAAGGCTCAAGGCTCACCGTGCTCAGAGGTTTGCGCCTTCGTGCACCTTATTTGCACATTTAGAATATAAAAACGCGCTTGAGTGAGATTTTTGTTATAAATTTTTTTTCAAAACAAAGAAAAAAACAATGTAAGAACTCAATAATTTCTGATTAATTTGGTGTTTGTGAAAGATAATTATGCGTCGGGACTTAGATATTATACAAGTGACCACATTAATTCTTTTTTTAAGAGATAAACGATATTAATGAATGATTAATTAGTAGAATAGATGAAGAATTTGATCGAGATGGTATGGGCATATGCTAGTCATCCTATGATGCCATAAATTATGAACTTTAGTGTGTTGCTTCTTAAATAATTTTGCTTTGGGTTTTCTCCTTTATTATTAATGTCGAGTCATTGAGGTGTTATTAGTTAAGAGTAAGTGGTTGTTATCATGAGTTTTGTAGCCTATTAAAGATGTGTTGTTTGTATGAAGGCATTAAAAAGTGTATTTTGTATAAAGGAGATGTACAAAATTGTGTTAATTACAGATGAATTAAATTGATGAGTCATACCATGAAACTATGAGAACGAGTAATAAAAAGAAGATTATGACGAGAGACTAACATCTCGGAGAATCAATTTGGATTCATGTCAGGGAGGTCGACACTGGAAGCTATTCATCTCTTGAGGAGGCTCTTTGACAACTATCGAGAAAGAAAACAAGATTTGCATATGTTGTTTATTGATCTTGAGAAGGCTTATGATAGAGTTCCAAGAGAGATTTTATGGATAGTCTTAGAAAAGAAAGGTGTAAATGTATCATATATTGACATAATCAAAGATATGTATGCAAATTCAGTGACAAGGGTAAGGACATCAGGAATTCCCTATTACTGTTGGATTATATCAAGGTTTAGCTTTAAGCTCTTATCTCTTTACCCTTATCTTAGATGTGCTCAGCAGACATCCAACAAGCAATACCTTGGTGTTTATTGTTTGCGGATGATATCATTTTGGTTGATGAGACGCGCGAGGGTGTAAATGCAAAACTTGAATCTTGGCGAGATACTTTAGAAAAGAAGGGTTTTAGGTTGAGCAGGGCAAAGACGGAGTATGTGGAGCTTAAATTTATCAGTATAAGAAGGACAGATGACTTTGTTATTAAGTTGGGTGATCAAGATATTTCCCGTAGTGAGTGTTTTAAATATCTTGGATCGATAGTTTAAAACGATGGAGGTATTGATAAAGATGTGACACATAGAATCCAAGCGGGTTGAAGTGGGGAGGCGCGTCAGGGATCTTATGTGATCGTAAAGTACCACTAAAACTTAAGGGCAAGTTTTACCGGACTGCAATTAAACCCACGATGCTCTATGATTCTGAGTGTTGGGCAGTGAATTGTGTACATGAGCAAAAAATGGGAGTTGCGGAGATGAAAATGCTTAGGTGGATTCGTGGACAAACGAGAGTGGATAAAATTAGGAATGAAAGTATCAGAGATAAGACAGGAGTAACACCAATTTCAGAGAAGATGCGAGAAGCTCGTCTAAGACGGACACGTACAAAGGAGACCATTAAAGGCACTTGTTAGGCATTGTGAGAGTCTAGTCACTAGGCATGTTAGATGAGGGAGGGGTAGACCAATAAAGACTTGGAATGAAACAAAAAAGAAAGACATGATGTACTTAGGAATTAGTGAGATTATGACGAAAGATAGGGCACAATGGCGACAAAGGATCCATATAGTCGACCCCACTATAGTGGGATAAAGGCCTGAGTGTTGTTATTGTATCTTGTTAAGATATAATGGTAGCTCTCTCTCCGGAGCACACCGCACAACCGCTGTTTCAACTCCACAATTCCTCCGCCTCTATCATCTCCGCCTTCGGTCATCCTTCGGCTGCTCTACTGACGTTCAACGGTTAGCCCATAACAATTTTTTGATCCCGTAACACCATCCACTCCTATATATATTAATTAACATTGAATCGTAATTCAGCTCGTTCATGATTAATTTGATTATGTTTTAGATTTTTTATCATTATTTAAATTTTATTTTTACTTATTGAGAATCTTGTACACTAATAATTGATTAATAGTTTTGATTGATATCAATTATCTACTCAGCATGCATGATGTTTGTTTGTTCTAAAAGAAAACTAGCTTTTCGGATGGAGGAAGCTAAACAAATTGTGGCTATGTAAATAGCTAAACAAATTGTGTCTATGTAAATGTGCAAACTTATACTTGTATTATTGAAAATGATATAACATAATTTGGAAGTCATGTTCATGTAGTCTTAGGAGAATCTAATACTGCATTTCTCACGCTCATGAAGCGTGCATTATATAAATCACTAATTCTTACTAGTAATTTATTATGTAAATTATGCACGTGGTAATGTACGTGTGTGGGGGGGGGGGGGAGTGTAGGGGGAGTGGCGCCACTCGTGACAGTACCCAGGTCTCGACATTGTGACGGCGCTCCCACCGCTCGCAAACCTCCGTGCACGCTCTAAAATTGAGCAAATGGAGGAGTACATTGCTTGGGGGTTTGCGAACATCAGGAGTGTCGTTGCGCCGTGGAAATGTCGTGGTCGGGGTACTGTCGCCCCCTCCCCGGTCACTTGTAAGTTGTATATATATCGTTTACTTCTTGTTGACACAAATATGTTCCTCTGGCAAGGGTCTTAAAAATTAGCTTTGATTTTTTGGTACTTTGTATTGCGGTAGTTTTCCCAATTTTGTAATCTAGGACATAACATGCAATGTGAGCTGTTGCAACCTTCTATTTTGCAATTGTTATGTAAATCATAAAATAGTTTATGGTGCTGTGTATTCCTTCTTTCTTTGATCTTGCTGCTCTATTCTTTTTTGATGGGCTTCCATGGGTTTTTAATGATCTATTATATGTTATTGACCATGAAGTAAGGTTTGACACAATTGTGATGACGCATATTCTAGATTTAGGCTCCGTTTAGGGGGGGGGGGGGGACTTTCACCGGTCAAGCGGTTACGACCGCATGAACCGGACCCTAATTAAGGTTGGGTTTATGTGATCGTAACCGCTTGACCGGTGAAAATAAGTCCTCCCAAACGGAGCCTTAGACTGTCTTTTTTTATATTTTAGTTGTTATTTGGGTTTGCAACCTTCAAATTTTCAAGTCAGTTTTAAGGCTTATTGTTGATTTTATGCTATTATTGGTATTAAAATGTCTAATAATTTAATAGATTATTGTTGGTACATATAAATAGAACTTCATTGCATTGTCTCCAGTCATTGACATGGTTATGTGTTTGAATTATTTCCGAGGTTGCAGTTATTTTAGTGATGTCCTTTCTTAGATAGCTTGTTAAAACTTATCGTAATTAGTTGAATAATGTATGGTATTTATGCTCCAACTATGTTCTATTATGAATATTCGTACTATTTTTAGTCAATTTATTCAATTCTCACCAAATGTTATTGAGCCCATTAAAATTCATTCAGTAAGATTTATCTAGTTTTTATTTTAATGCGGTCTTCCAGGAGAATAAAAGGTGGCAAACTACAGTACCCCATGATTTCTTATCAATCATCTCCGATTTGCTGCCATTATTAGAATTCATAAACTTTCGTGGTGTTTGTCTCCACTGGAGAAGTGCCCCCAACATCACTGAACTATCTAAGAAGGATCCATGGTGCATTTTTTATGACTTTGATGCTCAGGACAAGGATATGTGCCTCTTCTATCAGTGCAATGATCGGAGAAGCTGCCGCGTCAAATTGTCTGGTTTATGCGGTGCAAAATGTTGTGTGTCCAAGCATGGTTGGCCTTTCATACATCAAAATAATGATTATCTATTCTTCAATCCTTTGATCCTTGAAGAAAAATTCCTCCCAAAATATCCGGCCAAATCATTTGGATCCTCTGCTTGCCAAGTGGGAACTTTCTCAGCAAGCCCCTCTGTTGGGGTGGTGGATCACTTCAGGGCCTCTTGTTTCTCACACCGGGTTAGCCCAAGTGAGCTTAGAGGCACGGGAGTGTGAAGCAGCCCCTGTATGCATTCTTGTCCCTCTGTTTGAGGAGAGGTCGACGATCGTCGAGCTCACGCTTGAGCGTCGACCTCAGCTGGCGTCGAGCGTCGACCTTCGCTGATGCGTCGAGCGTCGACCTCGGGCGAGATCGTCGACCTCCGGTCGACGCCCGAGCGTCGAGCTCTGCCTGGGGCGTCGACCATCGCTGATGCGCCGAGCGTCGACCTCGGGTGAGATCGTCGACCTCCGGTCGACGCCCGAGCGTCGAGCTCGGCTCTGCGTTCGACGTTTTGAGTCGTTTTTACTCCTGAGTATTTATATCCCGTTTTTCGGGGATTAGGGTAAGCGAAGCTAATTTCAGAGAGATTGACGACTGCGTATTTCCTGAAGAAGACGTATACGAGGTTTATCGTTGGAGGCGTCGTTCAGGGGAGTTTTTCCCTCGGGTAGTTTCTTGTCCAGAAGAAGGTGAAGGTAGGGTCGGCCTTGGCCTTTGTAACCTTTTGTAACCTGTAATCTTTTGGAAGAGGTGGGCTTTGATGATGAGTCAGAAGAGGAGGTTGTTGATGCTCCACTTCTGAGGCGCTCAACGAGGGAGAGGAGGGCACCACTCCGGTTTTCCCTTAGTGCTGTTGGAGCACAATATTGCTTGAACATGCTTGGAGAAGATCCCATTTCAGCCAGGGATGCGAGGTCGAGGGCTGATGCAAATCAGTGGGAGCTTGCTATGGAGGATGAGATGGTTTCCTTGCGGAAGAATCAGACTTGGGGTCTGTGCAAGCTTCCGAAAGGAAGGAAGGCCATTGGAAGCAAATGGGTCTTCAAGCAGAAGGTGAAGGCTGATGGCACTGTGGAGAAATATAAGGCAAGGTTGGTTGCCAAGGGATTCTCACAGGTTGAAGGTGTGGACTACGACGAGATTTTCTCGCCGGTAGCCAAGCTCACTTCTATCAGGATGGTTCTCTCCATTGCGGCTGTGCATGATCTGGAGATTGAACAAATGGACGTGAAGACGGCGTTCCTTCACGGGGATTTGGAGGAGGAGATCTATATGCGGCAACCTGAAGGATTCGAGGCCAAGGGCAAGGAGGATCAGGTGTGCAGGTTGAAGAAGTCCCTCTATGGACTTAAGCAATCTCCGAGGATGTGGTATCAGAAGTTCGACACCTACATGCTGGAGTTGGGTTTAGAAAGGTCGAATTCTGACCACTGTGTGTATTTCCAAAGGAAGGGAGAGCACTTCACTTTTCTGACACTCTACGTAGATGACATGCTGCTCGTAGGGAATAGTGTCAAGATGATCCAACAGTTGAAGAAGCTGCTCTCTGCCAAGTTCGAAATGAAGGATTTGGGGCCAGCAAGTGTGATCTTGGGGATGCAGATTACCAGAGACCGAAGCAAAAGGAAGCTTTGGTTGGGGCAGCAGAGGTATGTCGAAGAGGTGTTGAAGAAGTTCAACATGGCTGACTGTAAACCTGTTGGTGCCCCTATGCCGGTTGGGGAGAAATTATCTGTGGAGATGTGTCCCAAGACACATGAAGATATTGAAGACATGGCTAAAGTTCCATATGCTAGTGCAGTGGGAAGCTTGATGTACGCCATGGTTTGCACTCGGCCTGACATTGCTCAAGCTGTGGGAGTGCTGAGCCGGTATATGGCCAAACCAGGGAAGGAGCACTGGAGTGCGGTGAAGCGAGTGTTCAGGTATCTTCGTAGAACTTCAGATTATTCTATATGTTATGAAGGTGCTGAAACTGGAAGAGTCCTGGACGTGGTTGGACATGTGGACTCTGACTGGGGAGGTGATCTGGATAGCAGGAGGTCCACCAGTGGGTATGTTTTTACTTTATTTGGTGGTGCTATCAGTTGGATGAGTCGACGGCAAGGAGTGGTGGCACTCTCGTCGACGGAAGCAGAATACATGGCTCTTACTCATGCCAGTAAGGAAGCCATATGGCTGAGAAGGTTGTGCTGGGAGCTCGGTTTTGAGCAAGGTCCTGTGAAGATTTGGTGTGACAGTCAGGGGCTATTCAGTTAGCCAAGAATCCTGCATTCCATGCTAGGACCAAGCATATTGATATTCAATATCACTTCATCAGGGAGAAGGTGGAGAAGCAGGTAGTGCAACTGGGGAAGGTTGACACTAAGGAGAACAGTTCTGATTTCTTAACCAAGGCTGTGCCTGTTGCCAAGTTTGAATGGTGTGCTACAGCAGTGGGTTTGAAGAGGAAGTCTGGAGGAGCTGCTCTCATTTGCTGAAGGTTTCCACCAAGTGGGAGAATGTTGGGGTGGTGGATCACTTCAGGGCCTCTTGTTTCTCACACCGGGTTAGCCCAAGTGAGCTTAGAGGCACGGGAGTGTGAAGCAGCCCCTGTATGCATTCTTGTCCCTCTGTTTGAGGAGAGGTCGACGATCGTCGAGCTCACGCTTGAGCGTCGACCTCAGCTGGCGTCGAGCGTCGACCTTCGCTGATGCGTCGAGCGTCGACCTCGGGCGAGATCGTCGACCTCCGGTCGACGCCCGAGCGTCGAGCTCTGCCTGGGGCGTCGACCATCGCTGATGCGCCGAGCGTCGACCTCGGGTGAGATCGTCGACCTCCGGTCGACGCCCGAGCGTCGAGCTCGGCTCTGCGTTCGACGTTTTGAGTCGTTTTTACTCCTGAGTATTTATATCCCGTTTTTCGGGGATTAGGGTAAGCGAAGCTAATTTCAGAGAGATTGACGACTGCGTATTTCCTGAAGAAGACGTATACGAGGTTTATCGTTGGAGGCGTCGTTCAGGGGAGTTTTTCCCTCGGGTAGTTTCTTGTCCAGAAGAAGGTGAAGGTAGGGTCAGCCTTGGCCTTTGTAACCTTTTGTAACCTGTAATCTTTTGGTGAATACAAGAAGGAGGAAGAAGGGGAGAGAGGACGTAACCCGGTTTTGGGTGAACCTCTGTAATACCTGTGTTTGTGATTGCTCTGTTTTTGCTCTGTGTTTTGTTATTCGTTTTCGAATTTCCTCTTCTCGGCGCTCCGGATTCCTTACACCCTCCTCCAAAGAGTGCATTGCAATTGTATTTATTTCGAGGGATTGTTCCACCGTCAAGATTGCTTCCTGTCGTTTAACTGCTAACAAGTGGGTGGTCAATACAATTGAGTTTGGCCCTGATAGTGTGGCATGCGACTCCATGCTTCTATCGAGCCCAAAATATGTCTATTTTTTCGTAGTTAATAATGTTTCCCGACCTTCCATCCGCCCCAACACCATCCTCCCCAACATCTTTATATGCTATGGCAATAATTTCTTGATCTTTGACTTTTTGGGGAAGAGGTATGAAATTTCAAGTTTGCTTTGCCATCAAAGTATAAAGAGTGTTGATAAATGCTTGAAGATTACTAACTGGTACAAGTTGAAAGAAGTACATTCTGATGATTGGATATGCAAATTTGGCAAGGAATTTACATTCTACTTTTGCCTATTTAATGATTGCATGGGGATTGAAGACGAGAAAGTATTCGGCACTGTCACTCGTGCGCTGTCACTCGTAAGTTTTATATATATCGTTTCTTTCTTGTTGACACAAATATCTTTCTCTGACAAGGGTCTTAAAAATTAGCTTTGATTTTTTGGTAGTCTTCTTCCCAATTTTGTAATCTAGGACATAACATGCAATGTGAGCTGTTGCAACCTTTTGTTTTGCAATTGTTATGAAAATCATAAAATAGTTTATGGTGCTGTGTATTCTTTCTTTCTTTGACCTTGCTGCTCTATACATTTTTGATGGGCAATAATCTATTAAATTATTGACCATGAAGGTTTGGCACAATTGTGTTGACGCATATTATAGATTTAGAATGTCTTTTTTTAGATTTTAGTTGTTATTTGGGTTAGCAATCTTCAAATTATCAAGTCAGTTTTAAGGTTTATTGTTGATTTTATGCTATTATTTGTTAAAATGTCTAATAATTTAATAGATTATTGCTGACACATACTAGTGTTGAAATAGAAACGAACCAGCTCTGATTTAATCAAGCAACAAACGGGAACTACACTAACTTGATTCATTTTTGGAATTTCTACTCCTAGAACAAAAGACCAGGGCAACTACTTAAAGCCCCAGAAGACACACCTACCAACACACAGGATAGCATACAGCCAAGAAAGATAAGACTCAAAAGTCAAGAGGAACAATAAATGCAAAGGCGGATCAGGCGCTGTCTTCACCGTTTGCTTTTGGTCCCGATGCTTCACCATGCTTCATCTTTGTTACTGAATCAGGAATGCTGGAAGGACTATGCTTCAACACCCCCCCATAGTCCAGACAGCATGAGATCTTCATCTTAGTTCTCAATGGTAGGAATGTCGTGGCGGATAGAGGTTTTGTTAGGGCGTCGGCAATTTGGTTTTCCGCTTTGCAGTAACCTAGCTCGATTTCACCTCTGCTTACCAAGTCTCTGGTGTGGTGTAGCTTGATTTCTAGATGCTTGGTACGATTGTGAAAGATAGGGTTTTTTGCGAGAGCAATAGCAGAGGTGTTATCCACCATTATCTTAACTGGACTCTCTGCTTTCCCTTGTATCTCAGTGAGCAATTGTCGTAACCACACGGCTTCTCTGACTGCCTCGCTTAGGGCTGTGTATTCAGCTTCAGTTGAAGATAGAGCGATGGTTTTTTGCTTCCGGGTACACCAAGTGATGGGATTAGGGCCGATGAAGAACATGTAACCAGACGTGCTCTTCCTGTCGTCGGAACACCCAGCCCAGTCGCTGTCGGAGAAGCCTGAGAGATTGCAGTCAACTCCTTTTTCATATTTTAGGCCCAATGTTCTTGTCCCATTGATATACCTGAGTATACGTTTGGCAGCTGTCATGTGCTTGATGCTTGGTGACTGCATGAACCGGGAAGCAATGCTAACTGCATGCTCAATGTCAGGTCTTGTGTTGGTTAGGTACATTAGAGATCCTACTAAGCTTCGATACAATTCTGGTGAGACTTTTTCTTCTCCATCTTCTTTAGTTAGTTTTTCCCCTGTAATCATGGGAGTTGAAGCTGGCTTGGAATCTGACATCTTGAACCTGGACAGCAAGTCTTCAGCGTACCTGCATTGAGATATGTAGGTGGCATTGGGCATTTGCTGGATTTGTAGGCCTAGAAAGTACCTGGTGAGTCCCAGATCGGTCATTTCGAATCTGGTTTTAATATAGCTGCGAAACGAGTTAATGTTGTCCATGTTTGACCCAGTGATGAGGAGGTCGTCCACATACAAACACACAATCAGCACATCACCATTGTGTTCTCTTTTTATGTACATCCCAGGCTCACTAACTGTCTTAATGAAGCCATTTTCAAGGAGATTTGCATCAATCTTGGTGTTCCATGCCCTTGGGGCTTGCTTTAGGCCGTATAGGGCCTTGTGTAATTTGAGGACTTTATCTTCCTTTCCTTTGATTTCAAATCCAGGAGGTTGTCTGACATATATCTCTTCAGTTATTTCTCCATTTAGAAAGGCTGACATGACATCCATTTGGAAAATAGGAAATTGGTGATGTATAGCAAAAGCAAGAAGAGTGCGGATTGACTCAAACCTGGCCACAGGGGAGAAGGTTTCAGTGTAGTCAACTCCCTCCTTCTGAGCATACCCTTTAGCCACAAGCCGGGCTTTATATTTCTTAATTTCCCCATCTTCATTGTACTTAACTTTGAACAACCATTTTAGGCCAATTGCTGATTTTGTAGGAGGCAAATCTGAGAGCTCCCATGTATGATTTTTGTCAATCATGTGAAGCTCTTGGTTCATGGCCTGAACCCAGTTAGGATCTGCAGCAGCTTCTGAAGGACAACTAGGTTCCTGGACAAACATAGTAAGTTGAGGCTGAGTGTAAAGCTCAGTTAGAAGGCGGAACCTGGGAGGTGGTGATGAAGGAGGTGATGATGAGGGGGAGTCTTGTGAACTTTCTTCAGATTCTGAGGACTCAGGATGGTCACTCCCAGCTTCAGGAATGGATGGCTGGGGAATACTCTGGTCGGATTCTGGTATATCTTCAGCAACCGCCTGCCTTGATATCTGATCCGGAGCTACCTCCCATGACCAGTTCTTGCCTTCATCAACGATCACATTTCTGGTGATCATAAATTGTTTTGTGGTGGGATTGTACACACGATAAGCTTTGGAGTTGTGACTGTAACCCAGGAACACACCTTTGGTTCCTTTCTCTGAGAGTTTGTCAGGGTTTTGTTTGTGATTCAAGCTGTAAGCCACACTGCCAAGGTCTTGAGGTGAGATACATTTGGCTTGCTCCCAGTCCAAGCTTCATAAGGTGTAGTATTAACCAGGGCACGACATGGTGCACGATTTAGAATATGGACTGCTGTATTCACAGCTTCCCCCCAGAACTGTTTGGGGAGATTAGCACTTGACAGCATACACCTGGCCATTTCTACGATCGTTCGATTTCGTCTTTCTGCCACCCCGTTGTGTTCAGGAGTTCCTGTCACAGTGAACTCTCGCTTGATGCCTTGTTCTTCACAGAATGTGTTGAACAACTTGCTTATGAACTCTCCCCTTTGTCAGTTCGTAGGGTTTTCAACTTGCATTCAACTTCATTCTCAGCTTGAGCTTTAAAAACTTTGAATTTAGAGAATACTTCTGATTTGTTATTTATGATAAATACCCACATCATTCTAGTAAAATCATCAACAATGAGGAGATAATAGTGCATACCTGAGATGGAAGGAGTCCGAGTTGGTCCCCATGTGTCAGCATAGACCAGTTCTAAGGGCTTTGTGGTTTTCCTGGAGGAACTGAGAGGGTGAGGAAGCCTGTGGATTTTGCATTCAGCACACACTTGGCACACACACATCATATCTTGGAGTTTTGGCAAACCCATGACAAGCCCCTTGTGCTGCAGTTTTTTCATGTCATGTAAGTTAAGATGTCCAAATCTGGAGTGCCAGGTGGCTGTCTCAGTCTCTATTCTGGACATCAAACACTTTTCCTCATAAGGCAGGGTGAGGGGAAAGACTTTGTTTGCTGTCATTGGGATCTTAGCAACAGTCCTGTTAGAGGCTTTGTCAGTTATAATACAACTGGAATCATCAAAGACCAATTTATATCCCCTTTTTAGCAGTTGACCAACACTTAAAAGGTTTTGGGCTAACTCAGGGACATAATGAACATCATGTATGAGTTTGTAGTGTCCTGATTTGGATTTAACTGCTATGGTTCCCTTTCCTTTAATTGTCTTGATTGACCCATCACCAAGAATCACATGTGAAGCACACGTTTCATCCAGGGACATGAATACCTCTTTGAGGTTGGTCATATGATTGGAACACCCACTATCAAGATACCACACATTCTTTATGGGGTTTTCATTGTTTTTGCAGGTGTAGAAAACATAGTCATCATCCTCTTCTTGTTCAATGAATTTTGCTTCTTCAGGAGGTTGCTGGATGACTACCCTTTGCTTGTATGGGCAGTCTTTTGAGAAATGGGTTGGCTTTGGACACCTTCTGCACTTGTAGAAGCAGTCAAAAGTGTCATGATTATTGCGTTTACACAGGGTGCAGTACCTGGCTTGACGTGGCTGCAGCTTGTAGTTTTCCGTTTTGTTAATGTACTCGTGTGAAGCTTTGTCTGGTGTTATATTCATTTTGCTTTGAAAGGCTTGCTCCAAGTTTTGATGTTCAAATCTCTTCATCCTTTCTTCATGTGCCTGCAAAGAGCCCATGAGATCATTGATGCTGAGAGTGTTGATGTCTTTGGCCTCTTCAATGGCTGTGACCACAAAGGCATATTTGTGTGTGAGGGTCTTGAGAATTTTCTGTACAACTTTTTTTTCTTCCACACTATCTCCATAGCTTTTTATTTGATTGATAAGTGAGGTAACTCTTGTGAGGTAAGAATGGGTGTTATCTTCCTCCTTCATACTTAGAGTATCAAACTCCTGCCATAGATTTTGCAATTTGAATGATATTACCTTTACTGATCCCTGAAATTCATATTTGAGGATGTCCCAAGCTTCTTTGGCGGTGGTAGCCCCCATGATTCTAGGGAAAATACTCCTTCCTATCCCCTGTTGGATATGAAGAAGAGCCTTGGCATCTCTTTTTATATTATTGGCATACTCTGTTTTTCTGGTAGCATCCCAGACATTAAGAGGATCACTATCAGTGGGCACATCATACCCACCTTGGACTAATTCCCATAAATCTTGGGAAAGGAACAGGGTGCGCATTTGGACATGCCAGAAGTCGTAGGCTTCACCCTCAAAAATTGGAACTCCACTAGGAGAATAGAGAAAATTTTGATTGGAAGTGCTAGAGGAAGCCATGTGAGGAAAACAATGAGGAAAAAGAGAGAAACAGGTCCGAGGAAAGGTAGAAGAACAGAGGGAAAAGATGCAAGGGCCAAACTCCTCAGATTTCTGATGGCGGATAGCACATTTACACCCAACCTCCCTCTGATACCATGTTGAAATAGAAACGAACCAGCTCTGATTTAATCAAGCAACAAACGGGAACTACACTAACTTGATTCATTTTTGGAATTTCTACTCCTAGAACAAAAGACCAGGGCAACTACTTAAAGCCCCAGAAGACACACCTACCAACACACAGGATAGCATACAGCCAAGAAAGATAAGACTCAAAAGTCAAGAGGAACAATAAATGCAAAGGCGGATCAGGCGCTGTCTTCACCGTTTGCTTTTGGTCCCGATGCTTCACCATGCTTCATCTTTGTTACTGAATCAGGAATGCTGGAAGGACTATGCTTCAACAACTAGAACTTCATTGCATTGTCTCCAGTCATTGACAAGGTTCATTTGTTTGAATTATTTCTGAGGTTGCAGCTATTTTAGTGATGCCCTTTCATAGATAACTTTTAAACATAGTGTAATTAGTTGAATAATGTATGATATTTATGCTCCAACTATGTAATTGTCTTATTATGAATATTCGTACTATTTTAGTCAATTTATTCAATTCTCACCAAATGTTATTGAGCCCATTAAAATTCATTCAGTAAGCTTTATCTAGTTTTCATTTTAATGTGGTCTTCCAGGAGAATAAAAGGTGGCAAACTACATTACCCCCTGATATCTTATCAATCATCTCAGATTTTCTGCTATTATCAGACTTCATAAACTTTCGCGGTGTTTGTCACCACTGGAAAAGTTGCTCATCTTGCTCCTCCAACATCACTGAACTGTCAAAGAAGGTTCCATGGTGCATTTTTTGCGACTTTGATGCTCAGGACAAGGATATGTGCCTCTTCTATCAGTGCAATGATCGGAGAAGCTGCCACGTCAAATTGCCTGGTTTATGCGGAGCGAAATGTTTAGTGACCAAGCATGGTTGGCTTTTCATACATCAAAATAATGATTATCTGTTCTTCAATCCTTTGACCCTTGAAGAAAAATTCCTCCCAAAATATCCGCCCAAATCATTTGGATCCTCTGCTTGCCAAGTGGTAAATTTCTCAGCAAGCCCCTCCTCCAAAAAGTGCATTGCAATTGTATTGAGTTTGAGGGATTGTTCCACCGTGAAAATTGCTTCCTGTCGTTTAACGGCTAACAAGTGGGTCGTGAATACAATTGATTTTGGCCCTCACAGTGTGGCATGTGACTCTGTGCTTCTACCAAGTCCAAAATATGTCTATTTTTCCGTAGTTAATAATGTTTCCCGACCTTCCAACCGCCCCAACATCTTTATTTGCTACGAAAATCATTTCTTGATCTTTAACTTTTTGGATAAGAGGTATGAAATTTCAAGTTTGTTTCGCCATCAAAGTATAAAGAAGAGTGTTGATAAATGCTTGAAGATTACTAATTCGTACTCTAAGTTGAAGGAAGTACGTTCTGATGACTGGATATGCAAATTCAACAAGGAATTTACATTCTCCTTTTGTCTTTTTAATGATTTCAAGGGGATTGAAGACGAGAAAGTATTTGGCATTGTTACTCGTGCACTGTCACTCGTAAGTTGTACATATATCGTTTTTTGCTTGTTGACACAAATATCTTCCTCTGACAAAGGTCTTAAAAATTAGCTTTGATTTTTTGGTAGTTTTTATTGCTGTAGTCTTCCTCCCAATTTTGTAAACTAGGACATAACATGCAATGTGAGCTGTTGCAATCTTCTATTTTGCAATTGTTATGCAAATCATAAAATAGTGTATGGTGCTGTGTATTCTTTCTTTCTTTCTTTGACCTTACTGCTCTATTCATTTTTGACGGGCTTCCATGGGTTTTTAATGATCTATTATAAGTTATTGACCATGAAGTAAGGGTTGGCACAACTGTGATGGCGCATATTCTAGATTTAGGCCGTCTTTTATTAGATTTTAGTTGTTATTTGGGGTAGCGATCTTTAAATTATCAAGTCAGTTTTAAGGCTTATTGTTGATTTTATGCTATTATTGGTGTTAAAATGTCTAATAATTTAATAGATTATTGCTGGTACATATTACAACTTCATTGCATTGTCTCCAGTCATTGACAAGGTTCATGTGTTTGAATTATTTTTGAGGTTGCAGTTATTTTATTGATGCCCTTTCATAGATAACTTTTTAAAACTTAGTGTAATTAGTTGAATAATGTACGATATTTATGCTCCAACTATGTAATTTTCTTATTATGAATATTCGTACTACTTTTTAGTCAATTTATTCAATTCTCACCAAATGTTATTGAGCCCATTAAAATTCATTCAGTAAGATTTATCTAGTTTTTATTTTAATGTGGTCTTCCAGGAGAATAAAAAGTGGCAAACTACAGTACCCCATGATATCTTATCAATCATCTCCGATTTTCTGCCATTATCAGACTTCATAAACTTTCGCGGTGTTTGTTGCCACTGGAGAAGTGCCCCATCTTGCCGCTCCAACATCACCGAACTATCTAAGAAGTATCCATGGTGCATTTTTTATGACTTCGATGCTCAGGACAAGGATATGTGCCTCTTCTATCAGTGCAATGATCGGAGAAGATGCCGCGTCAAATTGCCTGGTTTACGTGGAGCGAAATGTTTTGTGTCCAAGCATGGTTGGCCTTTCATACATCGAAATAATGATTATCTATTCTTCAATCCTTTGACCCTTGAAGAAAAATTCCTCCCAAAGTTACTGGCCTCATTTCAATCCTCTCCTTGCCAAGTGGGAACTTTCTCAGCAAGCCCCTCCTCCAAAGAGTGCATTGCAATTGTATTGAGTTCAAAGGATTGTTCCACCATCAAGATTGCTTCCTGTTGTTTAACTGCTAACAAGTGGGTGGTGAAAAAATTTAAGTTTCGCCGTCATAGTGTGGCATGTGTCTCTGAGCTTCTACCGAGTCCAAAATATGTCTATTTTTCCGTAGATAATTATTTTTTCCAACGTTTCAACCGCCCCCACAAAATCATTATTTGCTACGACACTCATTTCTTGATCTTTGACTTCTTGGGGAAGTGGCATAAGATTTCAAGTTTTTTTCGCAATCCAAGACTAAAGAATAGTGTTGATAAATGTTTGAAGATTACTAACTGGTACTCTAAGTTGAAGAAAGTTTATTCAGATGATTGGTTATGCACATTCGGCAAGGAATTTACATTCTCCTTTTGCCTTTTTAATGATTGCAAGGAGATTAAAGACAAGAAAGTATTCGGCGTTGACTATCAAACCGTCCCCAATGTTCCTGTTATTAAAGTAGCTTGGCTATGTAAAGATTAGCTAAACTTTAAGGTCATGAAGCAGCACATTGGTAGTAGATGGTTGATTTTATTTTCATCAACAGAGTTATAAAAACTTTGTGTGGTAGTTTTTATATAATTGTTTTCTCCTTGTTTGACTTAACATTTGTGTGGGATCTTTGTTCAAGTCTAGTGGACTTATAGTTTGACTGAAGCCACGTTGTTTTAATTTAATCTTCAAATTTTTGTTGTTGTTTTTTATTTATGACAATGTAAAATTTTATTGGATTTTTGTAAAGTTGTGACAATCATATCTTGATCTTTCTTCTTACACCGTCATTTGGTTCACCGTCCTTTCGATGTATTTGTTTGTCTTGGAACCAACTATTATAAGGTACTAGAAAAATATATTCTATGATTATTATTGATGTAAGATCAATCTGTGCTTTGATGATCACGTGTAAGACTCCCTCTTGAGAAACAAACACCCATGAGTGATCTTGATGGCGTCCCCTTGTGAATTTCCTAGTCAAACCGGGAGGATTCCGACTGAGGACTCGAAGGGGAGCCAACCCGACCGAATGAGCATATCAAGCCCTCCTCCAGGTTGCTCTTCCCTCCAACCTTCCATCCCAATCATCGCAGTTCGTTCCCTGCGTATGATTCCAGGCAACTGCTCCAGTACCTCTCTCTTGATGCTCATGCTCTCATCCCAAAAACTAACCGAAGATCTGCCCTAAACCTGCATGGACTTCCACCTCTTCCCCCGACGTACCTGACTTCCCCTGTCATTGCAAGAGAAACAGTGGGTAACCCTCGATCAAACTTGAAACACAAAAATTATTCTATCTTGAAAAGGAGTCCAAATTTGGAGAAAAAGACATGAGTTGGAGGAACAGGGGAAAAACAACCAGCCCTTCCACTTCCAGGTATTGGTGTCCAGATCGAAGCCCCAAGGTTGAGCTCAATAATTTTTTGGAATTTGTGCTTCTATACGTATCTGTGAGATCTTTGTTGATTTTTGTATTTCTTCTTCTTCATTTCAGAGCACTGATCAGATTTCCACTTTTCAAAATCATAGTCCCGATTTGTTTTCTGTATGCTGGTGGTGGATTTGAGGTCGATTGTTCCATGATAATGCACAGATCTCTCTCTGTTTGGATCAGCAAGGTTTTCTCGTGCATGAGGTATGGATTTATGTTCATCGCACTTCATTATTATTTTTTCTTCTGCGGTTTCAAGATTTAGTAATACTATTTGGAATTTAGGAAACTATCATAGATAAAGCCGATATGGATTTCTTATATCATTCATTGTGTCGTGTTGGGAGACCTCGCGACTCTCATCGGGTCGTGTCAGGGGCGGGCGAAGCCCGCCGCCGCAGTCTGTGGGAAGCCCTCCGTCATTCTCCTCGCCAGTGGGAAGCCCTCCGTCATTCTCCTCGCCAGTGGGAAGCCCTCCGTCATCGGAAGCCCTTGACTCTTTAGAGAGAACCCTGATTTTTTGGCATTTAGGTAGGAGTTCCACCAGCAGGAATACGATATAAAATATGTAATTTCATGGTAACACTTATTTTCTTAGAATCAAATCATGTTTAAGATTGTATTCTCATTGAATCAAATCCTGAGATGACCTCTAAGTAGGGCCCGACTTCTTCTCCTCACCACCAGCACGACTCTATGTTAGGTAATATATATTATTTTGATTAAGAGAATGTAAAATTGTTGTACTTAATTTATTGATTTTTATCACAAACTGTTGATTGCTTGACATTTTTTATTATGCCTAAATAATTTGTTTTGGATATGTAGGTTGAATTTGAATACTTTTCATCCTCGATTATGCTTGGTGTAGTGATTGCCACGAGGTAATAAGATAACTTGGGTTGCCTCATTTTCTTCCATTTTAGTGTCTTTATTTTGTTTGTATTTCATATAATTTTTTGGTTTCTTTAGCATGAGCTTGGTGAGGAGTTGTCTATTTTTTATAGTATGCTTTTTATAACTTTCAAAGATTTGTGATGTATTGGTTATGATTGTGGGGTAAATATTTCATATTAAATCACTCCATTTTTGTGTAGCAGTATTTTGTAAAGATAAGAGGGCATTCATGTTTGATAATTCATTAGTTACTTGGATTATATGTATTATTTGCTCGAAAAAGTACCCATAGGTGTTATTGGCCTTTTTTCCTCTCCCTTAGAATCCATTACATTACAATATCACATACAATCATATATACCAACAATATAACTCTCATGCACTGCTCATCAATAGCCACATTCATTGTGTTGGAAAATCATTTATAACAAAAATATATATTAATTCAAATGGAATATGTTGAAACTACTTGGAAACTAAGATGAATAATGAGAAAAAAAGGCACTTATCCTAAGTCTAGAAACTATCTTGATCTTCCTAAAGAGTTTTAAATCATGCACTGTGGATTGAATTTTTGGAAGAAAAAAAAACCATATTTATATTGTTTTTTATAATATATAATTTAAATGTCAAGGTAGCCATCTTGACACAAAAATTACTTTAAGACTGGAAAGCTTGCACTGAAGGTGTACCTACCGGACGACAACATATTTTCTCCTTGCTGATTGACAACGTTGGCGACATCCGTGACATTAGCTCTACCACTGATCCAGACAGCCTTGAAGAACTTCAAAAGGTTTGTAGAGCTTCTCCACCATCTTCTATGTTTTATGCATTTTACATACATTTTGCTAATAAATAGCAGCTATATTTTAAATTACAAATCACTAATCTAATAAACATGTTTACCTTGAGCTTTGGGCAATTGTTTTAATTGTTCAGATTAATGAAAATTTCTCTCAACTATTGCAGATGTGTTGTCGTCCAAGAGAACCAGGCAGATATGTTTGAAAGCATTATGCAATGGTATAAAGACACAATTTTTGAATATTCTGCTCTGCAAATATTAATACCAACTCTTAAAATATAATCAATACCAACGTTACTCTGTTTTATTTCTTAGGTCGGAGAAAAGTATGTTTTAATGCTTATTTTAGTTGTGTAAGAATTTTGTGTTGTATGTCATTTGCCATCGAGCACAGGCATTGCACACATGGTTGTAGCGGGATAAGAATAGGTCGGGAACGGGATTTTGGCCAATGGCAATTTAGAATGAGTTTGAAATTCAAATTAGGGTTTATTTGATGGTTTGGATTAAATGGATGACATTTTTTGGATGGTTAAGATTGAAAGAAATTGCATATTTATGAGTTCGGGTAGAATGGTTTTGGGGCTACATATTTTTGCATTTATCTCTAAATGTGATAATGAGGAGAGTTATGCTCTTATGAGAACATATTTTTAATATTAAAATATATATATTAAAATAGATGTGTTGGGAACATTGGAAAATGTGTACCTGATTTGAAGAAGCTCAACTTAGCTCAATGATATACATCAAGGTGTATTTGATGTTGTTTTGAGTTGACATGTGCAGGTGAAGAAGTATTAAAGAATGCAGAAAAATATTCTAAGTCCACGTGTCGACACCTGAAGAAATTGTGTCGACACTTCAGAATATTGTGTCGACACTTCAGAATATTTGTGTCGACACTTCAGAATATCAGTGTCGACACAGAGAAAGATAGTCGATCACATTTATGTCGACACTGGGAAGCAGTGTCGACACATAAAGAAGATCGTCGACCTCAGCACTGGGAAGCAGTGTCGACACAGTGAAAGATAGTCGACACCCAGAGAAAGTTAGTCGACCAGTGAAAGATAGTCGACTAGTGAAAGATAGTCGACTAGTGAAAGATAGTCGACCAGAGAAAGATAGTCGATCAGTAAAAGATAGTCGACCTCAACTGTGTCGACACTGGGAGGATGTGTCGACACCTTGAGATTGAGTCGACACATATTGGCAGAAGTCGACTGTGCTTGTGTCGACACCAGAAGACTGAGTCGACACATTTTGGCAGAATTGAAGATTGCTGTGTCGACACCTGAAGGCTGAGTCGACACATACTGAGTTCTGAATCTACAACAACTGTGTCGACACACAGGACTTTTGTCGACACATTGCAGAGCCAAGACCAAGTTATTTTCTGAAGTAGCTGTGTCGACTTAAAGGCAACTTAGTCGACATCATCAAAGACTGTGTCGACACCAAAGTCACTTGTGTCGACACAGATAGACAGATTGGTCTCGACACTTTCTGATAGACTGTCTCGACATTTTGCTGTCCAAGGCTAAGGTACAGGAACTGTTTGAAGACTTGACAGCTGTGGGTTGCCACCGTTTAACTGAAGCTGTCAGACCTGTCAGAAAACAGTTAGAAACCGGATCAGCCGGTTACCATGAAGAAAGTCTATAAATAGACATATTCAGAAGGAAATAAAAATAACAGAAGAAGATCTAAGTAGAAAAAAAAAGGATTACGATTTTATTGAAGTTTCAATTTAAGAAAGTGCTAAGCTCTAAAGAAGATCTTCATCCGAAGATCTAAGAAGAAGAAGTCTGAAGTATCAGAAAAGGTGTTGGATAGAGAGGGATCCAGTCATCTTGAAGAAGAAGAAGGAAGCCATCAGTGGTTTCTCAAGAAGCTGTTTGGAAATCAACTCAGCTAAGTTCAGATTCAAGAAGCTTTGAAGAAAGCTCAGATTCAGTTGATTTCATCAGCTGATCAAGAAGTGTCTTGTCCTCTTCTCTCTCAACAAAGGCAAGACATTAAAATATCTTTTCTAAATTTCTGTAGGATCTGTTTACACAGATCTGAGTTGTAAGCCTGTGTTATAAAGGCTGAGTGTAAGAGAGGTGATCTCTGAGTGGTAGGGCTATTTGCCTGAGTGTAGGAGAAGATTTTTCTCTGAGTGGTAGGCCTTGAGGCAAGGCTGAGGTAGGGCTGTTGAGCCTGAGTTGTAGGAACCTATCCAGGTTCTGAGCTGTAGGATCTGCGGATCTGAGAATAGTGGAAGTTTGGCCGAATCTAGCATACTGCTAGATAGGTGAAGGGGAAAGTGGATGTACCCAAACCTTGGGAAACCACTATAAAACATTGTGCAATCTGTGATGTTTCAATTTCTGTGATTGATGTGCTGAATGTTTTATTTCTGCTATTGAATTCTGCCTAGAAGTATAAACAAGCAATTAGAACCTATTCACCCCCTCCCCCCTCTAGGTGTTTAGGTTGTCTTGAAAGTAAAACTATCAAGTGGTATCAGAGGGAGGTTCCTCAAAAAGGACTCAACAGTCTGAGGTAGATCTTAAAGGCAGAATCAAGATTCAAAAAGATGGGTTCTGGTGAGAATCAAAGGAGCTAGGGTCTATGAAATTACCCATATGCAAGAAAGAAATTTTTGGAATTTGGAAAGAAAGAGTCAGATTGTTTATGGAGGCATCTGACCCAAGGATTTACATCACAGTACAGGAAGGCCCCTTCATTCCAATGAAGGTATCAGTTCTTGATGCAAATATCCAAACTCCAAAGAGTTATTCAGAAATGACCAAGGATGAAATCATCTTGGCAACCATGGATAAAAGAGCTCAGAACATTATTGTTAGTGCCATAGATGATTCAACATTTCAGAATCTGATTCACTGCAAGACCTTCAAAGAGATGTGGGACACATTGATTGTCTACATGGAGGGATCTGAAGAAGTAAGGCAGGACAGGAAATCTATGCTCAATCAGGAGTATGAAAGTTTTAGACAAGGAAAATCTGATAGCATAACTGAGTGCTACAAGAAATTCTATAGAATTGTGAATGAGCTTATGTCCTATGGAAGAGTTTTCAGTACTTATGAACTGAATGACAAATTCTTGAGATCCTTAACAAAGGATTGGGACACAAAGATCTGTGTCATAAGGGAAGTGGCTAAATTGGCAGAGATCTCTCCTCCCACCTTGTTTGAAAAGTTGTTATCCTATGAAATGCAACTTATGGTGAGGAAGGAGGAGGAAAAGAATTCAAGAGGAGAGCATAGAGAAAAGACTGTGGCATTCAATGCAGAAGCCACTAGAAAGAATAGGAGGAAATCACCATCTCCTCCTAAGGAAGTTGCAGAAGATAGTTCTGAAAATTCAGATAAGGGTTCAGAAAGCTGTGATTCAGATGCAGACTTTGCTGCATTCACAAGGCAATTCCAGAGGTTCTTGAAAAAGAAGCAATGGAAGTCTAGGCCTTCCACATCACAGCAAGTTGATGACTATTATCTGAAGAAAAGGTCATCAAGGAAAGAGAAGAGCAGATCAAAGCCAGCAAAGCCACTACTTCAAAGATTGTCTGCTATTGTTGCAATAGGACTGGACATGTAGTGGCTGACTGTCCTGATAAGAGAAAGGAGTCTTCAGACAAGAATAAGACTCATCAGAAAGGCAAGAAGGAGAAATCATTTGTTGCAAAGAAAGATAAGAGTCTAACAGACCAGTCAACTTCAGAGTCAGAATCTGAAGCTGAAGCATATATTGGACTATATGCTGCATCTGAAGAAGAGGAGTTTCTGCAGTTGCTAGACTCCATCAATGAACAAAAGGATCATCAGTGTATGGGGCTGATGGCAGGATCAGAAGAGGACATATGCCAGAATCAGTTTGGTCCTAATAAGGTACAATGTCCTTCTATTACATCTGTTTGTAGTATAAGTGAAGAATCAGCTACATCTGCATCAAGTGATGTAGATGCATCTGAATCTGAAGGAGATGTCTATCAATTGATAGACAAGTATGGGGACTTGTTGCAGGCCCTTATGAAAAGCAAGAACTTGGTTAAATCTCAGGCTCAGGAAATTGCTGAACTAAGGATTGCTACAACTGAGTTAGAGAAAGTTATTGATCAAAAATTAAATGAAATTGCCAAGCTGAAGAATATAACTATTATTCAGATGGGCACAATTAATTATACTAATGATCAAGTGAAGAGTCTGGAGGCCAGACTTAGAATTGAAAGGGATTTAGTGGCTAGTTACTTTAAGCCAAAATCTGTCTTACCCTTGATAGATGAATTTGTCACTCAAAAGGGTAAGACTGGATTAGGATTTAAAGGTAACTCCAGGGCTGGCAGATTCAAGAGGAAAGGCAAAGCTCCTGTTCAGTCACTAAACCTTTCAGTCCCCATAAAGTTTAGTAAGGTGGAAGTGCCTTCTAACAAATATGATCATGAAGATATTCAAGGTCATATTAAGACTAATGTTCTGAAGAACAAGGGTGTAAATGCAAGCAGGCCTACCTATGGTCATAAACCCAATGATTTTAAGAAATCAGTAGGTGAAGTTGCTGCAGCACCAGCAATGAACAGAAATTCTTCTGACAAGGATGTATCTAGATCTAGATACAATAAGTTTGAATGTTGGTGCTGTGGCAAGAGATGCCATTTTGCACTAGACTGCTGATATAACACAAGTGTTAGAAAGAACAATAGTCTACCTGTTAGAAGAAATAATGGTAGCTTTGTTTATGCTAACTTGAACCAAGGACCCAAGACTTGCTTGGGTTCTAAGGGAAAGTAAATCTGTGTTGCAGGTGAATCCAAGTAACCATGCCCCTATATGGTACTTGGATAGTGGTTGTTCCAGGCACATGACTGAAACAAAGGGGCTGCTGAAGGAGTATTCATCTGTCAAAGATGGACCTAAAGTGATCTTTGGTGGATCTGAAAAAGGAGTCATCAAAGGGTTTGGTAACATTTCTTCTAACCTAATTACTATCACCCAAGTGGCTTATGTAAAATGTTTGAAACATAATCTAATAAGCATAAGCCAGCTGAGTGATTTAGGATATGACATTTTATTTGTTAAGGATGGATGTCATATCAAAAGGTCAAGTGATCAAGAGATCATTTTGACTGGGTTTAGGAAGAGAAATGTATATTGTCTTAATTTTGTATGTGAGAATAAAGTTTCTCTCATCTGTCTTGTAGCTGATGACAATGCTTCTCATTATGTCAAGTGGCACAAGAGATTGGCTCATCTTAACTACAAGACAATTGGCCAACTCTTTATCAAAGAGTTAGTGAGGAATGGTCCTCAAGTTAAGTGTGTGAAGGAAGGGATATGCTCAACTTATCAAAAGGGCAAGCAGACAAAATCCTCCTTTCAAAGCCTTGAAAACAAGGATTCTGTGAGGTGCTTATACCTCTTGCATATCGATCTTTTTGGTCCTATGCCAGTTCATAGTCTAGGTAGGAAGGTCTACACTTTTGTGGTTGTAGATGACTATTCTAGATTTACATGGGTGTTCTTTCTGAGACAGAAATCTGAAACCCCAAGTGTATTACTTAATTTTGTAAAGCAAATTCAGAATGAACTGAATAGTACAGTGGTCAAAATCAGAAGTGACCATGGTACTGAGTTTCAATCTGAAAGCATAACAAAATTGTGTAAAGACTTTGGGATTTTCCAAGAGTTCTCCTCACCTAGAACACCTCAGCAAAATGGAATTGCTGAAAGAAAGAATAGAACATTAATTGAAGTAGGTAGAACTCTGTTGAGTGACACCTCTCTCCCAGAATATTTTTGGGCTGAGACAGTTAACACAGCTTGTCATATAATCAATAGGGCTACTATCACCAAAAGCCACAAAATGACTCCCTATGAGATTGTGAAAGGCAGAAAACCAAATCTATCTTACTTTAGGATCTTTGGTTGCAAGTGTTATATACTTAACAATGGCAAGTCATATTTGACTAAGTTTGCTGCCAAATCCCAGGATGGGATATTTGTTGGGTACAGCACAAATAGTAAGACCTATAGAGTCTTCAACTTGACTACTCAAGTTGTTGAAGAATCTGTGCATGTTGTGTTTGATGAAACAAGATTAATCAACTGTGAGTTGTCTTGTAGATCAAATGACTCAACAGGTATAAGCAAAAGTATGGACAAGCTCTCCATTACTGAAGTATCAAAGGAAGATGGAGCATTGAAAAATGAAGGCTTCTGTCTAGGGGGAGAACAAGACACTATAGAAGCTGATGAAAACCAAGAGATTCAGCTAAATGAAGGAGCTAGAGATGTTCAACCAGAAGGGAATCTTCCTCCAGCTACAAGACATTTAAGAGATCATCCAGCTGATCAGATAATAGGTGATCCAAGATAGGGGGTGCAAACTAGAAGCAGAAATCAAAACACAGTTCTACATTCAAGTTTCCTGTCACAAATGGAGCCTAAGAAGTTTGCAGAAGCTATCCAAGACCAGCACTAGATTGATGCTATGCAAGAGGAGCTGAATCAATTCAGAAGGTGCAATGTCTGGGAGCTTGTTCCTAAACCAAGAGGCCACAACATAATTGGCACAAAATGGATCTATAGGAACAAGCTAGATGAAAGTGGAATAATAGTGAAGAATAAAACAAGATTGGTTGCAAAAGGATACAAGCAGGAAGAAGGGATTGACTTTGATCAAACCTTTGCTCCAGTAGCAAGGCTGGAGGCAATCAGAATGTTCCTTGCCTATGCAGCCTATCAAGACTTCAAGGTATACCAGATGGATGTGAAGTCAACATTTCTGAATGGTGATCTTAAAGAAGAAGTATATGTAGAGCAGCCATCAGGTTTTCTAGATCCTCTCAAACCTGATTATGTTTATAAGCTTAGAAAAGCTTTGTATGGGTTAAAGCAAGCCCAAGGGCTTAGTATGAAACCTGTCTACTTTCCTTATTGAGAATAAATTCTCAAGAGGAAAAATTGACAAACTCTATTCCTTAGGGAATCCAAAGGCAAGATCATCTTAGTTCAGATCTATGTTGATGACATAATCTTTGGATCTACTGAAAACAACCTTTGTAAAAAGTTTGCCAAACTTATGCAAGGGAAGTTTGAGATGAGCAGTATGGGGGAACTGAAGTTCTTCTTGGGACTCCAAGTAAGACAGACTGATGATGGCTTGTCCATATCCAGTCAAAGTTTACTAAAGAATTAATCAAGAAGTATGGTATGGAGTCATCCTCCGTCATGAGAACTCCTATGGGGACAAGTATGCCTATATGCAAAGATGATGCAGGTAAACCTGTTGATGAGACTTTGTATAGAGGAATAGTTGGTTCTCTACTATATCTCACAGCTAGTAGACCAGATATTATGTATGCTACATGTGTCTGTGCTAGGTACCAAGCCTGCCCTAAAGAGTCTCATTATACTGCAGTCGAAAGGATTCTGAGATATCTTAAGGGCACACCTAATCTAGGTCTTTGGTACCCTAGGAATAGAGATTTTCTACTAACAGGCTATTCAGATGCAGATTTTGCAGGATGTAGAGAGGATTGGAAGAGTACTACAGGTACTTGTCAATTCCTGGGAGGAAGACTAATATCATGGAGTAGTAAGAAGCAGACCAGTGTGGCAATTTCCACAGCTGAGTCTGAGTATGTTGCTGCTGGAAGCTGCTGTGCACAGCTATTATGGATGCAGCATCAACTTAAGGATTATGGTATTCAAGTAAGTAGAACGCCTCTTTTGTGTGATTCTAAGAGTGCAATTTCTATTGCTAATAATCCTGTTTCTCATAGTAGAACTAAGCATATAGAAATTAAAATACCATTTTCTTAGAGAACATGTAGAAAAAGAAGACATCTCATTGAAATTTGTCAAAACAGATTATCAAATAGCAGATGTGTTTACTAAGCCCCTAGATGAGACCAAATTCAATAAATTTAAAATTGAATTAGGTATGTTAACCATTGATTAGTGTAATCACAAAATCATCAACAATGAAGTTGAAGTGGTAACAAAACATTCAAGTGATATAAAGACACATTGAAGTAGTATCAAGTACTTTGTAGTACTTATAAGTTGTGTTGAACAAACAAAAATTGGCTAAGTAAGATGGTGTCGACACATTCAGTAATAATGTGTCGACTCAGGGTAGTAATGTCGACAAGTCAGAGATATTATGTCGACACAGAAAATGTGTCGACACTTAAGAATCTTATTGTCGACTTATCCAGGAATGTAGTGTCGACTTCACCAGGATAGTGGTGTCGACACTTACAGATTTTGTGTCGACACTTATACTAAGAGTCGACACAGAATTTCTGTTGCTCTACTATATATCTCAGGTGTCGACATATCCACAAATTGGTGTCGACACATAATAGACGGACTTGAAAGTCGAGACAATAGAAGCTTGTGTCGACACATTCCATCTGTGTCGACACTTATAGTCTGTTTTTGGCGACTTTTGATCTTCTTTAAACAGAAGGTATAAATAGGTCAAAAACTCATTCTGTCGACACGCTTACAAGGTTTTCGAGACTGAATCCCTGTGTCGACATTCTCCCTCTCACTCTCTTTCTCTCATCTTTCAAGCTTTCTCGACTAATCTATGGCGCCAAAGATTGAAGATAACGTAAATGAAGGATATGAGTTGGTGCGTCAGGCCTTTGCTGATGCCCACTAGATGTTCACGGGGTTATCTCTCTCCTCTCCGACTCGGGATTAGAATTTCTGGTCTCCGAACCATCTAAGATATGGAAGAAGGAGGTGCATGAGTTCTTTACTTCTGCATCTGTAGATTCTGAAAGTCACGAGATAAAATCCACAGTTCATGGGTCAACAGTGGAAATTACTCCAAGTAAGTTAAGAATAATTCTACAATTACCTATAATTGAGAATGAAGAGGACGTCCCTGCTTCTAAATCAAGGGAGGCTCTTCAATGGTGTGGATTGGATTCCACCATGAAAATTGGAGCTGCATTCAACAGGAAAGGAATGAATCAACAGGGCAAGTTTCTGTCTGAGGTGGTTGGCAAAGTAATTCTGTGCAAGCTAGGTGGACATGATAGGATTTCCGCCTATATGTTCAGCCTCATGACCAGGATTGTGTTTACAATTCCAACAGATTGGTCAACTATAATCTTTGAAAAGATTAAGGAAGGAATCAAGAAGCCAAATCTGGCTAGAATAATGAGTATATACCTAACTAAGGAGATTCCTGATGTTATGCAACAACTACTGAAAGTTGACTAGTTGTCTAAATTATCACCTAGAGGGGGGTGAATAGGTGATTGCGACGTTTCTTTTGCGGAATAAAATAAAACTAATCGCAGCACACACAAAAAGAACACAAGCACAGACGACACAAGATTTATAGTGGTTCCCGATCTTGGGTACTCCACTTTCCCTCTCACCGATCTAGTAATGCACTAGACTCGGCTACTCCACTTATCTCAGATTTAAGAAATCTTACAACTCGATCCAACCCGGATCTACACTCGGAAGCACAATCTTCCTACAACAAATACTCGGAGTGAAAACTCCTACAACTCGGAGAAGAATCTCCTACAGAATAAAGATTTACAGAAAATGATAAAACTGTGACAGATCTAGAAAATCTTGACGTTTCTTCTTCCTTCATCAATGGCGGCTCTGTCAGGAATCAGTCGGAGAAGATACTGTCGTCGATCTACAGATCTGGTTCTTCGGAACACACGGAATCAAGAGATTCGAAAGAAAGTCGAGGTCGATCTCGATTCTATGTGTCACTTCGTCGATCTTTCTTCGTCGGCGGCCTTCCAGATGGAAACAGTGAGCGGCGGCGACCGGGAAGACGAATCGGGAACTTAGGGTTTTTTTTCGGCCCTTTTTCGTTTCACGTTCTTGAAGAGAGAGAAAAGATAAACGATTATTTAAAGTTCTTCTTAATGAAAGGAGAGACTGATTAGACCTTTTATAGGGAGCCTAATCGGTCAGAAATCAAATCGTATTGAAAGTAATGCCACGTGGGCCAATTAGATGATGACAGATTAAGGATTGGAAAAATAGAACCAAATAGGGGTCAACGATTTTGACAATTTCAGAATTAGAAAAAGATCAAGTCAGAAGTACTCGAGAACTGAAGGTTGTTCTCGAGCACTGAATCAAGGAGTTCTCGAGAATAGAAATGATTGTCTCGAGATCTGAGACTTAGAAAAATATACTGTCAAAAAAATAACTTTCTCGAGCACTAATTGTATTACTCGAGCACTTATACTTTGAAGAAAAAGTATATCTGGATTACTCGAGCACACAGTAAACTTGCTCGAGTACTGGAAAGAGTATTCGAGAACTTGAAACTTCTCGAGCACAAAGACTTAGAATAAAACTGGGAAACGAGCACAAGCAGAATTTGCTCGAGAGCCTGAAGAAATGTACTCGAGAATTATTAAGATTTCTCGAGCACTAAACACTTGAAAACAAACTTGAGAACTGGAGTACTCGAGAAACAAGTCTCTTTCTCGATCACAAAGACTTAATCAAAATCCTGAAAACTAGAGTACTCGAGCAAATGGATTATTTCTCGAGCACTTTGAACATAGAGGAAAATCAGGAGGAAAGTACTCGAGAAGCTAAAGCTGTTCTCGAGCACAGGAACTTAGAATAACAAACAGAGAAATAGTTCTCGAGAAAGGTAGACTTAGAAGAAGAGTTATATTTCTCGAGTACTTTTCCTTAGAAATATTTTTGCACAGCATTCTAGTTCTCGAGCAACAAAGTCATTTTCTCGAGAAAGAAAAACTTTCTCTCGAGCATTAATGACTTAGCCAGATTGAAAGAAAAAGTTCTCGAGCAAGCTGAGCTTTTTCTCGAGCACTTTAAAAACTTCTCGAGACCTAGAGTTGTAATTTACTCGAGCACTATTGTACTTCTCGAGCAAAAATGACTTAGCAAAAATTCTAAGTTACAGAAAAATATTTTCAAATAAAACTTCTTCAGCTTCAGCTTATGTCCTTTTCTCAAGTGATTTGAGGTTAAGTATATTCCAATAGAGAGGCTACACATGAGTCAACACCTTGGATTACACAGTGAGGGATTACACTGTGAAGTCCTGTGTTTGATGACCCATTGCAGACTGACATTGGTCTATACTTAAAGTGTACACTGCAAGCATATGGCTAAAGAGAAATATCAAATACAACTGGATTCAACTTAGTTCATGGGTGACTTCATGCAAATCTAGGTGAGTGTGGATACAATACCCAACAACTACCTGAAACAAAAATTAATCACATGAGAAGGATGGACATGAGATTGTTTTTTAGATGGGATAGGGTCCTGACCAAAGAGATGCCTGAAGTGGAAAGGCAGGATTCACCTGAGAAATCCTCAGGTCATGCTACCAGTACTGAGCACCCACAAGAAGAGCAAGTAAGACAAGAGGTTGAAGATCAGCCTGCTTCTACACAAGTTCAGGATGCACTGTACCTGCAATTCAAGGAGAACAAGTAAGAAATACCAGCTCAGCAAGTTTATAAACTCACACAAGCTGTATCTACTCATGACCAGGTACAGGTGCAGGGGGAGCTGGTGTATTTTCCTACACAAGACGTTTTCTAATATTTCTATTTTTCTGCACAGGTCCAGGGGAAGCAAGTGTCCTCACCTGCCCAGGACATCACCAATACTGAACAAGTACAGGGGGAGAAGCTGTCTGAGCAAGTGCAAGAGGAAGCTCAAATTGATTTATCTCAAGATTTGAATACTGCAGATGTTCCAGCCCAGAAAGGAATATACTCTAGATGAGTTATTTCCAAATGATGAAATAGTTATGATAGAATGGAAGTGGAGCAAGCAATTGAGGGGGAGCCTGTGCATGTTGAGGTGAACAACATGGCACTGAAGCAGATGTTCCTCCTCCTCCCAAAGAGAGAGTTCAAATTGGTAGTACTTCTGATTCTGAGAATGAAGAAGCCAGGATGGCTAAGAAGAGAAAACTTATGGTCTTCAAGAGAAGGAGCAAGAGCTATAAGCAGGCTCTACAGCCTAAAACACATCACACACTTCTGAATTTGAGTATAACAAGTTTATGGTCGATTTACAAGTGAAATTGGATGAACACAGAGTGGCTATTGAAAAATATGTTGATGAGAACAAACAAGTCCCTGCAATTTGACTTGGCTCAGGATATAAAGTCTATTCGATTTGAAGTCAATATGCATAAGAAGAAGATGACAGATTGCTTCATAAGGGAGGTAATGTTGTGGTATATTTGGCAAAACAACAGCAGTCCATCATTCCTAAAGTGGATGATGATATGCTTTAAAGCAAAGCTATGTTTTGGAAAATCAGATAAGGATGAATGACAATTTAACTGAATCTCATCATGAGATCATTAATGAATTGAAAAAGACTATTCCAGGTCTGCTGCAGCTAGAGCAAAGGAAATGGAAGAATTTGATAAGAAATTTCAAGCTGCTATTGATTCTGTTAAAACTGCTATCACTACCTCTCAAAAGGACATATCTGACAAGCTTCTAAAGTTAAAAACCATTTTTTAAAGAGGGTGTGAATTATCTGGATGGACAAATCAGATTTCAGAAGGAGGATCTAAGAGATCATATTACTAGAGAAACCATAAAGAGGGAGAGGTTGTTAGTTCATGCAGGTCAGAGCACACCAAATGGGTGACCAATAGTATTCGAGCCACATTGGGATATCCACCTTTGTGTGATGATGCTATGGTGGCTGAGTCAGAATACAAACAGGTCTACTTGAAGGCAATCAACCTGAGGTTGCCCAAGTCATTTACCCTCCTCCAGATTTTGATATGATTGATCAGCAAGTTCAAGGAATGTATAGTCCTCCAAAGGAGGTTCACAAGGTTGTTATTGGGAAAGTAGATAAGCCTGAGGCTACTTTGAAAGAACAGCAAGATGCTCTACTATCTAAAGAAAAGATTTAGAGAGCATGCTGAACTTAAGCCAGACTTTGAGCAGTGGAGTCTACTTCCAGAAATATTATACTCACTGCATGGAAGGCTGTCAAAGACCAAGAACATGAAAGAGGCAAGTGGTTCAATGAGATGGAATGACAGAAGTATGAGCCAGGCAAGAGGCAATAGTACAGTTTAGAAGAAAAAGCAAGCTGGGTAGGCTGCCACCAGATGCTCAGGAGCCGAGCAAGTACTTTCCAAAGCCCTTTCATTATTTTGAAAGGCAAAGGCTCCAGGAAGAAGCTCTGAAGAAAGCTGAGCTAAAAGGCAAGAAAACAGCTGAAGATTCTGAAGCTCCTGTGAAGGCTCAAATTCAATCTGGCAAAGGGATTGTCATAAAAGAGCCTGATCAGTCTTAATTTTTAGTTCTTTCAAAGTGTTTTGTTATGTTTTGATCATTAAATGTAAAACTCTGTATCAACATTACCAAGTTATAAACAAAATGTTGTTTGGTATCATATAATGTTCATTCTGTGATGGATTATTTTTATTTTGTTTATATTAGTATTCCAGTTATGTCATATATCATCAGTTTTATACTTTTTATAAATGGTGTATATCATTGGCTATAAGGGTTATGACTTCTCCAAATAGGGGGAGATTGTTGGGTACATTGGAAAATGTGTACCTGATTTGAAGAAGCCCAACTTAGCTCAATGATATACATCAAGGTGTATTTGATGTTGTTTTGAGTTGACATGTGCAGGTGAAGAAGTATTAAAGAATGCAGAAAAATATTCTAAGTCCACGTGTCGACACCTGAAGAAATTGTGTCGACACTTCAGAATATTTGTGTTGACCTTCAGAATATTTGTGTCGACACTTCAGAATATCAGTGTCGACAGAGAAAGATAGTCAGATCACATTTATGTCGACACTGGGAAGCAGTGTCGACACATAAAGAGATCGTCGACCTCAGCACTGGGAAGCAGTGTCGACACAGTGAAAGATAGTCGACAAGAGAAAGTTAGTCGACCAGTGAAAGATAGTCGACTAGTGAAGATAGTCGACCAGAGAAAGATAGTCGATCAGTGAAAGATAGTCGACCTACATGTGTGTCGACACTGGGAGGATGTGTCGACACCTTGAGATTGAGTCGACACATATTGGCAGAAGTCGACTGTGCTTGTGTCGACACCAGAAGACTGAGTCGACACATTTTGGCAGAATT